>CM062816.1:1164363742-1165563742 GCA_031772625.1 Pinus tabuliformis | reverse complement strand
AATTGTGTTGGTTGATAATTAATTGACCCTGTAAAAACATTGAGACAGGTAAATTTAAACACGCTACCCATATCTGAAACAAGATGGGAAATTCTTAGAATAGAATAACATAAGGATTTTTTTGGTATATTCAAAGACAGATGCATCATCCATTTGGGTATATGCATATGCTATTAATGTATGTATTCTCTATTATCTCATGGCTACTTTGTTGTCTATAGCCATATTGTGTTGTTTGTCTTCCTCATTCTTTTTCCCTAATTTGTTGTCTCATAGATGTTGGAGTTACATATACGATTTGAAGTACGAATATATTAATGAAATAGAGAAGCATTAAATCCCTTAAGATTTAGTTAGATGAAAAGTCAACCTCATGGAAGAAGCACAACCATGAGTTGGCTATGTTAACTAAAAGACAAAGTAGTGCGTCACATGCATATTTGGGACCTTGAATTTTTCATTTCCATGTTCACTTTCTAAGGAAAAATTGTGTTGTGCTTATCATGGAGTGATACATCATAATGCATTTAGAAAGTCACTGAAACATGATTTCTAAGGCATCAATGGAAAAGTATATGTTAGTTATAAAAGGGAAAGTACATATGAAGTTCTAGAAGAACATAATCTATTTCATTTAAACAATTTTGTATATGTTGTAGGATATTGCCTATTTCATGCTATACAAATTATATTGCATTTTAGATACATGCCAATAGAATTATGAGAAGGAAGGATACAACATTTTTAAAATTGCTTACAGAAAGAGGATGTTGAAGCAATATTGTCCTAGAAACATGAATTGAACATAGATGCATTGATAGAAATTCATGGTATAAGTAACCCAAATCATCATTTGGAAAAGATGAGAAAATAAACTTCAATTTTTATAATTCCCAGCAAAGGAGACTACGCATGGACATAGTTTTCATACATTGATTATCGAATCAGATAAAATTTTTGAGAAGAATTTGGCCAAAGACAAGAATGAAAAGCTATTTGCATTTTCATTGAAATTTATGCAAAGATTATTATGACATATTGTCCCATGATGAAAATACAAGTGTTGGACGTTTTGAGCCATTTATTTGTAAGAAAAGAGGTTTAACATTAATTGATCATCAACATTACATGAATATAGCACAATATGATGAAACAAAACATGAATAGATGAAAACAGATGAAATCATAAGGAGACATGGATTTTAGAGAATATCTATATTCAAGAGTATTTACAGTGAAATATTTTTCGAGACAATATGCTAATTAACATATAATGAATATGATGTGCCCTATCTATGATGCACAACTTCATAGATTTTTTGAAATGCAATAATGCATAATGATTCGTTCAGATCAAGATGCATAAAACAATACAAGAATCAATATGCAATCATTGAATTACCTTGAACAGTAGAATGGCAAGGATCTATTGATACAATTGGAAATGCCATATGAAAAAGGGAATATATATAGTGGCTTTCTTATTTATGATTGGCTACACTATATCTTGAATATAAACTATATACATATGGTCTACTGATACAATGACCATTGTAATTAAATTGTGTTCATTCAATAAATGTGTAATGGAATTCCATGTTATCCAATATTGAACAAATATAAATCCTTTTCATTTTTAACCTTTGAAAGAAATAGGAAAAGAAAAAAACATTTTACCTCACATTGAAGCAAGTAACGAAGAGCCATATATAGAACAACTCTATATAAAACATAATGGGAAATATCCAGATATATTAAAAACATGAACACAAATGAAGATACCACACAACTTAATAAAAATCTTATCAATAGAAATAAGAAATCATGTTTATCATTTCATAAACTCAAAATACATATAAGAAACAAGGATGATTCCCAAACAAATCTAATTAGAAAGTAACATTTATCATTGCATCGACTAAAGAAACATATCATGAGCAAGAATTTTGGAAAAACAAATCTAGGTAGAATCAAAATGATGAAAATTAAAGTAATACAAGATAGTAAAGGGAAGATTAAGTTATCAAAACGATCAAAAGTAAGACCAAATGTGACGCCTTAAAATAAATATAAGAAATATTTGGAAATGTTTGATTATATATTTGAAATCATAGTTGAACAACAATATTTAACAAAAAAAAAGACAAGATGTACAAATTTATGATTGTGTGATATACAGTCAAACTTACTTTAAAAAATATTGAAAGAAATACAATCAACCAATCTTACCAAAAATAAGTGTGTATGCTAAAAATGTAAAAAGCCATTAGATAATGACAAAACTATCAAATTTCCAGCTGTAGGGAATATTGGGTAGAATAAGAAAATATCCATAGTAAAGAGCTATATGAAATGGAAGAAAGACTAATAGCGTCAAGATTACCTTTTTTTACAAATATGGGAGCTTGAGCAACATTTTAGAAAAACATAATTAGCGTTAACTATTATACTAATCTATGTACCTGTTGCATCTCAAATTCAAATTGAACTTTCTCGTGACATAAATGAATCTAGTATAGTGGTTGAAGCAATAAAAAAACACTTGGTGTATAAAAGTGGATATGTTGCTGGTCAAATTCGTGTTCACAAAGTGATGAAGGAATTGTAGTGATTGTGCAAAACTCTTATTTAAATGTAGAGTGTCACAACAAACAAAAACAGGAAACAAATATTTAAATAGAAACAAGATGCATATGCATCTAAGACAAATATAGAAAGTAATGATGATAATGATGACTATAATGAAGAAGGAGTGAAAAAAGACTACTACATGGATTTAGAAATTTATATAGTATTTATGATCTTCATAATCATCAAATAAACCACTACAAGAAAAAGGGAAATTGGTGAGGGGTGAAAAATGACACCATAAGATCATTGGTGACAGTCAAAAGAGCATTCGTCACCAAAAACTGAATGTCACCAAAAGTGGCATCGCCAAAAGTATAGGTGTTGTAGTGACATACAAAGTTCGTCACCAATAATGATTTATAATGACAGATAGTGACCGTCACCATTTCATATGAGAAATGGTGATGGACCATGGCCTCGGTCACCAAAGGTGGCGCCCCCAAAAGTATAGGTGTTGTAGTGACATTCAAAGTTCATCATCAATAATGATTTTATAATGATTAATAGTGACCGTCACCATTGCATATGAGCAATGGTAACAGATCATCGCCTCGGTCACCAAAAACTGAATGTCACCAAAGGTGGCATCACCAAAAGTATAGGTGTTATGGTGACATTCAAGGTCCATCACGAATATTGATTATAATGACGAATACTGACCATCACCATTTCATATGAACAACAACGATTTATTGTCATGGATCTTTAATGGCCGTCACTATTGGTGCATATATATGGTGAAATTTGTTGATCGTCACCAAAAGTCTCATTTCCAGAAGTATAGGTGTTTTGGTGACATTCAAGGTCCGTCACGAATAGTGACTATAATTATAGAGATCGACCGTGACCATTTCATATCAACATCAATGATTTATGGTTACAGATCTTTGAGGGTCGTCACTATTGATGTGTATATATGGTGGCATTCGTTGACCGTCACCATTTCATATTTTTGGTAAGGGTTGAAAAATGTCACCAAAGCTCATTGGCGATGGTCAAAAGAGCCTCCGTTACCAAAAATTGATCGTCGCCATTCCATATGGATGTCAAGACATGATGGAATTGAACCACCAACCTCCTACTTGTAAAGTAGGTGCTTTTCCATTGAGCTAACACCCTTTAAAGAATTATACTTTGAAAAATTAGACCTTGAAACTTCATAAATTGTAAATTCTACAATTTTCAATAAATTAAAGCCTCGGAAATATTTTATTAAACAAGCAAAGCAACATCAAAGTTGCAGGTCCCTACCTAATGGTTATTGAAGTTATGAAAAGTGGGTGGATGGAAAAATAGTTATGTATAAGAGAATTAATATGTTCAGTTGAATACTCAATTAGAAGTGAAATTCTGAAGACATTTATAACCTATAAATTACCTATAACTAGAAAATGCACCAAATATTGCAAAGGAAATGTCATAAGTGGATAGCATATGGGAGAAGAGGAGGTAGGGTCTTGGAACCCTTGTACATCTTGGCATGCCTTAGAACTTGGAACATCTTAGCTTGTTTGACATGTTTTCATACTATCTGGCACATGCTAGCATGCCCTAACATTCCATAACACACCTTGGCAGTCATGACCTCACAACTAGCATTACATTGTTCCATGACTTGGGAACCTTACATTCACTAGAACACCTTGGCACCCCCTAGTTGTCATGCCCTATGTTATCCTCCACAATCTCCTAGGATGATGAGGAGATTGACAGAAATAACCACAAACTAAGCTTTTAATTTGGTAGCTATCCCTACCAAACCAGAGAGGGATCTCTCTATGAAATCAAAGCTAAAAGATGACTGGAATGTAAAGGATTTCAGGCTAGATAGCTAGCCTCAAGTGGTTTTTTGGAAAATTTAGGGACTTGGAACTCTGTCCACCGGTGTCTTGTCTAGTAGGTACTTTGTGAAGGAGGCAGGGACTTGGAATTCTATCTAGGATAAAGCATCTAACATGCATGAAATAAGCTCCCTAGAATAGAGTACCTCCTACCTAGAAGAGTGTCCCGTGCTCAAAATATAGAACCATTCTCTATTGTGCGCTTTTCTTAAAGATAAATCTATGCATAAAACACAACTAAGAAAAACACCTAAAATAAGAAAAGTGAGGATCTAAGACTTTATTTTTATGTTCAGTAGCGATGAAAAGAAAGTCAGTGACACTCATGTGTATGTCAACAAGGAATTCTTAGGGCATTTCCTCTCTATAAAATGAAAAACAATGTGAAAACAAATGTAAAGGTGAGGATGAACCTGCAACCATGCAGTGAAGATCACCTTTGTAAAAAAGAATGAGATCCATCTATAAAAGGTTTTGATTTTTTTATGATAACATCAGTTTCCGTTTTTTATTTGTGATTTGAGGATTCTGCTTCTGTTTTTCATTGAATTATACCTAGAAAAGGAAATTATTACCATAGTTACTTGTTTTCAAATGTTTAGACTGTAAGCTTTTATTTTCTTACAAGATTGATTGTGTGACAATCATAGGCTTAGACCTACAATTCATGAAATTATCACATCTGAAATAAAATTCAAATTAGCAGCACTAGATGCATCATGGCCTCGTATAGATAAAGTTTCGAAAACAAAAGTTCATGGTTTGAAACGTTCCAACAAAGCAGGTTTGGTTGGTTACAAAATTCCACGCAAACAAAAATATTAGAATGATAGAATAGTCATAGCTCCAACTCCTGTAGTAGGTCCAATCTCATCTTTAATGGCTCCTATGGGTCCAGCTCAAGTGGTAGCAGAAGAGCTTTTAGAATCAATACTGGAAATGGTTGTTCAAATACTGGTTGAACTTCACCTTTTATGTGTACCTGCCATTCTATGCTTTAGTTATTTGCACTCATCCTTACATTCTTTATTTTATTCAAATTTCATATGATACCCCTTCTCCTTCATTTTTTGGTATGCATTGACATGACAACACTAGAAAATTACATAAAATCAAGTTGTAGTTGGAGAAATGATGGAACTGAAGTCTACAGTTCAGGGTAAATCTAGCTCACCGAAAACACTAAATGGAGATTTAAGCTGAAATCTTGATTCTAATTCTTCTCGTGCAACCAGAGGCTACAGTTTGGGATTCTCCTTGATGGTTTTGCAGGTATGTACAATGTAGTCAATGCTTTTTTAAGAGAGAAATCCTATTTCTTTCATGTGATAGTTAACTTGCTTAAATCCTATATCATGGTCAACTAGTGAACTGCTTATTTGTCCAAAGTAAACTTAAACATCAATCCAACAAAAGTTGTTGTCATTGTGGAATGTTGATTTGCCAATAAAATTTGTTTGGTAGGCATGTTATGGCATTGCTTTCATCTACATGTTTATCTGTTTCAACTAATGTGTGGAAACCTGCTTTGACTTGGGTTGACAGAGTGAATGCCAACATCTTATTTGTGAGATTCTACATGCTACTACAAAGGTAGCATCTGTTGATGTTGCCATTCAACTAGCTAGAGTTGTAAGCAAGGTTCTTACAAAAGAAACATGGCTGGTTAGAATTAATCATTTTATTCAGTTCTTCTATAATTTAGAGATCATAAAAAGAATATTCAAGTTCTTATTTTTCCTACTTCTGGTTTAGCTTGATTTAAGATTTTCATGTGCATGCCTTTTTCTATGGTATTTTATAACAAACGTTTCCCATGATGACATAAGTTTGACCAATATGTTTAGGCAGTAACTATTACTTTATAGATAAAAATAGAGAAGTTCTAGTGACTTGCGTTATGCTACTGAGAAATGTCCAAGCCTTAAAAGATGAACTTATAGGTAGTGGTACTATTTTCCTATTAGAGACATTTAAAGCATAATATGACCAGGTAGATGGTAATGACCTTCACTATATGCAAAAAAATATTGATGTTTTATGTTCTATACACTAGGAAGTGGAGTGTTGCAACTAGATTTGAGGAGAAGCTCAAGGAGCTCCACAATTTCAATAATTATGATTTATCAATTATTATGTAGAGGCATACTGTGACGTACACATCATCACCACATTACAGTAAGTCACTTATCCTTGTGTTGCTTTAGGATGAGAAAGGAAGAAAGAAAGAATTTATTTTTATGTTCAGTAGTGATGAAAAGAAAGTCAATGACACTCATGTGTACATCATCAAGGAATGCTTAGGAAATTTCCTCTCTAGAAAATGACAAACAATGTGAAAATAAAGTATAAAGGTGAGGATGAAATTGTAACCATGTGTGAAGAGCACCTATATAAAATAGAATGGGGAGAACAAGCTAGGTGAGACTAGAAAGAAACAGTCAGTTGAAAGGCCCCTAACCATTAACTGGGGCCTGTTCGGTGCCAAAAGGTGTCTTTTAAAACTCCTAATTGTGTCACATTAATTATCAACCTGGGTAAGTCTTTTTATTCCAAGAGTGTACACAATATGTACAAGCTATAAATCCAGAGAGTAATTCTTTAAAATAAGTTATTAAATTCAATACAAAAGTAAATGGATGCAATCATAAATCTCAAGCTTGTAACTTTAAAGGAAATAATTCATCTAAGCATCATGACTCAATCTCAAACAAAACCATAATTCAATCTTAATCAACCAAATTTGAATGATAATCAACCGAGAGCACCGTAGCATTAACTGAGCTCTTTCAGCTGGACTTAAACTACTGGATAGAAGGAAAGCATTTAATCAATAACGCTCTATTCTTTAATTAATTGGAAATGATTCTTTAACTGATAACTAATTCAATCCATGACATGAATTAAATAAAGCCAACTAGGATTGCGCATTAATGAAATGAATACTAGAAATCTGATTCAAGGAAAAAAAATCAACTGCAAAGTTGTAAAGCAGAATAAACTTGCACAAAATGGAAAAAGCATAAAACAAGGAACAACAGTAAGATCCACCAAAGACCGGCCCCTAGCCACCAGCAAATACTGCTTAGCTACTTGAGAATATCCGAATGAACAACAACGCAAGTTGTATATTAATCATCAAAGTCACTTGTCAATAGAATGCGATCTTTTTCTTCAGAATCATGCTTTTGTAAATTAAAATTACAATCGAAGTAAAAGATGAGAGATCCATATTCAGTTTTCCCTTTTATAGTCAAAAGGAAAAAGATAAATGTTATTCCTCAGGATCAGGAGATCTTGAGGGATTCACAACTAGATTCTATCTTCAGATAATTCTTCTATCTCGCGCTGATCTTCTTGACTCGTTCCTTGGTTCAACCACACATAACGTGTCTCATTTCCCTTGATTAGCTTTTGATGTTCTGACTTTGGAATAACAACAGTTCCATCCATTGCTTTTCTACATAAAAAGTAATGAGAGTTAGTTTGGTCGGTCAAATCGTATCAAGAGCAGTTTCATTCATTCCTTATAAAAATCCTATCAATATGTTATTATATCATGGCACAAAATGGATAAGAAAGGAGGAAAAAGACAATAATCAATAGTAAATACATACTTATTGCAAGGCTCAACGTACTCTGCTGCTTACCTTTTTTCATGTCCTCATGACAAATAAATAGTTCCTATGTAATGTAGTTAAGGAGTAAGCCAAAGAAAAGGTTCCTTTATCAGGCTTGAAACCGCGATTTTGTTCCAGATTTGCAAAGGTTGTCTGTTCATGTCCTTCAGGTAACTCATAATCAAACTGATACCCTTCAGGAAGATACCAAATAAAGGGACACCTAAATCGACATCCCAACCAATAAGGCCCTTCCCTCAAGATAATATTGCTTTATGTGATTAACCGGCTTGCAATAGCTTTGAAGTTCCCATAATTAAATGGTTCTCTTTCCTTAACACTGTTAGTTGAGACCATCCATCTCATTTTGGATGCAATCAGGGATCTTTCTTGGATGGAGAGGAAATATGTTGTTCCTTTCTGTACAATTTCCTTATGTATGGGCCCTAAAATTTGAATCACGCCTTCTTGTGTCATTAGCCTTTTATGTTTAGAAAATAGTTGCAAAGGGTGAGTAGGCTCACTCCTTACCCAGAGATCCAACTCGTGTTCCTGTCTTTGGAATGAATTATATGCCTTAAACCACTTAAGTTGATTAACTGCAAAAGAGATAAAAGTCTGGAATTGAATATCTCCAACAAAAGAGCTACAATTCTTTTCCACTTCTTCTTCTAATATGAGATTATGTAGATAAAATTTGCAAAGAAGCCTTTGGACTTTTGCCCCATGTTCCTTGCAGCAACATATAAAATCTTCAGTTGTCTTTAATTCGATTGGCTTGCCAGCTCTTACGGCTTTAATCTTTAACAATAAGTATTGTTCTAATAAGAACACAACATAGTTTGTGGAAGGAGACCTACATGTCAAGACATTCAAATATAGCGAGAAAATGGTGTCTATCTGATTCCTGGATTTGTCCAGCTTGGTCTTCACCTTCTTCAATTTTTCTTCTTCCTGTCTAAATCTATCAAAAGTCCCATTCTCAGTTATGGTTAATTCCCTAAACTATTTTTGCAACTCTTGATATTTTTGCAGGGGAACTCTCTCTTTTTCACATTGTTCTAGAGCAAGTTGGGCTTGTATTAGTTCTTCCTGTAGCTTTAGAGGAATAGGGTCTTTTCTTGACAGATATCCTTGGCTTTCTCTTCTATCTGAGTGCCTGTGCTACGAGAGGATATTTCCTCAGTCTGTACTTCCTTATTGTGGGAGGACCAACACTCCATCTAAATGGCTACATCCACTAAGTCCACATGAAAATTTGCCTGGGTGGCTATTGTTTGAGTAGGAATGAGTTTGTTTGGGTTTCTGTTGGCCTACCCTTACATATTTCCATTTTCGTAGCCACAAAGACTACCTCAGGAGTAGTGTTCTGGGCTTTGCCGTTTGCAATTTCTTTAATCTTCCGACATAGCCTTTTGACTGTCTTTTGAAGATTTTGGTATTTTTGTCTCATCTTCTTTAGTTTTTCTCTGGCTACTCGCCTCTTTTGAAGATCATCTTTTACACTAACAGGCTTGTCAATATCTTCTGTATCTAAAGATTCATGTTGTTTATCGTGGCCGTGTTCAAATAGAACTGTGTCATCAGACTAGTTGTCAGATTCATGAATAAATTTTGTGTCTGCTTCCTTTTCCTAGTCTGTAGCTTCTGAAGAAGGAAAAATTTCTGTATGCCCAAAATCTTCTGGGGATTGAGCTTCCATTAGGTTAGGATCAAGTGATCCTCCAGGCTGCATGTATGCATTCAGATTTGCCAAGACCTGAGCCATCCCTGTCTCAAAATCCTGCAAAATATCATTTTGGGGGCTCATGGTTAATGTTTAAGGAGGATCTTCTGCATTTTCCAGTTCACAATCAAAGTTTTATGCCTTTTCTTGCTCTGAGTCCAGTCTATCCTCTTCCTCAGGTTCTTGTTCTGAATTTGCCTCTTCCCCGGGTTCTGATTCTGAATGACATCCTTCCCCTTGTTCAAGTTCTTCCTCTGGTTCTGACTCAGAGTCCTGTATACTAATTGGTATGGATGGTTCCGTAGGTTGTTCGGCACTATCTTGTGGATTTACAGACATTCTCTAGGCTAGATTTAACCTTGCAGACCGCCTGCGCTTATGGGGTTCAATGTTTGAGCGGGTATTCCTTTTTCTTTTCGGAACAGGGCTCTGTTGGCTTATCTCCAAGATTGCAAGATTTTGGATTACAAGGTTTTAACTAATCTCCAGGGGTGCTATGAGACCATCCCAGGTTAAGTTTTGTTGAAGAAGTTTATGGCTAACAATTAGTCTAATCAATCCATGCTGGATAACTACGGTTTTAGGGTGCCTAGCTCGTCTTATTCTATCGGTGGTATCATGCAACAATGAATTCAAGAAAGATGGCAGATTAGCAGTGATCTTAAGTTTTAAAATAGCTAAAAGTTTGAGGTTTCGTGGTCTTACCACATCTCCTCATCTATAATAGGTAATGTACCTCTGGACAACACTTGCCAACTCACGCCATGGTTCCTACAGACAAGATCGCTGTATGCCCTTGCCTTTCTTGGTTAATTCCTTATATGCATCTCTGAAAATGTCCACCGCGTCTTGCAAGATTACATGTTTTTTTGGCCATATAGTTACTTCCGTCGACAGCCTAGATAATTTAGCTATTACAACATATGATACTGTGATTCTTCTACCTCTCACCAAGGATTGCCCATTCTGCAGAAGTTGTAGTAACTCAATAGTGATTTCCTCACTTAGGGGTTGAAATCTTGTGAATATGATATCCACCCTACGCGGACCAGAATTTCCCTGGCTCTATTGAAGACTTCCAGCTCTAAAGGTTCTCGGTGCACTGTCTTACCACACATAATGCTTGAGTTCTTCCTACTATTGCAAAGGATTAATGCTATGGAGAAAAAACAGTAACAGACAAAAACAAAGAGATAGAAAAACAATGTTATAGACATATTTGGGCACTGCAACCCCAATGACATATGTCCATAAACCAAGGGATTCTAAGTCCCTAAAAGTGTTGTTTCATACCCTAAAGGAGCAAGGTCAGTTGATTACATCATCTCCCAGAAGTTTTCCATGAAAAACCACTCATAACTGGTCAAAGCAGGACCATACAGATTGCCCAGTGCAAAGGGTGTGATGCATCTACTGCTACATGAAAAAAGTTTGATGCATACTGGAAAGCCCCTCTGTAGTGTGTGATGAGTGAGAGCAGACAAATGGCACAAGCAGTTTGCTAGGTGGAAACCCTGAGAATCTTCTAGAAGCTGCTCATTTGACACTTGCCTCCTTGAATTTGCCCAAGGATGAGTAAGAGATCATGAATTCTCCAAGTGGAACCAAGAACTATCAGAGAGTTGACACTAATCAAAATCCTAGAAGCTGACTCACCCCCATGCAAATATCTATAAATGGATCCCTCATCTCAGAGATCCAAAGGTTGGAATTTGGTAATTTGCAAAGAAGTGTTGTTGGTTTCTCTTTGAAGACATTGTTGAGTGATGTTGCTTTGTATGAGGTGAAGAGGGATTTCAAGCTGGGAGGATGGCACTAGGTCAGACCAAGTGGTTGTAATCCTCTCTTCTACTACTTTTACTAATAAAGATATTTGAGTTTTCCTCCATATTCTTGTGTATCTTTGAATACTATGTTGATATATGCATTTGTATCTTCAATATATATCTGATCCTATATTGTTTACAGCGATAGATCTCTATGCTTTGATGGTATTATGCTGCTGTGAATCTACAAGTGCTCTTTGAAGCTAGACAAGTAAGGAAGCAGTGGCGAGATTCTGTCAAAGGAGAAAGGAAACAATCAAGGATCCAAGTGGAAGACTGAGGTTGGTACTCTTTGCTTCTTTCTCATCTCTCTCTCGTAAAGGAAAAACAAGTGACTTTAATCTATTTGTTTCTAAGATAGCTACCCGTATTAGTGGGACTAGCAGTTCTGAAGAGACACTAGATTTCCTGATAATAAAATGGTGACTCCACTGGGGAGCGATTAGTTTGATTGCTTGTCTCTATTTGTTTGATTCATAAACCACAGATGGAGCCTAAAGTTAAGCCAGCTAGCCTTCAAACTACATTTTCTCTGCAAGTGAAAAGTAGATCAACGCTGCTTTAGTCAATCTTTGGGTTTGTTTATGAAGTAAACAATCGACTTGGAAACACCCTAAGTGCCCTAGAGGTAGCTCAAGTAACCTCATTAGATCAGCCCCTATACTTTGTATTTACTGACTATCATTAGCTCGGCCTAAATCCCTGAACTAAGCTGCAAACTGTGACCAAAAACCAAGTTAAAGTCTCGTCCCTCGACCATCACACCTTCTCTTCTTGTCAATTTGGATGCATTACACCTCCCGTGTGCAGTAGGTAAGATGCATCCATGTTTCCCTGTGTTACAGGCGCGATGATCAGATAAGACTGTTTTTGCCTCCAGATTTTGGTTTTTTCTTCACTGTCTTCAGCTTTATTCAGGAGTTTTGCTGTCTGTGATTAGTAGACCACTGTTGAAACCCCCTTCCTTTGCATCATCCAGCCTCCATTGTACAAAGATTTGTGAATGTTTTTGTGTATTTTTCACCATTCACAATTCTCATTTACAAAATAATAGCTTAATTGAACTGACATCTTTTGATTTGAAAGTGTCCCAAGTGTCGTTTTCAATCAAGGAAAAGAATCCCTCTCTTTTTGATAGTTGATTACACTGTTACTCTTGTATTTGATCTGAATTAATAGTATTTCAATTGTCGAAAGCAGTTTTCAATTCAAAATCGCAAAGTGTTGTCTTGTCTCCTTTTCGTTTTTTGAATAGAAAATCGTTAGTACTGTCACTTTGAAAGAAGATATAATTCAGATTTGTACTTAGCATTATTTTTGTCATTTACACATTAAGAAAGCAGAAAACAAATACATGCATGTGCATTTGCATTTAGACTGCTTGTTATTTTGATTTAGGACAATGCGTCTAGTGTGTGCTCTCTACTCTATGTTGAAAGGATTTCGTTTCTCTTTCCTTAGTAGCTAGGATTTTCATTGCAAAAAGAAAAGTAAACAACTATTTATCATCTTAGATTGCATATTTAGGAGTTGTATATCTACATCACGCGTTGAACCTTAAAGGAAAACTTCTTAAGAAAGATCAACTGTAAAATAAATTCAATGAACATAAAACCGCTTTGGAACCTAATGCACAGCATCTAGAAGTCTAGGCTAGAGACGTATTCTAGCATCATAAAGCCTGGTAACTGTCGCTTTCATCATAGGTTGGGTGATTCCTTCTCTTTGAGATGACAAGTGCCAGTACAGACTTGTACTCCCACATAATGTCGAGTATATATTCAGGAGACCACAATAGGCTATATCCTTTATCCTTAGGAAGCCTTGTTTGTCACCCTATCGATTGCAATGCACTGAACACAACATTCGGGAAGATTGATTACCGTACCGTAAAAATCATTCTGTAGTTTTGCGACTGGTTTGGTAATCCCTCTGTCTAGATTTCCAGAGTAGTCTCTTTCATTCCTTTTCAGACTCCTTAAAGGAAAAGGTCCATCTAAGTGTTTGTCACTTCAAGCTCATTAAAAATCGAAGGCGACTAGAGTAATCTTTAGCTTTTTCTCGACTCTTAAAAATTGAAAAAGCAAGTTGTGTCAAAGCATCTAAAATTCATTTAATTTAGAATAACATTTTCCCCTCTTATTTTGAGTTGATAAAATAATCCGCAATCGTGGAAGAAAGTCAATCAAAACCCCATCATTCATAGAGACTGACGAGTCAACCGTCTTTGACTCCAGAAATGAAACCATTCTAGGCCAAGTGAACTCATTTAACTAGGTCAAAGTCTCCTGGTTTGTTTGAAACTTGTGTTTCAATGTCCTCTGAGACTCCAGTTACTCTAACCATTTCTGGTATCCATGCCTCTATAGAAGAAGTTTGGTAGTTACAAGAGGACATTAGAACTGATTCTAGTGTAACAATAAACACTTCTATTCCTGAACCAGCTCCATCTAGAGTTGATTAGGAAGGTTTTACCCCTCCAACATCTGTCGCTGCAGAATCTATACCTTCTTTGGCACCAGAAATATTTTACAGACCTGACGTTCTACCTCTTTCACCTGGATTGATTGCTATAAAAGATATTATGGAGGATCTTCCATATAGTACTCCATTGAATTTTGGAACTGGGATCCACCTATATCCTTCTACTTCAGAAGTTAATACCCCTTCATCGCAATTTCCTGTAGAATCGCTAGGAAGTCTTTTGGATAGACTCAATATGTTTGGAAAACCATCGACATATAGGACTGTGTCATCTGATACGGCGGTATCAGAACCTCCTGCCACCACTCCGACGATGTTCACTAGCATACCATCTGTCCCAACTAGCTCTCAACTGCTAGAGGGAGTCCACCCAATGACTGTTTCGATAGTATGGTCTGTTCCTATTTGTTTGTCCGGAATGATATCTAGAATTTCGTATGTTGAGTCTCAGCAAATTGATCCTTCACAACAGTATCAATTTGGGTAATCCAGTCTCCAAAGACTGATCTTTCCTGTGAGAACTGGATTGCCGCCGTATGGGGGGCAGTATGCCCTTTCATTGTTCCCTCTGGGAGAGTAAACATATGAGATTTCTCAACCGAATTCGGTTCAAGTTGGAATCACATCAAGTGGTTGGGTGCCAATACTGCCTCAACAACCAAGATTTGTATACTCAATGCAACCAAGTCTACCTGTGTTGAATATCCCCATTGCACTGGCTATTGTGACGGTGTCGCAAGTACAAGCGTTGCCTATTGTATGCCACCGTCAAGTTTCTCAGGTTGTAATACAATAGCCTCTTGTCTCCATGACGCAACCCCAATCGCCGATTGGTGGCTCCTTAACTGGAGCGAATCGGGCTCAAACGGGTACTATTACCCCTCATCTTGGTCAATCATCTACTATTGGGCAACAACAAATGGTTTCACAACCATGGCTGGTGCAACATCAACAACCGGAATTCCAGCAAGCTTTCCAAGGACCCGAGCAACAAAACTTTGCCGGTAATGGGCAGGCGTATATTCAAAACGGTTATCATCAATCATCTCAAAATGGTTATGCCCAACAACCTTATCAAAATTATCAGAATCAAATACATTATGCTGGTGTGCAAAGACCCACTGCTCAGGCGATCCCATCTTATCTTGGGTATGCTTTGCCGAACCTGAATCAACACTTTCCCTTCGTGGCAACTTTATAATTACCAGATCTAAATCGACTAACAAATGATCCATTTCTTATGCCCCTTGGTGGCCGACGATTCCTCATAAAATTCCATCAAATATTCCTAAATTCAATGGAAATCCGAGTGAAGATCCGTCAAATCATGTGATGAACTTTCATCTATGGTGTTCCTCCAACACTCTAAATGATGATTCGATTAGGATTCACCTTTTTCAGCGAACATTATTTGGTCCAGCAGCAAAATGGTACATCGAGTTGCCTAGACATCATTCGATAACTTCGGCACCCTTGCCACCACCTTTTTAACCCATTTTCAGTTACCAATAAGGTACGAAACATGAATGGAGCTTCCTACCAATTTCAAGCAGACGACGGCCACTCGCATATCTGATCATATTCATGAGTGGTGAAATCATAGTAGAATGGTAAAAACATATGTTCCTGATCAGCTACTAGCTGAATGGCTTATTAAGTCATTGTTACCTTCTATTACAGAAGATGTGGCAAAGGGAGGATTCATCACTGAAGAGAAAGTCATTGCTCATGTGCAATATCTAGACTTGATCTATACTCAGTCTGGAACGATCTATGAAAAAATCCTTGATGCTCCTAGACCAGAGTTTTCTGTTCCTCCTCCTCCTAAATCAAACAAAGACTCTCATGCCGGCGACGACGTGATAGGTACAACTAGCACGAAATCCACAAAGGCTACATCTAAGAAAGCCTGTAAGGCTTCTGGTCAAAATTCAAATGAAGAACTTGTCACCTTGGAGGTTAATGCCGTGTCGACCGACAAAGGCAAAGAACTGAAGCAACCAGGGTGCAAGAAGAAAAAGAAAGGTGAAAAGAAGAAGCAGGATGAGTCGTCTCCTAAAAAATCTTCTACAAACCATTTTGGGTAAAGGAAACCTCCTTCGGGATGTCAGATATGTGATGAGGATCATTGGACGAAAGACTGTCCGCATAAAGCTAAGATTAAGAAATTCTTCAAGAACTCATAAACCTCAGTCATATTGACTGATCCATTTCCAAACCCAGGAACCAATCTGGTTGCTAGCGACAGTGCTTCCCCATCCCTAGTGCTTATGTTGTCCATTTCAAATAGCAAAATGATGCTTTGATATCGATAAGGAATAAAGATTACAGGAATCCATAGTTGTCGAACAACAAGGCTATTGATCAACCTAGTAGTTCGACAACAACTTTGACCGAAGTTGTGCCACCCATCAATCCTGAGCTAACGATAAAGCCATCAAAGGGAGTAGTACATAAACTGATGTTTAATCCTCATGCCAAAGCAGCATAGAATTATAATATAGTAGAGGACTTGGCCCAATCGCCGTCCGCTATATCGACACTTGAAGTACTACAAAGTTTCCCCTCCCAAAAGCAGGCAATAGGTGGGATTGACCCATCGGAGTCCAATCTTGTGACCTTTAATCATAAAGGATATCAACCTCAGTTACCTGCTCAACTGGCTTTCCTCATTCAAGTGAAAGCCCTCAACAAAATTGTTCATCAAACAATTATTGATGAGGGGGCATCTACATGTATTATGTCAATGAGTTGCTGGAAAACTTTAGGCTCACCACCCTTGTCGTGATCATCAACGACGAAAAAAGCATTCGATGGATGAACATACGCTCCATACAGGATTTTGGGTAACTTACAAGTTGAACTGGGGGGAAAAACAGTAGAAATTAATGTTGAAGTTGTCAATGGAAACCTCGATTACAACATCCTACTGGGAAGGCCCTGGATTTATGCTATGGCTACAGTTGTGTCAACATACTTTAGAAAGATTGCATTTCCCTTTCAAGGAGGAATTACAATAGTTGATCAACAAAACTTCCTCCCCGTTAGTTCACAAGTTACGGGAAGCATTCCAATGATCCATGGAAGCTCTCAATCGCTTCAAAATATTAGAGTAGGCCTCCTAAAGGACATTGCCTTAATGGGTACTTTCACCCTACTACCTCCGAGTAATCTGGCAGAAGTGACCACGGTGGAAACCTCCAACATGATATCTTCTATATCTAAAATATTCGTAAGATTGACGAACATTTCGTCAGCATGGATCATCGCCGTTTTAGAAATATTGTAGCAATCAATTTTCCTGGCCTCGGGGACAAACCCAAATCAACGCTCATCGAGTGTTTGGATAGATAGGTCTAAAGGATATGGTACCTCTTCAAATCCTTGGTCGCATGTACATTCTACAGACAAAGGAATCATTCAATCAATGATGATAGGAGAGGCACCATGGGAAGATTACCACCATTTTTCCCATCTTCCAGATTACCATGAAGATTATTCCCGCAACCTTAATCGTCCTTCAGTTTTTTATTTTCTCTCAAATACCGTAAATACGGTAGATTATGAGGATAGTTATTTTACTATGTCAACCTCATTAAAAAATGAAACAACTCCCTTTCCAAATCGATTCTTTGATTACGATCTCGTAAAATCCATGTCGAGTCTTAAAAAGATTTTGAAAGTAAACCTTCATTCCAACCACTGCGATGAATGCAATGAAGCTTGGGGGGCATGCACCTCGATTTGTGTCACTATGCTGGGGGCATGCAAATTTATAACAAGCATAGTTTCTCGTTTCAAGATTGTGTAAACATGAAACCAAATATGAGCATTTTTACACGAAGTTCAAGCTCATTAAAAAATAAACCTAGCAATGAGAAGTTTTACGCGAAATTCAAGCTCGTTAAAAAATAAACCTAGCAATGAGCAGTTTTACGCGAAGTTCAAGCTCGTTAAAAATTAAACCTAGCAATGAGCATATGTTCCACCAGAGTTTAAGCACATTAAAAAATGAACCCACCTCTGATAAATAAATATTGTGAATGATTATCATCAACTTTTGAGCCTTAGTCATGTTCTTACCATCACCTCCACTCTGTGTTAGATGATCATTCGCCTCCATTTGATTGTTTACCCCTTTTGAGGAACAACTGCAATGATTAAGAAAGTTCCAAACCTTACCTGGAACCAACTGCTATCTGAAAACATCACTCGTTCCTCAAAAAACGAGTCTCCTTCAAGCTCTTTTCATCTGACTCATAAAATATGAAAAGATTGCCGAGAAATTGGCCTCTCCAGCTCATTAAAGTGATTGGAAGTGTTATCCCTCCTCTAGATTTTAATCTTTTGGGACCTAAGGGATCATTACACAAAAGGATCGAGCGTTTGTCTTATTCGGCTCGGTAAAACTATCGAAAAGTCATCCCTTTCGCATTGTTTTATACTTTTTCAGACTTAAGGGATTATATTACGAAAAAGGAATATTACAGTTTCCTTTCAAACTCTATAAAATTGAAAAAGACCGAGTTATCCTTGTCGTTGAACTCGTTAAAACAATACTGACAAACTTGTCCATTCAGACAAGAGCGAGTTTCACTGTCACTAGACTCGTTAAAACATAGCGATGGGTTTGCCCGAAGGGAAAATTATAGAACAAGCATATGTTATCCTCCTCAAGCTTGACAAAAGTAAAGAGGTACTAGTCAGAAATGACTAGGGATAATTGGGAAGAAAAATCGAAGAAACTTTATTGGTAGCAGGTTGCTCTTGAACATGACCCTTTCACTCCATCACGATGATTGAGTCAGGTTGGGTTATTCCATTCATCGGCCATATCACCATTGGTCCACCGTACCATCCACTTTTGGGGTTAATGCTACCAATCCATTTTAGTGTCGCTGATATGTTCAAGAGAAGTCGCTTAGAGAATTCACCTACCTAGCTTGTGTCTCATCCACTACAATACCTTCACGCTTCATTCTTTCATGACCGTCGCCCTGAACCTTGTATCGTCAGATCGTTTTCACCTCTACAAAATCATTTTCTCCGTTCCATGTCGTAGATGTGCGATCCATTAATGCACTCCTATGACAAGTCACTTCTTTTCGTCATCAGCTCATTATCCAAGAAGCTGACCTAGGGACAACCCTTCCAGTACTTTGAAGCTTGCATGCCTCAATGGAAAGTTTCTAACATCCGGTGACAAGTTTACGTTAATGGCCTTCGACCGAAATATTTTGCATGGTGTTTGACATTGACTCATGTATTCACACCACGCAAATTGTACTACAGTACCTTGAGGATCATCATCATCATCGGTGACTCCTCTCGCATCTGTTAACAGCTTACATCATTGGCTAGTAATCAAGCGATGTCCTTCCATGTTCGACATCAAAACATCTTTTCACATGCATCAACTTGTACTTTTGGGTGAAGATTGAACGAGTTTTGAAGACCCCAGATCTAGTTTCATCCATCTAGGCGGCGATATATTTAGGAAAATAAAGACATCAAATGTACATAATTGCTGCACCGATAATCATCCAAACTAAGGGATGATGGCTCTACCAGAATCATCAGTCTGCACACAGACAGTTGTCTATCCTATGTACATGAAAATGAATTTATCAAGCTAAACATGGGAATGTTCGCCTCAGCCAGATCATGAAAATATTATTAAGATAATGTATTGTATTGTATCTTATTATAGGTCACCTTCCAGTGTGAAAAACCTCAGATCCTCATTATAAAGCATTTCACCCGACATCAAAATATTTATGACCTCATGCTTTACAGGGAAACTGTTATAGACATATTTGGGCACTGCATGCCAATCACATATGTCCATAAACCAAGGGCTTCTAAGTCCCTAAAAGTGTTGTTTCATACCCTAAAGGAGCAAGGTCAGCTGATTACATCATCTCCCACAAATTTTCCATGAAAAGCCACTCAGAACTGGTCAAAGCAAGACCATACAGACTGCCCAGTGCAAAGGGTGCGATGCATCTCACCTGCTAGATGCAAAAAGTGTGATGCATACTAGAAAGCCCTTTTGTAGGGTGCGATGAGCGAGAGTAGACAAATGGCATAAGTAGTTTGCTAGGTGGAGACCCTGAGAATCTTCTAGAAGCTGATCATTTGACACTTGCCTCCCTGAATTCGCCCAAGGATGAGTAAGAGATCATGAAATCTCCAAGTGGAACCAAGAACTATGAAAGAGATGACACTAACCAAAATCCCATAAGCTGACTCACCCCCTGCAAATATCGATAAATCGATCCCTCATCCCAGAGATGCAAAGGTTGGAATTTGGTAATTTGCAAAGAAGTGTTGTTGGTTTCTCTTTGAAGACATTGTTGGGTGATCTTGCTTTGTATGAGGTGAAGAGGGCTTTCAAGCTGGGAGGATGGCGCTGGGTCAAACCAAGTGGTTGTAATCCTCTCTTCTACTACTTTTACTAATAAAGCTATTTGAGTTTTCCTCCAAATTCTTGTGTATCTCTAAATATTTTGTTGATATATGCATTTGTATGGTCAATATATATCTGATCCTATATTGTTTACAACGATAGATCTCTATGCTTTGATGGTATTATTCTGCTGTGAATCTACAGGTGCTCTTTGAAGCAGGACAAGTAAGGAAGCAGTGGCGGGATTCTATCAAAGGAGAAAGGAAACAAGCAATGAGCCAAGTGGAAGACTGAGGTTGGTACTCTCTGCTTCTTTCTCATCTCTCTCTCGTAAAGGAAAAACAAGTGACTTTAATATGTTTGTTTCTAAGATAGCTACCCGTCTTATTGGGACTAGCAATTCTGAATGGACACTAGATTTCCTAATAACAAGCAAGTAGTTGTAACAACTACGTTTTACAATGTTAAATGATATTTATATAAGAATTAAATAATTCGAGGACTATTATTTTGCCACATGTTATGTGATCATAGAGTACCATATCAACCTATGAAATCCAATAAAATAGTTATAATTCATTCACGAGTGTAATGGAGGTCCCCTCCTTCCTTCAAGATGAGAGGTCACATACGACTGAATGGACGGGGAAAATCTGTTCTGACGCAAACATACAAGGGTGAAAGATATGACGGTAGTATGAGACAGAGTACGTATATTAATGAAAGGAATGTAAAAGGTATGGATGTAATGAAATCAAGGTGTGTAATGATGGTTATTGGTAAAAGAAAAGATGCTTTGGTTGATGATAGGTTATGCATTAAGGAAAAAGGACAACAATATGCAAAAAAAGATGCTTTGCTGATGATATTTTGGATGAAAATGATACGATTGATTAAAAACATTAACTCATGCATAAAGGTTCAAGGTAGGGAGAAATTAGGGAAATAATTCTTCTGATAAAAACAAAAGTAAGAAGAGGGTATTATAATAATTATTGATGTTGAAAATAGAACTTCAATATCATAAGTAGAGCTTATGTTGCCAGCAGGCATCCATAATATCAACAGAGTTTCTTTTTAACCCATATGAGTCAGGATCCTCAACTTAAAGTTGGAGAATTCCATTGTTGTTTCTACATAAGAGATTAGTATGCTGGCATGGTAACCAGATGACCACACCGCCATTCACTTGGAAGTAGCAAAATTGATCAGGTCAGCTCGTGATGAGACCTCCTATTCCAAGGATATTTTAACCATCCATTGGATCATAACCCTTGTGTGGTGGCCATAGTGGGAATGTCACATTGCTACATCTTTATGAACATGGTAGGCTAGCTCTTAATGAGACCCCCTATCCTCTATCTATAGGCAAAATTTGTTGTTATTACACATTTTTATAATAAATAGAGGGAGACTCAGTACTCCTCAAGAGCAGGGATGGTGGAAGAAGTTGAATATGTTAATAGAAAAAATATACCCATAATCTCGCTTATAATAGACAGAGAGGATTATAACCAGGGAGGGTGGAACCAACATGGTAAAGATGATCAATCAGTATCATATACAGTAGAAATCAATACAGTAAAGTAATATATAAATAATTGTGTCCCCCCTTTAAAAAAAAAATCTATCATCAAGAAGCTACCTTGTTAAAGGTCATAACATTAAGGGTATTCACCTGCTTCAAAGGAATCCATAATTATTGTCCTCATAAAAGTATTGTACTTCATGCCATGAAAGGGAATCATAAAAATGGGGCTGAGATGAGCTAGGAATAATCCTACAAGTGTTGTTCAACATCACAATAATGCAAGGAAAAGGGTGTTTTTTAGAAAGCACACGACTTCAAGAAGAAAAAATATTGTTCCAAATATGGAACAACAGCTGTTCAAAAGTGGGAACAGCAAAACAATCTAAGAAAAAAATGTGGTATTTGAACAAAAAACAACAAAAAGTGTTGTTCCAAAGTTGGAACAACAAACACGCAAAAAGTGTTGTTTTGAAGTTGGAACAACAAAAAAATGCAAAAAGTGTTGTTCCAAAGTGGGAACAACAAAAGAAAGCAAAAAGTGTTGTTCCAAAGTGGGAACAACAAAAATGAAAAAGTGTTGTTCTGAAGTGGAAACAGTAAAAATGAAAAAGTGTTGTTCCGAAGTGGGAACAACAAAAACAAAAAAGTGTTGTTCCGACGTGGGAACAACAAAAAGAAAAGTGTTGTTCTAAAGTGGGAACAAAAAAAATGAAAAAGTGTTCTTCCAAAGTGGGAATAGAAAAAACAAAAAGTGTTATTCCTAAGTGGGAACAACAAAAACAAAAAGTGTTGTTCTGAGGTGGGAACAACAAAAACAAAAAGTGTTGTTCCAAAGTGGGAACAAAAAAAATGAAAAGTGTTGTTCCGATGTGGGAACAAAAAAAACAAAAAGTTTTCTTCCGAAGTGGGAACAGTGAAAACAAAAAGTGTTGTTCCAAAGTGGGAAAAACGAAAACAAAAAGTGTTGTTTTGAAGTGGGAACAACAAAAACAAAAAGTGTTGTTCTGAAGTGGGAACAACAAAACAAAAAGTGTTGTTCCGAAGTGGGAACAACAAAAATGAAAAGTAATGTTCCGATGTGGGAACAACAAAAACAAAAAGTGATGTTCAGAAGTGGGAACAATAAAAACAAAAAGTGTTGTTCCGAAGTGGGAACAACGAAAACAAAAAGTGTTGTTCTGAAGTGGGAACAATGAAAACAAAAAGTGTTGTTCCGAAGTGGGAACAGTGAAAACAAAAACTGTTGTTCGGAAGTGGGAACATCAAAAACAAAAAGTGTTGTTCCGAAGTGGGAACAACAAAAACAAAATGTGCTATTTCGAAGTGGGAACAACAAAAACAAAAAGTGTTGTTCCAAAGTGGGAACAACGAAAACAAAAAGTGTTGTTCCGAAGTGGGAACAACGAAAACAAAAAGTTCTATTCCGAGGTGGGAACAACAAAAACAAAAAGTGTTGTTCCGAAGTGGGAATAGCAAAAACAAAAAAGTGTTGTTCCGAAGCGGGAACAACAAAAAGAAAAAAGTGTTGTTCCCAAGCGGGAACAGAAAAAACTAAAAAGTGTTGTTCCGATGTGGGAAAAAAAAAAAACAAAAAACACAGAAAATCAAATCAGCAATCATATTTACAATTTTTACAAAAATAAATAACTTTTTACAACAATGAAGCTGCCAAAGGATTGCGTTCTATAGCTAGAATTTGCATGGTGGAGTCCTCGCGTATCTACTAGTAAAAGGATTCTCTTGTAAGTGGTTTTTGGTAGAGGCGCGCTTGATGCCCATTTGCTTTAAAGGAAAAACTAGACCCATCAATGGTGGCCAGTGTAAGAATGCCATTTTCATGTACTTCCTTTATTTCATAGGGGCCTAACCATCTAGTCTGCAGTTTACTAGGGAAGTACTGAAACCTAGAATCGCAAAGAAGTGCCCATGAAATGTCTTTTTCTTAATCAGGGAATCGTGCCAGTTGGCCCTTTGTTGTTGAATGAGTGTAGTATACTCTAGGCCCAATAGCCGAATTTCATCTAATTCATTTATTTGTTGTAGTATGTTAATCTAGGGTTCCATTAAGTCTAGCCCCACTTCCTGGGTTATCTTAAGTGTTTGTATCTCAAATTATATGGGGAAAATGGGTTCCTTAGCAAATACCAGCTGATCTGGAGAGTATCCAATTGTGTTCCTCCAAGTCGTGTGATATGCTGAAAAGGCCTCTGGCAGTCGAGTCACCCAGTCTCATCTGTGCGATGAGACTGTCTTTGTTAGAATAAATTCAATTACTTTGTTGGTACTCTCCACCTACCCGTTCGCCTGCGGGTGATACAGAGAGGTAATTTTGTGGATAATGTGATGCTTCTTCACTGTAGCAGTGATCTTGTGGCCTACAAATTGTGGCCCCCCATTAATAATTACTTCTCTGGGTAAGCCATATCGCACAAAAATTTCGAAAGGAAAATTAATTACTGTTTCCTCTATTGCTCCTGCTAATGCTACTACCTCCACCCATTTAGTCACGTATTCTATTGCAACCAATATATATGATTTATAATTGGATGGTGGGTTGATCGGCCTGATGAAATATAGCACCCATCACTCAAAGGGTTCTATCACCAATTGTGGATGCAGGGGCATCTCATCATATTGGCTAGGGTGGCCCATACTTTGGAAACTATAGCATGCCTGGACAAATTTCTTAGCACCCTTAAGAATCATGGGCTAGTAGTAGCCCATTTGCAAAATTTTATGTCAAGTTTCGCGGTCTTCAAAATGTCCACCACAAGGTCCATCGTGGCAGGCTTTTAAGATATCATAAATTTCGTCTTCGCTGATACACCTGCGGATGTGCATATCGACCCTTGTGTGAAAAAGGTATCTTCTTATCTAGGTCGAGCGCTGCGCTGCACTATTAATTTCCTTTCTCCGGGTGTTAGATTTTTGGGCAGTTTTACCGCTATTAAATAATTTGCCACATCAATGTACCATGGTGTTTTTATGGCCACAAAAAACAATTTTTCATCCGGGAACTGGTCTTCTACAGCCATTGCATCATCTTTTCTTGGCACTCGGGAGGGCAAATATTACACAAGGTTTTCCCTCCCCGGTCGATCCTTTATAGCTATGTCAAATTCCTGCAAAATTAGTAACCAACGTGTAACTCTTCCATTTTTAATGGGTTTATTAGCTAAATATTTGTTAGCAGAGTAATCAGTATACAGAACTACAGTGTGTCCATTTATATAGTGTCTGAATTTGTTAATAGCATAAATAACAGCTAGAAACACTTTCTCTGTTACTGTGTAATTCAACTCAGCAGGAGTTAAGTTTTTGCTAATGTAATATATAACACAAGGTTTCTTGTCTTCTTCTTGGCCAAGAACTACTCCAATGGTTGAATCTGACACGTCTGATGAAATCTTGAATGGTATATCCCATTTCGGGCCTCATAATACCGGTGTTGTTGATAGTAATCGTTTCAACTCTGTAAAGGCAATGTCACATTTGTCAGTCCATATAAAATCAATATTTCTTGTTAAGGCATATAATGGTGCAACAATTTGTGAGAAGTTATTTATAAATGTACGATAATATCCTGCAAATCCTAGAAAACTATGTACCTTTGTTTGAGTGAAGGGAGTAGCTAATAAGAGGATTACCTGTATTTTTGTTGGATCTAACTGAATTCCAATTGCTAAAATGAAATGACCAAAGATCAGGCCCTCTGTCATCATCATCGGGCACTTCTTGTGGCTTAAGCATAGCCTAGTAGCAATACACCACTCCAGGACTTTCTCCAATGTCTGTAATGTCTATTCAAAGTCATCTCCATAGGGTGTGAAATTGTCCATGTACACTTCCAATATTTCATTTATCAAGTTTACAAAAATACTGAGTATGGCTCTTTGGAATGTAGCAGGGGCATTGCACAATCCAAAAGGTAATACCCTGTAAGAAAACATTCCCCATGGGTAGGTAAAAGTAGTTTTATCCTGGTCTTCAGGGGCAATCTGAATTTGGTTGTAGCCACTGAACCCATCCAGGAAAGAGAAGAATTTCTTCCCTGTAAGTGTATCTAGGACTTGATAGATGAAGGAAGGGGACAATGGTCTTTTTACATTGCCTTGTTGAGTTCTCTATAGTTGACGCATATCTGCCATTTCCAATAACTTTTGGGGACCACCACTAATGGAGAAACCCATTTACTGTCAGATATGGGATAGATAAAATTCACATCTAATAGCTTTTCAAGTTCTTCTTTAACAATATCCTTGTGCCCCCACAGCCTCGTAACCGTCATCCTCCATCGATCTCTCCCATATTCCTGCTCTCGAAATTTTCTACAGGAGCACCTACAGGTTCTATAGGAGCACCTACAGGAATTCTACAGGAGGGACAACAGGCTTCTACAGGAAGGGTAGTGAGTTGTTTTGAAGGGAGAAAACACAAGTTTTAACACGATTTTTTGTCTAAAGAGGTAGCATTCATGCATTCCCCTATTGAATATCAATATATGAAAGAAGTGGGTTCAATTTGAGAAGGAAATAAAGTCTTTAGGAGAGGAGAAAATGCATAAAAAAAATTGCTCATTTAAAAAAAAAACACAGTCTCCTTTGTTTCTCTGTTTTTCTCAAAATTCTTTGTCTCTATCTCCATATTTGGTTTTTCAAAAGAGGATAGATAGTATGACAGGAGGGTTTATGAGAAAGGAGCCCAGCAGCTCCACTAGGCTCCATGCACATCCATAAGTGGTGGACATCTTCACAAGGGCAAACTCGATGAATTTCTTTGAGAAATTCCAAGGGTTTGATGAGGAAATTGCCCAAGAGTTTGCTCTCTCTCTGGTACCCCACACAAGAACTCATGCCACTGTCACCTTTAGAGGTCTTTCCATGGAGATAAACCTTGAATTTATCAGTAGGGCCACTACCCTTTCTCTTGGGATACCTTGGAGTAAGGATGAGAAACCAATTGGCCAAGCTGCCAAGAAAAACTTTTTCCAAAACAATGAAACCCTTGTAGAAAATAAAAATGGCACTAGAAGGGCTAGCATACCATATCCCTGGGATGAGGTTAGTTATAAAATAATCAAATACATTTCTTGTGAGGGGAGGTACAACATTGTCTATTGTTATTACTTTAGAATCCTCCATGAGTTAAGGTATGGCATGGATGCTCCAGCACCTCAGAAGCTCAATATACACTACTTCCTCTTGTAGTCCCTCATTGACTCCAGCACTAAGGTTCAAGCAGGAAATTTAGAACAACTAGCTCACCATGGCTTAATCAAAATCCTAGTGGAGGAAGCCCTCCATACCTTTACACTCCCTATAGCATTGGAATTTTTCCAAAACATGACAGCTGAGGATGACATAAAGGCCTTAACCTATGATGTCAGTCCTACTGGCAGTGAGGATGAAGAACAACAAGCGGGAGAAGGTGAAGCCACTGGTGACATAGAAGAACAAGGAAGTAAGGAGGAGGGAACTGAAATAGAGGAGGAGAAAGTTGAAGAAACAGAACAGGAGGAGACAGAAAAAGAGACAGAGAAAGAGACAAAAGAAGGAGAAAAGGAGGCAGAGAAGGCAGAACAAGGAGAAGAGTCCCCTAAGACTCTGGAAATGGAGGTGGCAACTACCCTCACTACCCTCAATATACCAATCAAGCCAAAGCAAAAGAGGAAAAGGTAAACCTCCATGTATTTCAGGGCTAGGAAGAGCATAAGAATCAAAACAGGCAAACTGCAGCCCTGTTCAAAAGTTCCAATTACCATTGAAGATTCACCCTGTGCCAAGGGGAAAGAATAACCTTCCAAGACACCTATAACATATGAAAGGGGGACTCCTAGATCTTCCACATGGAAGGAAAAGGTAGTATTACAGGACCCAAAAACAATCCTACATGAGGCTCAGACAGTTCTACAAGAGACAATGTCAAAGCTACACGAGACGCAATAACTTGAGAAAAGGATAGAAGAACAACCATAGGTGAAGGAGGAAGCACAAGAGATACAAGAACCTAATCCCTAGCCTAGCCTTGCTTCCTATTACAATCTACTTGTGGGAGGAAGGATAACCGAATAGAAATTTGCAATTCCACTATTTTTTGAATTGGAGAAAGAAAGAGTGAGAACACATAGGTGGATGCCAATAGCCAAATCCAAAGGAGTTGAGGATGTTGGCCATATGGAAAACAAACTAAGGGAAACGGGCAGAGAGTTGAGTGCTCTTAGAGATAGAGAGGCAATTACAAGAAGCCGCCTTGAAACTAAAAATGAATTGCTAAGGAGGCAACTGCAAGAGAAAGAGACCTAGCTGGCATGCATGGCCAGCTTGTCCATGAAGGCATTGCAATGCAGAACACTAGCCAAATCCTATGGCTTCTATCAAAAGGACCAATGGTTACAATTCCAAATAAAGACTTTGGCAGAAAGAGACACAATGCCTTTCCAAAACTACAGGTAGTTCATGGACCTATGTGACCAAAGAACCTCAGAGGATAAGGTAAAGATGGTAGAATTCTACTTACAAAATATGGCCCTCATAGACATGAATGTGTGGGATCCCAATGCCAAGCTAGGGGACCTACAATTAATGGTGATGTCCTCATGGATGAACCACGAAGAATTGAGGGCAGCAGAAAATAAAAATATCGATGATAAAAGAGCTGAATGAGCCACTAATGATAGGAGCTAAGTGTTACAGGGTAAAGTGTCTACACAGAACTGCTTATCCCACTAAGGTGTGGTAGCTACCTTAGAAACAAACAAAGTAAAGCTACTTTCGTTTTTCCTTTATGAAATATAGATGAGAGAAGAACAAAGAAGACCAATCTCTATCTTGCGCTAATCTCCTAATTCGATTCCTCTCTCTCCTGATAGTCTTTCGCTACTTGCTCCCTTGTACGCCCAGCTTCACAAAGTACCTGTAAGATCACAGTAGCATAACACTATACAAGAACATGGATCTATAATCATAAGCAATCTAGGATCAGATGTAAATTGACCATACAAATGCATAAAACATAAATCACACAAGAGTATGGAGGAAAACTTGAATAGCTTTTATTGATAAACAAGAAAGAGCGAAGGGAGTTACAACCAGTTGTTCTGACCCAGCATCATCCTCTCAGCATGTAAGCCCTTCTTCACCTCATACAAAGCTTAGATCACCCAACACTATGATGTTGTCTCAAGAAACCAATAGCAATTCCTTACAAGATGCAAAATTCCAGCCTCTCGATCTCTGGGATGAGGGATCCATATATAGATATCTGTAAGGGAGATGAGTCAGCTTGTGATTTGATTAGTGTCTTCCCTCTGATAGTTCTTGCTTCCACTTGGAGATTGATGATCTCTTACTCATCCTTGGTCGAATTCAGAGAGGCAAGTGTCACAGGAGAAGTTTTTGGAAGATTCCATGCCTCTCCACCTCGCAGAATGACACTGCCATTTGTCACTTCTCGCCCATCACACCCCATAGAAGGGATTTTTGAAATGCAACGCGCCCACAAAGTGTACTTAGGTGAGATGCAACGCACTTTGCCTATGGAGCAGCTGAAATGATCCTGTTTTGACCAGTTTTGAGCAGTTTTTCATGGAGAACTTCTGGGAGAAGCTGTAATCATTTGACCTTGTTCCTTTAGGGGTTAGAAAAACACTTTTAGGGACTTAGGAGCCCTTGGTTTATGGAAATTTCATGCTTGGGGTTGTAGTGCCCAAAAATGTCTATAACAGTTTCCCCCTAAAGCATGAGGTCGTTAATCTTTTGATGTCGAGTGAAATGCTTTAGTATGAGGATCCGAAGTTCTTTCAAGCTGAGAGGATACCTATAATAAGATACAATACAATACATTATCTTCATAATATTTTCATGATCTAGATGAGGCGGGCATTCCCATGCTCAGCTTTATAAATTCATTTTCATGTACATAGGACAGACAATCGTCTAAGTGTAGACTGATGATTCTGGTAGAGCCATCATCCCTTTGATTGGATGATTATCTGTGAAGCAATGATGTACATTTGATATCTTTATTTCCATGAATATATATCGCAGCCCGGATGGATGAAACTAGATCCAGGGTCTTGTCGTCATCAGCTCATTATCCAAGAAGCTGACCTAGGGACAACCCTTCCAGTACTTTGAAGCTTGCATGCCTCAATGGAAAGTTTCTAACATCCGGTGACAAGTTTACGTTAATGGCCTTCGACCGAAATATTTTGCATCGTGTTTTACATCGACTCATGTATTCACACCACGCAAATTGTACTACAGTACCTTGAGGATCATCATCATCATCGGTGACTCCTCTCGCATCTGTTAACAGCTTACATCATTGGCTAGTAATCAGGCGATGTCCTTCCATGTTTGACATCAAAACATCTTTTCACATGCATCAACTTGTACTTTTGGGTGAAGATTGAACGAGTTTTGAAGACCCCAGATCTAGTTTCATCCATCTAGGCGGCGATATATTTAGGAAAATAAAGACATCAAATGTACATAATTTCTGCACCGATAATCATCCAAACTAAGGGATGATGGCTCTACCAGAATCATCAGTCTGCACACAGACAGTTGTCTATCCTATGTACATGAAAATGAATTTATCAAGCTAAACATGGGAATGTTCGCCTCAGCCAGATCATGAAAATATTATTAAGATAATGTATTGTATTGTATCTTATTATAGGTCACCTTCCAGTGTGGAAAACCTCAGATCCTCATTATAAAGCATTTCACCCGACATCAAAATATTTATGACCTCATGCTTTACAGGGAAACTGTTATAGACATATTTGGGCACTGCATGCCAATCACATATGTCCATAAACCAAGGGCTTCTAAGTCCCTAAAAGTGTTGTTTCATACCCTAAAGGAGCAAGGTCAGCTGATTACATCATCTCCCAAAACTTTTCCATGAAAAGCCACTCAGAACTGGTCAAAGCAAGACCATACAGACTGCCCAGTGCAAAGTGTGCGATGCATCTCACCTACTAGATGCAAAAAGTGTGATGCATACTAGAAAGCCCTTTTGTAGGGTGCGATGAGCGAGAGTAGACAAATGGCACAAGTAGTTTGCTAGGTGGAGACCCTGAGAATCTTCTAGAAGCTGATCATTTGACACTTGCCTCCCTGAATTCGCCCAAGGATGAGTAAGAGATCATGAAATCTCCAAGTGGAACCAAGAACTATCAAAGAGATGACACTAATCAAAATCCCATAAGCTGACTCACCCCCTGCAAATATCGATAAATGGATCCCTCATCCCAGAGATGCAAAGGTTGGAATTTGGTAATTTGCAAATAAGTGTTGTTGGTTTCTCTTTGAAGACATTGTTGGGTGATCTTGCTTTGTATGAGGTGAAGAGGGCTTTCAAGCTGGGAGGATGGCGCTGGGTCAAACCAAGTGGTTGTAATCCTCTCTTCTACTACTTTTACTAATAAATCTATTTGAGTTTTCCTCCAAATTCTTGTGTATCTCTAAATATTTTGTTGATATATGCATTTGTATGGTCAATATATATCTGATCCTATATTGTTTACAATGATAGATCTCTATGCTTTGATGGTATTATTCTGCTGTGAATCTATAGGTGCTCTTTGAAGCAGGACAAGTAAGGAAGCAGTGGCGGGATTCTGTCAAAGGAGAAAGGAAACAAGCAATGAGCCAAGTGGAAGACTGAGGTTGGTACTCTCTGCTTCTTTCTCATCTCTCTCTCGTAAAGGAAAAACAAGTGACTTTAATATGTTTGTTTCTAAGATAGCTACCCGTCTTATTGGGACTAGCAATTCTGAATGGACACTAGATTTCCTAATAACAAGCAAGTAGTTGTAACAACTACGTTTTACAATGTTAAATGATATTTATATAAGAATTAAATAATTCGAGGACTATTATTTTGCCACATGTTATGTGATCATAGAGTACCATATCAACCTATGAAATCCAATAAAATAGTTATAATGCATTCACGAGTGTAATGGAGGTCCCCTCCTTCCTTCAAGATGAGAGGTCACATGCGACTGAATGGACGGGTAAAATCTGTTCTGACGCAAACATACAAGGGTGAAAGATATGACAGTAATATGAGACAGAGTACGTATATTAATGAAAGGAATGTAAAAGGTATGGATGTAATGAAAGCAAGGTGTGTAATGATGGTTATTGGTAAAAGAAAAGATGCTTTGGTTGATGATAGGTTATGCATTAAGGAAAAAGGACAACAATATGCAAAAAAAGATGCTTTGCCGACGATATTTTGGATGAAAATGATACAATTGATTAAAAACATTAACTCATGCATAAAGGTTCAAGGTAGGGAGAAATTAGGGAAATAATTCTTCTGATAAAAACAAAAGTAAGAAGAGGGTATTATAATAATTATTGATGTTGAAAATAGAACTTCAATATCATAAGTAGAGCTTATGTTGCCAGCAGGCATCCATAGTATCAACAGAGTTTCTTTTTAACCCATATGAGTCAGGATCCTCAATTTAAAGTTGGAGAATTCCATTATTGTTTCTACATAAGAGATTAGTATGCTGGCATGGTAACCAGATGACCACACCGCCATTCACTTGGAAGTAGCAAAATTGATCAGGTCAGCTCGTGATGAGACCTCCTATTCCAAGGATATTTTAACCATCCATTGGATCATAACCCTTGTGTGGTGGCCATAGTGGGAATGTCACATTGCTACATCTTTATGAACATGGTAGGCTAGCTCTTAATGAGACCCCCTATCCTCTATCTATAGGCAAAATTTGTTGTTATTACACATTTTTATAATAAATAGAGGGAGACTCAGTACTCCTCAAGAGCAGGGATGGTGGAAGAAATTGAATATGTTTATAGAAAAAATATACCCATAATCTCGCTTATAATAGACAGAGAGGATTATAACCAGGGAGGGTGGAACCAACATGGTAAAGATGATCAATCAGTATCATATACAGTAGAAATCAATACAGTAAAGTAATATATAAATAATTGTGTCCCCCCTTTAAAAAAAAAATCTATCATCAAGAAGCTACCTTGTTAAAGGTCATAACATTAAGGGTATTCACCTGCTTCAAAGGAATCCATAATTATTGTCCTCATAAAAGTATTGTACTTCATGCCATGAAAGGGAATCATAAAAATGGGGCTGAGATGAGCTAGGAATAATCCTACAAGTGTTGTTCAACATCACAATAATGCAAGGAAAAGGGTGTTGTTTAGAAAGCACACGACTTCAAGAAGAAAAAATATTGTTCCAAATATGGAACAACAGCTGTTCAAAAGTGGGAACAGCAAAACAATCTAAGAAAAAAATGTGGTATTTGAACAAAAAACAACAAAAAGTGTTGTTCCAAAGTTGGAACAACAAACACGCAAAAAGTGTTGTTTTGAAGTTGGAACAACAAAAAATGCAAAAAGTGTTGTTCCAAAGTGGGAACAACAAAAGAAAGCAAAAAGTGTTGTTCCAAAGTGGGAACAACAAAAATGAAAAAGTGTTGTTCTGAAGTGGAAACAGTAAAAATGAAAAAGTGTTGTTCCGAAGTGGGAACAACAAAAACAAAAAAGTGTTGTTCCGACGTGGGAACAACAAAAAGAAAAGTGTTGTTCTAAAGTGGGAACAAAAAAAATGAAAAAGTGTTCTTCCAAAGTGGGAATAGAAAAAACAAAAAGTGTTATTCCTAAGTGGGAACAACAAAAACAAAAAGTGTTGTTCTGAGGTGGGAACAACAAAAACAAAAAGTGTTGTTCCAAAGTGGGAACAAAAAAAATGAAAAGTGTTGTTCCGATGTGGGAACAAAAAAAACAAAAAGTTTTCTTCCGAAGTGGGGACAGTGAAAACAAAAAGTGTTGTTCCAAAGTGGGAAAAACGAAAACAAAAAGTGTTGTTTTGAAGTGGGAACAACAAAAACAAAAAGTGTTGTTCTGAAGTGGGAACAACAAAACAAAAAGTGTTGTTCCGAAGTGGGAACAACAAAAATGAAAAGTAATGTTCCGATGTGGGAACAACAAAAACAAAAAGTGATGTTCAGAAGTGGGAACAATAAAAACAAAAAGTGTTGTTCCGAAGTGGGAACAACGAAAACAAAAAGTGTTGTTCCGAAGTGGGAACAATGAAAACAAAAAGTGTTGTTCCGAAGTGGGAACAGTGAAAACAAAAACTGTTGTTCGGAAGTGGGAACATCAAAAGCAAAAAGTGTTGTTCCGAAGTGGGAACAACAAAAACAAAATGTGCTATTCCGAAGTGGGAACAACAAAAACAAAAAGTGTTGTTCCAAAGTGGGAACAACGAAAACAAAAAGTGTTGTTCCGAAGTGGGAACAACGAAAACAAAAAGTGCTATTCCGAGGTGGGAACAACAAAAACAAAAAGTGTTGTTCCGAAGTGGGAATAGCAAAAACAAAAAAGTGTTGTTCCGAAGCGGGAACAACAAAAAGAAAAAAGTGTTGTTCCGAAGTGGGAACAGAAAAAACTAAAAAGTGTTGTTCCGATGTGGGAAAAAAAAACAAACAAAAAACACAGAAAATCAAATTAGCAATCATATTTACAATTTTTACAAAAATAAATAACTTTTTACAACAATGAAGCTGCCAAAGGATTGTGTTCTATAGCTAGAATTTGCATGGTGGAGTCCTCGCGTATCTACTGGTAAAAGGATTCTCTTGTAAGTGGTTTTTGGTAGAGGCGCGCTTGATGCCCATTTGCTTTAAAGGAAAAGCCAGACCCATCAATGGTGGCCAGTGTAAGAATGCCATTTTCATGTACTTCCTTTATTTCATAGGGGCCTAACCATCTAGTCTGCAGTTTACTAGGGAAGTACTGAAACCTAGAATCGCAAAGAAGTGCCCATGAAATGTCTTTTTCTTAATCAGGGAATCGTGCCAGTTGGCCCTTTGTTGTTGAATGAGTGTAGTATACTGTAGGCCCAATAGCCGAATTTCATCTAATTCATTTATTTGTTGTAGTATGTTAATCTAGGGTTCCATTAAGTCTAGCCCCACTTCCTGGGTTATCTTAAGTGTTTGTATCTCAAATTATATGGGGAAAATGGGTTCCTTAGCAAATACCAGCTGATCTGGAGAGTATCCAATTGTGTTCCTCCAAGTCGTGTGATATGCTGAAAAGGCCTCTGGCAGTCGAGTCACCCAGTCTCATCTGTGCGATGAGACTGTCTTTTTTAGAATAAATTCAATTACTTCGTTGGTACTCTCCACCTACCCGTTCGCCTGCGGGTGATACAGAGAGGTAATTTTGTGGATAATGTGATGCTTCTTCACTGTAGCAGTGATCTTGTGGCCTACAAATTGTGGCCCCCCATTAATAATTACTTCTCTGGGTAAGCCATATCGCACAAAAATTTCGAAAGGAAAATTAATTACTGTTTCCTCTATTGCTCCTGCTAATGCTACTACCTCCACCCATTTAGTCACGTATTCTATTGCAACCAATATATATGATTTATAATTGGATGGTGGGTTGATCGGCCTGACGAAATATAGCACCCATCACTCAAAGGGTTCTATCACCAGTTGTGGATGCAGGGGCATCTCATCATATTGGCTAGGGTGGCCCATACTTTGGAAACTATCGCATGCCTGGAAAATTTCTTAGCATCCTTAAGAATCGTGGGCTAGTAGTAGCCCATTTGCAAAATTTTATGTCAAGTTTCGCGGTCTTCAAAATGTCCACCACAAGGTCCATCGTGGCAGGCTTTTAAGATATCATAAATTTCGTCTTCGCTGATACACCTGCGGATGTGCATATCGGCCCTTGTGTGAAAAAGGTATCTTCTTATCTAGGTCGAGCGCTGCGCTGCACTATTAATTTCCTTTCTCCGGGTGTTAGATTTTTGGGCAGTTTTACCGCTATTAAATAATTTGCCACATCAATGTACCATGGTGTTTTTATGGCCACAAAAAACAATTGTTCATCCGGGAAATGGTCTTCTACAGCCATTGCATCATCTTTTCTTGGCACTCAGGAGGGGAAATATTCCACAAGGTTTTCCCTCCCCGGTCGATCCTTTATAGCTATGTCAAATTCCTGCAAAATTAGTAACCAACGTGTAACTCTTCCATTTTTAATGGGTTTATTAGCTAATTATTTGATAGCAGAGTAATCAGTATACAGAACTACAGTGTGTCCATTTATATAGTGTCTGAATTTGTTAATAGCATAAATAACAGCTAGAAACACTTTCTCTGTTACTGTGTAATTCAACTCAGCAGGAGTTAATTTTTTGCTAATGTAATATATAGCACAAGGTTTCTTGTCTTCTTCTTGGCCAAGAACTGCTCCAATGGTTGAATCTGACATGTCTGATGAAATCTTGAATGGTATATCCCATTTCGGGCCTCATAATACCGATGTTGTTGATAGTAGTCGTTTCAACTCTGGAAAGGCAATGTCACATTTGTCAGTCCATATAAAATCAATATTTCTTGTTAAGGCATATAATGGTGCAACAATTTGTGAGAAGTTATTTATAAATCTACGATAATATCCTGCAAATCCTAGAAAACTATGTACCTTTGTTTGAGTGAAGGGAGTAGCTAATAAGAGGATTACCTGTATTTTTGTTGGATCTAACTAAATTCCAATTGCTAAAATGAAATGACCAAAGATCAGGCCCTCTGTCATCATCATCAGGCACTTCTTGTGGCTTAAGAATAGCCTAGTAGCAATACACCGCTCCAGGACTTTCTCCAATGTCTGTAATGTCTATTCAAAGTCATCTCCATAGGGTGTGAAATTGTCCATGTACACTTCCAATATTTCATTTATCAAGTTTGCAAAAATACTGAGTATGGCTCTTTGGAATGTAGCAGGGGCATTGCACAATCCAAAAGGTAATACCCTGTAAGAAAACATTCCCCATGGGTAGGTAAAAGTAGTTTTATCCTGGTCTTCAGGGGCAATCTGAATTTGGTTGTAGCCACTGAACCCATCCAGGAAAGAGAAGAATTTATTCCCTGCAAGTGTATCTAGGACTTGATCGATGAATGGAAGGGGACAATGGTCTTTTTACATTGCCTTGTTGAGTTCTCTATAGTTGACGCATATCTGCCATTTCCAATAACTTTTGGGGACCACCACTAATGGAGAAACCCATTTACTGTCAGATATGGGATAGATAAAATTCACATCTAATAGCTTTTCAAGTTCTTCTTTAACAATATCCTTGTGCCCCCACAGCCTCGTAACCGTCATCCTCCATCGATCTCTCCCATATTCCTGCTCTCGGAATTTTCTACAGGAGCACCTACAGGTTCTATAGGAGCACCTACAGGAATTCTACAGGAGGGACAACAGGCTTCTACAGGAAGGGTAGTGAGTTGTTTTGAAGGGAGAAAATACAAGTTTTAACACGATTTTTTGTATAAAGAGGTAGCATTCATGCATTCCCCTATTGAATATCAATATATGAAAGAAGTGGGTTCAATTTGAGAAGGAAATAAAGTCTTTAGGAGAGGAGAAAATGCATAAAAAAAATTGCTTATTTAAAAAAAAAAACACAGTCTCCTTTGTTTCTCTGTTTTTCTCAAAATTCTTTGTCTCTATCTCCATATTTGGTTTTTCAAAAGAGGATAGATAGTATGACAGGAGGGTTTATGAGAAAGGAGCCCAACAGCTCCACTAGGCTCCATGCACATCCATAAGTGGTGGACATCTTCACAAGGGCAAACTCGATGAATTTCTTTGAGAAATTCCAAGGGTTTGATGAGGAAATTGCCCAAGAGTTTGCTCTCTCTCTGGTACCCCACACAAGAACTCATGCCACTGTCACCTTTAGAGGTCTTTCCATAGAGATAAACCTTGAATTTATCAGTAGGGCCACTACCCTTTCTCTTGGGCTACCTTGGAGTAAGGATGAGAAACCAATTGGCCAAGCTGCCAAGAAAAACTTTTTCCAAAACAATGAAACCCTTGTAGAAAATAAAAATGGCACTAGAAGGGCTAGCATACCATATCACTGGGATGAGGTTAGTTATAAAATAATCAAATACATTTCTTGTGAGGGGAGGTACAACATTGTCTATTGTTATCACTTTACAATCCTCCATGAGTTAAGGTATGGCATGGATGCTCCAGTACCTCAGAAGCTCAATATACACTACTTCCTCTTGTAGTCCCTCATTGACTCCAGCACTAAGGTTCAAGCAGGAAATTTAGAACAACTAGCTCACCATGGCTTAATCAAAATCCTAGTGGAGGAAGCCCTCCATACCTTTACACTCCCTATAGCATGGGAATTTTTCCAAAACATGACAGCTGAGGATGACATAAAGGCCTTAACCTATGATGTCAGTCCTACTGGCAGTGAGGAGGAAGAACAACAAGTGGGAGAAGGTGAAGCCACTGGTGACATAGAAGAACAAGGAAGTAAGGAGGAGGGAACTGAAATAGAGGAGGAGAAAGTTGAAGAAACAGAACATGAGGAGACAGAAAAAGAGACAGAGAAAGAGACAAAAGAAGGAGAAAAGGAGGCAGAGAAGGCAGAACAAGGAGAAGAGTCCCCTGAGACTTTGGAAAGGGAGGTGGCAACTACCCTCACTACCCTCAATACACCAATCAAGCCAAAGCAAAAGAGGAAAAGGCAAACCTCCATGTATTTCAGGGCTAGGAAGAGCATAAGAATCAAAACAGGCAAACTGCAGCCCTGTTCAAAAGTTCCAATTACCATTGAAGATTCACCCTGTGCCAAGGGGAAAGAATAACCTTCCAAGACACCTATAACATATGAAAGGGGGACTCCTAGATCTTCCACATGGAAGGAAAAGGTAGTATTACAGGACCCAAAAACAATCCTACATGAGGCTCAGATAGTTCTACAGGAGACAATGTCAAAGCTACACGAGACGCAATAACTTGAGAAAAGGATAGAAGAACAACCATAGGTGAAGGAGGAAGCACAAGAGATACAAGAACCTAATCCCTAGCCTAGCCTTGCTTCCTATTACAATCTACTTGTGGGAGGAAGGATAATCGAACAGAAATTTGCAATTCCACTATTTTTTGAATTGGAGAAAGAAAGAGTGAGAACACATAGGTGGATGCCAATAGCCAAATCCAAAGGAGTTGAGGATGTTGGCCATATGGAAAACAAACTAAGGGAAATGGGCAGAGAGTTGAGTGCTCTTAGAGATAGAGAGGCAATTACAAGAAGCCGCCTTGAAACTAAAAATGAATTGCTAAGGAGGCAACTGCAAGAGAAAGAGACCTAGCTGGCATGCATGGCCAGCTTGTCCATGAAGGCATTGCAATGCAAAACACTAGCCAAATCCTATGGCTTCTATCAAAAGGACCAATGGTTACAATTCCAAATAAAGACTTTGGCAAAAAGAGACACAATGCCTTTCCAAGACTACAGGTAGTTCATGGACCTGTGTGACCAAAGAACCTCAGAGGATAAGGTAAAGATGGTAGAATTCTACTTACACAATATGGCCCTCATAGACATGAATGTGTGGGATCCCAATGCCAAGCTAGGGGACCTACAATTTGATGAAAACGAAGTCTGGGTGATCTTCATTTTCAGTATTTTTTTACAGACTCGATCTTGGGACCTGTGGGTTATGGGCCCACGAAGCCATTCTGAGACTTCTGACAGTCTTCTCAACATGACTGTGCAGCACTTCCTACTGATCCAACCACAAGAAAAGTCATCTCTCGCCAAGCCGCTGTTTCCCGACTCTTCATCTGGTTCATCTTCTTCATCCACACACACAACTTTCTTCTACTTGTTCGGCTCATTCTCAGTCCACACACGTGCGTGCATCAACCTTTGGACCTTCGTCATCCTCATCGAAGGGAGGCTTCGATTCCTCGATCGCATCTTACTTTGGCGCAGGTTCATTCACAGCGACTGGCTCCTCGTCAGCATCACGGCTGCTCATTCTTCTTCCACCGGTTGCCACTACCACTCGGGCCCTCGGAACCATGTGACCGCTCTCCCTCACAGCTCAGATGAAACCCAAATGTAAAACCTCGATTTCCGATTGTTCAAAGCCCTCCAAGATTTAGGCGAATCTGCCTCGGCTTCTTCCAGTCTGAGAAATATCGAACAAATGAGAGATTCACACTACCGTTATTACTCGGCCGACATTCGCTCACAGTCTACCAATGATCTCACATCGAAATTGATTTTGAAGGTCAGTAGGAAGATAGTGAAGATTCACAAGATTATTATTGGGGATCGCTAGCGTTTGCCTCTGGTTTATTAGTTGGAATTCATGCCGGCGCCCTCGCTGTCAATCACAACATTGCCGGTAAAGCTTGACAAATAAAATAAAAACAAATACACCAACAGAGATTCACAATGATACATTTTCATTATAAACAAATTCGGATTACAATCTAACGCATCTCAGCGTTAGTGAAGAACTCTCCCGCGATTACATTTTTGCCCTCTCTCTTACGCATAGGTCTTTTTTTTCTCTCATTCTCCCTTCGTGATTCACTCAAGAATCTCTAAGTTCTTTATACATACATTCAGTCGTAACTGTTTTTTTTAACTAAAATTAGTTCCTTGAACAGAATTCAGTTGTGGTTGGCCTGGCTGTCCATGTGATTGTCCACGCGTCTTCTTTCTTTAATTTTTTTTATTGAGGTGTCCAGATGCTCCTGCATCATACTCCCGAGGTACAAAAATTATGACCTCCTGGTCATATGCTCCCGAGGTACAAAATTATGACCTCCTGGTCATATGCTTTTCCTTTGCAATTCGCAATTTACCCACTCTTTCACTTCGTCAGTGGAACTGCCTTCTGTGAGCTGCAACCAAACCTCTGCAATAGCAAGTCCTCCTTGCTACCAGATGCCCTACCAAGCTTCTCTACTGAGCTTAGTCCTCTCGGCATCTCCGCGGTTCTCTCCTATCGAACCCATTGAGCACTCCTGCTCTAGGTTTGCTGCAATCTTCTCACCTTCACAAACAAACTGTACCTCTTCTTTCAAAAACTCCTCTCCGCAGGAAATCTTTCCCGCTCTGATACCACTTGATGAAAACGAAGTCTGGGTGATCTTCATTTTCAGTATTTTTTTACAGACTCGATCTTGGGACCTGTGGGTTATGGGCCCACGAAGCCATTGTGAGACTTCTGACAGTCTTCTCAACATGACTGTGCAGCACTTCCTACTAATCCAACCACAAGAAAAGTCATCTCTCGCCAAGCCGCTGCTTCCTGACTCTTCATCTGGTTCATCTTCTTCATCCACACACAACTTTCTTCTGCTTGTTCGGCTCATTCTCAGTCCACACACGTGCGTGCATCAACCTTTGGACCTTCGTCATCCTCATCGAAGGGAGGCTTCGATTCCTCGGTCGCATCTTACTTTGGTGCAGGTTCATTCACAGCGACTGGCTCCTCGTCAGCATCACGGCTGCTCGTTCTTCTTCCACTGGTTGCCACTACCACTCGGGCCCTCGGAACCATGTGACCGCTCTCCCTCACAGCACAGATGAAACCCAGATAATAAAACCTCGATTTCCGATTGTTCAAAGCCCTCCAAGATTTAGGCGAATCTGCCTCGGCTTCTTCCAGTCTGAGAAATATCGAACAAATGAGAGATTCACACTACCGTTATTACTCGGCCGACATTCGCTCACAGTCTACCAGCGATCTCACATCGAAATTGATTTTGAAGGTCAGTAGGAAGATAGTGAAGATTCACAAGATTATTATTGGGGATTGCTAGCGTTTGCCTCTGGTTTATTAGTTGGAATTCATGCTGGCGCCCTCGCTGTCAATCACAACATTGCCGGTAAAGCTTGACAAATAAAATAAAAACAAATACACCAATAGAGATTCACAATGATACATTTTCATTATAAACAAATTCGGATTACAATCTAACGCATCTCAGCGTTAGTCAAGAACTCTCCCGCGATTACATTTTTGCCCTCTCTCTTACGCACAGGTCTTTTTTTTCTCTCATTCTCCCTTTGTGATTCACTCAAGAATCTCTAAGTTCTTTATACATACATTCAGTCGTAACTGTTTTTTTTAACTAAAATTAGTTCCTTGAACAGAATTCAGTTGTGGTTGGCCTGGCTGTCCATGTGATTGTCCATGCATCTTCTTTCTTTAATTTTTTTTATTGAGGTGTCCAGATGCTCCTGCATCACAATTAATGGTGATGTCCTCATGGATGAACCACGAAGAATTGAGGGAAACAGAAAATAAAAATATCGATGATAAAAGAGCTGAATGAGCCACTAATGATAGGAGCTAAGTGTTACAGGGTAAAGTGTCTACACAGAACTGCTTATCCCACTAAGGTGTGGTAGCTACCTTAGAAACAAACAAAGTAAAGCTACTTTCATTTTTCCTTTATGAAATATAGATGAGAGAAGAACAAAGAAGACCAATCTCTATCTTGCGCTAATCTCCTAGTTCGATTCCTCTCTCTCCTGATAGTCTTTCGCTACTTGCTCCCTTGTACACCCAGCTTCACAAAGTACCTGTAAGATCACAGTAGCATAACACTATACAAGAACATGGATCTATAATCATAAGCAATCTAGGATCAGATGTAAATTGACCATACAAATGCATAAAACATAAATCACACAAGAGTATGGAGGAAAACTTGAATAGCTTTTATTGATAAACAAGAAAGAGCGAAGGGAGTTACAACCAGTTGTTCTGACCCAGCATCATCCTCTCAGCAGGTAAGCCCTTCTTCACCTCATACAAAGCTTAGATCACCCAACACTATGATGTTGTCTCAAGAAACCAATAGCAATTCCTTACAAGATGCAAAATTCCAGCCTCTCGATCTCTGGGATGAGGGATCCATATATAGATATCTGTAAGGGAGATGAGTCAGCTTGTGATTTGATTAGTGTCTTCCCTCTGATAGTTCTTGCTTCCACTTGGAGATTGATGATCTCTTACTCATCCTTGGTCGAATTCAGAGAGGCAAGTGTCACAGGAGAAGTTTCTGGAAGATTCCATGCCTCTCCACCTCGCAGAATGACACTGCCATTTGTGACTTCTCGCCCATTGCACCCCATAGAAGGGCTTTTTGAAATGCAACGCGCCCACAAAGTGTACTTAGGTGAGATGCAATGCACTTTGCCTATGGAGCAGCTGAAATGATCCTGTTTTGACCAGTTTTGAGCAGTTTTTCATGGAGAACTTCTGGGAGAAGCTGTAATCATTTGACCTTGTTCGTTTAGGGGTTAGAAAAACACTTTTAGGGACTTAGGAGCCCTTGGTTTATGGAAATTTCATGCTTGGGGTTGTAGTGCCCAAAAATATCTATAACAGTTGCCCCCTAAAGCATGAGGTCGTTAATATTTTGATGTCGGGTGAAATGCTTTAGTATGAGGATCCGAAGTTCTTTCAAGCTGAGAGGAGACCTATAATAAGATACAATACAATACATTATCTTCATAATATTTTCATGATCTAGCTGAGGCGGGCATTCCCATGCTCAGCTTTATAAATTCATTTTCATGTACATAGGACAGACAATCGTCTAAGTGTAGACTGATGATTCTGGTAGAGCCATCATCCCTTTGATTGGATGATTATCTGTGAAGCAATGATGTACATTTGATGTCTTTATTTCCCTGAATATATATCGCAGCCCGGATGGATGAAACTAGATCTGGGGTCTTCAATCTCGTTCAATCTTCACTCAAAGTACAAGTCGATCCATGTGAGAGATGTTCTGGAGTCGAACATGGAAAGACATCGCCTGATTACCAGCCAATGATGTAAGCTGTTAACAGGCGCGAGAGGAATCACCGATAATGATAATGACCCTCAAGGTACTGCAGTACAATTCACGTGGTGCGAATAAAGGACTTGGCGTCGAACACCACGCAAAATCTTTCGGTCGAAGGCCATTGATGTAAACCTGTCGCCGGAAGTGAGAAACTTGCCATTGAGGCATGCAAGCTTCAAAGTACTGAACTGGGTGTTCCTAGATCGGCTTCTTGGATAATGAGCTTATGTCGACAAGAAGCGATCCGTCATAGGAGGGCCTTAATGAATCCCACATCAATGACACGGAATGGAGCAAATGACTTTAATGGAGGTGAAAATGATCTGATGACATAAGGTTCAGGGTGGCAGTCATGAAAGAATGGATTTTAAATGTATTGTAGCGGGTGAGACACAGGTGAATTCTCTGAATGACTTCTCTTGAACATATCGGCGACACTGACGTGATGGATTCGTAGCATTAGCCCCAAATGTGGATGGTGTGATGGGACCATGGTGATGTGACCGGTGAATGAAACAACCCAACCCGACTTGGATGCGGAGTGAAAGTGTCATGTTCAAGAGCGACTTGCTACCAACAAAGTTTCTTCAAGTTTTCTTCCCAATTTTTCCCCAGTCATTGCTGACCAGTACCTCTTTATTTTTTTCAAGCTTGAGGAGGATAACATATGCTTGTTCTATAATTTTCCCTTCAGGCAAACCATCGGTATGTTTTAACGAGCCTAGCGATAGTGAAACACATTCTTGTCTGCTATGGACAAGTTTGTCGCTATTAGGTTTTAACGAGTTTAATGACAAAGATAACTCGGTCCTTTTCAATTTTAGAGAGTCTGAAAAGGGACGTAAAGGAAACTCCAAAATTCCTTTTTCGTCATCTAATCCCTTTAGTCCGAAAAAGTATAAAACAATACCGAAGGGATGAATTTTCGATACTTTTAACGAGCTGAACAAAACAAGCGCTCGATCTTTTTGTGTAATAATCCCTCAGGTCCAAAAGGGATAGCACTTCTGGTCCCTTTAACGAGCTGGAGAGGCCAATGGCTCGGCAATCTTTTCATATTTTACGAGTCAGTTGAAAAGAGCTTAAAGGAGACTCGTCTTTTGAGGAACGAGTGATAAAATTGGGTAGCAGCTGATTCCAGGTAAGGTTTGGAATTTTCCAATCACGGCAGTGTTACAAGGATGGCTAGTGGGATCACTCTTCGCAGCTGTTCCTCAAAAGGGGTAAACAATCAAATGGAGGCGAATGATCGGCCAATACAGAGTGGAGGTGATGATGAGAACATGACCAAGGCTTTAACGGCTGAAGTACTACATTCACGATGGTTATTTACCGGGAAATAGTTCATTTTTTAATGAGCTTAAACGCGGGGAGAAACATTTGCTCATAACCTATGTTTATTTTTTAACGAGCTTGAACTATGTGCTAAAACTACTCGATTGAACGGTCATTTCTTAACTTTACCATAAATAGCTTTGTTCTTTCAAAGATTGTACTGCATTTTCAATTGCTTCATCAAGCTAGTTAGAAATGAACAATATATGTTTGAAAAATGAGTTAGAACACTAATATTTTACTCGAATTACGTAAAAAGTAATGTAAAAGTGCTTTTACCTCTCATTTTACCATTTCATTTGAACTTTGGTTTGTTGGAGCTTTGGAGGTGCTTTTTCCCCTTTTGTTTCATTAGTTGATTCTGGGAGATTCTTTGGACAATTCTCGGTGCCATATGGATCAGGTAGGAGCTAAACCTAAGCTCTTTCATTTCATGCTTTCCATTTTGCATTCTGAGCTTGATTCCTGGTTTTTCTGAGCCTATGGGGTTTGGAAAACTCGCCTTGGCTTCAGCTCACCCCTTGTGCATTGAAAGGTGCGTTGGATGTTAGCCTGTTTACTAGCTAATTGACATGCAATGCACCTAGAACACTACTGTAGGTGCGATGGGCGCAAGGAAGGAAGTTTATGCACAGTTTTTGATGGAAATTTTGTCTGTCTCTTACCAAAACTAGGATCTAACTCTTCTCTTGTTTGTTCTCAGAGATTCTGGGAGCAAGATGACTATTACATGGCGAGAACGTGAGCATGAAGGAGAGGACATGCTTTCTTTACACGATCCGGTTATAGTAAACACACTGCGGAACTGTGGCCTACTGAAGTTTTTCCGCATTTCTAGCATGAGACAACAAATCAACTTGCTGCAATATTTGCTCGATGCTTGGGATCCTACCAGCCAGGTGTTCCAGATTAGGGGCAAATCCATCCCCTTGACTATAGTGGACATCTATTTCTTGACTGGCTTGTCAAGGCGGGGTGCCCCCATCTCTTTATTAGGTTCGGCCTGAGGAGGTGAATCTGTGAGAGATTATGTTCGCTGGTATTGCAGAGAGGGATCTCAGCTGAGTAAAGACGGCAAGATCATCATCCTTGATGTCACTGACAGGCCCCTCAGGACTATTGTGTTCACTTTTGGTAGGATGGCTGGTGGTGCGGCTCTTCATGTAGCCAACTGATCTTATATGCAGTATGCCTTGGAATGTCTCCAACCGAAGGTGTTCAACTGGTGTGACACAGTACATCTTGTGATGAAAGAACAGTTGACCAAGGTGAAGAGTGGGAGGTTGAAGAACTTTGGGTATGGTTCTATCTTGACCGCCTTTGCCTTGGAAAAGATACCACTGATGCAGCCGCAGTATATTGCACTCGATTTACCTTCATCGACCGAACCACGTATGCAGAGATGGGTCGACCATATGTCTAGGCATGCTGGTCAGTCTCAGATTTCCTTTTCTGATACCTTCTTCGGGTGGTTCGATCGCCAAGAGATGGTTTATTCCGAGTATCCATATGCTGGTATGGACTTCTGGGGTGACCCAGATTTAGTACTGCCAGCTGGCGAATAGTGGGGCGCCATTGGTAAATTCTTTGACCATATTCCTGTTTATCGTTTTTCTTTTATAATGTCCTTGTGCTTTATTCTATCAAGACTAATCAAACTCATGTGTTCATGCAGATGTTGGTCCCGTTCGGCCAATAGTACACCTGAGAGTGCCAGTTGCCGCCCCAGTAAGAGAGGTTGTTGGAAGGGCTATCCCTCGCGACCTTGATGTGGCCGAGACTCTCACAGCATTACAAGATTAGGTTGAGGGCCTCACTCTCGGTATTCCAGATGTGAGGACTGACGAGCTGCCCTTGAGGTTGCAGCGGCATACTACTAGTGTGCCAAGACGATAGACTCGGCTCTTACGCATGATCACACAAGATGTGACTTATTATCACGAGCATCATTAGAACTAGGGTGCCCCCTAGCGTTTTGAGTTTTGGGTCATTTGACCAATTTTGTCTTGGTTACAGAACATTATGTGTAAACCATAAACAGTTATATATATATTTTTGATTTTCGAAGTTTTATTTTGGTTAAGTTACATGATCCAAATGCAAATATTGATGGTATGCTTCTTTTTATGAATGTTGGAAATGTCTATCTAACATATAATTTGACAATGAGTCAGTTAATGTGTTTAAGGTTGTGGAAATATGCTGATATTGAATAAAATCAAATTGCCTTTCCAAAATCTTAACCCTTAGGAACATGCGATAAATAGCTAGATTTCGGATAGAGTAGATACCAGTGAGTTGTAGTATGACGAGTTGTGAGTCTAGCCTGACAATCAGTCGGTGTATACCATGTGTGATGGCATCAGAGAGAAGTTCTATCAACGCGCTATATTCAGCGATGTTATTCGTTGATCAACCAATACATACCCCTCTGAAACTTAATAACTCGCCACTTGGATCAAAAATGGCCCATGCCGCGGAAGATAGGTTCCGCGAACTACGACTCGCTCCGTCGGCATATCCAACACATGACTCCAATAGGTTTGACATCTGCAATAAATGTAAAAAGTGGATTACTTGACCAAAAAAAATACTTTAGCGAAAACAAAAACATAACAAAAGCATATAGGTTACTATACTCAATCATGCATAGTAACGCTTGAGGTACAACCCGTTACGAGGTTGTGCCAGTAGAATCCCGTCATAATATATTAACTCGTAGGCTCCTTTTGCTAACACTCACTTAACAACATAGGGGCCCATCCATAAAGACTTGAATTTACCTGCCCCCAATTTATCAGATTCTTGGTCATAAAGCAAGACCAAGTCACCTTCTGAGAAGACACGGGGTTTGACATTCTTGTCGAACTACGCTTTGAATCGTTTCTTACGGGCTTCGTTAGCCAAAGAGGCATCATGACGAGTTTCATCCAATTGGATTAGTTCCAAGAAACGAGCCTCCTCTTCTGAAGTCCTAGGTAGAAGGTCAATTGCGAGTTTGAGGGATGAGATTTCACACTCGATTGGTAAGACTGCTTCCAGGCCATATACCAGTTGGAAAGGTGTAAACCCGGTTGCATTCTTTACCGATGTTCGGTAAGCCCACAAGGCTGAGTACAGGATTAGGTGCCAACTTCTTTTGTGAACTCCAATCATCCTTTGCAGCATGCGCTTCAGGACTTTGTTGATTGCTTCAACTTGTCCGTTGGCTTGCAGGTAATATGGAGTAGAGCTGTCGTGAGACAAACCTAATTTGGCAGCTAATTCGACCATCATGTGATTGAAAAAATGCGATCCATGATCTGTGACTATAGGTTGTGGGATGCCAAATCTGGCGACTACATGATTGAAAAAGAAGAGGGCAGCTGTTTCACCAGTATTATCTAATGTAGGCATCGCCTCGACCCATTTGGTAAAATAGTCAACTGCAACTATGATATACCCATGGCCCCCAGTTGAGGTGGGGTTACATGTCATGAAATCGATGCCCCATTTGGCAAATGGCCTGACAGCAACTATTGGCTGTAGAGGTGTGGGTGGTCTTCTGGTTTTGCTATCGAAAATTTGACAAGCATGGCAACTTCTAACTGCGGTTATGCAATCTTTGAACATTGTTGGACAGAAGTATCCTGCTCGTAAAATTTTTTGCGCTGTAGCATAACCAGATTGATGCCCCCCACGCGCGCCTAAATGGCAATCATTCAGGACTTTTTCGGCCTCCTCATGGGTGAGGCACCTTCTTAGAACTGTATCGATACCATGACGGTAAAGCGTATCACCGACGATCATGTAGTATTTTGCTTGGTATCGAATTCATTTTTGTTCAGAGTGAGATGTATTTGGCCTATATTTTTGGGTTTGGAGATAAATGATTATATCCCCGTACCACAGATTGCTTGAAGATATCAGAAACAAATTTTTGTCCATGATCGTTTATTCCAAATAATTCTGCGAATACCAGAGCTCTCTTTGACTTGGATTTTACAAATTCTAGATCAAACTCTTGTAGAATTGCTATCCATTTTGAATATTTGCCCCGCAGCAACTGTCGCGACAATATATAAATCATGGGGTTGCAATATGACAGAATGGTAGTTTTTCGAAAGAGGACGTAGTGTCGAAATCTCTGTATCGCCTAAACAGCTGCGAGCGCTAGCTTTTCAACATAAGAATATTTGCTTTATGTATCATTTAATTTCTTACTTAAATAATATATAGGATGTTCAATTTCGTTGTCTTCTTGAACTAAAACCATTGCAATGGTTGTATACGCAGCAGCTAGATACAGGTTAAAGTCTTTTTGATAATCAGGAGCGTACATTAATGATGCTTTCATTACGAATTCTTTTAAAGCATCAAAGGAAGCTTGCGCAACCTGATCCAAGACAAAGGGTACTTCCTTTTTCAAAAGACGTGTATAACCTTTAGCAAGTTCGGCATAATTAGGAATGAACCTCCTCAGAAAGTTTGCTTTCCCTTGGAGTTTCTGAATCTGAAGCAAATTCGAAGGTGGAGGCAATTTTATGATTGCCTAAACCTTACATGGGTCGAGACGAATCCTGTCTTTCGAGACTACAAAGCCAAGTAAACGACCCAAACTGACACAAAATACACATTTGTGTGGATTGAGTCGTATCTTGTAGTGTCGGCAACGTAGAAATATTGCTCTTAAATGCTGCGAATGATCAGTCCGCTTTCGCGAATGAGCCATAAGGTCATCGAGGTATGGTTGAACGATGTTTTTGATGTCATGGAAGGCATAATTCATTGCCCTCTGAAATGTTGCCCCTGCGTTCTTTAAACCAAAGGGTAATTTTCGATATGCGAACGTGCCCCAGGGACAAATAAATGCAGTCTTTGACTGGTCCTGTGGGAGGATATTTATTTGATTATACACAGAGAATCCATCCATAAATGAAAAGATTTCACATCCGGCGCATTCATCAATTATCTGGTCGATGAAGGGTGTAGGGTAGTTGTCTTTTGGACAAGCTTGATTTACATCCCTATAATCGACGAACACTCTAATTGTTCCTTGTTTTTTCATAACAGGGACAATATTCGATACCCAATCGGTTAGAGGAACCAGGTAAATGAAACCAGCATGGAGAAGTTTTTCAACTTCTGCCTTGATGGCAACGGCTTTCTTGGGGTGCACCTGCTGTAGCCGTTGTCGCATTGGTTTGACATCTGGATACATCTTGATTTCGTGTTCAACGATACTCGAGTCAATGCCTGGCATTTCAATATATGAGCAAGCAAAGACATCTCTAAATTCGCGAAAAAGAGCGTTATATATTTCCAGTTCTAAAGGAGAACAACATTTTCCAACATAAATATTCTCTACAACATCTGCTTTGGTTGAGATATTTATGGCAATAGTCTCTTCAATGTTGGACAAGTTTCGCTCGGAATCCACCGTGTTTATAGTATTTGATAGAAAATCAAAAACTGAAGGATGGAAAAGGTCATCAGGAGTATTTTCTTCACAATCTGGAAGAAGGGAACGATGGTGGTAATCTTCCCACGGCGCCCCTTCAATTATCATTGATTGAACAATTCCTTCATCGGTGACATGCACTTGCGACCAAGGATCTGAAGGGGTGCCATATTCCTTAGACCTATCTATCCAAACGCTTGATGAGCATTGATTTTGGTTTGCCTCCCATGCTAGGAACATTGATTGCTACAATATTTCTGTTGGGCTTGGAGGCAATACCTGCGCATGATCCATGTTGATATCGTTTTCTGAGATCTTTTTAATTGAAGATATCATATTGCAGGTTCCTACCGATGCTACTTCCGCCAAATTGATTGGAGGTGGAAGGGAAAAAGTTCCCATTAATATAGGTTATCTTAGTAGGCCTACTCCGATATTTTGAAGCGAATGGGGGCTCCCATGGATCATTGGAATGCTTCCTGTAACTTGAGAACCATTGGGGAGGAAGTTTTTTTGATCGACAATTGTAATCCCTCCTTGAAAGGGAAATGCAATCTTCCTAAAATAGGTCGACACAACAGCAGCCATAGCATATATCCACGGTCTTCCCAGTAGGATGTCGTAATCGAGATTTCCGTCGATTACTTCAACATCTATTTCTACTGTTTTCCCTCCTAGTTCAACCTTCAAGTTACTTAGAATACCATATGGGGTATATGTTCGTCCGTCAAATGCTTTTAATGTCGTCGAAGATCGCGACAAGTTTGGAGATCCTAAAGTTTTCTAGCAACTCATTGACATAATACATGTAGATGCCCCCTCATCAATAATTGTTCGATGAACAGTTTTGTTGAGGGCTTTCACTTGAATGAGGAAAGCTAGTTGAGCTGGTAACTGAGGATCGTATCCTTTATGATCAAAGGATACAAGATTGGAATCCTTTGGGTCTGTCCCACTGATGGCTGATAATAAAGCCTACTTTTGGGATGGGCAATTTTGTAGTACCTCAAGAGTCGACATAGCGCATGACGATTGGGCCAACTCTTCCACTGTATTATAATGCTATGCTGCTCTAGCACGAGGATTAAACTTCGACTTGTGTACTACTCCCTTTGGCGGTTTTATTGTCAACTCAAGAATGATGGGTGGCGCAACTTCTGTCGGAGTTGTTGTCGAACTACTAGGTTGATCTTTGTCCTTGTTGTTCGACAGCTGTAGATTCCCATAATCTTTGTTCCTTGTCAATATCAAAGCATCATTTTGCTGTTTGGAAACCGACACATCAACACTTGAGATGGGGAAGCATTTCCACTGTCAACCAAATTTGTTCCTGGATTTGGGAACGGATCAGTCAATACTGCCGAGGTTTTTGAATTATTGAAGAATTTTTTAAGCTCAGCTCTGTGTGGATAATCTGCGGTCCAATGATCCTCATTGCATATAAAGCATGGATTTCTTGGTTTCCTATTTCCAGGAGGGTTTGCAGAAGATTTTTCAGGTGACGATTCTTCCTGTTTCTTCTTCTTCCCTTTGCCTTTATTCTTGCCCGCTGGTTGCTTGGTTTCTTTGCCTTTATCTGTCGATACAGCATTTACTTCTGAGGCAAGAAGTTCCTCTTTTGCATTTTAACCGGAAATCTTACGGGCCTTTTTAGATGTAGCCTTTGTCGATTTCGTGTCTGTTGTGCCAATCACGCCATCGCCGGCATGAGAGTCATTGTTTGATTTAGGAGGAGGAGGAACTGAGAATTCCGGTCTAGGAGCATCAGATATTTTATCGTAGAGTGTGCCAGATTGAGTGTAAATCAAGTCCAAATATTGTGCACGAGCAATAACCTGCTCTTCGGTGATGACTCCTCCTTTTGCCACATCTTCCATGATGGAATGCAATAATGACTTAATAAACCATTTAGCTAAAAGCTGATAGGGAACATACATTTTTACCATTCTACGACGACGTCGCCACTCATGTATATGATCAGATATGTGAGTGGCCATTGTTTGTTTGAAATTGGTAAGAAGTTATGTTCCCGTTTCGTACCTTATCGGTAACTGAAAATGGGTTAAAAAGGTTGTGGCTAGGGTACTGAAGTTGTCAAATGAAGCTCTGGGCAATTCGATATACCATTTTGCCACCGGACCAGTTAACGTCCTCTGAAAAAGGCGAAGCCTAATGGAATCATTGTTTAAGGTGTTTGATGAACACCACAGATGAAAGGTCATCACATGATTCGACGGATCCTCACCCGGATTTCCATTAAATTTAGGAATATCTGATGGAAGTTTATGCAGAATTGCTGGCCACCAAGGGGCGTAAGTGATTGGATCGTTTGTTAACCGATTTAAATCAGGTAACTCTAAAGTCACCACGAAGGGTAACTGTTGATTCAGGTTAGGTGAAGCATACCCAGGATAAGATGGGATTGCCTGAGCAATTGGTCTTTGCATACCAGCATAATGCATTTGATGCTGGTAACTTTGGTAAGGTTGGTGGGCATGACCATTGTAGAATGGTTGATTTTGACCGTTTTGAATATACGGTTGCCCACTATTTGCAAAGATTTGTTGCTCAGAACCTTGGTATACTTGTTGGAACTGCGGTTGTTGGTATTGCACTAGCCATGGTTGTGAAGCCATGTGTTGTTGCCCGATACTAACTGTTTGACCAAGATGAGGGGTAATGGTACCCGTTTGGACCTCTGTCATTCCACCAGTCGGTGACTGTGGTTGAGTTACAGGGTCAAGGGGCTGTTGCATTACAACTTGAGAAACCTGAGGTTGGCATACAACAGGCAGCGCTTGAACTTGCGACATCGTCACAATAGCTGGTGTAGTTGGTATACTTGACATAGGTAAACATTGTTGCATCGAATATACAACTCTTGGTTGTTGAGGTAGTATCGGTACCCAACCGGTTGACGTAATTCCAGCATAACCCGAATTTTTTTGTGAACTCCCGTATGGCTATCTTCCCAGAGGGGAAAATGAAAGGGTATACTGCCCATCATATGGCGGTAATCCGGTACTTAAGGGAATGGTTTGCCCTTGAGGGCCGGACTGCCCAAATTGACCTCCAAATGGATCAATTTGTTGAGGCTCAACATAAGAGTTTCAAGATATTATTCCAGATGAACAAATAGGAACAAACCATACCGTTGAAATCGCCACTGAGTGGGCTCCTTCTAGCAATTGAGAGCTAGTTGGGACAGATGGTATACCGGCAAACATTGTTGGAGTGATAGCAGGAAGTTCTGCCGTCACTGTGTCAGACGACACAGTCCTAGATGTTGACGGTTGTTCAGACATTTCTAGTCTATCCAAAAGATTACCTAGCGATTCTACAAGAGCTTCCGCTGGCGGTAGACTAATTTCTGATGAAGAAGGATACAGAGTGATCCCGACTCCAAATTGCGATGGAGTACTAGATGGAGGATCCTCCACAATCTCTTCTATAGCAATCAGACCAGGTGGAAGGGGTAGACTGTCAGGTCCGTAGGATATTTCTGGTGATGAAGAAGGTATGGAATCTGCAGTGACAGATGTTTGGGGAACAACACTCTCCGAACCAGTTGTAGATGGAACTGGTTCAGTGGTACAAGTGCTTACTCTCATAATAGGATCAGTACTACTGTCCTTCGGTGGCTGCTGAACTTCTTCTGTAAAGGCAGGGATACCAGAAATGTTTGGAGTAACCGGAGTCTCTGATGTTGTTGGAAAACTTGTTCTAACTTTACCAGGAGATTTGGAACCAGTTAAATGAGTTCGCTTTGTCCGTAATAGCTTCGATTCTGGAGACAAAGACGGTTGACTGATAAGCCTCTGCGAACGTCGGGGTTTCGATTGAATTTCTTCCACGATTGCAGATTACTCTATCAACTAAAAATCAAGGGGAATTATATTTCCGAATTAGATGAATTTTAGACGCTTTCACACAACTTGTTTTTTCAATTTTTAAGAGTCGAGAAAAAACAAAAGATGACTCTAGTCGCTTTCGATTTTTAATGAGCCTGAAGTGAAAAGTGCTCAGATGGACCTTTTCTGTTAAGGAGTCTGAAAAGGAATGAAAGGGACTGCTCTGGAAATCTAGGTAGAGGGATTACCAAACCAATCGCAAAACTACAGAATACTTTTTACGGTACGACATTCAATCTTCCCGAATGCTGTGTTCAGTGCATTGTGATCGATAGGGTGGCAGACACGGCTTCCTATGGATAAAGGATTAAGCCTATTGTGGTCTCCCAAAATATACTTGACGGTACGTGGGAGCATAAGTCCGTACTGGCACTTATCGTCTCAAAGTGGAGGAATCACCCAACCCTCAGTGAGAACAATTGTTACCAGGCTTTACGACGCCAGAATACGTCTCTAGCCTAGACTTCTAGATGTTGTGCGTTAGGTTCCAAAGCGTTGTTAGATTCATTAAATTTATTTTATAGTTGATCTTGCTTAAGAAATTTGCCTTTCAGGTTCACCGCGAGATGTAGATGTATAATTCCTAAAATGAAATCTAAGATGATAAAGAGTCTTTTATCTTCTTTGTGCAATGAAAATCCTAGCTACTAAGGAAAGAGAGACAATATTCTTTCACAAGGAGCAAAGAGAACACACTAAATGCACTGTCCTAAATCAAACCAATCAAACAGTCTAAATGCAAATGCACATGCATGTATTTGTTTTTGGCTTTCTTAGTATGTGAATGGTAAAAAGAAAGCTAATGCACAAATATGAATTACTTTTCAAGCGACAATTACTAACAAGTTTTCTTTTCAAAATAAAAAATGGAGACAATCACAACATTTTACGATTTGGAAATGAATACTTGCTTTCGACACTAGAAAAACTACAAATTCAGACCAGATACAATAGTAACAAGGTAATCGACTATCAATAGCAACCAAACTCTTTCATATGACTGAAAATGACACTTGCGACACTTTTGTTGGAAATAATACTGAGAGGGGGGGTGAATCAGTATTATCAGATCAATCAAACTTTTCAATTTCATACTTAGAAACATATACGCTACTTCAATTAAGTGAACCCGCGTGTACACGCTACTGTGTCTAATGAAACTCGCGTATATCCAGAGATCTTATAATTCAGTTAGCTTAATCTTCAGTAAATGCATCAGATCATTATTAAGCATATTAACAGTAAACAGGTGCAGAATAACAGAACAGAACATCACACAAGAGCCACACAAATGAACACAAAGATATAAGGTGGAAACCCAATGTGGGTGAAAACCACCTGCTGCAAGTCATCTCAATCTTCTTCTTAATAAGAAAATCCTTTTACAATATTTGTACTGGTGCAGTCTTATACCAGTACGGGAGCTACAACCCCCTTTGTTCTTGTACTAGCCGATCCATTTACTAGTACGCAGGCTGCTACCTGCTACAATGCTCCAAAGATCTCCTTTAGCTTTTGTACTAGCTTAGATACTAGTACGTAGGTGCTTGCCTACAATCTTCTCACCTCCAGGTACCACGTTTCATCAATTTTCAGACTGGATACACTGAAGCACAACACATAATCTGTAAGGCCACTTTTCATCCAATTTTCATACTGGACCCATAACTATCATTGAAGCTCAAAACAATCATCAAACTCTGAATCACTGAAACCCTGTTAACAACAGTCACCAGAACACAGAACATATACAGAACTCTGTAATAACCATCAGATCCATCTGCAACTTCAAATATCAAGCTTTACAATGTATACGCTACTTCGATGAATCAAACCCGCGTGTATACGCGCTTTTACCAAAGACAACCCGCGTACAGATCTAAAAATAATTTCTCATAACTTGTAGCTGTACCAGACATCAGTCATACTCATAACACTTATAGAACTATACATGCGTCAGTATGTAGATCTAGAATAAGCATCATAAAGATAGTTCATTTCAAACCATTTGATCCCGATCTCTCCTTAGATCTAGTTCTCCATCAACCGGTGAGATCTCTCCTTAGCTCAGATCAAGCAATGCATCATCAACCCATAACCCTGTATACTGGATCTAATGCTTCATCAGATATTCAAGACATTTTTAATACACTTGCCTAATGATTTCCTTCTCCTCATATAGCCTTAGGCCTTGTTCAATACCAAGGGCCACAACCATAGAAATCCAATACCATCAACTTCAAAACTAGGGATCAACACGTCCGTCGAGACACCAAGGTCCAAAACCATAGGCACAACTTCCAAGGAATAACCGCCGTGGACCAAAGATAAGTTTTCCACATACACGCTCTTTTGATGAAGACAACCTGCTTGTACATGCTACTTGGAATATAGATAACCTGCGTATACGCGACTTGGTATATAGTGAACCTGCTTGTATACGCTACTTGGGCTTAATGAACCTGCGTGTATAAACTTTCTCTTCTTCTTATAGTCTGATCATCAATTCGTTGTTGCTGACCTTCTCCACTATGATTTGTCATCAGTGTGGTTTGCCATCAAGGACAACACTTGTCTCATAATGCCAACAATCTCCCCCTTTGGACTTGATGGCAAAGCTAACTTGTCACACTTAGAACTATCATCTGATTCCTTTGAGCCATCCTCCATCAGTCACATCTGATATCTCTTCTGAAGATTCATCCAGTTATACATAAGTGAGATATTCTTCTATGAGAGGGTTGCCATCAAGTACAACACATGCATCATAATGCCAACAATCTCCCCCTTTGGACTTGATGGCAACAACACCAAATCACTCTCCCCCTTTGACATCAAGGGCAAAGGGTGGACCAAGATATTCTCTTCCTTTGCTGAATCATTCCACTGTCCATACTCCCCCTGAGTACCTGCTGAAATCTCTGAATAATCTCCCCCTTTGTATATGCCAAGGTGTACCAATCTGTTCATGCTCCCTCTGAGTACATGCTGAATCTCTGTACTACTGAAGTGTGCTGTTCATGCTCTTCCTGACTGTAGGCAAGATCTGCAAAAGATGTTCTTCAAGAAGAACATGACTCTATACATCATAAAAGACCTTCCTATCATCAAAGACTCATACATACATCCATCTCTCAACTAAGTGAGGATATACAAAAATTGACTCATCCACCCAACCAAATGGGGATACGTCAAAAGTTTACATATGACAACCAATCATATTGCATCAATCATCCCAGGCATAGTGGGGAAACCAAAATAGGCCGTTACATGACCTTGACACCATGAAAGAGATACCATAAAAGAGATATATGACATAGAGACAAAATATCTAAAGTAAGACTTATGAATGTCACCAATAGCATCTGATAATCACCATTCAGATCAGCAACCAAGAGATCCTTCTGTTCTCCTTTCTCCTTTGTTCCACCTGAATCAACAACTATGTGAACTAGAACCAAAGGCTTTAAGATAATGCCAAAAATGCATCATTGGAAGATTATCTGCTCCCCCTGAACCTGTGCCAGATGATCTCTGTCAGACCCATATCAGACTTTCTGCAATCAACATCTGTCCCTGCTGATTTCCTTCAAAACTCCATATACGCGTCTGCATCCACATAAAAAAAGCGTATATACGCGGATAGTCCTTATCCAACTCGCGTATACCAATTTCCATATCAGCAACCTGTAAATGTCCTGTAGAGAATAAGTCATCAACCTTTAACAAGGTATGACTGCATCAATTCATCCCTTTGAACAGAATTCAGAGTCATTCACATGTGTGAAACCACCATAGCCATTTCATCAAGCTCTACATGATCCAAGTATCATCACTTGGGAACATCTGCATCAATCAACACATGCAAGTATCAACCTATCATTATATAGATAAGAACTCATCACCATGTCTCCAACAAAGCAACCTTGAGTAGTCATCCATGTATCAGCACTATGTATCTTGAGCTTAAGCTCATTTGACAAAACTTCTTGATATCATCAACAGCAACAATCCTTATTCACAAGAGTGCCTGCATCATAACTGTATGATCTTTATGCATATGACAACAGCAGTATATAAGTGACTCATCATCAAGAGAGGAAGATGTGTATTCAAGCTTTGTACTTCTCCTTGTCCTTATGAAGATTACCATGTAAGCACTATATATGCATCATCAAAGAATCAATCATAAATCTGATCTGAACATCTTCTATGTAACTTCAAGAATCATATGAGAGTTTATCATAGACAACTCACAACCACATCATAGCAAGATATATCATTTATCCATATAAGAATCATCACCAAGGATTATTAACCATAATGCCAACAATGAATTACTAAAGGCATATGCTCCCCCTCAACCAGTGCCATTTGTTAGATCTGATCATGCATATATCAGCAGTAAGCATCAAAACATCTTCATCCTCAAGTTAGGATCAAAACACTTCTAGACATCATACAAGTAACAAAACATTTCCACACATCCTCAGCAGACTGTAGCTATTAACCAATAGAGCAAATAATGGACTGAATCATATCAGATCCCTTTTCTGAGCCTGTCCCCACTGCTTTTCCTCAGACTGACATATACGCGACTTTGCAGTGTCGAACTCGCGTATATACGTGACTTCCCTTTAAGGAACTTGCGTATGAGATTCAGGACACTGAAGGTTTACACTTTCAACTCCCCCTGAGTCTGATATGTCTGTGCTGTGCTGTGTCTCAGTACATTGTGCTGACTGTACTTCCTTCTTCCTCCATATCTTCAAGTGTGATGAGGTTTTCTCCTTTCGGTGTGATGTCCATCCTTTGTTCCTGCATTCCTTTGCTATATGTCCAAGCTTGTTACATGCATAACATCTAACATGTTTCATGTTCCTTCTGTAGCAATCAGCAGCTTTGTGACCATACATATTGCAAGTAAAGCAATATCCATTAAAGTACCTTGATTGCGATGACCTGTCCGCATAATAGTCTTGAACTCTTCTTCTTCTACATCTAGCTGCAACATGTCCAAGATTATGACATACATAACATTCAACATTATTCATAGGAGGAGTAAAAGATTTTCTTTGAAGATTTTCTTTCCTTGGTTGATGATGAGATTGACCTTTCATCTCCTTGTTGATCATTTTGGATTTCTCTTTAGAGTTCCTTGCCTCACCTTGTGAACTAGATTCACCTTCAACAGATTCATGGAAACCAAGACCAGTCTTTATAGCAGGGGACCTTTGACTACTAAGAATATCATCCAATACTTTAGAGCTATCTTGAAATCGTAAAAGCTTATCCTTTTCTTCTAGTTTACCTTTCAAGATATTTACCTCAACCTGAAGCTGTTCTTCCTTTTCAAGAGATTTCTTTTTCAAAACTTCTTCAGCTTTCCTTCCTTCTTCCATTTGTTCCCTTAGTTTGAGAATTTATTTTTCTTGTTCTTCATACAGATCCTGCTGCATTTGACGAACTCGGAAGGCACATTCCAGTTGAGATTTTAAGCTGGTGACTTCGTTTTCTTGTTTTGCAGCAGCTTGGAGTAGATCTGTATTCTGCTTCTTTGATTCTTCAAGATCTCCTTTTAGTGAGAGGATTGTAGCTTCAAGATTTTCATAGTAGCTGGATCTATCTTTGAGTTTCTTGATGGTTGTGCTTCTTTCGTTGACTTCTTTTCTTAATGATGTCACTTCATGCTGCAATTTTTGACATTGGTCTTCCTTGTCTTTGAGTAGCTTTCTTACCTTGTTTCCTTCTTCTAGTTGGGCCTTTAGTTTGGTAACTTCTTCTTTGAAAGCACATTCCCTTTTGTTCAATAGATCTTGTTGATCTTTAACTTTGTCTGCAAGCCTTCTAAATACTGCCTCTATTTGACACTTTTCTTGCTCACATATACAAGCATGTTCAGTAGTTTCACTATCACTTCCATCTCTTTCACAAGGAAATATAGCTGGAACATCAGAGGATAACACATTCATACCTGATAATGACTCTGAATCTGATTCTGAATCTGAAGAGCTTCTTATACCTAATCCCCAATCGACTCTCCCCCTGTCATAGATCTTCTGAGATGTCTTCTTCTTCTTATGAGCTTTCTTCTTAAGCTTCTTACCCATTGTTCCACGAATCTCCTTCAAGCGATCAAGCTTCTACCAAAGGACCTGCTCTGATACCAATTGTTGGAAATAATACTGAGAGGGGGGGTGAATCAGTATTATCAGATCAATCAAACTTTTCAATTTCATACTCAGAAACATATACGCTACTTCAATTAAGTGAACCCGCGTGTACACGCTACTGTGTCTAATGAAACTCGCGTATATCCAGAGATCTTATAATTCAGTTAGCTTAATCTTCAGTAAATGCATCAGATCATTATTAAGCATATTAACAGTAAACAGGTGCAGAATAACAGAACAGAACATCACACAAGAGCCACACACATGAACACAAAGATATAAGGTGGAAACCCAATGTGGGTGAAAACCACCTGCTGCAAGTCATCTCAATCTTCTTCTTAATAAGAAAATCCTTTTACAATATTTGTACTGGTGCAGTCTTATACCAGTACGGGAGCTACAACCCCCTTTGCTCTTGTACTAGCCGATCCATTTACTAGTACGCAGGCTGCTACCTGCTACAATGCTCCAAAGATCTCCTTTAGCTTTTGTACTAGCTTAGATACTAGTACGTAGGTGCTTGCCTACAATCTTCTCACCTCCAGGTACCACGTTTCATCAATTTTCAGACTGGATACACTGAAGCAAAACACATAATCTGTAAGGCCACTTTTCATCCAATTTTCATACTGGACCCATAACTATCATTGAAGCTCAAAACAATCATCAAACTCTGAATCACTGAAACCCTGTTAACAACAGTCACCAGAACACAGAACAGATACAGAACTCTGTAATAACCATCAGATCCATCTGCAACTTCAAATATCAAGCTTTACAATGTATACGCTACTTCGATGAATCAAACCCGCGTGTATACGTGCTTTTACCAAAGACAACCCGCGTACAGATCTAAAAATAATTTCTCGTAACTTGTAGCTGTACCAGACATCAGTCATACTCATAACACTTATAGAACTATACATGCGTCAATATGTAGATCTAGAATAAGCATCATAAAGATAGTTCATTTCAAACCATTTGATCCCGATCTCTCCTTAGATCTAGTTCTCCATCAACCGGTGAGATCTCTCCTTAGCTCAGATCAAGCAATGCATCATCAACCCATAACCCTGTATACTGGATCTAATGCTTCATCAGATATTCAAGACATTTTTAATACACTTGCCTAATGATTTCCTTCTCCTTATATAGCCTTAGGCCTTGTTCAATACCAAGGGCCACAACCATAGAAATCCAATACCATCAACTTCAAAACTAGGGATCAACACGTCCGTCGAGACACCAAGGTCCAAAACCATAGGCACAACTTCCAAGGAATAACCGCCGTGGACCAAAGATAAGTTTTCCACATACACGCTCTTTTGATGAAGCCAACCTGCTTGTACACGCTACTTGGAATATAGATAACCTGCGTATACGCGACTTGGTATATAGTGAACCTGCTTGTATACGCTACTTGGGCTTAATGAACCTGCGTGTATAAACTTTCTCTTCTTCTTATAGTCTGATCATCAATTCGTTGCTGCTGACCTTCTGCACTATGATTTGTCATCAGTGTGGTTTGCCATCAAGGACAACACTTGTCTCATAATGCCAACAATCTCCCCCTTTGGACTTGATGGCAAAGCTAACTTGTCACACTTAGAACTATCATCTGATTCCTTTGAGCTATCCTCCATCAGTCACATCTGATATCTCTTCTGAAGATTCATCCAGTTATACATAAGTGAGATATTCTTCTATGAGAGGGTTGCCATCAAGTACAACACATGCATCATAATGCCAAGAACTTTCAAATCAGAGGATGACAGTACAATTACGTTACTTTTTTGCAAAGGAGAACTGAAAATGACTCAACAAATACACAAAAACATTTACAGTTCTTTTGCACAATAGAGGCGGAATAACAACAAGGAAAAGGGGTTTCAAACAGAGATATAATGATTACAGGTAGCAAAAATTCATGAATAGAACTGAAAAGAATGAATCACAGAAACCAAAACTGAACAATGCCTAGTCTGATCAGTGCACCTGTAGCACAGTGAACTTGAAATGCAGCGCACCTACTACACTCGGGAAGTGTGCTGGATTTCAGATTCACAGAACAGAACCTGCGCTGGGCCAGTGACGAGACTTTGCTTGGGTTCCGGGTCAGAGTTTGCAGTTCAGTTTATGGGTTTCGGCTGAGTAAAAGGTAATCAGTAATGCAACAATCAGGGGTAGATCTAAGGAGGTTCTAAGAGCTACCACGTGGGAAATTAGAGAGTTTGTGAATCAGTTGTTTAAGTCATAAACAAATCCTGGAGATTTACTGAAGCTTCATTTATCTACTTTGCATTTGCATAGAAAATGCAGTTCGAAAGCTACCTGGCTCGACTTCAGGCTCCGTCTGTAAGTTTATAAAATAAACAACAAGGAAGATAAACAAACAACCTAACTCGTCCCCAGTGGAATGGCCATTTTTTTACAGGGAAAAGTGTCTACACAGAACTGCTTATCCCACTAAGGTGTGGTAGCTACCTTAGAAACAAACAAAGTAAAGCTACTTTCGTTTTTCCTTTACAAAATATAGATGAGAGAAGAACAAAGAAGACCAACCTCTGTCTTGCGCTAATCTCCTAGTTCGATTCCTCTCTCTCCTGATAGTCTTTCGCTACTTGCTCGCTTGTACGCCCAGCTTCACAGAGTACCTGTAAGATCACAGTAGCATAACACTATACAAGAACATGGATCTATAATCATAAACAATCTAGGATCAGATGTAAATTTACCATACAAATGGATAAAACATAAATCACAGAAGAGTATGGAGGAAAACTTGAATAGCTTTTATTGATAAACAAGAAAGAGCCAAGGGAGTTACAACCAGTTGTTCTGACCCAGCATCATCCTCTCAGCGAGTAAGCCCTTCTTCACCTCATACAAAGCTTAGATCACCCAACATTATGATGTTGTCTCAAGAAACCAACAACAATTCCTTACAAGATGCAAAATTCCAGCCTCTAGATCTCTGGGATGAGGGATCCATATATAGATATCTGTAAGGGAGATGCGTCAACTTGTGATTTTATTAGTGCTTTCCCTCTGATAGTTCTTGCTTCCACTTGGAGGTTGATGATCTCTTACTCATCCTTGGTCGAATTCAGAGAGGCAAGTGTCACAGGAGAAGTTTCTGGAAGATTCCATGCCTCTCCACCTCGCGGAATGACACTGCCATTTGTCACTTCTCGCCCATCGCACCCCATAGAAGGGCTTTTTGAAATGCAATGTGTTGGAAATAATACTGAGAGGGGGGGTGAATCAGTATTATCAGATCAATAAAACCTTTTCAATTTCATACTCAGAAACATATAGCGACTTCAGTTAAGTGAATCCGCGTGTACACGCGACTGTGTCTAAAGCAACTAGCGTATATGCAGATATCTTATGATTCAGTTAATCTTATCTTCAGTAAATGCATCAGCAATTTAACAGTAAACAGGTGCAGTATAACAGAACAGAACATCACACAAGAGCCACACACATGAACACCATGATATAAGGTGGAAACCCAATGTGGGTGAAAACCACCTGCTGCAATTCGTCTCTTTCTTCTTTAATGAGAAACTTCTTTTACAATATACTGGTGCAGTCCTTTACCAGTATGCAGGCTACAACCTGCAGAGGGGCTACAACCTCTCTTTCGTTTTCCAACTACTTCTGGAAGGGAGATACAACCCCTCAGCTTTGTACTAGCTGATCCATTTACTAGTACGTAGGTGCTGACCCTACAACCTTCAGGGACCACGTTTCATCAATTTTCAGACTGGATCCAAGAGTACAAAGCAAACATTACCGCATACAATCATCAACTTATACTTGCATCATAATTCATTAAACAACCCAATACCGAATCACTGAAACCCTGTCATCAAGAACACAGAACCCAAACCAGAATCTAGAACTCTGCAACAACCACCAGAATCAGCAACAACCTGAAATATCAACCCTTATCATGCATACGCTACTTCACTGTACCAAAACCGCGTGTATACGCGCTTTCTCCAAAGGCAACCGCGTGCAGATCTAGAAATGATTACTTCTGCCTTTGCTGTCAGATCCGACCCTTGCCAAGCGTCCCGAACAGATAACCAGCAATACCAGATCCTCTCACTGCGTCAGACACCCACACACCTATCTTTGCCTAGTGATCTTCTCCTTATATAGCCTTAGGCCTTGTTCAATACCAAGAGCCAAAACCATAGAAACACAATACCATCAACTTCAAAACTAGGGATCGACACGCCCGTCGAGACACAATGGTCCGAAACCATAGGCACAACTTCCAAGGACTAACCGCCATGGACCAAAGGTACTTTTCCACATACACGCGCTTTTTCTGAAGCCAACCTGCGTGTACACGCGACTTGGGCTTAACAAACCTGCGTGTATGAACTTCCTTGGTAAGCTGTACTAGGATCTGTCTTCTGATTAAGTTGCCATTACCTGTACCAACTTCTGAGCATCTGTACCAACCTCTGAGTGAGTTGCCATCAAGGACAACACTTGAATCATAATGCCAACAATCTCCCCTTTGGACTTGATGGCAACCACTACACCAAGTCACTCTCCCCCTTTGACATCAAGGGCAAAGGGCGGACCAAGATATTCTCTTCTTTGGTATACCTTCTGCTGTCCATACTCCCCCTGAGTACTTGCTGAAATCTCCAACTGTGCTCCCCTTTGTGTATGCCAAAGTGTACCAATCTATCCATCCTGCTCTTGCTGAATTGTGCTGTTCATGCTCCCTTGACTGTAGGCAAGATCTGCAAAAGATGTTCTTCAAGAAGAACAAGGACTTATACATCATAGAAGACCTTCCTATCACCAAAAGACTCAACATACATTCATCATTCATCCCAGGCATAGTGGGGAAACCAACATAGGCCGTTACATGACCTTGACACCATAAAAAGAGATATCACAAGAGATACATGACATAGAGACGAAATATCTAGACCAAGACTTATGAAAGCCACCAACAGCATCATGATCTGTACCATAAGCATCAGCCTGCAATCCCATTCCTAAACAGTAAGATGTATCATTTAGCTTCATAGACTTTATCAACAACTTCTAACCATAATGCCAACAATGCATTATTTGAAGAATATTCTCCCCCTGAGTGTGAGCCAACCATGTCTGAACCATTTCCTGAGTCTGTTCTGCTCCCCTGAGCCTGAGCCAACCATGACTGAACCTGGGTCTGTTCTGCTGCCCTTTCTCCATATACGCGACTTTGCAGCCTGTAACTCGCGTATATACGCGACTTGTCTTCATTATCTCAGCGTATGCAGGATGGAATACTGAATCTCATCACTTTCAGATTCCCCTGTGTCTGTTATGTCAGCTGACTGAGTTGTCCCACACCTTTCTGTCTCTGTCTTCTTCAATTCCTGCAACTGTGATGATGTATGGTCCCCTTGTCTTGAATTTTGAAATCTGCTCCTGCATTCCCTTGCTTTATGCCCATAGTTGTTGCATGTATAACACCTTATATTTTTCATGTTCCTTCTATCACAATCAATTGCTTTGTGTCCATATGCATTGCAGGCAAAGCAATACCCTCTGAAATACTTGGGATGCGATGATCTTTCTTGAACCATTCTACTTCTGCATCTGGCTGCAACATGTCCAAGATTATGACATACATAACATTCAACATTATTCAGCGGAGGAAATAATCGTCTATCACGTCCATAGTTAGGAGTAAAGGATCTTCCTTGAGGAATTTCTTTCCTTGGTTGTTCCTTGAGCATTTCAGATTTCTCATTAGAGTTTCTTGCCTCACCTTGTGAACTAGATTCACCTTCACCATATTCATGAAAACCAAGACCAGTCTTGATAGCAGGAGATCTTTGACTATTAAGAATATCATCCAAGACTTTAGAACTATCTTGAAATCGTAAGAGCTTATCCTTTTCTTCTAGTTTACCTTTCAAGATATTTACCTCAACCTGATGTTGTTCTTCCTTTTTCAGATACTGCTTCCTTAGGTCTTCTTCAACTTTTCTCCCTTCTTCCACTTGTCGCTTTAGTTTGATCACTTCATGTTCTTGATCTTCAAGATCTTCTTTTAGAGAGAGGATCTTTGATTCAAGTCTCTGAATAGTTGTGCTCTGATCTTTTGCTATATCCTGCAATCTCTCCCTTACCTGGTTTCTGTTTCCAATAGTTCTTTTAATTTGGCAGCTTCTTCAGTTTCTGCATTCTTCTCTTCATGTGCCATGAGACTTTTAATATCCTCGCTATTATTGGATGAAGCATTCTTCTTCTTGTGCGCCATGAGACTTCTAATATCTTCACTATCATTTAATGAACTTTTAATATGGGAATAATAGCTTCTACCATCTTCTTCATATATCCTTTCTTTGTTATGAGGACATCTAGCAGCATAGTGACCAACTCTACCACATAGAAAACATTTGAAAGGCAGCTTATCTTTGAACCGTCCAGTTCCCGTTCAAGATTCTTGACAAAATTTACCTCATCTTCTTCCTCTGACACTTCGAATGCGGCCTCTGGTGGTACCTCTTGTCGCATTTCAAAAGCAGTTAAGATCCCGTGAAGCTGTGACATGGTAATTTTCCGCACATTCTCCTTTTCTTCTATGGCAGATACTTTAGAATCAAATTTAGTAGACAGAGATCTCAAAACCTTTTGAACTAAGACAACTTCCTCAAATTCTTCACCCAGATCCCTCATACAATTCACAATCTCATCCATACGCAGGAAATAATTAGCTACGCTTTCATTACTTCGCATCTTAAGAGTTTCATACCGGATTCTGAGAGTTTGAAGCTTCGCTATTTTTACCTGATCATCTCCTTCGTAGCTTGTAACGATTTTGTCCCATATTTCCTTAGCTGATTTGAGATGCATGATCTTCATAAATTCTGATTGAGTCAAAGTACTCAATAGGACATTAACTACTTTGGCATTGAGCTCATATTGCTTTTTCTCTGCTGGATCTGTAGGAGTTGCTGATGGGAATTTGTATCCTCCTTCTACGAGTCCCCAAACTTCTGCTCCAAGAGACTGTAGATATGCAGTGGTTCTTATCTTCCAGTGAGTAAAATTGTTCCCGTCAAAGACTGGTGGCCTGATGTGTGCCTCTCTTTCTGGATTAGCCATTTTGATGGATCTTTTCCTTCAAGCGATCAAGCTTCCTCTGAAGGACCTGCTCTGATACCAATTGTTGGAAATAATACTGAGAGGGGGGGTGAATCAGTATTATCAGATCAATAAAACCTTTTCAATTTCATACTCAGAAACATATACGCGACTTCAGTTAAGTGAATCCGCGTGTACACGCGACTGTGTCTAAAGCAACTAGCGTATATGCAGATATCTTATGATTCAGTTAATCTTATCTTCAGTAAATGCATCAGCAATTTAACAGTAAACAGGTGCAGTATAACAGAACAGAACATCACACAAGAGCCACACACATGAACACCATGATATAAGGTGGAAACCCAATGTGGGTGAAAACCACCTGCTGCAATTCGTCTCTTTCTTCTTTAATGAGAAACTTCTTTTACAATATACTGGTGCAGTCCTTTACCAGTATGCAGGCTACAACCTGCAGAGGGCTACAACCCTCTCTTTCGTTTTCCAACTACTTCTGGAAGGGAGATACAACCCCCTCAGCTCTTGTACTAGCTGATCCATTTACTAGTACGTAGGTGCTGACCCTACAACCTTCAGGGACCACGTTTCATCAATTTTCAGACTGGATCCAAGAGTACAAAGCAAACATTACCGCAATACAATCATCAACTTATACTTGCATCATAATTCATTAAACAACCCAATACCGAATCACTGAAACCCTGTCATCAAGAACACAGAACCCAAACCAGAATCTAGAACTCTGCAACAACCACCAGAATCAGCAACAACCTGAAATATCAACCCTTATCATGCATACGCTACTTCACTGTACCAAAACCGCGTGTATACGCGCTTTCTCCAAAGGCAACCGCGTGCAGATCTAGAAATGATTACTTCTGCCTTTGCTGTCAGATCCGACCCTTGCCAAGCGTCCCGAACAGATAACCAGCAATACCAGATCCTCTCACTGCGTCAGACACCCACACACCTATCTTTGCCTAGTGATCTTCTCCTTATATAGCCTTAGGCCTTGTTCAATACCAAGAGCCAAAACCATAGAAACACAATACCATCAACTTCAAACTAGGGATCGACACGCCCGTCGAGACACAATGGTCCGAAACCATAGGCACAACTTCCAAGGACTAACCGCCATGGACCAAAGGTACTTTTCCACATACACGCGCTTTTTCTGAAGCCAACCTGCGTGTACACGCGACTTGGGCTTAACAAACCTGCGTGTATGAACTTCCTTGGTAAGCTGTACTAGGATCTGTCTTCTGATTAAGTTGCCATTACCTGTACCAACTTCTGAGCATCTGTACCAACCTCTGAGTGAGTTGCCATCAAGGACAACACTTGAATCATAATGCCAACACAATGCACACATAGAGTGCTTAGGTGAGAGGCAATGCACTTTGCCTATGGAGCAGCTAAAATGATCTTATTTTGACCAGTTCTGAGCAGTTTTTGATGGAGAACTTCTGGGAGAAGCTGTAATCAGTTGAGCTTGTTCCTTTAGGGGTTAGAACAACACTTTTAGGGACTTAGGAGCCCTTGGTTTATGGACATTTCATGCTTGGGGTTGTATTTCCCAAAACTGTCTATAACTCTAAGCCATCAAATCCTATGAAACTCATCAGCACACATAACCTTCTTGCCAATGACCGTCATATTGCGCCCAAATATCTCACTAATTAGGCACAAGCCATTGCACACTTTGAGGATATGCAAAGGCTACTTGTGGATGACTGTTTGCATGCATGCATGAGGAGATGGAACACCTTACCACACAGTTTGCAAATCAAGGAATATCATTCCCCCATGAGGCTGAAGGAGGCATTGAAAAGAGTGCCAATGTACAAGCACTCCATGCAGAGGTTGAAGTTCAACTGGATTGGCCTCAAACTAAGTCCTCCACTGTTGTTAGGCATGCTAGAAAGCAGAAGGGAAGAAGAAGAGGAAGAGCAGTTGAAGGAGATAGACAGGAAGGTAGGACTTTATGGCAAAGAAGAGCAGACCACATCATAAATCTAGGATGCTGGGAAGGCCACTAGGGCCATAAAAGATGAGGAGATTGACTAAGTTGCTCAAAGGATGGGCAACAATTTCAATAGGGGGTGATGATGAGCCTCATAAATGGGTAATTATATGGGCTCATTTTACCTCCTAACCTAGTCAAATCAACCATTCTCTTAGCTTATTGTATGATTTTCTGATTATATTTATGCTTATAGAGTGAGTTGAGTTAGTTATTGTGCCATGTGGTCTAATATGTAGTTAATGCAGATTATTGAGGGATTTTGAGGTCAAAGTCAAGGAGCCAGTGGACAAATGGAAGAATTAAGTCAAAGTGGGTAGAGGAGATGACTTATAAGAGGGAATCCCCCTCATTTATTACTCCTCACTTCGAATTCCCCTTCATTCAGCTCAGAGTACAAGCAGCCAAATCATGCAATAGAAGGCAGCCGAGCAAGTAGAGGGGACAAGCCTCCCTGATTTTAAGGAAGCTATTGATAGCTTCATTTGTATAAGTAGAGGGGCCTAGGGCCTCACTAGGGTCATATTTTTGTTGGATTTTTGCTTATGTAAACTCTGCTCCAACTTCAAGATTATTATTTTGTGACAATTTCATGTAATCTTGCTATTGTTTTGATAATAAAGATGGGATCCTTTTTGAGCTAGCACTGAGATACCTCAAAGGGTTGAAGCTCTTGGGTTAGGACCCAATCCAAATAGCCAAGCTCCTCTTTACTTGTATTTGTATGTTTTATTTCAGTTTGTAGACTAGGTTGCTGTTACATGTATTTCTTTTATGGTTAAGAATAGGTTGCTTTTGATGATTCAGTAGTTTGCTTCCATTTGTGCTTTTTGTAGCAGGTTAAACAGTGATCAACAAATATTAAAAAGGCTAGAAATAGTTCCTTGGCCTCTCTTCCTCTCTTTGGGACCATGATTTGAGGCAAAGACCCTCTTGCCGCCCAAAAAACAAAGATTTTCCTCCTTCATAGGACTTCTAGTGTTTGCAGCTTTTTAGTAGGTTAATAGTCTAGATTTGCTTTGATTTAGATCTTCTTCATCATGCTCACTTCCTGATTTGAAATAGTCTTTTTTCATGCTTTCCTTGCTTGCAACATTTCTTAGCATATCCTTTCATAGATCATAGTTTAGACCATTTTTATGCAAAACTCTGTTTTTCCTAAATGCATTCATTTCACTTGTTGCTTGATTTCCTTGGTTGACTGTCTATTTCTATGCAGCATATCTCTTCCAATAGTAGGCCAGCTTATCAACAATCACACCCTCCATCTGATCGATGCCCTATAGGTCTCCCAAATCTCACCTCAATTCTGCCCTAGTTTCCTGCACTTTTCCATATAACTTCTTTCTCTCTCCTTGAGAAAACGGAATCATCTTGCTCTCTCCTGGTGATTCATGGTAGACCCTAGGTGCCCTAACACCTCATTCCAACCTTAATCCACCTTTTCTACCCTCTCACACCCTCAAAACAATGAAAACTACTCTCATCCTCCTCCTGTAGGCCTCCTGTAGATTCCTTGTTTTTCTCCTGTAGATTTTCCTGTAGGCTTTATTTTGAAGGCTGAGTGTGGGAAAAGCCTTCAGAAGGCATCTTGAGACCTCCTAGGACCCATCCACACCATCCTACATCCTCTCAAGTCCCAGAACCACCATTCAAAACCACCTATTCGCTGCCACACTCACACACAATAAATTACATGCATGTCAAATTCACATAAAAATACATAAAAATCCAAAAATATGTATTTCTCTTATTTACTTCCAGAAATAGAATAGTTAGCTGTTGTTTACTTCCTTGAATAGGTAATTGGATTCCTTTCATGGTTTTCATAGCGCTTTCTGCAAAAGTAGAATTAGTTGGTTAATTATGGTTCACTAGGTTTGCTTTACATTTCAGTCTTTCTCATTTCTGCAGTTAGAATAACATCTATCTTTCTTTCCTTTCATCAGATAGAGAGCTTCTTTTGGAATCCATAGAAGTTGACTCGAGCTCCTAGTGATCTTGCACTGGTTGACCAAGTGACAACTTGCAGCGAGAACTAGTACTTATGCATACAACACCGATGCTTTTAAGTTTTTTACAACTACCGGGTTGATAAGAGTAAAGTAGGTAGCCCAGGAGTTGCAGCGTTATTTCTGCAATACTGGTGCTCACCACATGCATAGAAGCCCTTCTTGAAAAGCATGAAGCTAAAAGGAAACATATCCCTGGGAAGTAGGGATCTATTATTCGTTTCCCAAAGGCGACACATTGCCACCTTCAGAATTTTTTGCTAAGTGTCGTTGTTGTCCTTGATCTCAATCACACGCGTCATGATTCCATTTTCTCAAATCTATGTAATGGACACCTCTAGAACTCACTTATGCATTTGATCATAAAGGTCTAGCTTCCTTGGCAAATCAACAGGCCTTGAGAGCATTGTCATCGCTTTTTGGGGTGAGTTTTGCTTTTATCACCTTTTGCTGCTTTTTTTGTCGCTGTTGCCTATTTAGCTTATGAGAGTGATGTTTCACTAATTTTTTTGAACGAATGATGGCATTTTAACTTGTTTTAGCTTGTAGATGTCTTGTTCCAAGTTATAGATTTCCTTTCGCAAGTGTTGCATGAGTTTTCCCATTTTTGCACCAACGTTTGTCCTTGCGGCAACTCCCTTCGTATGCTTCATGTTCCTTCATTTTGATCCATTATTGCACTTGTTTTACATGTACACATATAACTTAATATCTGCACTCATCATCACACCATCCTTCAGATATAATTGTTTGCACACTCCCCATGGACAAATCTTTCTTCCCTCGTCCGAGATCTCACATTCTCTTGCCTGCACTACACAATCTGACATCTCAAGGCCTTTGTTTTGGCTTCTAGAATGGCGCATAGCCTGTCCTATGGTGGCTCCAATGGGGCACTACATAGTTCTAGGAGCTAGTCTCTAGGACTAACCTACGCATTACATAGTTCCTACCTTCAAGCTTCCACACTGACTGCTAAGATTACGTAGTGCACTGTTCCAACAGTTAGTCATTCAACCTTGTCAGTAAAAATTGCGAAATCCCTCTCATTCGATCATGCTATGAATTTGGATTTGTAAGAGCTAATGATTTCTTGCCATGAATGTCTTTTTTGTCGCATAGGTACGATACTCATGGAGAACGTCTCTCCAACAGTCATTCTACTATGGAACGAAAGAAAGTTGCTTCAAGAGCGACCACTGAAAGTAGTACGGGGGAAGTAGTTGAGTAAGCTCTAGTTTACTAGCCAATATATGCAGATTCACAACTATTTGCAAAACATTAGGCAACACTAACATAGCAGCAAGACCAACAGTAGTGGTAGAAAGTGGAAATCCTGTATAGGAACAAGGAAAGATGAAGTTGTTGACATCATAGAGGGAGAACAAAGCTACAAAGTGAAACTGCATTTAATCTTCATGCATACATATTTGACAATAGAAGAAAAAGGAAGGAGAGGACATAGATAGTAGAGTGAAGAGCAGAGCTTTTGGGTAGCAAAACTGAGATGGAAGCAAGGAGTTCAAGAGTCGAAGGAAGAATAGTATCTGAGAAGATGAAACAAGAAGAAGAACAAAGGAAAGGTGCACTGACAAAGAAAAAAACACCGATATAGGTTGATAAGTCTGAATAGGCAGCAACTGAGGAAGAGAGTGAACATATGCAATTTCCCTCACCAAAGCTAAGCACGAGAACCAAGTTTAGTGAGAGGTTGACAGGTACATGGAGTAGTTGATGTGCAAGGTCATCAGTGATGACTTGCAACTGAGTGCGGAAAACATGAAAAGGCACATCAGTGGTCCAACCACACTCAGGATAGTGCAACAGATACTTCAAGATGAGATAGACATAGTTTTCAATAACACATGCTCGGATGCCATGGAGGCAAGAGTCCACTTTCAGCAAGACAACATCAAGCAGTTTCGGGACATCACAGCATAGAACAAAGCTTGGCACTAGTACAGAACCGTGAAGCATCAAGTGGGTGTTTCTGAGTTGGTCTTTCCCCAAACCTTAGAGTCATAGTGTTTTTTCTTGTTAGGCTATATCTAGCCTATTTTGTCTCACATAGGTACAAGTGGAAAACGTATATTATTGTAAACATGTTGTAAGTGAAATTCCAAGTGTCACTAGTGGAATGTGAATGGTCACTACGTAATGTGAAGAGTCATGAGGGTAGTCCAAGAGCCACAAATGGGAATGTCAAGGGTCACCACACCCTTTGTTGTAAATAGAACCTCATAACTCATAGACCATGCTTTTGGGAGCCAAGCTTTTATCTAGCCATTGCTTAGAGAAGGCTTGGAGAGTGTTGTGATGAGCCTTGGATACTCCACAGTGTAGAGCGAGAACATATTTTTGGAGGAGTAGACAGTGTTGACTATAATGTTCCACTATTGGGGCTAGTGGCTATCATGGTATATGCTATGGATGGAACTTTCAATTTCTATAATATAACAGAGCCAACACGTTTTCATGTATATGTTGTTATTGTAGTTGGACTATTCTAGTTGCTTTAGCAATGTATGTTATTTAACTTATGAATCCTTGTATGAACTATTTTGTATATGATTGTATGAATCTTATTGGATATGTGTTCTTGCTTTAACCCGCCACCTTGGACTGTGGACTAATCCTCTTCTAGCCCATGATGTCCTTCTTCTCTTGTGTTCCTTTCAGGTTTAATACTATTATAGGATTCTAAGGGACGCAGTTACTTTTCCAACTCCACATGTTAGAATCCCCATGCATCTCTCTTGACTCGCCACAAGGTCACACACTTGCTTTGGACAAAGTTACCTTTCTTACCTCTACACGCTACCGTAGTGAAGGCACTGTTGTACTACTAACTACTGGGAATCGTACTCCAAATGGTATGAGGTATAATTGGGACTTCTTACCGGGGAGATCCCCTAACATGTTGGCAGTTCCAGAAGCATCAACAAAACCATTCATAGTCCTTATTCAAGTTGGAATTAAAGGTTAACATTAATTTGTATCAAGGTGAGATTGATGCTTTGAACTTAAATCATTGGTGTCAACAGTTAGAGGTTTACTTTGGTATTCACCACAAACAAAAGGAATAGAAAACTTCATTCACTCATTTGAAATTAGAGGGTCATGTCCTAACCTTAAGGGAAATCCACATGGAAACTTTGAGGCTGGAGGAGGATCCTATATTAAGTAAATGGGAGGATTTCAAAACTCTCATAAATTCCCTATTTTACCCTATTGAGTATCCAAAAAAACTAATGGATCCAATGGAATTAATTCAGGTAGAGATAGGGGAAGAGCGTGTGAGACTACACCACATGATTGGAGAAGATGGAAATAATGTTGGTTATCTCTCCCAAGAATCTAAACATACTCCTCATGTATCTAGTGGGTCTGCACAACTATCCTTGAAATCAAGTGATGTTATTCTAACCCACAATAATCGATGAGGCTTGTGTATACGCACAATTCGTAGAAAACATAAGCCATAAGAAAGGGTAGTCAAGTGGCTAAAAGCAGAAGCAACACTAGAAAGCTTCCAAAGAAGGGAATAATAAATGGAAAGGGGGGGAAAAAAAGAACACATAAGACATAACACAATAATGCAAACATCGTAACAACCACTGCAACCACTGTAACATTAATGGTCACATAGAGGAGAAGTGATGGAAACTACATCTAAAACTCAACCCGAAGAAACAAAAGAAGGATGGGAAGAAGAAAAATCTCATGGACACATACTTGAGAAATCAGGTGGACAAAAGCTCAGACGTATATGATATTATTTTTTTCACATGAGTGCAAAAGGGGGTGAATCTAAATAGCCTTCAACAATAAGAATAGAAGGAGATGAACAAAATCTTCCATATAATGACGTAGCTCAAGAGGAAAAAAATTGATGCTTTTATTGACTCAGAATCACCACTGAATCTCATTGCAATAAAACTAGTTAAAAAACTAATATTGGAGGTTGAATATCATCCTAGACCATATCCATTGGGATGGTAAAAAAGGATGCAGAAATAAAGGTAACAAAATAGTGTAAAATACAATTTCTTATCAATGTTGATTTTATTAATGATGTAGAAATGTATGTAGTTATGCTTGATGTATGTAGACTCATGTTTGGGAGTCCTAACATGTACATTGATCTGAACTTAAATAAGAACGAAAAAAATTACACAGATAACCATATATACAAAGATGCAACAAAAATAACATTTCTTTTCACTAATATCAAATACTAAAATATGCTTACAAATAGAATGGAAATAAGACTAGCTTGAGTGATGGTAGGTTATCTCTGAGAAGAGATGTGGTAGCAACATGCATCTGAAGTATGTTACAATGAGGCTTGGAGGCCTATTTATTATTCAGAAACAATGTAAAACCATAAACATCCAAAAACCTAACCCTAGGAGATGAACTGCCAAAACTATGGGCCCCATTTGGGTAAATTGGTATATCAACAAGCCGGGGTAGTAACTTTGCCATATGATCTTTGTTTGACGCACACAATACCTCGTTATAAAGATATACCTGAGAAATACAAATTTCAAGTGCCTAGATTAGTTAAAGACCTTTGTTTTCCCCTGTTTTGAAAAGAAAACATCGTTTAGGGCCTCAAAATGGCTCCAGAAGTTCACAACCTGAAAAACTCCCAAAAATAATAAACTATGCTACAATTAAGGAAACTGAAAAGATGACAGAGACAGTGGTGAGGGTCGAAGTGGAATAGGAAAATGACCACCAACATCCGCCTAGATCATACATGTAGTGTTAGCCTCACTCTCATGTGATGGAAACAATTCTAAGTCCAAAATATTTAAATTAATTAAAATCAAGAAAGTTGGATTTAATCCTACCTTTCTAGATTGAGTTTGTGCCTCATGGTTAGGAGTCACTTTAGGACTAGTTGGTTGAGATATTCTCTCCAACTAGTTAGGCTCCTATATTAGTGTGTGGTTGAGATATTTGCTCAACCAAATTTCCCAAGATAGATGCACTATATTGAGACAAATTTCCTCATGTATTTATATGTATCATAAACATTATTTTAATAATGAGAATGTGAAGAATACATCAAGGCTGAGGCCTTTTCCACCATGTATAGTTTTTTATGTCTCTGATATTTTTATATATGCTTATTTGATATCCTTCATGTGGTATCAAAGCCATGGTGGAGAGATTATAAATCTATGCAGCAATGAAGAGTTTGTAGCAATGAAGACAAATGGAATTGTCCGGAGGAAGGCATCACGATAGTACTCACGGGAAACGTTCAGTAGCCTAAGTATGACATTGTTCAAATATTGTTCCTTGCAGATGGTCCAGACAGATAAAAATAACATAATCATGGTTTCGAATGAAGTGCATGCCTATTGTGAAACACAACATAATTGGTTTTCTCGGAGCATTTTTTGAAAAAAGTGAAATTGTTTTTTAATAGTTGGGTAATGATATTTTTGGTTTTTTATATTATGTAATGGGCCTGTTTTAGTTACCGGGATTTCTCATTGAGGGTTGCCATCAATATTCAATGATAATATCCTATTTTACATGTAACAATTGTTAAATTCTGGATACAGGGCATCATATGTGATATCTCAAGTTGTTAATTTTATGATCTGTTCAATGCATACATACTATTTGAAGATTCGTTACTTACAGTTGTTGAAAGGAATTGCGAAAAGGATGCCAAAAGCATGAGGAATGAAAAAATGATTAGCGTTAAAGGGATTAGCATTACCATGTTCGCTTGTTTCTACGAGAAGTGAAGCTAATTGGGGTATCAGTGGGCAACTGGTATTTGGTTCAGTGACACCCTACAACTTGGAGGATGCACTTCAGAATTTTTTGGGTCATAACACTGAAAGAGACTCGATACATCTTGGGTAAATTAAGAGGCCCTCGAAAGGTGGACGACTGCAAGGCTCATGGATCAGGCTTTCACTTTAAGCAAGTCTTAAATTCGCATGGCATTGTGTATTTTTATTGGTAGTATCGGGGGAGACTCAAATCCGGGGCAAAGCTCAAATCTCCAAAATGTTGGAGAAGCGCAATAACAAGTATTCTCCATTGACATCGAAAAGGAAAAACAACAGAAAAATCTTAAATTAGGTTTTTATTTTCTTTAATTTCTAAAGGTTATTATTTTCATGTTTGGTGAAAAGTATCTTGGTGAGATTATTGCAAATTGTAGATTTTGTGTTAAACGAAAGAGGGTACAGTGGAGGGTATAGTTTCTACATTGGTGGAGTGGTGGAGAAGAGGAGACCTATAGAAGGACCAAACACATGGAAGCAATGTTGGAAGAGTTGTTATCACTATATACGTTACTCTATATTCAGAAGTGTGGAGCAAATGTGCATTTTAGAAAAAGGAACTAGCATTTGTGTGGAGTATTTGTGTCTTCAATGAGTTATTTTTATGGTGCATAATTGATCTCTCAACCTCTCAACCAATTACATGCATAAGCATATCATGGGGTGTGCGTTATAATTTTACATTCACATTTGAAACATTAACTTTGTTGGAAATAATACTGAGTGGGCGGGTGAATCAGTATTAGCAAATCAATATGTTTTTCATTTCCATAATCAGATTTATATATGCTACTTCAGTGAAGGGAACTCGTGTGTGCATGCAACTGTTCTTAAGGCAACCATCGTATATCTAGTGAACTTATGATTCAGTTAATTCATCATATGTTGATCTTTAATCTGTGCATCAGTACTTTATTAAACATTAAATAGTAACCATGTGCAGTTAATAACATAATGAACCATCACACATAAGAAACACACATGAGCACCAAGATTTAAGGTGGAAACCCAATGTGGGTGAAAACCACCTACCGTTATCATCTCTGTCTTCTTTTAATAATAAGAAAATCTGTTTACAACATTGTACTGGTGCGGACTCATACTAGTACGCAAGCTTCTACCTGCAGAAGGTTACAACCTTCTCTCGTTCTCCAGCTTCTATTGGAAGGGAGCTACAACCCCCTAGCTCTTTTACTAGCCGATATGTTTACTAGTATGTAGGTTTCGACCTATAAAAGGCTACGACCTTCTTTCTTCCTCTAGGGACCACGTTTCATGAATTTTCAGACTGGATACTCTTGGAACACAACACCACAATCTGAAGGCCATGTTTCATCTAGTTTTCATACTGGACCCATCAAAAACATTGAAACTCAGAAAATCATAACTGCAATACACCCATCAAATACATCTGCATCAACTAATGACTGAAACCCAACATCTCTTTCTGAATCAACCACAACTGAATCAATCAATCACTTGAAAACTCATCATCATTGAAGCAAATCATAATCAATCAATCTGAATATTCAGAATACTATCATCAAAACATAGTCACCAGAACACAGAGCAGAACCTAGAATTCTACAACAACAACCAGACCCAACTGCAACTTCAAATATCATATTTCATAATGTATACTCTACTTAGATGTGTTGAACTAGTGTGTATACGTGCTTTTATCAAAGCCAACCAGCGTACATATCTGCAACTATTAACTCATAACTTTGCATCTATTCCAGACTTCAATCATACCCAGATCATAACATTTTCAAAATAAAATGTGTGTCAATAATTCAAATCTAGACTATACATGATCAAACCACATAATGATAATTCATATCAGGCCTTAAGATCTCAATCCATCATTAGATCTTATCCCTCATCAACTACTAAGGTCCATCCTTAGTTCAGATCAAGAAAAGCACCATAAGCCTATAACTTTCATACTTCGTAAGATATTGAACTTGCACTTATGGCCTAATGATATTCTCCTCCTTATATACTCTTAGGCCTTTCTCAATACCATGGACCAAAACTACTTAGGACCAATACATTGGACCAAATACCTTGGATCAATTAGCTTGGATCAAATACCTTGGACCAATTTTTTTTTCAAGATATACATGCTTTTCCTTCTGTGAAAGTGCTTGTGTATGTATACACTTCTTTTGTTAAGTAAACATGCGTGTATATACAACTTGGACAAAGTGAACCTGCGTAAACCTCTCTTTCTTAATTCTTTGCAGTCTGATTTGTAATTCTTTGCTATTGACATGATGCACTGTGATCTTTCATCTGAGTGAGTTGCCATTGTACATTACTTCTGAACTGATTCCTTTGAACCACCTTGCATTTTGTCACATCTACAAACACAACTGCCATGCATTGTATCACATCTGATATCCCTTCTGTAGGTTCATCTAGTTACCATATACAAGTGAGTTGTTATGCTACAAGTGGGTTACCATCAAGCACAACACATGCATCATGATGCCAACAAACTCGGTTTTTCCTAAAGTTATTTTATAAAATCCATAAAATTATTTTTTAATGGAAGTTGAAAAGAGAGATAAAATGTGGAGAAATAAGGTATATTTTTTAAATGAGTGATTTCTGGGAGAGATGAGTGGATAAAATATTTTTTTATTTTAGAGTTGTAAGGGTGAAGATTGGCATTAATTTTGTAATAAGGTTGATGTTTTTAAATTTTGGAGTAATAAGGTGTGAGTTTTGTTACTTTGGAGTGATAAGGAGTCATTGTCCAAGTCAAGATAATTTTAGAAGTCCTTGATGTATAAGTTCTTGTGTATGAAGATGAGAGTAATGCATGTGTCATGACAAAGGCTATTGAAAAGAGAATCGAACATTACATTTGTGATGGCACATGCTTTTCCAGATTCTTGATGTTCCTTATTTTTTATGTCTAGTTTTGACACTATCTTTGTAAAAAGATACACATGGAGTACACAACAATTTAAAAAAATGCATGCACATAATAAATTCTCTTCAAGCTCATGTAATCAAGCATACATAAGAAAAGTACAAGCAATCAAGAAGCTGCAACACATAATCAAAGATATCAAGTTGTCAACATCAGCATTCAAAAAACCGATTCTACATCAACATGCAATTCAACATCATTCACTCAAGGAAATCAAGTTAATGAAGTTGTCATCTACATCAACGTTTGGACAATGCACATGCAATTTTTTTGTGAGAGTCAACTCAACACAAAATTGTAACTTGCAAATCATAATATGTAAGTTAGCTTGTAATCAAAGTCGAATTGAGTTGAATTGTAACGATGCATTCTCGGTTGAAACCAGTACCCAAGCTTTAAATTGATAGGGAATCAATTAAGCCAAGGGAGTCCATTATTTTTAACTCACTCATTCAAATCATTGTAAGTGTTTCTCTTGGGTGCATTTTCTTTAGTATTCGACACCCTTCTTTTGATCAATCAAGTGAGTCAGTTCAATCAAATACAAAGATCACAACATCAAGCGAGCCTAAAACTGACTGAAGCAAGCATCATGTGAGTGATTTCAATTCTAAAGCAAGGAAATGTGATATTTAGAGAAAAATCAAGCTTGCTCATATATACAACAAGCAATCATGATAAACTAAATCAAGTGAGCGTGAGTTCAAGCAAGCAAGATCAAGAATTCAAGAAAGAAAGTTCTAAAAATCCAACAAGTATTAAAAGAAAGTGAGTGTGAGTTCCAGCAAGTTCACATGGAAAAAAACATTTGGTTGTTATAAATTCTTAACAATTTGATTCTCTCAACTACTAAAAACATGCTGCAAATCAACAAAGAAAATCTTGTTGATATTTCAATGAATTTACATCAAGAACACGAGACAATTGAGTTTCTTCAACTGGAGTCGCAAGTACAAAGAGATGAGTTTCAACATAAGAGTGTTGCTTCCAAGTCATTCAACCGTACAAATGAAGATAAAGATGTTGATTCAAAATCACTCATCCAAACAACTTCAAGTGTCGAAGTTTTTCATGATCGAATTGAACTTGCTTCTTCTAAACCAATCATCAAGTCATGGGAAGAACTTCAAAGTAACAAAGATAGACAAGGATTATGATATGAAAAAGATGAAAAAAACTTGCATATACCAAATTATTCTAAGTCAATCAAGTTCATCAGTGCAATATTACTTGATCAAATAACATCAACAAGCCATGAGAAAGTTGAAGAAAAACCCACATGCAAACATTTTCAAAGAAAAGGTCACATGGAAGATAATTGTTTTGATCTCCATCCTTGTCACCATTGTGGAAAGTAGAATCACCCATCAGATAAATGCTACAAACAACACCAACAAGCGAGCTTAAAGATCAATTATGCATGGATTGATCCTTGGGAATGGTCATCAATAGTAAAACGATTGTATTAGTTTTACAAAAAAAATGAATCTCATGTATTGTAGCCGACAATCAATTGAAGATGGTACTCTCATGCACCTGAAAGCGGGAGTACAACAGTGAAAATCTCCTACACCTGGGGGGGAGTTCAGAAATAAAGTGTAGACGATTTTCTCTCCTTTCAGCTAACAAAGGGGCAAAATTATAATGGAATTAAGGGTGGTTGTCAAACTGAAATTTTTGACAACATCAACAAAATCAACTAGTGGGCATCATCAACATTTTGTCAGTGGAAAAGAAATTGGGATGTTGATTTAAAGAAAATGATAGATGGATCCTTTTGCAGTTTGGAACGTAATGGAGTTGTCAAGCAATTTTCAGAGATGTATCAGACTTGCAGATGATTCATGTTCTCTTCAGATTAGAGTTTTTTCAACATCTAAGTTTGGCGGTTTTTCAGACAGTGCTTTTTGAGGATCAACAGTTTCAACATGAGAACTTGGAAGATGGTTCCTAGTTCTTATTTTGGACTTATGATTGGGGGGGGGGATGTTAGCCTCACTCTCATGTGTTGGAAACAATTCAAAGTCCAAAATATTTAAATTAATTAAAATCAAGAAAGTTGGATTTAATCCTACCTTTCTAGATTGAGTTTGTTCCTCATGGTTAGGAATCAGTTTAGGCCTAGTTGGTTAAGAGATTCTCCCCAACTAGTTAGGCTCCTAGATTAATATGTGGTTGAGATATTTTCTCAACCAAATTGTCCAAGATAGATGCACTATCTTGAGACAAATTTCCTCATGTACTTATATGTATCATAAACATTATCTTAATAATGAGAATGTGAGGAATACATAAAGGTTGAGGCCTTTCCCACCATGTCTAGTTTTTTATATCTTTGATATTTTTTTATATTCTTATTTGATCTCCTTCATGTATGATGCAATATTCATGTACGAAGTGAGCTAGTACCACCTCTTCAAGGATGGAAAATCATTCATCATAAATTCACGCAAGGGAAAGTATAAAATTTCATTGGTAAGTGTCATCCAACCCAAAAATTTTATTATTTCTAGAAAAGTATGTTTTAATATTTTTAAGAGAAACTTAGTCTATAGAAGAGTCAGTAAGATCAAAGGCATCCCCGGAAGGGTACACTAATGAAAAAAGAAAACAATTGGAAGAGTTTCTACATGCATATAGGGGAGTATTCCATAGGCCTAAAGGGATAGCACTAAAGACAGAATTGCTGAATGATATATAATTGTTACTAAATTCTCCATTGCAAACAATAAGGTTATACATGTAGTTTGTTATAGAGGAAAACAAGATGAAGTCGTTGTAGCAATTGTTGGAGTAGGGTACTATTTGAAAAAGTACCTCACCATGTGGTTCACTCATCATAATTGTGCCAAATAAGGATGGAACTTGGTGAATGTGCATTGATTAGGGGGAATTAAAAAAAATTATGCTTAAGAGTAGGTACCCTCTATCAAGGATAAATGATTTTTTGGACTTGTTGAAACAAGAAAAATACTTCACTAAGCTAGAATTAAAATCAAGGTATCATTAGGCTTGAGATAGAGAAGAATATACTTAAGAAACCTCCTTCAAAACAAGACATTGTTTGTATGAGTGGTTAGTCATGTCATTTGGTCTATGCAATGCACCATCTATGTTCATTAGATTAACGAATGACATAATGCTCCCTTTTCTAGGTTCATTGGCTAGGTTTTATTTGGATGATATGCTTCGTGAGAGGAGCATGTATCACATTTGATGCAAGTTATAGAGACATTGAAGAAGCATAAACCACTAGAAAATATCAAGGAATGTGAATTTTCAAAATAGTATTTGGTGTGTTTAGGATATGTGATTGGTGGAGGAGAGCTAGAGATAGATGTGAGTGGGTATGTTATGGGATAAATGTTGATATAGGGAGGAAGGTGTATATGCTACGATTATGAAGTATTCCATGGGATGGATCTAAACTAGACTCTACCTACAACATGGATCTCTATGTCATGTTACAAACTTTAAAGAAGAGAAAAACCTATCTAATGGGAAAGGAGACAGTCATCCACACAAATCACTAGCCACTATAGTACTTGCAGACCCAAGGTAAGTTACAACAAACCAAAAATTACAACGATTTCATATAGTGATCAAGTACAATAAGGAAAATAAAGAAAAGTTAGTTAACTTCTTTCAAGGACACCCACATCGAAGGTCACAACTTTGGGAACTTCAATGCACATAGAGCCTTTCACTCAAGATGCATACATAGAGGCATAGGAAGTGTTTTAGCAGTTGTAGAGATAGATCAATATGCATGATGGTGAAAACACAATTTAATACCATCTCCATAATGGGATACTCTATACGTTGGAAAGGTTATGTGATCCTAAAGGTGAGGCATTGCAACTAATCAAAGAGCCTCACATCTCCATGGTTGCAACAGATTTTGGTGTAGGGTAAATAATGGCCAAGTTACAGAGGTCTGTGTACTAGCCTAAGATGCAAGTATATGTAACAAGGTCCATAATCAGATGCATGCTTTGCTAGACTAGCAAACCTACTAAAATGAAGCAAGGTCTATATCATCCCAAACCTTTACCCGCCCATCCTTGTGAAATCATTTCAATGGAATTTGTTGGAGGATTATTGATAAGTAAAAAGGGACATGACTACCTATTTGTAGTAGTTAAAAGGTTGAGCAATATGTGTTCTCTCATGCCTTATAAATGTGAAATAAGTAAAAAACTTGTCCTTTGGGAAAGTCTAGGTGCACTTTGGAATACCAAGGAGCATCATTTTAGATAGGGAAACTAGATTTACTAATGCATTTTACACTACAATATGGGAGAAAATGGAGATGTAATTGAAGATGTCTACAAAATTCCATCCATAAAGATATGGGAAAAAGAGTAGTAATTAAGACTCTGATGCAGCTTTTTAGGGGCTAAAATTAGAAGCATATGAAGACTTGGGATGAAAATATGGTGTATATACAACACTCTTGTAACAAAGAAGCCCATAATTCTCTTGTCAAGTCCCCATTTGAAACTGGTTTTGGATATTTTCCACCTTCACCTTTGGATATTGCATATGGACAACAAGGAGAAATGAGGGAGGATGTCACCATGGATTCTTTAAGGGTAGATAGATTTGTTAGTAAGATTCAAAAGATCTATTTTCAACTATAGCAGACACCAAATAAGTCATTGGAAAAGTACAAGAAAAGGTGTGTTTAACACAAAACAAATAAGTTATTCAAGGTGGGTGACAAAGTATGGTTAGGGTTGAACAAGGAGAGGTTCTAAGTTGTTTGTAAGAAAATCAAGGCTTTGTGATATGATCCCTTTTAAATAATATAAAATGTGGTAGGTAATTCCTATAAACTCAATCTACCAAAAAATATGAACATTTACTCAGTGCTGAATGTGGAAAATCTAAAACACTATGAGCCTTCCATGCTGGATTAGAAAGAGGAGAAGGCAGTACCCTTTACGTAGAATATAGAACCAATATAGGATATCATTTGGTATAATAGGTCCAAAAGTATAAGTTAAGGGTAGCATAACCTTTTTCAAATTGTAGTTAAAGGAGAACTTCTAAGCAAGGCTAAATGGTACTCTAGGGAGAAGGTAGAGGGAAAATTTCTTCATCTCATTTAGTAATATATTTAAGGACCAAAATTCTCCAAAAATGTGGAGATATGATCAATATTGGACCGTTATATTATTTGAAATCCATTTTCATACTTTTGGGGTGGAAAAATAAAATAAATCAACTTACAAGAGTAGTTTTAGTAGTGGTACCTAGTTTGGCTAGTTGCGGTAAAAAACATTTGGTGGCTCGGTTGAAGATGTAAATGATGTTTTTTGGGGTTAAAACTTTACCAATTAATCATAAGACCTCATACCATTATTATACAGTTGAATACCTTTCGATTAGTGCAATAATCACGTCAATCACAATTCAAATGCAAAATTTATGCTTACCAGAAGTTCATCTATTGTGATTGATCACCATAATTCAAGAGGATGCCACATTAGCACCCATTAGTCATGGTAAATAATCTATATACATTGAACCTATGAATTATACTCTGGAAGGATCAAGTTTTGACTCATTTCGAGGGTTGAATGGGTCAAATTTAAGCCCTGGTTGGCTATAAGAATGTGTTATAACTGAGCACTTTGGAGGAAAAGGGACTTCATTCAATTTGAGTGCATTTTGTTAAATAATAGAGTAGAGTAGCTAAGTGTATATAGAGAGAGGGAAGAAGGGAGAAGGTTTGTGTTTTATAGTAGCCCACATACCATAGGTCTCACTCCTTTGTATTTGTTTCATTTCCATTTAGAGAAAGGCAGAGCAAAGCAACCTCACCTTCCAATTGAGTTTTTTCTTGAAAGGGTTTCTAAGGTCATATACTAGTGTTCGTTGTGATTGGTGTGTGTTTTTTTCATTCATTATTTTCTATTTTCCATATTTTATTTATTTCATGCATAAAACAAATAAAATAATAAATTAGTGAATCTAGAAGTCCAAGAAAAAATAACCCTCATAGTATAGATTTGATATTTTAGTCTATTTTCTTCACTAGACCCATTTTCACGCACTGTCTGAAGGAATATCTGCAAAAATTTATGGATTATTTCTAATTGAATAGAGAGGTACTCTATAGATAGATATGAGGGATATATTATAGTTCCTGTAAATTAATGCATTAAATAAAAAACAATAATAAAAAAAATGTGATGTCAACTCAACTAAAAAGGTAATAAAAATTAAAAAAAATAAAAAAAATAAATTAATAACACAACTTGTTATACTGTAATTTGTTTTTATTAATTAAATTACAAATAAAATCACCCCTCCACCCCCCAACCAAAAAAAATATAAAAATAAATAATAATATGCATAACATTTTAAAATAAATTTAAATAATAATAACCAAATATGGCCGCTATCAAAATATTAGAAATTATTGGGTACAAAAGGAATATTTGAACACAAAGGAAGAACAAAGCGGGTAAATACCATCACTAGGTTTGGAGTAGACTCAAAGGATATGTGGATCCAAGCTATTCATAAAAGTCTTTCACAACCATAACTTCTCAATAATTCATATTTGGAACAATAATATTTCAGAATATATAATAGTTTTTGTTTTGGTTTGACTCATAGGAGATTTGAACTTTAAAATTCATAGTTTACATCATACTTCATAACATGGTGATTGTCAATCACAATACACACACACACACAGATATATATATATATATATATATATATATATATATATATATATATATATATATATATATATATATATATATATATATATATATATATATATATATATATAGGGATAACTCAGTTGGCCAAGTTCTTGTTGCTAAGTACTTCGCTTATCGGGATCTCACAGGGTAAAATCTCCTCGAAGCCCTTCAGCTTACACCTTGTGTTGGGTCCCTATAATACTAGTGTATTCCCTTATCATTATTGTCATTTTATCCCCTTATTTTTACTGTTATGCCCCTTCTGTCCCCGTATTGTTATTATTGTGCCCCATAGAAGCCCACTATTATTATTGTTTTTCCCTTACATTATTATTGTTATGTTGGTTCTCATTATATTGTGACCCCTTAGACTCTTATATATAGAAAGGAGGTCTTGTTATTTGTATCATCCAAGAATTGTTCATTTGTGTAATTTAAAAGAGGTTTCCCCCTCGAAGAGGATTATTTTGAAGTCGTTGATCTATCTTTTCGTCTATTTGTGAGCTGGTTGCATAAAATTTGGTATTAGAGCTTTGGATTTTAGGGCTTGGTTGCTTCAAACAGGTCATTGTGGCATTTTCGCTATAATTTTTTTCTAAGAATTTTCAAAATATGAAATTAAAATCCATTTGAGATGAAATATTGATGAACCTCAGGTAACAATTTCGAATATTGTCTCGCTATATTTTCCGAGATATGATCCAAGGAAGTTAGGGGTTTGGTAGGCTCCCAAATTATATCTCAAATAGGTGACCTGGGGAAAATAGTCATAACTATTTCTATGAGAATTAGATTGAAATTTCATATATAGGTACAAAAATAAGATGGAAATTTTTTTTCTGTGTATCGTTTCCAGGTCAGAAGGTCGAAACAATGACACTTAACACTTTGTACAAGTTCGCTCTACTGAGCAAGTCTATAATCAGGTCATCGTAGAAGATTTGGAATAAATCTTTCTTGGAGAATCCAATCTTGATCAGACTTGTGGGGTTGGAATGAGGACTCTGAGGGCTACCTCAGGATGAAATTTCATACCCTGGAGATTCGAAATTACATGGATACAATCGATTCAATATCGAGCTCCTACAAAGAGAAAAAAGGTGTGTAGTCCTTTTAAAATTTTGCACAAGTTTGGTTTGAAAAATTAGTTTAAAGGAATTCAAAGGGCATAGCGAAGCATAATTTTCATCAATTAATGCCCTGAAGAAACAAAATGGAAACACCTAGTAAGAAACCTAAAATCTCTAGCACGACTCACGAAGAAGAGGAAGAAATGAAACATGCTATATCAAAATTACGAGACCAAGTGCAACAAATTTCACTCTCGCAAAAAGTAAAAAAATCTAAGATGGATGGTTTAAAGAAAGGTGTGGAAGCTAATATATATGGTTTAAATAATGGCATGGAAGCTAATATGAATGGCATGGAAGCTAAGATGGATGGTTTAGAAGTAAACATTGAAGAATTGAAGAAAGACATGGAAGGTTTGAAAGGAGGTTTGTCAAAGTTGCTACAAGAAATGCTTCCTAATGGCGAAAAGGTAATAGAGGAAACTCATAATGAGAAAAAAAAAATGTTAGTCATGATTTCATAGACTCTGACATTAGATTGAAGACCCAACATGTTCCAAAGATCGATATGAGGAAGCTTTATGCCAAGGATCCTGTAACATTGATACTACAAATGGAGAAATATTTCGATCTCCATAATGTGAAGAAAACACAAAATATATGCATTGCGACTTTATATTTGGAATCTAATCAGTTTGTATGGTATCGATGGATTTTCTCTCGTAAAAAAATTGTCACTTGGGGAATTTTTACAGAAGAAATGATAGCACATTGTGAGGATAGAAAAAGAAACACCTTTTTTAGCCAATTGATAAATCTCAAACAAAAGGGTTCAATGGTGGAGCACATTGAGGACTTCCAAAAATTGAATTTAAGGGTAAAACATATTCTAGAGGAGCATAGGATTGATGTGTTCATATGGAAATTAAAGGATAGCATCCAACATGAGGCTCGCCTTTGGGAACCTGATTCATTGGAGAAGGCATTCAGGTTGGCAAGAAAAATTATGACAACAAGGAAGCCTACCAATCACAATTATAAATATGGAAGTGTTGATTCCCCTAGCCTTCCACAACCTACAAGGTTGACACCACAAAAATTGGAATAAAAAAGAGAAAAGGGCTTTGTTATAGTTGTGCTAGAAAATACACTAAAGGTCATAAGTGTGCTAAGAAGAAATTATTTTACATAGATTGTCAAGAGGAAGAACAATATTAATAAGAAACATCAAAAGAAGAGGATACACACTAGGAACAAACCCTAGAGAAACAAGAAATGAATTTGACCATATCTTATAATGAATTGGGAAAAATTACCACTCCTCAAACTATCAAGATAGAAGGACATATCAAGAAGAAAATGGTAATAGTGTTGATTGATTCAGGCAATACCCATAATTTTATTCATTGTAAGATAGCTAAGGAATTAAATTGCTTCCTATATCTAGCACCAAAGTGTCAAGTTATGGTTGCAAATGGAGGAACCATAAATTCCTCTGGAAAGTGCCATAATATCAACCTTTCCATGGGAGAATATTTATTGAATATTCCAATGCTTTCTATTCCAATTGGTGGTGCTGATGTTGTACTAGGAGTGCAATGGCTACAATCTTTGGGTATGATAGCTTTTAATTTTCAAGAAATTTTCTAGAATTTTTTCAAAATGAAAGGAAGTTGAATTAAGGGTTATCACGGGGAAACCAGGAAAGTTAATCAGCTCTAACGATATGACAAAACTTCTAAATAAATAACAATGTGGCGTAATTGCACAATTATGTTCACTATAGGTTCCCACATTGAAATCATCTATTGATCCAGATATCCAAAAAGTCTTGGACAATCATTCCAAGGTATTTGAGACTCCAAAAGGCCTCCCACCTATTCGTGATCATGATCATGCTATTCATTTGATTCAATGAAGCGTTCCTCCAAACATCAGGCCTTACAAATATCCCTATGCCCAAAAGAGTGAAATTGAACGTATGGTTGCAGAAATGCTAGAGGCTTGCATAAGTCAACCTTGTCAAAGTTCTTTCTTTGCTTGAGTAGTATTGGTACACAAGAAGTATGGATCATCACGCATGTTTCTGGATTATAGGGAGCTCAATAAGCTCACTACTAAAGATAAATTTCCCATTCCTGTCATTGATGAATTATTTGATGAATTGCATGGATCAATTTAATTCACCAAGTTGGACCTTCATTCAGCATATCATCAAATCAGAATGAAGACTGAAGACATTCTGAAAATAGCATTTAGAACTCATGAGGGTCATTATGAATTTTTGGTCATGCCTTTTGGCCTTACCAATGCACCTTCTACATTTCAAGGTTTGATGAATTCCATTTTAAAACCCTTCCTTAGAAAATTTGTGTTAGTATTTTTTGATGATATACTAATCTACAACAAGTCTTGGAAGGATCATGTTCAACATGTTGATAGAGTGCTAAAACTATTTGACGAGAAACAATTATATCCAAAAACCTCCAAATGTTTCTTTGGAGTAAAAGAGGTGGAATATTTGGGTCATATTGTATCTCATGAAGATTTTTAGGTAGACCTGATTTAGGTGGATCTTGGTGGCCACCCATTTATCCCACTTGGACACTCACAACTGTTTCTTTCAGTTTTTCAATTTCCTTAATTGTAGCATAGTTTACTATTTTTAGAAGTTTTTTTGGGTAGTAAACATCTAGAGCCGTTTTGAGGCCCTAAACGACATTTTTTTAGAATTTTACTGCTAGTTTCTAAGAAAACCATATTTTCTGTCATATTCCTCGGAGAGATCTTTCCAAGGGGGTATCATGCACATCAAATGGAGATAATATGACCAAGTCACGACCCGAGGAAGTTGGTTGTCCAAATAACCCAATGGGACCCATAAACTCTTGTTTTTGCATCTCCTTGGGTTAGGGTTTTGGTTGTTTAGTGTTTTCTCTTATTGTTCAATAATAAAAAGGCCCTTGATCCTCATTGTAACTTAGTTTAGTGGCATGTAGTCGTCACATCTCTTCTCATAGATAAGCTACCATTGCCCGAGCTAGTTTATTTCCATTTCTGTTTGTAAGCAAATTTAAGTATTTTACATTAATGAAATGAAGTATTATCTCTGTTGCATCTCTATATTTATGTTTATTTCTTTACTTTATTACATTCCTGCATAAATCGGGATTAGTGCTATTAGATCAGTCTGCTCTTTCTCTGTTTTTCTTTGAATGTCCCCAACGAGGTCGGGATATAAGGAGCTACGGCTTGAACTGGTCAAACCTTTGCAAGACCAGCCTCACAAATCCCAATAGCCTCCCATGGTGAATGAAGAGAAAGATGTGGGGTTAGGAGATCCTATCAAAATATTGCTCGAAGAAGCCCTCGAGCGACAGACGAATGCGATGATGGATAACTTTTCCAAGATCCTTCAGCGGCTACCAGTGGACAACACATCTACTTCCAATAGCTACTTTGGGAGCACCACACCCTTTATGGTACAAGTTAACTTTTATGTTCCCATATTCGAGGGTCAAATAGATGTAGACATTGTAGATAAATAGTTAAATCTCCTAGAAGGATTTTTTATGTTCATGTTTTTTCCAGCGGGGAAAAGATTACTTTCGCTCTTCTCAAAGCCACCCCCCACATCAAGGACTAGTGGAAACCTACTATGAGTAGGAGGTTGAGAGTACGGCCTCACTATTTTCAGCCACACCCACTTGGAATTCATTCTAGGATGCCATCAAGGAGTAGTATTACCCTATCAGAAGCTATGAGGATAAATACATGAAGTGCACCATGCTGCGGTGGGGAAGGGACCAAGACCTGCTAGAGTTTACCAATATTTTTCATACCATTTGTACAAAGTTGGGTATTAAGGATTCTGAGCGGCATTTGGTACTCAAATATCATGATTTCCTACATCAATACATCAAGTACGAGAGGGAGTTCCTGGACATATCCTCACTCGGCACGACCTACCGATATGCTGTCAAGATCGAGTAGAAGTTTAAATAGAAGAAGAGAGTCTTTGGATCCATGAATCAGAAGCAAGGGAAAGGCTTCCCCAAACCATAGAACCAAGGACAAAGCCAAGACGGTGTGACCCAAGACAACCCTTCAAAGCCACAAGAAAAGAACAACACCACGACATCAAAGAAGGACACAAGAAAGTGGTGTGAGTTCCATAAGAGCCCCACTCATAACATAAGTTAATTTCGGGCAAAGCAGTTGCTAATGGTTGAGTTGAAGGCTTCTGAGTCAGACGCATGTTCCGACCCTGAGTCAAAACCTGACAAGAGGAATGGCAAAGGGAAGCAAATTATCGATGCGGAGCCCAGCACCACTATTTCCACCGCCAAGATCCAGAAGAATGAGCTCAAAGATCGAGAGGAGGGGGAGTGTCTTTTCCACTCACAACTGTAAAAATAGTTCGTGAAGTGATTGGGCCTACTAACCATACCACAACCGCAACCTTACAACATCGGGTGGCTTCACCAAGGACGAGATCTCCGAGTCCACCAACAATGTCACCTTCCCTACAACATCAAGCCCTTCACAAATGAGGTATTGTGTGATGTTGCACCTCTTGATGTTTGTGATGTATTATTAGGACAACCATACTTGTGGAAGCGACATGTTGTGTATGAGTCAAGGCCTCGCGATGTTATTATTTCTTTATGTAAAACATTATATAGGATATGAAGGTAGCCCCACCTACCACCACTTCTTTGATCTCTACTAAGAAAGGTAGTAAGATCATCTCCCAGACTAGGAAATTTATTTTCTTTCTAGTTTGCTCTCAAAGTAAGGGGAAGATTGTAGCCACATCCATGACCCTTGAGAAGCGTTCCTCCACGCAGTAGAGGTAGGTGGATACGATCATGAAAGGATACATGGACATCTTCTCCTCATCGACAGGGGTACTGTTACATTATTAGGTCAAGCATTCGTTCGATCTGACTCTTGGAGCACCTCTACCCACTGAGACGATATATCACCGCTCCATTCTAGAAAATTCCAAGTACAAGGATCAACATGATCAACATCGGGTGCCACACAAGTTTCAGGTGGGCAGCATAGTCCAGTTCCATTTGCAAAAAGAATGCCTTACAAGAGCCCATCAGAAGCTCAGACCACTCCAATATGTTCCTTACACCATTACCAAGGCTATGGGAAATAATGATTTGGAGCACAACATTCCCCCATTCCTTAGCTTGCATTGAGTGTTCAATGCGGACCACCATGTACCATGTTTCCCACCATTACTGGACACATCATAGATTGTAGAATAGCTCACGAGGGACCAAGTTCAACAGAAGTTTCCCCATCTCATGGATGCACTCAATGCAATGGGGACCATTTCTTCCTAAGTGGGGATGAATGATCCAGGTGGATGTTGGTGGCCACCCACCTATCCCATTTGGACCCACACAATTGTTTCTTTCAATTTCCTTAATTGTAGCACAGTTTACTATTTTTAGCAGTTTTTCAGGTCCTAAAATTCTGGAGCCATTTTGAGGCCCTAAAAGACGTTTTTATAGAAATCCATCACCCGTTTTTGTGAAAATCATATTTTCTGTCATATACCTTGGAGATATCTTTCCAACGGGGTATCATGTGCGTCAAATGGAGATAATATGACCAAGTCACGACCCCAGGAAGTTGGTTGTCCAATTAACCCCAACGAGACCCATAAACTCTTGTTGTTACATCTCCTCGGGTTAGGGTTTTGGTTGCTTAGGGTTTTCCCTTATTGTTCAATAATAAAAAGGCCCTTGAGCCTCATTGTAACTCAGTTCAGAGGGATGTAGCTACCACATCTCTTCTCAGAGATAAGCTACCATTGCCCAAGCTAGTTTATTTCCATTTCTGTTTGTAAGCATATTTAAGTATTTTACGTTAATGAAATGAAGTATTATTTCTACTGCATCTCTGTATTTATGTTTATTTTTGTACTTTATTGCATTCCTGCATAAATCTGGATCAGTGCTATCAAAGCGGTTTGCTCTATTTTTCTTTGCATGTACCCAACAAGGTCGGGATATAACGAGCTATGGATTGAACTAGTCGAACCTTTTCAGGACGAGCCTCACAAATTCCAATGGCCTCTCATGGTGAATGAAGAGGAATACGTGGGGGTAGGAGATCCTTCAATATCTTGCTCGAAGAAGCGCTCGAGCGATAGACGAATGTAATGATGGAAAACTTTTTCTAGATGCTTCAGCGACTACCCATGGACAACACATCTACTTCCAATAGCTACTCTGAGAGCACCACACCCTTTACGGTACAAGTTAACTTTGATATTCCCATATTTGAGGGTCAGATAGATGCAGACGTTGTAGATAAATGGTTAAATCTCCTAGAAGGATATTTTTCTATTCATGATTTTTTTAGCCGGGAAAAGATTACTTTCGCTCTTCTCAAAGTTGCCCCCCACATCAAGGACTGGTGGGGAACCTAATGCGAGTAGAAGGATGAGAGTACGGCCTCATTATTTTCAGCCACACCCACTTGGAATTCATTCCAGGATGCCATCAAGGAGTAGTATTACCCTATCGAAAGCTATGAGGATAAATACATAAAGTGCACCATGCTGCGGCGGGGAAGGGACCAAGACATGCTAGAGTTTACCATTATTTTTCATACCCTTCGTACAAAGTTGGGTATTAAGGATTCTGAGCGGCATTTGGAACTCAAATATCGCGGTTTCCTACACTGATACATTGAGGATGAGAGGGATTTCCTAGACATCTCCTCACTCAACACGGCCTATCGATACATTGTCAAGATCGAGCAGAAGTTTAAACATAAGAAACAAGACTTTGGATGCACGAATCCAAAGCAAGGGAAAGGCTTTCCCAAACTACAGAACTAAGGACAAAGCCAAGAAGGTGTGACCCAAGACAACCCTTCGAAGCTGCAAGAAAAGAACAATACCACGAAGTCAAAGAAGGACACAAGAAAGTGGTGTGAGTTCCATAAGAGCCCCACTCATAACATTAGTGAGTGTCGGGCCAAGAAGTTGCTTGTGGCGGAGCTGAAGGCTTCTGAATTAGACGCATGTTTCGACCCTGAGTCAGAACCCTACAAGAGGAATGTCAAAGGGAAGCAGATTATTGATGCGGAGCCCAATGCCACTGTTTCCACCACCAAGATCAGGGGAGTGTCTTTTCCAGTGACAAATGTGGGTGAAGGGTTCACCGCTACAATTCATTGCCAATATTGGTAGCCAAAAGAACCTCATTTCAACATAGGCCATGAAGCGGTTGGGCCTACTGACCATACCACACCAGCAACCTTACAACATCGGGTGGCTTCACCAAGGACGACATCTCTGAGTCCACCAACAGTCTCGCCTTCCCTACAACATCAAGCCCTTCACAGATGAGGTATTGTGTGATGTTGCACCTCTTGATGTTTGCGATGTATTATTAGGCCAAGCATACTTATGAAAGTGACATGGTGTGTATGAGTCAAGGCCTTACAATGTTATTTTTTCTTTGTGTAATAAATTATACGAGATGCAAAGGTAGCCCAACCTACCACCACTTCTTTGATCTCTGCTAATAAAGGTAGTAAGATCATCTCCTAGACTAGGAAATTTATTTTCTTTCTGGTTCACTCTCAAAATAAGGGGAAGATCATAGCCACATCCATGGCCCCTGAGAAGTGTTCCTCCATGTAGCAGAGGCAGGTGGATATGATCATGAAAGGATACATGGACATCTTCTCCTCACCAATAGGGGTACTATCACACTATTAAGTCAAGCATTCGTTCGATCTAACTCCTGGAGCACCTCTACCCAATGGGCTTATATATCACCTCTCCATTCTAGAAAATGCCAAGTACAAGAAGTGACATGATCAACATCGGGTGCCACACAAGTTTTAGGTGGGTAGCAAAGTCTGGTTGCATTTGCAAAAAGAATGCCTTACAAGAGCCCATTAGAAGCTCACACCACTCCCATATTTTCCTTACACCGTTAATAAGGCTATGGGAAACAATGATTTGGAGCACATCATTCCCCCATTCCTTGGCTTGCATTGAGAATTCAATTTGGACCACCCTGTACCATGCTTCCCACCATTACTGAACATATCACAGATTGCAGAATAGCTCACTAGGAACCAAGTTCAATAGAATTTTCCCCATCTGATAGAGGCACTCAACATAATGGGGACCATTTATTCCTAAGGGGGGAGGAATGATGCAGGTGGATGTTGGTGGCCACCAACCTATCCCACTTGGAGTGCCACAACTGTTTCTTTCAGTTTCCTTAATTGTAGCATAGTTTACTATTTTAGCAATTTTTCGGGTCCTAAACGTTTGGAGCCATTTTGAGGCCCTAAAAGACTTTTTTTTAGAAATCAATCACCAGATTGTTAGAAAATCATATTTTCCGTCGTATCCTTCGAGAGATATTTCCAAGAGGGTATCATGCACGCAAAAAGGAGATAATATGACCAAGTCATGACCCAGGGAAGTTGGTTGTCCAAATAATCCCAACGAGACCCATAAACTCTTGTTGTTACATCTCCTCGGGTTAGGGTTTTTGTTGTTTAGGGTTTGCTCTTATTGTTCAATAATAAAAATTCCTTTGAGCCTCATTGTAACTCAGTTCAGAGGCATGTAGCCAACACATCTCTTCTCAGAGATAAGCTACCATCACCCGAGCTAGTTTATTTCCATTTCTGTTTGTAAGCATATTTCATTATTTTACATTAATGAAATGAAGTATTATTTCTGTTGCATCTGTGTATTTATGTTTATTTCTGTACTTTATTGTGTTCTTGCATAAATATGGATCAAGACCCTAGAAAAATTAAAGCCATCAAAGGAATGGAAAATCCTGACATCCATAAAGCATGTGTGAGGATTTCTCGGGTTGACATGGTATTATCACAAGTTTGTTAATAATTATGGAAAAATAACAGCACCTCTAACAACATTACTGAAAATAGATGCATTTTATTGGACTCCAGAAGAAATGAAAAACTTTGAACATTTTAAAGAGGCAATGTGCCAACCACCATTCTTATCTATGCCATACTTCACAAAAAACTTTATCGTGGAATGTGATCTGCTAGGAAAGGGAGTTAGTGTTGTTTTAATGCAAGAAGAAGGACTCATTGCTTTTGAATGTAGTATAATCAAAGGAAAGTAATTACACAAAGCTATTTATGAGAAAGAGATGTTGGCAATACTACATGCACTTAAGAAATGGCGACCTTAACTAATGGGAAGATACTTCAAGGTAAAACTGGATCATGATTGTCTCAAATAATTAAAAAAAAAATATTATCTTCAGAAGAGCAGCAAAAATGGGTCGCAAAGATGTTGCGTTGTGACATTGAAATCATCTACAAAAAAGGGAAGCAAAATGTTGTTGTAGATGCACTCTCAAGAAAGGATGATGATGTGGAAACATTTCTTTGTGCCATTTCTATTATCCAAGAAGATTGGATAAATGAAGAAAAGGATGAATGGAAGAATGATGAACAAGTATGGGAACTCATTCAAAAGTTGTAGCAAGATCCCAGTACATCTGATACATTTAGCTGGAAAAATTATTTGTTATGGTACAAAGATCACTTATACATCTGTAAGAATTCCCAACTTAAACAAAAAATTCTTCTGGAATTGCACACATGTCCCTTAGGAGGGTATTCAGGATTTTTAATGACTTACCATAGGGTTAAGAAGGAAATTTTTTAGGATCTCCTTAAATCTTAGATTCAAAAGTTTGTGGCGGAATGTTTGGTTTTCCAACAAAATAAAGTTGAGACAATTAAGATCCAAGGTCTATTGCAACGTTTATCCATTCCAAGTCAACGTTGGGAGGAGGTTTCAATGGATTTGATCACAGTTTTACCCAAGTCGAAGGAAATACTATCATCATGGTGGTAATTGATAGAATTACCAAGTATGCACACTTTTGTGCATTATCTCATCCATTTAAACCCAATACAGTTGCTACTGCATTTATGGAAACAATTCAAAAGCTACATAGAAACCCAAATATTATTGTAAGCAAGACCAGACCTTATTTTCACTAGAAATTTTTGGACATAATTATTTTCTTGTCTCAGTACTCAGTTAGCTCATAGCTCATCTTATCATCCTCAATCTGATGGGAAAAATGAGATAGTGAACAAATGTTTGGAAGGATATCTTTGTTGCTTTGTATATGATAAACATACATAATGAGTCAAATGGTTTCCTCTGGCTGAATGATGGTATAACACTTCCTTCCATACTGCAGCAAAAATGACCCATTTATGGCACTTTATGGATATCATCCACCGTCCATCACATCATATTTAAGAGAAAATTCTAAGGTTCAAGCAGTGGAAGATCACATTGATCATTAAAAAAAAAAAATTCAACTCCTAAAGGATAACTTGACTTTGGCGCAAAATAGAATGAAACAATAGGTAGATCAACATCGCAGTGAAAAAAGTTTTGATGTAGGTGATTGGGTATTTCTATGACTATAACCATATAAACAAATGTTCCTCAAGCAAGCTAAGAAGGATAATAAATTATCACCAAAGTGTTATTGTCCATACAAGGTGTTGAAAAACATTGGTACTATGGCATACAAATTGGAATTTCCTACATCTTCCCGAGTGTGCCAGTTTTCCATGCTTCATGTTTAAAGAAGGTTATAGGTGACAAGCTCCTAGTTCAAACTATATTGCCAAAACTTGACGAGGAAGGGAAAATCATATTGGAACCTAAAGCAGTCACTGAAACAAGAACTCAACAACTACGAAATTGATCAATTTCAGAGTATCTCATCAAGTGGAAGAACTTACCCGTTGAAGATCCCACATGGGAGGATGAGAATTTTATACAGAAGCATCCAAAAATACCCAAGCGTTGAGGAAAGTACTTTTTGGAAGGAGAGGGGTATGTTAGTTCCCTATAATACTAGTGTATTACATTATTATTATTGTCTTTTTATCCCCTTATTGTTATTGTTGTGCCCATGTTGTCCCCATATTGTTATAATCGTGCTCCATAGAAGCCCACTATTGTTATTGTTCTTCCCTTAGATTATTATTGTTATGTTGACTCTGATTATATTGTGACCCCTTAGACTCCTATATATAAAGGAGTTCTTGTCATTTGTATCATCCAATAATTGTTCATTTGTGTAATTTAAACGAGGTTTCCCCCCTCGAAGACGCTGATTTTGAAGTCGTTGATCTATCTTTTCTTATATTTGTGAGTTGGTTGCATAACACCTTGCTAGTTTGGCTGACAAGTAGATCCCTTCGGGTTGATCTACCTAGATTTTCCTGTGGATGTAGAGTTCACTCAATGTCCATGAACCACCCTTAACAATATATATATATATATATATATATATATCTATATCTATATCTATATCTATATCTATATCTATATCTATATCTATATCTATATCTATATCTATATATATATATATATATATATATATATATATATATATATATATATATATATAGATATATATATATATATATATCTTATCATAAAAATTATTATAATTGTTTATAATTATGTTTTATATTATAGCCTTTCATATTTTAAATTGATGATGATGATGATGATGATGGTTAACACCCACTAAGGCCAATATGGTTTATGAGAGCTAAAGAAAGTAAGAGATTAGTTCAAATTATTTAATATTTTATTTCTATGATGGAAAAGAAGGGAGAGAAGCATTTCTAGATCACAATAATTTCGCTGACTTAACAAGTCAAAAAGATTGGTAGTGTGGCAAATATTTTAAAAATTGGAACCGATGTCAGTAAGTTTTGAGCAGTCCAAGAGAAAGTGCTTTCAATATTCAACCCTCTTAGTTTCACAAAGGTGGCAAACTATTTTGTCCCAAGTTCTTTTGAGAATTCTAGTTATCAAGATTAGGGTTGAGCACCTCCTTATAATACCTTAGCTTCCTTTTACCCTCTAACTCATTATCCTCCCACAACTTATCCTTAAATTTAGAATTAATAATATTTTTAATGTTATCCTTATTCTTCAAAATTTTCTCTACCTTTACACCCAATGTTCTAGCCAAGACTATGCATCTTTATGCTAGTTCCAATTGAGGTGAAGGTGGGGGTTTTGGCTAGAGTTAGAAGCAATTTTGGGGAACCTCTTGGCTTCCATGTTGTATAGCTTTTTCTTATACATGAGATGCCTAACCAACTCATGCTTTCAATGGAGTAAAGGCTAGTTTAAATCAAGAGAATAGGGTTGGGAGTATTTCCTTTAATCTTGGGGTTATAGGTTATACATTGTTTTGAGATCAGCACAATCTTCCTCCATGATTCTGTATATATATTGCAACCCCAAACATCACATCCATATAAAATAATGAAGGTTGTGAGAATCTCTAAGAGAAACCTTTTTCACCCCAAACCTAAAGATACTCCCCATAGTGGGCTCTTATCTCCTCGTATTGGGCTCTATATTAATTTTAACGTTTTATTATTATTTAATTTAGCTGACATGTAAAAATATTTATGTACTTTCTTACATTACACCTACACATCTCCCATATACTAGGTTGAAGAGTGTCTCTTGGCGCAACAATTACACTAGGAAATTAAATGCCCCAAAAAAGATACAAAACACATTTTAATAAAATTAAAAAGAAAATTATTTCTATATAACTATATGTATCAAAATTGTAATGAAATACAAAATAAAAATAATTTTAGATATAAAAAATAAAATTTATATAAATATAAATAATATTATTAATAATATTATTAATAATCAATATAAATCCATTTTAATTTAAAATACAAATCTTTCTTTAAATTTTCCATTAAAACAAATATAATATAAAAATTAGATCACTCTTAAATAAATTTAAAATGAAAATAAATGGATAATAATATACTTCCCATGATCTCAAAAATATAGTGAGTTTAGGAGGCTTCTCTCCAAGCTTTTTGAGCATAGGAATAAAATCTTAAATCAAAATAAATAATTTGTTTCTTTACGTCCCATAGACCAATGTTTGGTCTGAGGTGACACCATCATCATTAAAACATATATCAATTTGAGCATATATTAGTTAAGAAAATGTTTTGAAAAAAGACAAGTTTTCATATAACTATACATTTAAATGGAAAAATATTTAAATCTATAATATATATATATATATATGAGATTTATTCTATAATATTATTTTTAATTAATTTTTATTTTTAAAATTAAAACAAAATAAATAAATATAATATATATATATATATATAAAATATATATATATATATATATAATTCAAATTTCATAATATTTACATGTTTTTCAATTGCTGCTATTTTCTTATCATTATTTTTTAATTTAATGTTAAATTTTATTTTAGAGTATGAGTATAAACCTCTTTTTAAATTTATTTGTGATACTAATTTTAGTAATATTAATATTCTTTAAAAGGATTTTTCATTTATGTGTTAAGACTTAAGATAAGAATCGGTATATTTAATCTATCATTTCTTTATGTTTTGAAGGACGTTTATTGATATTTGAAGTAATGTTATTTTTTTCATCAAATTTTATGGTGATTCGCTGGTATTTATATAATGAATATACGATTATATCATTATTCTTAATGAGTGGAAATTCAACTTTCAGAATAAATTAGAGAAAAGGTACTGCGTTTAAAACATTTTTAGATTCATATAATTGTTTTTTTAAATGCTATAGTTTTAATTTTGTTTTGTATGGTATATCTAATTATTTTTTTGCTTTTGATTGTTCAATTTTTTGGATCACTTTAATTACATTTTTCACTTAGTAGGATTTGAATCGGCACCCGGGATCAACGTCGTCGCTCACTAACAGTTACAACTCCGCTGCCTCATTGGGCTTTTTCCCAAGTTTCTTCTAAAAATGTTATAATTTCAAACTTTAAAGCCTTCTAAATTCACAAAAGTAGCAAATATATTATATAATATTTTATTTTATCAAAAAACTAAAGAATACTTTTATTTTCAATATTTTCACTAATAAAAATTTAATTAAAAAATAATAAATAATGTTATTATTTTATTTTTATTTTTGATTGATCATCTCTTTTATATTGATGGTGATGATGATGAAAAATAAGACATTACTATCTATATAGATTAATGTTAATTTACCATATCTTAATAAATACAAGTTATTTATTATATTATATTGTTTCTAAATTAAAATAGCTTTAAGATTATTTCTTTTCACAATTTTTTAAGTCTGGTCTTTCTTTGAATATGACTACAAAGATTATTTGAGCATGTTTTTATTTTTGCAATAGTTATTTACTTTTTGAAGCTAGAAATAGTTTTGAGAGTGTTTGTTGGACACCTAATCCACTAGTCATGATTTGGTTTTGTGTGTTATGGTCAATAGTTATTAGAGTCCAAAAAACTCAGGCCTATTGCATTAATAAGTACACTATGGATATCATTCTTAATGATGTATGTAGTTGAGTTGGTTTCCAATATTGTGTGTCTAACAATGGTATCCTAGTGTTGGCAGGGGAATATCAGAGCACAGTTTATCTGCTTTGTTTAATAAGCGAGCCACTTGTTTTGTGGCCCTCCTTTCTTGCAACCCGTCCACGGCCTGATTCAATCGATGGTTGAGGCGACGAAGTGATGTTAATGAAGCAGATGCCAAAATTGTCTATCGGATTCAGCTCAGATGGGACGCAATGTAAATCCATGCTCAATGCAGCAAGTATGTTGTAATGCCACTCGTTCTTAGATCTTGTTTTGCTAATCGGGATTCCTTAGGATGATAGTGAATCAAATGAATAATTTTGTGGTTGTGGGTTTTAGAAATTTACTTTCTTCCATTGGGCACTGAATGAAATGTAGAAAAATCTATTTGAGTAGTTTTCCCACTCTGTTACGCTTCTGTAACACCATTAAATTAATTTTATTTTTTTTAGGATTTGAGATTGTATTTCGTATTTGTGGGATTTTATCCTATCTTTTGTGGGATTCTATTGAGGCTATATGCGGATTCTTTGTGGGAGGTTTTTTATTATAATTCATGAAAATAATCCGCAATCAATTATTGTATTCGAAGAAGCAAACTAGTCTTTGGTGTTGTTTTTACCATGCATTATTGTTAATATAAGTGGAAATAGAAGCTTCCGTTGAGATTTACAACATTGGAAAGCTACACGGGGCAAGAATGAAAACGTTCGAGCCTGTGGTCGAGAATTTTAATACTAGTGAGAAATTGAAATTCTAATTGTTGTCTTGATGTTCTGTCATGGCATTGCATTTTATTTATTAAAAGGTGAACAATGATATCTCCGGATGTAGTCGGTGAAATATATTACCTTTCAAATATATTGTTGAATATCTAGTCCAGCCTTAGCAAGTAAATGTGGTGTGTTATAATTGGTAGAGAATTGGCACTAAAAATTGGAAGAACTTAAAGTTTGCACGATAGGTGGATTTTCCTACCTTCTTTTAAATAAAGAAGGGTCAATATGTGGGTTCTTTTAAATAAAGAATGGTCAATATGTTTTATGACTCTCAAGTTGAATGACTGCCAAGAAGAAATGGTTTTACTATCTATGACCAAAGAATTATAATATTTGGGATACATGAATGCAGGATTGTATTGAACTTGTAAATAAGGTATTGTGTTTAGCAAATCTTATATAGTTATATTTTATATTAAAGGTCGCAAGTTCAAATCCTTGTGAAGATAATTTTGGAAGTTGTTATAATAAGCAATAATAAGACATAATTTTGTTTGCGATGGTTTCAATTTTATGAGAATTTAATGAGAACATTGTTGAATTACACTGTAAATGGATGCATTTTCGGTGGTAGCTAACACCCTTTCCAAAGTTGATTGAAAGTTTTCTTTGATAGGAAACTAGAGAAAATGGATAAACTCAATGATTTGTTAGAGTTATTAAGCAGTCTAATGTCATCTATTGTTCATAACATTGGCCAAATCAATAAGGACACACTCTCTCACATGTGAGAATGTATACAAAATGCAAAAAGAAAAATTGATTTTTTGAGTTAGAGTCAAAGTTGCAAAATGATGAACTACCTCACCTAAAGGTGAGTTGTAAATCTAAACTTGTTTTGTTTAGAACACAGATGCAGTTGACACTCTTTATGTGAAACCTACAATTCCCAAAAAAAATGTTAGACCTTGGGAAGCAACCATGCATAACTAAAACATAAATGGTGTGGGATATAATAAATATGTTTCTTTTCATGTGCCTAATCTTTCAAAGCCTATAAAATTTTGTAGTGCTGGATTTTTGGATGATGTTGTCCCATAACAAATCATTAGATGCCAACATTGTGATAGAGTAGGACATGAGGAAGACCATTGTTATTATCTTCACCCTTGTGAACATTGTGGAAAGAAGAATCAACATTCAAACATATGTTTCAAGCATAAGACTACTGAAAGAGAGAATTAATTTTAGATGGATTGCTTTTTGGGATTAGTCTAAAGCAACCAAGAAGATTTACAGGTCATACCTCACTATATGTTTGAGAGTATTCAAACCATTCTTGCAGTGAAGATTACTTCATCTTCTCACCCTATATCTGATAAAGGGGGAATTGATGGAATTGATATGATTTGCTGCAAGTTGGAATATTTTTCAAGCGATCCTTAGTCAAAGATAATCAGAGTTGTACTGGTACAACCTAGAGTTTCAGTTCAAGAATCAGATTCAGAGTTGTAGACATAATTGTTTTGATTCATGCTCTATGAGAATGAACATGATTATATGTTTTTGGTATGCTAATATTTGTGAAGGATCACTTCCACTAGATTAGGAATTGTTCCAAAGTTAGTTTGTTTGAGGAAATGTTATGATAGTTCAAAATTTGGTGGTCATATTTGAACCATCACTAGTTGGACTTTATTTTTTCGGCATTTTTGTATCATTTTTGGTTTTCTCTTAAAAACCATCATCCTTGGTTTATGGTCATCCTTTGAAAACCATTTTTGAGAGACATTCAATTCTTGGCTGAAATGCATTTTTGCATTTTTATCTCTCATTCTTGGACTTTGATACATCCCTTGAGATTAAGGGGGGAATGCTAGACACATAAACCATGGGTTATGATTTGGGTTAGTGTGTGTTATGGTGAGTAGTTATTGGAGCCCAAGAAATTTAAGAAATTGAATCAAGAATTTACCTATTGTATTAATATGTACACTATGCACATCATTATTTGAGATCATTCTTAATAATGAAGTTTAGTTGGTTTCTAATATTGCGTGTCTAACAATGTTTTGGTCATGTAAGTTAAGATTAATAATATCTTTGTACTAAACCCCTTTTTTATCATATTATCAATCTAATTATAACATCATAGCTTTTCTTAAAGTTACTTACTACAATACTAATAATGATGTTATACTAATAATGATGTTGATAACATAAAGGCTATTTTTCTTCTCCTACTCATTAATTTTGAAACTAGCAACTAACATCTCAAGGCATGCTCTTTTTAGCTTGAGTGTTTTTTATTAGTGTTTGAAATTATTTTGTATGATCAATAATTTATCATAACCTTACATTTTATGAGTGAGAAAAGAGTTTCTAAAAGAATGATAAGGTAGAGAATATTGATTTTAATTATAATATTTTGTCTTATAAAATGTTTGTGAATCCACTCAATTTTCTTGAGTGTTTTTAGAAACACCACAACCCTAAGCTTCAAAACCATACATAATCACTTGATTAACACACATTTCAAAAATAAATTTCATTTATTAGAATAATAAATTATCTTCTCTACAATTCTTTTTAAGATCATTAAAATCTTTGGAACCCTTTTTAATCATTTTTCAATACCATAGCTCAAGTTTAGCTTATGATGGACATTGATTTCAATATATTTATATGATGGGACTTGTTCCAAGTTGTTATTATTAAAAAAAAATTATCAACTAGTAGTATTATGAACTTGATGATCATTATCTTTGTCTTATCAATATTCACAATCATATTAGAGTTAATGCAAAAATATTTGAGATTTTTAAAGCAATTTTCTAAAGTAAAAAGAATTCCTTACTAAAAGAATAATACCATCCAGAAAACAATAAATAACGTTATAAAGTTTGTATTTTCACTCTTTTTTGCCTTCTAGGAAATATTCTAACTTGTCTATATAAATATCAAAAAATAAAAGAGAATAAAAAATGAAAAACATTTTTACTCAGCAATGTTATATCACTTTTTACCAACTTTCATTATTTCTAGACAATAACTCTTTTACCAAAATATTAATTTTACATTAACATTCAACACCTTTGGATGTTTTATGAAGTGAAAATTTGTATACATATCACATTAAATGTAATTTTCTCACTTTAATAAGTGAAAATATTTCAACAAGTATTAGGGTCATTTCCACTTAAGTGGATGTTATGTTTTTAGAAAAATTGCAAATTGATATATGAAGTGGGAAAGTTAATTGCCTAATAAGGGATAAGGACTTGCATAATTTTTTGGTGGGTAGTGACTCCTACTAAGTTTGTGCATTTACACTTCTACTTATACATGTTAAAGTGTTGAAGAAAAACCCGTAGGTATATTTATTTCCATCTTGTTCATATTCATTTTTTATGCTAATACTTGCTTAAATTATGGTGAGTAGTAACTGATGGTAAATAGGTTATTTACTTGAGTATGAGTTATTTTCAAGGATTTTAATTTTAGGTGGTTTTCCTATGAAGCTTAACAATGAAAATGCATTGCACAAATATTTAAAAATCATGTTAGCAGAAGGATGATAATGACCATGAGGGCCTAAAGATGAGAAGCTAAATATAAATATGAGAAAGTGTAATTTGGTCAATGTGGTCATAAGAAACATAAGCTAGGATCATTATGATAAGCTAAGATCATTATGATCCATACCATAATTTGACAGAAGATGTGAACCATTGTCTGTCCCATCATTGGACGTAATCTAGGATCATTATAATAAGCTAAGATCATTATGATCCATATGGTAATTTGACAGAAGGTGTGAACCACTCTCTACCCCATGATTGAATAAGAAGGTCATGAGAGAAAAGTTAATGTGTGTGTGGGCATCAAAATAGGAAAAAATATATTTAGGGTAAAATTCTAATCTTTCTCTAATATTTTCAAAATTCCCATATAGAAATGAATAATAGTCATATCTTTTTTACTAATTTATGTATTTTTTTTATTCAAGGATATTTTGGCAGAACATGTTTTTTTAACTAGATGTTTATTTTCCTTAAATCCAACTGATCCATTCATTTCAGGGATATATATCTCCCAAGGATACCTAGATTTACGTCATAGCTATCCATCTTGAGCTTTCATGCAAAATAAAATGCTTTCATGCTTTAGTATTATTGACCTTGGTAGTTCTCTATTTAAAAAATATAATTGTTTCAACTAAGACTTTCAATGTGGTCTTGTACTATTATATAAAAAAATACATATTATGGAATTGAGTTTGAACCAATGCTAAGACAGAAAAAGTGTAATAATGGTGTATATGAAAAAAACTCAGTAGCCATACTCATATGTATTCAACTTTGCACCACATAAATAAAAAGATTCAAATTTTAATATACACCTCTTAAACATAAGGATTCAAACCCATTGTAATCATACTATAACCATATTTACCCTTGCTAAGGTATCCATCACATCAATTAAAATGGAATGGAATATATTGAGACAGAGAAAATTCTTGTAAATAGACATGCCACTGAATCATTTGGAACCTAATATTTGATTGTTGTATTCAATGTTTGTTAAAAAGTTTAATAAATTTGTTTTAAAATCTATCATAGATGCCATACATGTAACAAATGAAAAAGTGTGGATACCAATTCACCTAAGACAATAGTGCTCTTTTCATAGACGTTAAAACCTAATAAAATGAAAAGTATTTTCCTTCAAAGAAAATTTATCTTCATATTCTCCATAGGAGCCCATTATGATATATGAATACATGATACAAGGAATGTCAAACCCTATATTATTATATCTTCTACTAGGCTAGCTAAAGTATATATTCAGTAACCTAAGTAACTATCAAAATTATTCTGTAGCATATAATAGAATTACAAGATCTATAGTTGTTGTAATATTTTAGATATCTTGAATTCAAAAAACCCAAAAGATTGAAATTCACAAAGTGCCCAAATTCTTATAGAATGAAAAACTATGATAAAATGTTTCTTCTTGTTGAAAATATCAAACACATTACAAAACCAAAATAACCCTAAACTATATATGAAGGAAAAGAAAATATGAAAACTTATTTTGATACATAGAAAGATTGAAAATTTAAAACAACACAAGAAATGGTATAAAACACTTTGTACATATATTTCACGATGAATAAAACAACCCAAGATGTTTATAAGAAGTTTTAGAAGAAAAGTTAAAAACCCATAATGGCATACTCATATCAATACTTATTATCAATGAAGAACCCGGTTTTTGCATTGATAATGGCATTATTTACAATTTAATAGTAGTAAACATAAGGGAAAATCCAAAAACAAAATTTGAATCAAAAGAGTTAGGGAAACCATTTAGATTCTAAAATTGTAAGGCGAGGGTTGTTGGACATAACTGCCTCAATGAACCATGTGGCATATGTGTTGAATTTATTTGTTTGTGGGAAGCTTCTTTTGGTTCTCATGTTGTTTTAAATATATTAACAAAATCTTATTGTTTTCTATATCCTTAGAAACATTATATATATATATATATATATATATATATATATATATATATATATATATATATATATATATATATATATATATATATATATATATATATATGTTTATGTTAAAACATGAAAACCCTTCATGCTTTAATTGCCTACTAAGAGATAAGGTCTTGCATAAATTTTTGCTGGGCATTAATGACTACGAAGTTTGTACATTTACACTTTTTCTCCTACATGTTAAAGCATTGAAGAAAACATAAATAATGGTAGGCAATAACTATGAGTAGGTATATTTATTTCCATGTTGTTCCTATTAATTTTTTATGCAAATACTTGCTTAAATTATGGTGCATAGTAACTAGTGGTAAATAGATTATTTACATGAGGATGAGCTATTTTTAAGGATTTTGTTTTTAGGTGGTTTTCCTATGAATCTTAACAATGAAAAATCATGCACAAATATTTAAAATTCATGGCACAAATATTGCGACTACATCAAAAAGTTATGGAAAAAAATATGAGGAAATTATCCACATGGCACAAAGGCTACAATAAGACCTTAAAAGTTATGGTCGAATCAAATGCTTGAATTTGGTTTTTCAATAATACTGAAAAATAAATATTTGTTTTTCAAGGTTAAACATTCTAACTTACATTTTTCAATAATAAAATTGTAGTGGTCAATAGCAAAATCAATTTCTAGAGTCCTGGTCATGAGCCCCAATATTGCAACAGGGATGTTGCAACACCTGAGGCTATCAACTTAAATTATCAACCTGGGGTTCATACAAATATAAGAGGGGTTGACACTCTATGTGCAACAGACACCTCCCTCTTCCTAGTCCAAATCCCTTTGATGCAAGTGAAATAAGGAAATTAAACAAATTCAAATGAACAAATATCTAGGTAAGCCTCCAATCCTATGTTACAAAACGTAAATAAAGATAAACAAATCTATTATACTTGGAAAGTAAATGGGAGGAAAGAGATCTATTATATTTGCAAACATGTAAAGGATAATGACAACTAAACAAATATAATCTATTTTGTTGGAAAGGAAATGACATCTAAAGGAGATATATTCTGTTTTTCAAGAAAGGAAAGTCCTAGAGTACTCTTGTGAAAAGGAAATCACACTTTGCATAAAGTAAATTGCAAAAAAGGAATCTAGACTAATTGTAGAAATCAACATTTAAGAAGAATGAAATATAAGAGCTAAATGGTGGCCTAACCAAGCCTCGAATCAACCAAAGTGGCTTTAGAGCCTCATAGCCTATAAATATAATTCTACCATGAATTTGGAGTGAACCTAGCCAAAGAAAACCTCAAAAACAAATTGCTACAAATCTACTATAGGAGTGATAGGATTGCTACATGAGTGTTACTGATAGAGATAACTTGCTGAATACCTAAGAAAATGAGATGGAAATGAGATGGAAATTTTTTTTTTATGAATTAGGATGTCATAATACTCCATTCCAAGTGGAATCACTCAAAAATACCCTTGTTAACATGTGCTAAAAAATAGCATAAAATTACTACTCTAAAACCGGAAATTCTAGAACTAGCAAGCTAGTTAACCTACCAAATGCCTAACTTAATAAAGCGAAAATTATATGGGTTAATTTATTTTATGAAATTGGATGTTTTTGTGAATTAAAAAAAGTGGAATCAACTTAAATGAAGTTCATTAACATGTTCTAAAAAATAGCAGAAAATTACTACTATTTTGCTACAAGAGACTTCTAGAAATTCTAGATTTGTGAATTAGTAGAACAATACAAGTAGGTCAATAATGAATATGACTTTTAATTTTTTTTATAAGGATGAATAATTATTTTGACTCTGTAAATATCTTTCAAAACAACTTACTTCAATCATTTAGCTAATGTAACCTGCAACAAAAGAAGCATGAACACTATATCTAGAAATAAGAGATGCAAGTGAAAAAAACATTCAAAGGAAATAAGAAAAATGTACAAGAGGGATCTTAGGCTCCTGGTATGGCCAAGCACAAGGATACTCAGAGTCCTATGAATAAAACCAAGCTTTTCAAGCTAAAAGTGACATCAAACTTCATTATTTGAATCAATCCAAGTACATCCCTGCTAGAAATGAAAGTGGAGCTGCTAAATAATAAGTTTTCTCCACAGTTAAGCGCGCTTGAGCCAGAGGAGTTCTGGGATGGGTGACCTCCTGGGAAGTCCTGGTTACCGGGTGCAAGCCCCGGAAGTGATGATTGATGCTATGTGATTCATTTCACTAGTTTCAATCCCACTTCTTCACCCCTGTGATCATCACCCGATGCAATGAGTGCTAAGTGAACTATTCAAAAATCATGAGAAATTAGTCAGTTACGACTACCTCTCATGGAAATGGTCATACATGAATGACTTACTTAACGCAGTTGAATCCCAAAATGATATCTAATAATATGCATTTGTCTCGATGAGGGGAGATAAATTTATTATGTTAAGTCTTGTCTTGGAGGTGTAAATTAGTCAGTTACGACCACCTCTCATGGAAATGGTCATAGATGAATGAATTACTTAACGCAGTTGAATCCCAAAATGATATCTAATATAATGCACTGCGTATACCCCCATACTTAAATTCAAAAAGAGTCAAGGGATCTCTACTTGAATGGTTCATGAGGCACAAGACTTGCTAAGGTTTTGCAAATGGGGTAGCAAGCTAAGTGGGCTTGATCGTGGGGAAAACTCCATAGTTAAGCGCGCTTGAGCCAGAGGAGTTCTGGGATGGGTGACCTCCTGGGAAGTCCTGGTTACCGGGTGCAAGCCCCGGAAGTGATGATTGATGCTATGTGATTCATTTCACTAGTTTCAATCCCACTTCTTCACCCCTGTGTGCATCACCCGATGCAATGAGTGCTAAGTGAACTATTCAAAAATCATGAGAAATTAGTCAGTTACGACTACCTCTCATGGAAATGGTCATACATGAATGACTTACTTAACGCAGTTGAATCCCAAAATGATATCTAATATAATGCACTGCGTATACCCCCATACTTAAATTCAAAAAGAGTCAAGGGATCTCTACTTGAATGGTTCATGAGGCACAATACTTGCTAAGGTTTTGCAAATGGGGTAGCAAGCTAAGTGGGCTTGATTGTGGGGAAAACTCCACAGTTAAGTGCGCTTGAGCTAGAGGAGTTCTGGGATGGGTGACCTCCTGGGAAGTCCTGGTTACCGGGTGCAAGCCCCGGAAGTGATGATTGATGCTATGTGATTCATTTCACTAGTTTCAACCCCACTTCTTCACCCCTGTGAGCATCACCTGATGCAATGAGTGCTAAGTGAACTATTCAATAATCATGAGAAATTAGTCAGTTACGACTACCTCTCATGGAAATGGTCATACATGAATGACTTACTTAACGCAGTTGAATCCCAAAATGATATCTAATAATATGCATTTGTCTCGATGAGGGGAGATAAATTTATTATGTTAAGTCTTGTCTTGGAGGTGTAAATTAGTCAGTTACGACTACCTCTCATGGAAATGGTCATACATGAATGACTTACTTAACGCAGTTGAATCCCAAAATTATATCTAATATAATGCACTGTGTGTACCCCCATACTTAAATTCAAAAAGAGTTAAGGGATCTCTACTTGAATGGTTCATGAGGCACAATACTTGTTAAGGTTTTGCAAATGGGGTAGCAAGCTAAGTGGGCTTGATTGTGGGGAAAACTCCACAGTTAAGCGCGCTTGAGCCAGAGGAGTTCTGGGATGGGTGACCTCTTGGGAAGTCCTGGTTACCGGGTGCAAGCCCCGGAAGTGATGATTGATGCTATGTGATTCATTTCACTAGTTTCAATCCCACTTCTTCACCCCTATGAGCATCACCCGATGCAATGAGTGCTAAGTGAACTATTCAAAAATCATGAGAAATCAGTTAGTTACGACTACTTCTCATGGAAATGGTCATACATGAATGACTTACTTAACGTAGTTGAATCCCAAAACGATATCTAATATAATGCACTGCGTATACCCCCATACTTAAACTCAAAAAGAGTCAAGGGATCTCTACTTGAATGGTTCATGAGGCACAATACTTGCTAAGGTTTTGCAAATGGGGTAGCAAGCTAAGTGGGCTTGATTGTGGGGAAAACTCCACAGTTAAGCGCGCTTGAGCCAGAGGAGTTCTGGGATGGGTGACCTCCTGGGAAGTCCTGGTTACCGGGTGCAAGCCCCGGAAGTGATGATTGATGCTATGTGATTCATTTCACTAGTTTCAATCCCACTTCTTCACCCCTGTGAGCATCACCCGATGCAATGAGTGCTAAGTGAACTATTCAAAAATCATGAGAAATTAGTCAGTTACGACTACCTCTCATGGAAATGGTCATACATGAATGACTTACTTAATGCAGTTGAATCCCAAAATGATATCTAATATAATGCACTGCGTATACCCCCATACTTAAATTCAAAAAGAGTCAAGGGATCTCTACTTGAATGGTTCATGAGGCACAATACTTGCTAAGGTTTTGCAAATGGGGTAGCAAGCTAAGTGGGCTTGATTGTGGGGAAAACTCCACAGTTAAGCGCGCTTGAGCCAGAGGAGTTCTGGGATGGGTGACCTCCTGGGAAGTCCTGATTACCGGGTGCAAGCCCTGGAAGTGATGATTGATGCTATGTGATTCATTTCACTAGTTTCAATCCCACTTCTTCACCCTTGTGAGCATCACCCGATGCAATGAGTGCTAAGTGAACTATTCAAAAATCATGAGAAATTAGTCAGTTACGACTACCTCTCATGGAAATGGTCATACATGAATGACTTACTTAACGCAGTTGAATCCCAAAATGATATCTAATATAATGCACTGCGTATACCCCCATACTTAAATTCAAAAAGAGTCAAGGGATCTCTACTTGAATGGTTCATGAGGCACAATACTTGCTAAGGTTTTGCAAATGCAGTAGCAAGCTAAGTGGGCTTGATTGTGGGGAAAACTCCACAGTTAAGCGCGCTTGAGCCAGAGGAGTTCTGGGATGGGAGACCTCCTGGGAAGTCCTGGTTACCGGGTGCAAGCCCCGGAAGTGATGATTGATGCTATGTGATTCATTTCACTAGTTTCAATCCCACTTCTTCACCCCTGTGAGCATCACCCGATGCAATGAGTGTTAAGTGAACTATTCAAAAATCATGAGAAATTAGTCAGTTACGACTACCTCTCATGGAAATGGTCATACATGAATGACTTACTTAACGCAGTTGAATCCCAAAATGATATCTAATATAATGCACTGCGTATACCCCCATACTCAAATGCATATTGTTGATCTGCCTTCACCATTTCCGTGTCATGTGTGTCTTACCACCATTGTGCCACCAAGGAGTTTGTCATGGAGTTTATTAGGCCTTCACCCCCAGTTTCCACTTAGGCATAATACTCTTCCCCGTTGGGTTTGAGTTCATAGCCCTCCGAGTCACCATACCGATTCTTCTCCTCGTTCATCTGATTCTGAGCCTCCTTCACCACATATCGTCACCATGTCTGGACCCACAACTGGTGTAGGAACCCAACTTGGTGTTGGCTCCAGTTATATCCCGATGGTCACATCAAGTGGAACAATCTCAAGAACCATTCCAGTGGCCCCCATCCTCCCTTTTATGGATGGGTTAAGTCTACCATATTTTAGCCAGTTGATAAACGACCTTATACACCATGATACTAGTTCGCCTTCTATGCTGACTAAACTTCCCTCAGACATCCCAAAATTTGAGGGTAATGCTATAGAGGATCCTACCAACCTTGTACGCTCCTTTCACATGTGGTGTTCATCCAAATCCATTACCGATGACTCCATTCATCATCGGTTGTTCCAATTCATGCTCACTGGAGACGCTGCAAAATGGTATGTAGACTAGCTCGCCACATCTCATTCCATTTTCGTGATGCTTCTTAAAGCGGTCCTTTCATACTTCCAGTTACCTCTTTGGTACGACACTAGTATGGAGTTATTGACCTCATTCCTTCAGTCATTCGCCACTCACCTTTTTGACCATGTTCAAGAGTGGCGTAAAAGGAGGAGCACATGTCGTACCCTACCCTTTGAAGACCGTGTCTATCTAGATTGGTTTCCTTGGAGCCTTTTAGCACCCATTGTAAAATATGTTGCGTCCTGTTTTACTCAGACCAAGGAAAATTCTCTCCAAACAACTCTAAGATATGACCTGATTTATGCACAACATAGTTATGTTTATACTGTCATTCCATAATTCCCTAGTCTTGAAAGTGCCAATGCACCGGGGGCATCTCACACTGCCGATGGTATCTTTGGAACCCTTTCACACCCTTCATTGTATACTCAACAATGTTATGGTTATCTACAGGGGGCACCAATTCCTCTAACACTCATGCCCCTCTTGCTAGAAACATGTTCTTAGGGCCCACCCTATCTACCAAAATGTTGATCCTCCTTATTCACAACCGAGTGGTCCATTCCCTCAAGCATAAGCGCCGTAACCTCCCACTCATCCTCAGCCCCAGCAGCCAATGTCCCATCAATGTCAAGTGTTTGCACAATAGAGTGTTGCCAATCCCCAAAATTCAAAGAAATAGAATAAGGGGAAGGGCAATAAGGGTAACCAGGGTAATCAAGGTAATCAACCTAGTGAACCCAAGGGGGACCAGCCTAACACTAACAACCAGCAATAGGGCAGCCAACCCAAGCAGAACAAGGTTATTCATATGAACAAGCTTGTGCATGTTTTGGTGTACATGGCCATTATACATATGAGTGTCCCCTCTTACCTCGGATGCGTGAAATGTGGGAAGTTCAAGAAGCTTCTAGAGGTCAAGAATCACCTTAGAATCCTGCGCCATCTCAACCAGCAATGCTTACAAATCCTTTCCCTCAACAAGGATTTGTTGTTACTCAACCTCAGCCAGGTCAAGCAACCCATCCTCCCCAACCTTCTGGTCCTAGTGACTACCATATCCTTATGATGAATTCTGATGAGGTTAATCCCTCTGATATCAACCTACAAATTCGGTCATGTCAATATGACAAGCCATCGTCTTCGTCTACCATTAAGTCTAAAACCAAAACATCTGCTGAGCCTCTTACGACACTAAATGGTCTGTTACAAATCCCTCAACCTAAAGTTGAGGTCACTCCCAAGATCCCAAAGGGACCATTACACCGTAACGTGGCTTCTAACTGAGCTGCCCATACATACAATATAGTATACAACTTAGCGGGATCACCTGCCGCCATTGTGACGCTAGAAGTACTCGAGTCATGCCCATCTCAAAAGAGAGATCTACTAACTACTTTGGGCATAGTATATCTTTCTGACTATCATTTGATTGTCTTCCTAGTTGATACATTAGAACATTCCCCATTTCCTTCATTCGTTGCTTTCCAGATACCAGTCCAAGTCCATAATGCCATCATCTCCTGATGCATTATTGACGAAGGTGCATCCACTTGTGTGATGTCCACTACCATTTGGAAAAAGATTAAGTCATCTCAGTTGTGCCCCTCCACCATCACTTTGCGTTCTTGAGATGGACACTTCTCCCCACCTCTTGGCATGTACTGCAACTGTCCGGTGACCCTTGCAAGCAAGAGTATCCATGTAGACATCGAGGTTATCGATTCCCCTTTAGATTACAACATTCTCGTGATTCGTAACATATTCCATGTCAACCGTCACATCTATGGTGTTCCGCAAGATGTGCTTCCCCCATGAAGGGAAGATCGTTACCATCGATCAGTTGAATTACTACGAGCTGACATTCGTGACCTCCCCTGAGTCGATTATCTCGTCAATGTCAGATAAGCAATCTTCAACTCCTCTCGTCGTTGTTTCACCTGGAGTCGATAAATATTCCTCGTTGTTGGGTTCTTTCGTTGGTCCTCCCCCCTCATCTTAGAGCATAACTCTTTGAGTGTTTGCATGTTACAAGTGTCATGGGTTGTTTTCACGTAGTCTAGTACATCTGATCAATAGTCAGCTCCCCATCACTCTAATGTTGCCCTCTCAGCCGAGCCATCTAGATCCACCCCCCCGGGACCTCCTCCATTTATGGGTGCTTCTCCTATGTTCCCACCAGGAACTATTCCTCCAGGTCTTAACCATCCAGGAGTTGTTTCGTCAGGACATTACATTGCAAGCTAGATACCTTTCTTATTTCCCCCTCTGGGAATATTTTCTGTCCATGTCATGGCTTCACTAGTCCTTCTTAACATGAATTTGGGGATCCCAGTATGGTACATTGATCCCACTGCAAGCATTCCACCTGGTCAGATAAGAGCTTATCATGCTTTGACCCACGGTTCAACCTATCCCTACAACCGCTATCGTTGCTTTAGTTCCATCACAACCTCAACATGCACCCACTCCTATTGAAAAACCATCCAGATAGGGGGGAAAAGCTAAAAGGAAAGAACCTAAGGAAAAGGCTCCCTAAGCTCCTCTAGCCCCTAAGGCCCCAAAGTGGTCACCTCCATGCACTTCGTGTAAAGTTGTTTGGCACACCACCAATAATTGTCCTGATCTTCTTCATCTTAAGCCTTTGGTTCATGAAACGTTCCTTGTGTCAAATATCTTTGAAGTTCATGCTAACTTCTAGGTCCACCCAAGAAACTCAAAACGTTACACACAAATCACCCATGTGCCCTGTGTGATCATCATGGTCACTATTCCCATTATTGCCCTCGTCTCGATGGATTTCACGATTGCCTTGAATCGCTTCGCGAATATGAGGCCACCCTTAGTGGAATACCTAATCCTCTACTCGTGGATTCTGGTACCACTAGTAAACTAGAATCGAGGGACTCTGGTCCCACTATGGTGATCCCTTCCATTAATGTTGAGATGATGAACACCATAGACAATATCATTTACCTGTCGTCATCCTTGAGTTCCTCGCAGGAAAACCTTTCAGATTTTTCTGCACTCACTTATATCAAACCTCTTTCGATAGAATCTCAGGTCTCAACATTAATAGATACCCCATCTACCATCTCGTCGTCTACCATTCCCGATGATGCGTATCTGAACCTTCTGTCTCAGGATGATGCATCTGGTGCTGCCACCACATCATGTAGTCAGTCTTCCTCCCGTCTGCCCATCTTCCATTCTGATGAGGACATCATGGAAGCTATGCCTACCCCCGATTACCCTTGCACTTAGGTAAGAGGGTATATTTATTTGGAGGATTCTGAAGGCAATTTTCTTCCTAATTCTCCCAATGCATTCTACCACAAGAAATCTTGCTCATATCATATCCCTTTGATTTTCATGTCTTTATTTCTGTCATAATGTTAGGTAGGTTGCACCATCTCATCCATCGTCTTTTGCACCTTTCAGATGGATCCATCATCTACACCATATGTCAGTCATGCAGACGATGTGAGTCACTTCTCCAGGAATCTAGCCTCGGGAGCCTGGTGAATTCTTACCCCCTTGCATACATTAGTCCTTTGGAATGGAGTGTACATGGATCTGCCACCAATAACCAGGATGAATATGATAGAATAATAGGTTTGTTAGTCGATTCACTCGCTCATCGCATCCTTCATCTTCATGTTCGTTTAGATTCCTTGCTACTTGTCATGCAATTCAATGGCATGTATCATGTGCATAATCAAGTCCTATTTATAAAATATTTACGAATTAAGTAGTTGGTACATGATTTGAAACCATTAAAATATAGCTACCAATCAAACAAGAACTATTACCTAAAAACAAGTACTCTAGCGCAAAAACCCCCAAAAAACATGAGACAACGACCCAAAAATGAAAATTGTGTATTCCATAATGATGTTTTTCTTAAGGGTAAATTTTCAACATTTTTTTAAAATGGAAGTAAAAACCATTTTTTTTTGTAAAATGGATGAGAAAATCACGCTTAAGTGTTGATTCTGGAATAATAATAAAAAATCAGGTTACAATTTTGACATTTTTAGCAATGGAATTAAAGATAAAATATCCGAACATTGAAAAACTGTAAAATTCCAACAATTCTTGGACATGATATTAAAGACAATATCATATCTCAAATTATGATAATTCCAACAATTTTTATCCATGTTGTCAAAGATAAAATATCATGACTCTAAAAAACCATGAAAGTGTAATTGTATTCAACCATAGCATTAAAGATAAAATATCATGGCTTAGAAAAAACATTAAAATCTTGACAATTTTTCAACCATGAAATTAAAACCAAAGATTATGACTACAAAAAAATCTCAAGTTTTCAAAATATTTCAAGCATGACATTCTGAAAACTTTTTATGAATTTTTTTTTTAAAACGGACACCCAAGAGTAATTTATTTTTTAAATTCTAAATATCTACCGATTTTAAAATCTTAGCCTTAGACAGCTCAATACATTGCAACAAAAATTTATAAATCAACCATCAAATTGACACACGGTGTAGGTGAACTCGACCGGTTGGAATGAAAACTTAAATACCAACCATGAAATTGATACATTGTGGCGGTAGACTCGATTCGTTATAACAAAAATTTTAAAATCAACTATCAAATTACCCATAATGGGATCGCGTTGTTAGACAAGTATCGACACAGACCTTGTAGAAAAGAAATGAAAATAAAAACCAAAATAAAAAAATAAATGTATAAAGAAATAAAAATGAAAAATACAAAAGAAAACAAAAATTCAAATATTGAAAAAAAATAAATACAATTAAAAAAAAACACAAAAAAATAATGCAAAAGTTTTTTTTTTAATATTGATAAAAAGAAAAAACAATGAAAAAAAAACACACAAAAAATAATAAAAAGAAACCAAATTTTAAATATTGGAAAAAAAAAAAAAAAAAAAAAAAAAACACAAAAAAATAATAAAAAAGAAAACAAAAATTCAAATATTGAAAAAAAAAAAAAAAAAAAAAAACACAAAAAATAATAGAAAAGAAAAAAAATTATTATAAAAAATTAAAAACAGTAAAAAAAACACAAAAAGTAATACAAAACACTAAAAATTCAAATAAAAAAACATAATATTTTTTTTAAATAATAACAAGAAATAAAGCATAAAAAAACTTAAAAACATGGCAAAAAGTCAACTATATATAAAAAAAAAAGACAAGAAAACGAAAAATAAAATGTAAAAAATAAAATAAAATTAACTTATAAATAATTTAGCGTGATGCATTTACAATCTCTCTAGGGTAATAATTTAGGGTGATGTATTTACGATCTCTCTGCGGTAATAATTTAGGGTGATGTATTTACGATCTCTCTGCGGTAATAATTTACAATCTTTGTAGCCATAATTTACAATCTCTCTGCGGAAATAATTCATGATCTCTCTGCTGTAATAGACAAACAATTTGGGGCACGTGCGTCTACGGTCCGGCTTGCTAATATGAGGTACACACATTCCTTATATTTTTTTTTCCAAGGAAAAAAACGGTAACCTTTTATTAACGAATTAATGAAAAGTTACACTAGCAGATGCATTGAAGCATTCCGTAAGCTGCCACATGGGCACGAGTGCTTTCGCACCCTATGCAACGTTAGGAGACTAGCGTGCACAAAGAATAAGAAGAGAGAAGAGAGGAGAGAGAAAGAAAAAGGGAAAAAAGAACTGAATTCTGGCAATGAGTAAAACTCACGCTTCAAGTTTTTCTCCCCTTTTTCTTTTCGACCTTGCGCCACTCTCCTTGAGTGGGCTCGATCGACGCAATGACTAGCTGTGTTTTTGTATTCTGTGTGCCGATTACTTTGTCCGAGTCTGAGGTATCTGAGAGGTGATGCCGTTTGATGCCTCCCATACTTTGTTCCGCTCTTGACATCTCTGCCTGTTTCTTCTCTGCCTGATCTGTGTGAAACTGTGAGTCCTTTGTGACTGAGGTGGTACCCTTCTAGTTCTCCTTTTCTTGGGCCAACTGTGCATTCTCTGCGGGAGGCTCTTCCTCCGCTGCTTCTGATTCTTCGTCTTCTGAGTCTGGGGTGGAGAATTGCCATCCTTTCCTCTGCTTCCCTTTCTGCTTCTTTTTACTGTTTGTTTTCTTGGCTTCTGGACATGTGCTTTGCAAGTGTCCTGTCTGCCTACAGAGCCTGCATTTGAAAGTGGTGTTTTCATAGTCTAATACTTGCAACCAAGTTTGTTGTTTGTAAATCAGTCTAATGTTGTCCGGCAACCCTTTGCTTAGATCTACTTCCACACAAATGCGTGTGAAAGTGTTGATCCTTTCGTCAATCCTTTCCAGATCTGTTTTGATGTATTTCCCTATGCTGTTCCCAATACCTTCCAGTACTTGTTCACTCCAAAAGTGAAGTGGAAGGTTGTGTAGGCGGACCCAAACTGGCACTGTGGTTACAGTCATTTTGTTTGGATCAAAGTCTGGAAACCATGGGGTCATAAACAGCCCCGTTGTTCCCCAAAACCAGGGCCCAGCGCTGATGACTGTATCTCTGACTTCCTTGTCTGTAAATCTTACAATAAAAAACCCCTTGGAGCATAGATGTATATCACATTCCATGGTCCAATTGGTGAAGATCCAGTGGAATAGATCCAATGGATTAGGCCAAAAACTGTTAAAACGGCATATAAGGGCTTGCGTTTCGTAGGACTTTACGAAATCATCAAGTCCTGTTGCATCAAGGTTCAGTGCTGGGGATTGCCCCAGTTGATCTACTATGTATGGCCTAGGCTTATATCCTCCGTTGTCTGGCGAGGGCCCTGAATTCCTGTTGCCTTGTAGAATGTTTTTGTAGGATGTGCCTCCCTTGGGGTGTTGTTGGGGTGCTGTCTTCCCCTTATCTCCCCCTGAGGAGCTTGACTGCCCCTGAGGCTGAGCCCCTCCTCTCATCCTCAGATTTAGAAAAATGTTTGTTCCTGGGCTGATCTCATAGTTTTTCATTGTTCTAGAGTCCTGGAGGGACCACCTACCCCTGACCAGATGTTGGATCTGGACTGGGTATCCCATCTCTGTCCATATCTACTATTTTAGCTGCAAGATGGTGTCTCCTGCATGAACCCACACTATTCAAGTTTTCCCCGCAGGGGGTTTAACAAAAATCTGAAAACGATTTGTTCTTACCTTCCCTGGCTGCAAACAAAACTCCAGAACTGGCCTCGTTTTGAGTCGTCTTTCCTCGTGCATGTCTGGATCTACGAGCCCTCTGCTCGATCTCTGCTTGATGCCTTCGATCTGCTGCCTGGGGCCTCGGCTGTTGGCTGGAACAGGTAGATCTAGAACGGATCTGCGAGGTTCTGGCCATCGTATTAAAAGGGGGCTCCGATCTGTATCATGCAGACCCCGTATGCCATTTCTCCGCGCGATCTATGACTGGCACGTTCTGGCCTCTAAGTGCCGTTTGTCATGATGGCAGAAAACCTGGTTCCTTGAGGCCGAAAACCTCAAAGATTCGTTGTCGTGGTAGTCTGCAAAGGTTTGATCCATTTGCCTGCGCCATTTTCCGGAGGAGGCCCTTACAACAGCGTTGGGAGCGTTGCTCACCGTAACCCCGCGCCCAGGAACGCCGTCGGCCTCTGCAACATTCTTTGGACCGGCTGCGGCCACGCTACAATCTCTGCAAACCCTAACGCTCGCCATTCCTCTCGTCCATGAAGTAATTGACTTCATACACATTCCTTATATTTTTCTAATACATATCTGCTCATATATTTTCAAGTATGAATAATTCACCACAATTACCAAAGATTACCAAAGGTAGACCTAGCACAGTTACTCTACAGAGCCTCTATGAGTATATAGAGTCTTTAGAGAAATGTAGAGAAGAAAGAGAAGTCAAGCTACAAACGGAGTTAGCAGCCATGTTGGAAAATAAATTCACGGCTCTTGAAGACAAGATCCAAAAACAAATAGAAAATAAAATAGAACTATTGGAGAATAAGATGGAGGCAATAGAGACTAGGTTGCAGGTTATAGAAAAACAAAAAAAAGATATGAATCAAACATCCCATAAAGTAGATGTTGATACTTTAGAGAGTCTTAAAGTGGAGGACACGATTAAAGAGCTAGAAGAAAAAGTTAATAGGTGCCTCACCCTAAATAGTGTGGCAGGTAAATTAGATATCAAACCAATTAAAGATAAAATAAAAAAAATTGATAGAATTAGACCATAAGTGTAACAAAAGGGCCTTGAACCTTATAATCTTTGGTTTGAAAGAGGAGGTAGACGAGGATACTTTATGTTGGAAATAATACTGAGAGGGGGGGGGGGGGGGGGGGTGAATCAGTATTATCAGATCAATAAAACTTTTTCATTTCATACTTAGAAACATATACGCTACTTCAGTTAAGTGAACCCGCGTGTACACGCTACTGTGTTTATTGCAACTAGCGTATATCAAGAGATCTTATGATTCAGTTAACTTATCTTCAGTAAATGCATCAGAACATTATTAACCGTATTAACAGTAAACAGGTGTAGTATAACAGAACAGGTCATCACACAAAAGCCACACACATGAACACCATGATATAAGGTGGAAACCCAATGTGGGTGAAAACCACCTGCTGCAATTCGTCTCTTTCTTCTCTAATAAGAACCTTCTTTTACAATGTACTGGTGCAGTCCTTTACCAGCACGCAGGCTACAACCTGCAGAGGGCTACAACCCTCTTAGCTCTTGTACTAGCTGATCCATTTACTAATACGTAGGTGCATGCCTACAGAATGCTCCAACCTTTACTCGTTCTTCAGCTGCTCCTGGAAGGGAGCCACAACTCCTTTGCTCTTGTACTGGCTGATATGTTTACCAGTACGTAGGTGCCGGCCTACGATCTACCCGGGACCACGTTTCATACATTTTCATACTGGATCCATAAGACAATCACCATTGTAGTACAACCTGCATCATCAATTACTGAAGCACTGAAACACTGAAACTCTGTCAACAACCCAGTCACCAGAACACAGAGCAGACACAAAACTCTGCAATAACCATCAGACCCATCTGCAACTTCAAATATCAAGCTTTACAATGTACACGCTACTTGGATGAACCCAACCTGTGTGTATACGCCCTTTTTTCAAGGCCAACCCGCGTACAGATCTAAAAATATTTCCTTATAACTTTACAGCTGTACCAGACATCAATCATACTATAACACTTATAGAACATTATTTGCATCAGTATGCAGATCTAGAATAAGCATAATCAACCATATAAAGATAGTTCATTTCAAACCATTTGATCCGGATCTCTCCTTAGATCTTGTTCTCCATCAACCCGTGAGATCTCTCCTTAGCTCAGATCAAGCAATGCATCATCAACCCATAACCTGCATACTGGATCTAATACTTCATCAGATATTCAAGACATTTCAGATACATTTGCCTAATGATCTTCTTCTCCTTATATAGCCTTAGGCCTTGCTCAATACCACGGGCCAAAACCATAGAAATCCAATACCATCAACTTCAAAACTAGGTATCAACACGTCCGTCGAAACAACATGGTCCAAAACCATAGGCACAACTTCCAAGGAATAACCGCCGTGGACCAAAGATAAGTTTTCCACATACACGCGCTTTTACTGAAGCCAACCAGCGTGTACACGTGACTTGGTATATAGCGAACCTGCATATACACGACTTGGTATATAGTGAACCTACTTGTATACGCGACTTGGTATATAGTGAACCAGCGTGTAAATATTTTTCTTCATACTTGTAGACTGATCATCAATTCCTTGCTGCTATCCTTCTGCACTATGATTTGTCATCAGTGTGATTTGCCATCAAGGCCAACACTTGTCTCATAATGCCAACAATCTCCCCCTTTGGACTTGATGGCAAAGCTAACTTGTTACTCTTAGAACTATCATCTGATTCCTTTGAGCTGTCCTCCATTAGTCACATCTGACATCTTTTCTGAAGATTCATCCAGTTATACATAAGTGAGATGTTCTTCTATGAGAGGGTTGCCATCAAGTACAACACATGCATCATAATGCCAACAATCTCCCCCTTTGGACTTGATGACAACAACACCAAATCACTCTCCCCCTTTGACATCAAGGGCAAAGGGTGAACCAAGATGTTCTCTTCCTTTGCTGAACATTTCGCTGTCCATACTCCCCCTGAGTATCTGTTAAAATCTCTGAATGATCTCCCCCTTTGTATATGCCAAAGTGTACCAATCTGTCAATGCTCCCCCTGAGTACATGCCGAGTCTCTGTACTGCTGAAGTGTGTTGTTCATGCTCTTCCTGACTGTAGGCAGGATCTGCAAAAGATGTTCTTCAAGAAGAACATGACTCTATACATCATAAAAGACCTTCCTATCACCAAAGACTCATACATTCATCCATCTCTCAACTAAGTGAGGATATACAAAAATTGACTCATCCACCCAACCAAGTGGGGATACATCAAAAGTTTACATATGACAACCAATCACATTGCATCAATCATCCCAGGCATAGTGGGGAAACCAAAATAGGTCGTTACATGACCTTGACACCATGAAAGAGATACCACAAAAGAGATATATGACATAGAGACGAAAGAACTAGACCATGACTTATGAAAGTCACTAGCAACATCTGATAATCACCATTCAGATCAGCAACCAAGAGATCCTTCTGTTCTCCTTTCGCCTTTGTTCCACCTGAAATCAACAACAAATGTGAACTAGAACCAAAAGCTTTAAGATAATGCCAACAATGCATCATTGGAAGATTATCTGCTCCCCTGAACCTGTGCCAGATGATCTCTGTCAGACCCATATCAGACTTTCTGCAACCAACATCTGTCCCTGCTGATTTCCTTCAAAACTCCATATACGCGTCTGCATCCACATAAAGTAGCATATATACGCGGATAGGCCTTATGAAACTCGCGTACAACTATTTTCATATCAGCAACCTGTAAATGTCCTGCAGCAAGGTATGTCTGAACATAGATGTCAACTCCTCCTTTTAAACATCATCATGAAATCATTCACATTACATGTGAAACCACCATAGCCATTACATCAACGTCAAGACCTACATGATCCAAGTATCATTACTTGGGAACATCTGCATCAACCAACATATGTAAGTATAAACCTATCATCATATAGATACGAACTCATCATCATGTCTCCAACAAAGTGACTTTGAGGAGTCATCCATGTATCAACACTATGTATCTTGAGCTCAAACTCTTTTGACAAAGCTTCTTGATATCATCATCAGCAACAATCCTTATCCACATGAGTGCCTGCATCATAACTGTATGATCTTTATGCATATGACAACAGCAGTATATAAGTGACTCATCATCAAGTGAGGAAGATGTGTATTCAAGCTTTGTACTTCTCCTTGTCCTTATGAAAATCACCATGTAAGCACCATATATGCATCATCAAAGAATCAACCATAAATCTGATCTGAACATCTTCTATGTAACTTCAAGAATCATATGAGAGTTTGTCATAGACAACTCACAACCACATCATAGCAAGATATATCATTTAGCCATATAAGAATCATCACCAAGGATTATTAACCATAATGCCAACAATGAATTACTAAAGGCATATGCTCCCCCTAAACCAGTGCCATCTGTTAGATCTGATCATGCATATATCAGTAATAAGCATCAAAACATCATCATCCTCAAGTTAGGATCAAAACACTTCTAGACATCATAAAAGTAACAAAACATTTCCACACATCCTCAGCAGACTGTAACCAATAGAGCAAATAATAGACTGAATCATATTAGATCCTTTTTCTGATCCTGTCCCCACTACTTTTCCTCAGACTGACATATACGCGAATTTGCAGTGTCTAGCTCGCGTATATATGCGACTTCCCTTTAAGGAACTTGCGTATGAGATTCAGAACATTGAAGTTTTACACTTTCAGCTCCCCCTGAGTCTGATATGTCTGTGCTGTGCTGTGTCTCAGTACATTGTGCTCACTGTACTTCCTTCTTCCTCCATATCTTCAAGTGTGATGAGGTTTTATCCTTTTGGTGTGATGTCCATCCTTTGTTCCTGCATTCCTTTGCTATATGTCCAAGCTTGTTACATGCATAACATCTTACATGTTTCATATTCCTCCTGTAGCAATCAGCAGCTTTGTGACCAAACATATTGCAAGAAAAACAATATCCATTAAAGTACCTTGAATGTGATGATCTTTCTACATGATGGTCTTGAACCCTTCTTCTTCCACATCTAGATGCAACATGTCCAATATTATGACACACATAACATTCAACATTATTCATAGGAGGAGTAAAAGATTTTCTTTGAGGAGTCTTTTTCCTTGATTGTTGATGGGGTTGACCTTTCATCTCCTTGTTGATCTCTTTAGAGTTCCTTGCCTCACCTTGTGAGCTAGATTCACCTTCAACAGATTCATGAAAACCAAGTCCAGTCTTGATAGCAGGAGACTTTTGACTACTAAGAATATCATCCAAGGCTTTAGTACTATCTTGAAATCTCAAAAGTTTATCCTTTTCTTCTAATTTACCTTTCAAGATATTTACCTCAACTTGAAGTTGTTCCTCCTTTTCTAGACATTGCTTCTTCATGTCTTCTCCATATTTCCTTCCTTCTTCCAACTGATGCCTTAGTTTGAGAATCTCCTTTTCTTGTTCTTCATTCAGATCCTGCTGTTTTTCAATAGCTTGGAGTAGATCTTTATTCTGCTTCTTTGATTCTTCAAGATCTTTCTTTAGCGAGCGGATCGTGGCTTCAAGACTTTCATAGTAACTGGATCTATCTCTGAGTTTCTTGATGGTTGTGCTTCTTTCATTGACTTCATCTCTTAATGATGTCACTTCACCCTGCAACTTTTGACATTGATTTTCCTTGTCCTTGAGTAACTTTCTTACCTTGTTTCCTTCCTCTGATTGAGCTTTTAGTTTGGTAACTTCTTCTTTGAAAGCACATTCCCTTTTGTTCAATAGATCTTGTTGATCTTTAACTTTGTCTGTAAGCCTTCTAAATACTGCCTCTATTTGATACTTTTCTTGCTCACCCATAAAAGCATGTTCAGTAGTTTCACTATCACTTCCATCACTTTCACAAGGAAATATAGCATGAACATCAGAGGATAAAACATTCATACCTGATAATGATTCTGAATCTGATTCTGATTCTGAAGAACTTCTTATACCTAATCCCCAATCGACTCTCCCACTGTCATAGATCTTCTGAGATGTCTTCTTCTTCTTATGAGCTTTCTTCTTAAGCTTCTTTCCCATTGTTCCACGGATCTCCTTCAAGCGATCAAGCTTCTATCAAAGGACCTGCTCTGATACCAATTGTTGGAAATAATACTGAGAGGGGGGGGGGGGGGGGTGAATTAGTATTATCAGATCAATAAAACTTTTTCATTTCATACTTAGAAACATATACACTACTTCAGTTAAGTGAACCCGCGTGTACACGCTACTGTGTTTATTGCAACTAGCGTATATTAAGAGATCTTCTGATTCAGTTAACTTATCTTCAGTAAATGCATCTGAACATTATTAACCATATTAACAGTAAACAGGTGCAGTATAACAAAACAGGTCATCACACAAAAGCCACACACATGAACACAATGATATAAGGTGGAAACCCAATGTGGGTGAAAACCACCTGCTGCAATTCGTCTCTTTCTTCTTTAATAAGAACCTTCTTTTACAATGTACTGGTGCAGTCCTTTACCAGCACGCAGGTTACAACCTGCAGAGGGCTACAACCCTCTTAGCTCTTGTACTAGCCGATCCATTTACTAGTACGTAGGTGCCTGCCTACAGAATGCTCCAACCTTTACTCGTTCTTCAGCTGCTCCTGGAAGGGAGCCACAACTCCTTTGCTCTTGTACTGGCTGATATGTTTACCAGTACGTAGGTGCCGACCTACGATCTACCCGGGACCACGTTTCATACATTTTCATACTGGATCCATAAGACAATCACCATTGTAGTACAACCTGCATCATCAATTACTGAAGCACTGAAACACTGAAACTCTGTCAACAACACAGTCACCAGAACACAAAGCAGACACAGAACTCTGCAATAACCATCAGACCCATCTGCAACTTCAAATATCAAGCTTTACAATGTACACGCTACTTGGATGAACCCAACCTGCGTGTATACGCCCTTTTTTCAAGGCCAACCGGCGTACAGATCTAAAAATATTTCCTTATAACTTTACAGCTGTACCAGACATCAATCATACTATAACACTTATAGAACATTATTTGCATCAGTATGCAGATCTAGAATAAGCATAATCAACCATATAAAGATAGTTCATTTCAAACCATTTGATCCCGATCTCTCCTTAGATCTTGTTCTCCATCAACCCGCGAGATCTCTCCTTAGCTCAGATCAAGCAATGCATCATCAACCCATAACCTGCATACTGGATCTAATACTTCATCAGATATTCAAGACATTTCAGATACATTTGCCTAATGATCTTCTTCTCCTTATATAGCCTTAGGCCTTGCTCAATACCACGGGCCAAAACCATAGAAATCCAATAGCATCAACTTCAAAACTAGGGATCAACACGTCCGTTGAGACAACATGGTCCAAAACCATAGGCACAACTTCCAAGGAATAACCGCCGTGGACCAAAGATAAGTTTTCCACATACACGCGCTTTTACTGAAGCCAACCAGCGTGTACACGCGACTTGGTATATAGCGAACCTGCGTATACGCGACTTGGTATATAGTGATCCTGCTTGTATACGCGACTTGGTATATAGTGAACCAGCGTGTATATATTTTTCTTCATACTTGTAGACTGATCATCAATTCCTTGCTGCTATCCTTCTGCACTATTATTTGTCATAATGCCAACACTTGTCTCATAATGCCAACACTTTAGCCATAGCCTAGACAGAATTACATAACAGATTACAATTTGAAACAATGTGTCTCACAGAAGAAACAAGGCTGGGGAAACTAACTGAGAATAAAGGAAGGTTGATCCAAATAAGGGTGAGCTCTACTGACCATAAGTATGAAATACTTAGTAAAACCTCAAGTCTAAAAGGAATGGGAATATCTATAAATGAAGATCTCATTCCAAAAGATTAAGCAGAATTGAGAAAGGAGGTTCATAAGGTAAAGGAAGCTAGGAAGGAAGGAAAATGGGCAATAATCAAAAATAGAAAAGCCGTTACCTGAGATAGAAACCAAAAAGATAATAATAAATAGAAATTCAACATGCTCCAGATTCTTTCTTGGAACTGTCGGGGCTTTCCATGGAACAAAGGCCCCAAGCTAAGTTGGATCTCGAATGATGTCGATATTATTTTTCTTGTTGAAACTTGGGAGCATGAAGAATCTAAGGTCCCTAACATAGATGGCTTTACATTATGGTCTACCTCGAATAAGTGATCCTCCCGTAGAGGCATTGAGGGTATAGCTTGTTACATTAAGAAGAACATCTTTCCCCATGCTAGGATTTATAAAAATGACCCGTACAACCAATATAGTTGAATAGAGATTATTGACATCTATGATAAAAATACCTACATAGCAATATGCTATTTGTCCCCATCAATTCTAACTTCTATAGGAAAAATAATCTAGATAAAAGTAGTCCTTACAATGGTTTAGAAAATGATAGTTCTAGCCTAAGGAATGAAGGCAACGTCCTTTTAATGGGTGACTTTAATGCTCGAACTTCAAGCAACCAAGCTATTCTTCTAAGCAATCATTCCAACCCTAATCCTCTTTGGTTAGACGAAGACCTCCCTCTCGCTAGACCTCGAGGAGAATTTTTTTGGGTCGGAGCTAGTCAAGCTTTGTAGTGCTCACGATATCATAATTTGCAACGGTCTAAAGACGTGGCCCAATTCTAGCCAGATGACCTGCATCATGGGCTTGGTAGTAGCATGGTAGACTATGTTATCTCCGATCTCCCTCTATACAACGAAATAACAAATTTTGATATCTTAAATGACCACGAGCCTGACTATGAACATAGGCCTTTACTTATAACTGTCAGTTTTGTCATTGCATAGAGAGCCCATAGAAGATAATCTTTATAGCCAAAAGAAGTTAATCCTTGATAGAAATAAAAAAAGATCTCTTTCTAAATGAATTAAAAAATAATTTTCTTCCTTTATATTGTATAGAAAACATAGAAGATCTCTATCATAATTTTACTACAACCCTCTCATATTCTATTAACAAGTTCTCAATTGAAGTTTCAAGTAATAAAAGAAATAGCAAAACCAGCCCATGGTATGACAAAGATTGTAAAAGTGCGAGGGGAGCAGTGAAGGAAGTTGTTGATGAATCTCTTAAAATTGGCAAGATAAAAATCTACAAAGCCCTAACTAAAAGGAAAAAAAGGGCAGTATATTCATAAAAGACAAGAGAATCTCTTACACCTCTCTAAGGTATCTCCTAAGAAATTCTAGAGGCGGATTCTAACTAGGAAAGCTAAAGATAATAATAAAATTATTTTACACAATTGGAATTCCTATCTTAAAAAGCTTTATGAATTTCCAAATGTCATGGATAACTTTGAAACCCTGCTCACAACGAAAGAAGTTTTCTCATTAGAGGACATTGATTTTGGGGTTAATTGCTTGGCTAATGTGAAAGCTAAGGACATTCAAGGTTACCAGGTGGAAATCTTAAAAATTGGAGGTCCTGTCCTGATCCCCCACATTCACAAGATTTTCAATCAAGCGGTCAAGCAAGGGTTCCATAAACCATGTACTCAAAGCCCCATTATCCCTATTTTTAAAAGTGGGGATACAAATAACCCCTCTAATTATTAGACAATTATCATCAGCCCTCTCCTAGCCAAGTTATATGGTATTATTTTGGAAAGGAAGTTGAGCATATGGATTGAAAGTGAAGGTAAGTGGGCTAAAGGCCAAGTGGGTTTTAGAAAGCAGCACTCAACAATAGACCACCTTGTTACGCTTACGATCATTGTGGAGGAATGCCACAATGATAAATCCAATATCTTTTGTTGCTTTGTGGACTTTAGAAAGGCTTTTGATACGGTTCCTAGAAACAACCTTTGGAACAAATTAGAAGAGCTAAAGGTTCCTTTTTAGTTGAGAGCTACCGCTATAAGGTTATACGAGAATGTAGTTGCCAATTTAAAGAGCAATGAGAGGTGGTCGAAAGATATTAAGTGTAATATCAGAGTTAAAAAAGGTTGCCCTCTCTCCCCTACCCTATTTTGCATTTACATCGACAAGCTAGAAGGTTGTTTAGAGGAAGCAGGATGTGTTGGCACGATCTTAGCTAGGATAGTCATCATCCTTCTTCTCTACGTTGATGATATTGTTCTTCTCGCAAGGTGCCCATTTGATCTTGATAAGAAACTTATACTTCTTAGGGATTTCTACTATACCATGGGTATGATTGTTAACACTGACAAAACAAAAGTTATGATTATCAAATCCAAGAAGGACGCTTATGCTAATTTTATGTATGACAATAGTAACTTGGAGGAAGTGTCTTCCTACAAGTACCTAGGAATTGATATTCATCACAAGCCCAGCTGGAACTATAGCATTGAGAAAAGGATTAATGGGGGATGGAAAGCTTATTTTGGTCTTGAAAATAATTGTAAAATGGCAATCCTCGTAATGTGGGATAGAAAGCGGTTCCTATTTGAAACTTTAGTCACTTTGGTTATCTTATATGGATGTGAGGTTTGGGGTTGTACCATATCTAGAGAATCCTGGAGAAATATTGAGCAAATCCAGAAGTGTTTTATAACGTATAACCTCAAAATTAAAAGCAACACACCCTATCCTATTCTCCTTATAGAAGTGGGTCTTTCCCCTATCAAGAGCCTAGCTATGACTAGGCCACCTGCACAAATGCTTTCCACGTTATGGGCTTTTGATGTCTTCTTGGAGTAAAATTGGAACGTGGGAGTATAACAGTAAGAATAAGAGTCAGTTTTTCAGCTCTCTATTCAATCCTCTATACATAGAGAATTCCAATGTGTTGGTGCTGCCCATAAAACGAGATTGCATCTATTCTCCAATTTCAGGTCGCCCAAGTTTTCAAAAATTTCCAGAAAAGAGTTTTTGCAACGTGGAAGAACTAATTTCAACTGCTGTTGCAACTTATAAAGTGATTTTCTTCATCGGTCCTGGCTCTTCCTTCATGCGGACCTGGTTCATGCTCAGAAAATTGAGGGAGAAATTTGGTCCCTTTCCAACACTATAAACTTGGCCAAGACAATGGAGATTGTAGGCCTCTTTCACAATATGGTCTTAGCGTATGAGTAGCTCCAACACACAGAATTCAGACCTCTATTTCTTTGGGTAAATCCAGCCACAAAGTAGAATTCGGCCTCCATGCTTCGCACACTAAATTATGGAAATGCACAAATAGTTCAGCCTCAAAATGGATAAATTTGCTTGGGTTTGATTTGATTTTTGGTGCCAAAAATTATGAATAAAGCTGGAGATGTTTGGCTGAACAAAGGCTACTATAAAATCTAATTCGGCCTCTGTCTTTCTGTCTTTATGAATGAAGTCGGCCCTCCTGCATTGGGTATAATCACTGGACATAACTCTGGAAATATGACTATGTGAGTGCCCTGGAAAAACTTTGACCTCTTGCAATGAAGAATCTTGCCTTCCTACAATATCAATTCTGCCCCCAATACTAGATCAGATGCTTGTGCGCATGACCTGAACACAACTGCTCAAAATTAGGTGAGTGCAACAATCATCAAAATAATGGCCAATCAGGTAACAATGGCACCACCGCATGTCTCTACGGCATGAAAAAAAACACATTAAAGGACGTTAGACATCTCAAAACATCCCAAAGAGAAAATTTAGGTGAAAAAATTTGCAGACAGGAAACCTACCACTTCTGTAATCTTAATACCTCTAGATTGTATTTCTATATAGACACAACTGATTTTGAAGTCATAGAAAGCAACTAGGGGAAGAACCTACCAACTACCAATCTCACAAGAACACTGTCAAATGCTTTCCCTCAGATTCCATAACCTCTAGAAGTTCTAAAACTTAGAGAAAATAATTGAGGGAGAGGATATGACAACCAAGAAATTTGTCACATCTTGTATGCTTTCTACTATGTCAAACCCGGGATGCGAGATTACATAATTAGGGTTTTCGATTGGTTGGAGCTCCAATTCCCTGAATATTTGACGAGCCCTACAAATGGGTAATTATATGGGCTCATTCAGCCTCCTAATTCGACTTAATCCACCATTCTCATTAGTTTATTGCATGTTTTTTATTATATTTATGCTAATAGAGTGAATTGGGTTAGTCATTATGCCAAAAAGTCTAATGTGTGCTTTATGCAGATTTTTGCTCAATTTTGAGACAAAATCAAAGGTTTAATGAGCACTTGGCAGCCAAATTCGTGGAAGAACAAGGGAGAGGATTTGTAGGAAGGTGTCCCCTTCATTTATGAGCCCTTACCTCTAATTCTCCATCAAAAACTCGAAGCACAAAGCCAAAGGGCAGCCAAGCAAGTTAAGTAGGACTGTTGTTATTTTCAGTTCCAGGAAGCTGAGTTCCTTGATTTTAGGAGGACTGTTGGAGGTCCCCATTTATATAAATAAGAAGGCTTAGGGCATCAGTTTTGTTAGTTGTATTTTAGTTAGTAGGTTAGTCATTTTTTTAGTCTATTTTCACACATTAGTGTAGCTCTGTATCAGCACATTTTCAAGTTTTTTCTTGTAGACAATTTTTGGGATGTAACTTATATTTTTTATCAATAAAGATGGATCCAGCTTTGCACCAGCTCTGATATTTCTTAGGAGGTTGTAGCTCTTGGGGTTGGGCCCAACCCAAGTGCCAGTACCTCCTTTGTGTACTTTTATGTGTCTTTGTTGCATTCATAGAATAATTTCTGTTATTAGGTTAAAATCTCGCTTTGTTACTTAGGTTGTTTTTGATGATTAAGATCATTTTTCATGCTTCAGGTTGATTTGACAGTTTGATAACAAAAAATATCTGTAAAATGGCCATCAAGCAATCTTGATCTCATCTCTCCCTTCTTGGGACCATGAGCTGAGACCAAGGCATACTTGCAGCCACAAAAACAGTGTTTTTGCCTTCCAATGCAACTGCTAGCATTAGATTTTGAGTTCGAAAAGTTGATACCAGTTGTAATTTCATGTTTAGATCTTTTCTTGCTTAGTTTCGATAGTTATCTTGTATGATTTCCTGTTTATAAACTTATGTTCATCATATTTCTGGTTTTTAGGTCAAATTAGGTCAAAATAGATAGATCTCTAGTTTTTCTAGTCTTTGTTCGATTAGTTTTGGAAACTAGTGTGTAGAGCACCTGTAATACATCCCTACCTACCCTTCCTCCATCATACCACCTGTTCCAGCCCCTAATCCAAGATTCCTTCCCTTCATTTGCCACAGTTTCTCAATTTGCCCTAATTTCTACATTTTTGTGCAATATTGCTCTCTCCATCCTTGAACAACCACCTTCATCACTCCTTAGCTTCATTTACTAGGTCCTAGACCCCTTAATATCCTTACCCATCCTTCATTTCCACTTTTCCACTATTTTTCCACCATAAACCCTCTAAAATCCTCTTTCGGCTGTTCATGTAGAACTTCCTGTAGAACCCTTGCAGACTTCCTGTAGAAGTTCACGCGAGAAATGTTTCGAGATCTCATCACTGTGGAATTCTCTAGAAGGGTGCTAGGGACCCCTTAGGTCCTCTTCTTACCTTCCCAACCTCCTGTAAGCACCCACTCCATTTCCTTTCGCCAATAAACCTCTGCACAGTAAAAAATAGTTAAAGCACATATATAATAATTTTGCAAAGTTACTCAAAAATACAAAAATATGATTTTTCCATATTTTCCTTCAGGCGTAGCTTAGGAACATTCATTTTACCTTTCCCAGAGCCAAAGGCATCCATTTCAACAGCTTTCATCTCTTTTCTTGCACTAGTAGGGTTAGTCGGTAAAACTAGGGTTTGCTAGGGTTTGCATTTCCTTTCAGCTTTTAGCTTCTTTTTGCAAGTACACTAGCCTCTCTTGAGTTAGCTTTCATCCATCACAGTCAAAAGCTTCTTATAAGAGCTCATACAAGTTGGCTTAAGCTCCTAGTGAACTTGTGCCAGCTGATCAAGTGACAGCCTGCAGTAAGAGCTAGTACTTGTGCATATAGCACCGTCGCTTCCAAATTTATTACGAACTACTGGGTTGATAAAAGTAAAGAATGGAGTCCCAAGAGTTGTTGCATCATTGTTGCAATATTGGAGCTCACCAATATTTTTATGTAGCCACGATCTATCTCGATGCAACGTTCAATACAGCGAAGGCCTCAACACAACTTCACACAACATCACAAAGCCACTTATCACTAGTCAGCTTGACTGAGCAACCTCACATGCATAGTAACGCACTAGCTCTCTATCACATGACACACGACGCTCAACACATATTCATAGTCCATCCATTGTTTGCCTGATGCTCTGGTACCACATGAAGAAGAATCACAAAGCCATATAACCATATGCACAACAAATTAACACACAAAAATTAAACTGGAGGGAAAGGAAAAGAGCTGTCATGTGGTCTCTCATGCTCATGTAATTCACATTATTCAAATAATTTAATAATACATTTAAATACATGAGTAAGTTTTCTTAAGATAGTGTGTTTATCTTAGACTCACTTGGTTGAGACACTAATTTAGGAGATCTAGTTGGAGAGAATCTCTCATCCAAACTAGACTCCTTAGTTTGAGGAATTCTCATGATTTTATTTATTTAATTTAATATTTGGATTTATTATTCATTTTTAAGAGAGTGAGGCTAACATTTTTTTGGTCGTGTTTTTAAATTTTTTTTTTTTTTATGTTTTATTACCAACATGAAAATCACAAACACTTAAAAAAAAAAATCCACATTTTATACATTAGAAAATTTAAAGTGTAAAAAATAAGCCCTCTAAACAAAAAGGGTTGATGTTGCATCAACCCTTTTCAAAATCAAGATGAAATCACTAACATTTAAAAAAGGTGTTCATACTTGATTCATAAAAAAAAATTAAAGTGTCAAAAATAAACTCTCTAAAAAAATGTGTTGATATTGCATCAACAGTTTTCAAAATCAAGATGAAAATCACAAATGTTTTAAAAAAAATGTTCATACTTGATACATAAGAAAAATTAAAGTGTTAAAAATTTGCTAAAAAAAGGGTATTCTAGCATCACCACTTTTCAAAAACGAGTGATTTTTTGCTACCTCAAAAAAATGGGTACCAGTTCGTTTTCCCATTTGGTCAGTAACTATGCTTTACTTTCAGTCATGTTTATAAAGCCCAAAATAACTATGTAGATATCATTGCAAATAACATTCTAGATTGGCATTTATCACATGTATACCAAAGAAGACAACCATAAACACAACACATGGTGAACCATCATCGTCATATAAAAATACATAATCACATTATGTATCACATAAAAGATAAATGGGTTTGGATTCCACCACTCTATATATATCTGGTATGCCCATAGCATACTGGGGGGCACATAGGCCCCTACATCACCTTATCATCCTTTCAAGGATCTCGTGCCAAGTTGGGCCAAGATGCTTGAATCCCTTTTTCTAGCACTGAGAACACAATGTCACTCCACAAACTCCTCCTTCTATGGGACATCATTCCCACCTTTACATACCAGAGCAGTATCCCATGCTTGGGGGCATGATGTTTTTCCCTTGGACATCTTCTAACATAAGTCTCGACTTAGACCCCACCAGATCTAGGTATGGTCAAATATCCCCCAATTCCTTGGATAGTTTGTCCTACCAGCCTCTCCGCCAAGCCATATTCACATCGCATATCGTAGAAAATTGATACCATATCTTCAAATATTCTACTATATGTTTTACCACCTTTACCACCTAGACCTCATGTTTGACTTAGTGGTGAGAATGATTCTAGCCCTCCTCTATTATGTCATTCTCATTTTCTTCCTCCCTTAATTCTTCACTAGGAACCATCATTCCAAGAAGAATTAAGGCCACTTTTCTGAAAGTTGTATATCCCAATTCCGATGGTTAGTTTGTCTGCTATTATCTCCACAAGGTTTAGGGCCTTCTCCTCCCCTCAAATTGGAGGGAAAATGCCCTTTTATAAGAAAACACACAGTTTTTCTATCACACATTGTGACCAAATCATAGCTCAGTTTGAAGAATTGTCAAAACCATTGAAAAGATATCATCAAGTTCTATAATGGGTCTTCCTTTGTTTTTTATGATTTGACACTTCACTAGGAAGAAATTTTTCCAAGAAGGGTCACTTCACCGCCTCCCAAAATCGAATTTCTTCATATGCGACACTTGTACCTTACAGACCACCTCCCCTTAATTCTTGTTGTCTCACGTGTCGATTTTTGTCATGAGTAACCATCGTTTACTCATGCTTTCATGGTCCCCACTGGGCCTGTTATGTGTGGCAGCATCATCGAGTCACCCTTGTTCAGAGCATTTGTGATGAGTCACCTTTACATCCATGGAGTCTATTTCACATCTCATTATATCATGTCACAGTATTCCATCCATATTTTCATATCGTTCATCCTGTGTTGCCCATTTTAGCCTTAGTCATACTGCCCCCCCATCCCCTCCATAGTTGAGTCAGTCTCTGCCAGGTCAACCATGCACTTTATGCTCTAACAAGGGAAGTCATCGGTTTGTCCCTCAGTACTATTTTTTCCACTGTCCCCGGTGTCATTCCATCAATCACATTACTATTTTCCCTCGTGCCTTAGTTGAGGATCCTCATTACCTCACCTGTAGTAGGCCCTATTCTATTGACATTAGCTCATTTATTCTAGAAGAATGGCCTAGAGGGTGGTGTATCTTTGTTCCAGCTTCCATTCTTGTTTGGTACCTTGGATTGAATAGAGGGACTCATTATTTCCCTTTGACTTGGTTGTTTCATGTTCACAATTCATGCACTTGATGGTCCAATGATGCAACAGATTGTACCAATGATTCCCGAGTGTGTGTGAGATGTTTCAGAGCTCATGAGGGGGTGGCCCTTCAGGTAGCCCCCCCGCATTCCTGGATGCATTTGTATTATGCTACAACCTCACATGCAGTTCCACAGATTTGATGGGTTCAGCTCCTACAGATCACAGTGTTCATAGCATGCACATCTCCTTCAGATGATCCATTTAGTTTTGCAGAGCCCTTCCCTATTCAACAGGGTTTCTTCAGTTGTTTTACCCTCCCTCCCACCCATTTTTCGAGGGAAGGGCCATTACATCTCATGTACTTATATATTATTGTATTCTGTCCTCACTCATGTTTTTTCTAGGTGAATTATGTATATGTGATACATTGTATTTTTTTCTGGCTCCTTTATGCCAGCATGTCATGTACCATTTAGCATGTACTTCAGTGCTCCATTTTATGTTTATGGGCACACCATTATTTTTGTACTAAGTTATCTCGATGGTTATGGGTATGCCTCCCCCACCTCATCGAGGTTCGGTACCACAACATAAAATGAGACTTGCATTGGTCCCACCCCCTCTGTCCCTACCCTCTTTCACTTCAGCTTTAATGGTCTCTCTCTTTGAGTCCAGTATGTTGTCTAGTGATTGTGTCTTTACAACATACTTCAGTCATACATTTTCTCCTAACGCTTGTACGTTGGGGGGCAGTTTGTTATCACCAAAAAATTTATCATCTAGCCTAATTTACTAGATGGATCGAAGTACACCATGTAAAGAAAATTTTACCATAGTAAAATTTCTTTCACTCTAAGAAATTACTTAATAAACTACCTTTGTTAAGTAATTTATAAATAAACCCATGAAGAATAATTAAATAAATCACTATTTATTTGATTTTCTTCTAGGAATAATTAATTAGACCATTGTTCAATTATTATTCTTTGTCATATTTGACCCAATTTTGAAAAATCAACAGATAAATAATTAATTATCTTATTTTTCTATAGGAATAATTAACTAATCACTAATTAGTTATTATTCCTTTTCAAATTTAACTAAATCTCTTAGGAATAATTAAGTAAATAATTATTTGTTTATTATTCCTTAACCAATTCCTTGAGATGATAAATAAATTATTTATTTATTTATTATTTCTAAATAAAAGTTTAAATACTTTTTCCCTCCTGACCAAATATAATAAAATATTCCAAGTGGTTATTCCTAGAATGGGGTTAATAATATTTTATTATTGCTCATTATTCGAGGATAACTTAATATTTTGTTATAAATAGAAGGGTTTTTCATTCATTATTCACTTTTGATTATTTGCATTGTTGCACTCACTGTTGTAACTCTGATTATTTTTGTTGTCCACCACCATTTTTCTTCCATTTCAGTTCCCATAGAGCTCAAAGATTTTATTTGATGGGTTTAAACATTATAGAGGAGAGAGACTCTATCAAAAAGCTGAAGACGTGTGAGGGTAGCCAAGAACCCATCCCATAGAGGGGGACTGGTAACATTTATTTGTTCCCTTTGGAGGTGTTATTTAATAAAATCTATTCTTTGTATATCTGGTTTCCATTGTATGATTGGAGTTATTAGTATTTATTTTTATTGTTTAACTATGATTGTGGCATAGATCAAGACTTTGGCAAGTTTTGTTTCTATCAGTTGCTGCATATCTACAATGTTAGGTAGCCATTTATATTGTTGAGAATGCTTGTCATCCACAGTCTTAAGTGGGTTCTTTTCATAGATATTTGAGAAGAAAGAACTACAATAGACACATTTAGGGTTGGTTTCAAATAATTCCAATAGTCATACAAGTCCAAGACACGTCATGGAAAATGAAAACCAAGGGTCATTAAGATTTTTATTTTTCTATATCTTATGTTTAATTGAAGGTAACTCATGATTATATTTCTCTGTAGTGTTTTTCAGTGAGGTGCACAATCCAACATGGAATCAGAGTAGGTATACTCTTGCCTTGGTTAAAGTTTGTGAGCCATGGTTTTGTGACCTTCATCCTAGGAACTCCCCCTAACGAATTTTGGGTTCTATTGATGTTGTTTGAAATTTCCAACAAATAGGGGGTCTTGCTGATATGAAGTACCAATTAGACATAACACCATTTGGTGTAGGAGTCCCATCCGAGATATGGCTTGACTGCAATCATCTTAAATATTTTCCTTGGCTACAATAGTTAGCATAAGAGAGCAACACGCATGTACTTTCAAAGAAGAAAGTAAGTAATCCTTATGAAATGTTCAAATTGCAATATGTATCAAGGTTCTTTCATCAAAATGGGAAGAGAAAGTGAGTCTTTAGGAGAAAAGTAATAGTACTATTCTAACAAATACACACTCACATACATATAAAAGAATTGTTAATCATCTATTGAATTAGTTAACATAGACATAATGATCGTTAAAACAAATGCAACACACATTCAAAAAGATAAGCACCAAATCTAATGAAGTAGTTCAATTTATTTAGTACATAAGAACATAACGCATACCACAAACATCTAAAGAGTAGTGTTACAACATTCACAATATATCCACAGAAGTCCTCTAACTCAATGAGCTTTGATTATTAAGAAAAAAATTAATATACATGGTTATAATGAGACACCACTAGTCCAATAGTGGAGCATTAAGCCAATATTTTCTCCCCAAAAGGAAAATCTTCTCTCTAATGCCTAGTTGGAGAAGCCAGGGTGAAAATTATTTTTCTTGAGTAATTAGGCTTCTTTTATAATAAGAGGGATGACCTTCCTTATCCCCGTGACTCTTGAACTACCCTCATGAATATTGGAATTCTCATATGACCTTTGAGCTTCCACAAGAATTTTGGACTTTCCTTAGTGACTATTTTGTTTGCATGTGACTCTTGGAATTCCACATATTTACATTTACAATATTTACCATAATTACATCATCATGGGATGACAAAAAGACAAGTCATTAACATTGATGACTTGGAACTCAATGACTTGTAACATGAAGTTATTTGAGAAGTGATGGCACTGCCACTATGTCTTCAATACTTGTAACAAGTATTGTATTGTGATTTGTTTCTCCCTCCAAACGGTCTAGAGAGATTATGGAGTCTTCTTGGGTCACTTTGATCATCAAGCTCCAACATTCCTTCAAATATCGCTACTCGATGCCCTTGTCTTAAAAATCATTCCTTGGATGGGTTCTCTTGACATATATCTTCAAACATCCTTTTCATGCTTACTGAAAAATCTTGTAGGTATGGATCCCTCCTAGTAAGCAAAAATTATCCCCATATCCTCCTACTCCATGATTATTCATTTAGTGTACTGAATTTGGATCAATAATACACAATGGAGAGAAAGAGGAGCCTTATAGGCACATAGTACACTTACAAGATATCATGAGGTAGGTATTTCTTACTAAGATTGTTCCATGCACAACTTTGAAGAGGAGGAGGAAAGGTGAGCGCATGGCGTAGTTGCAAGAGGCAATGTTCTAGTGACTATTCACTATGATTGCACCATGTGTTAGGGAGGAAGGATAGGGCCACAAGTAAGGAAAAAGTCACAGTTCTAGGGGATAAGGAGGGGAATCACTTCCCACTAGAAGTGCACAATGCATTACCCTGGGAGGTAGAGGTAGGACTGGTGTAGGGAGGGAATGTAAGCAGCAAGGAGAAGTGATCCAAAAATCAGTCTTAAAAACCCACTAAGTCTTCAAAATCTCCTAAAAGGTCAAAACCATTGCAAAAGGGGAAGTTTCAGAAAATTCAGATTACACTATCGATACCCGACAATATGAAGAAATGGTGGAAATAAGGCCTATCAGAGGCTTAAGTCAACAATAAATAGGAGAGGTCGGATCTGGCCAGTCAATGGTCCAGATCCGATCGACAATCGCAATCAGAAGTGGCTATCAGAGGATATTGGATCATAATACATGGCAATTGTGATCGTGAAATCGTAATCGGTGATCACAGTGGAGCACACACTAAATGGCTTTAGGTATGTGCGATTTGTGATTGCGACAAGTCGCATAGCAATATCGCATCAGAGTTATTCAAAAGAGTAGGGCCAATACCATATGTGATGCAATATATCTATATCTATATATATATATATATACACACGGACCTTACGGGGTGATAAATGACATTTAATATAATTTGAAATCCGTCAAACAACGATTTTCTTTGTATTTGTGTTTTTCGTTGAATAAACAAAATACAAAGGAAAAGTGCCTGACCCGATGAAACCGGACCCGAAAGGGTTCCAAAATGCAAATGCATCTTATTTTAAAATCTGCCATAAGGCTTTTTTTCGGGATTTTTCCATGTTTTAACGTATTTTTAAAATATGAAGGGAAACCTTGGAATAGGGCTGAAGCAACTTATGACAGTGATTATGGGCAGACCCGATAGGAGTTTAGGGTGCAATTATGAAGATTTGAAGTCCGGGGAACAGTATTCTCTACAGATTTTTCCCATGTTAGTTCATTTACCTATGTAAGCAGAGAATGCCAAAATTTGTGGATTTCAAGCGCCAATTGCCCTTCCATTATAGAATAGGTGGCATCCATCCCTGAGGGCATTTAGCAATGATTGCTAACGCTCAGAGAGGGAACTCGAGCGGACCAAAACAAGAATACAGAGAGCCAAAGAGGGAAAATGAACCAATAGCACCGATTTGGCTTAAAAGCCATAGAACAATAGAGATAGGAGGACTATTGGTTGCTAAGGATGTTGTTGGGGTTTTTTTGCTGAAAGTGAAGCCAAAGCAGGAAGCTATGGTGAAGGAGGTAGCATAGAAGAAAAGAGACAGCCAAGGGAGTCACTTGGAAGTCAAGTGAAAAGCCAAGAGGGTTGCAAACTGATAGAGATCAAAAAGAAACCAGAGTTGAAGAGCCAGAGCCAGAGCCGAAGAGCCAAAGCCAAAGCCAGAGTCGAAGATCCAGAGTCAGAGCCAAAGAGCCAGAACCAATAGCCAAGAGCCAGAGCCAAGAGCTAGAGCTTCAAGATCCAGGGATTAACATGGTGTTTGAACCCACTGTTTCTGTGTAAACTAGTAGGAGTCAAGCCAAGAGCTTGTAAAAAAATACTTATGCCATAATCCTAGAGATCTTAGTTGAATTGACTAGAGTTCACTGAGATGTAGCCCAAGAGTTGTGGGTGAACTCCTAATTAATTTGTTGTCTTATGTGTTTGTTTTTACTACTACATCATTCACTGTTATATGCATTTATATATGAGTAAGCACTTCAACTTACATCACAACAATAGAAATTAAAGCATATAATTAGTTAAAAACAAACATAAGCAAACACTATATTGTCAAGCATATTATCAGTTATGCATTGGTTAATCAATAAGACTTGGGAATATTCAAGCCTTGGAAGTGGGAGAGGTCCTTTTAAGTTAGACAAGAAGCCTAAGTGCCCCATTTTTAGATCAAGTGGTATCATAGCTTAAGTTTGGTTAACCCCACCTTCAAAGAAAGTTATATCAGAATGCATGATTGATAGAGCAAAGACTACTTGTCTGAAAGGTGTTTGAATAACAAGAGGCTGATTGTATGCTTGTTTTGCATACTGACTATTTTCTGAGTTTGCAGAGGTAAAGGGAAAGCTGTTGATAGCTCAGCCCAGGAAGGACAAGAAGGAAAGAGAGCTGAAGATATTCTTCTATCCCAAAGGACCTCAAGGCAATCCAAATCACAAGAGGTTTGTTGCAAGAGGTTGCTTAAATAAGCTCTTTATTATCTTCTTGAAGTTTTTTTGTTCATTCGCATAATGAAAAATTCTACAAGTGGGTCCTCAAATTTTGCGTTCTTCAGAAGATTCTTTGATGAATACACGAAGCAAGAATTTTCCACCATGATGGATGTGGTGAGAGAAATGTATGAGGATGGAAGGAAGAGCAACATACTTAGAGAACAATTGAATTCCATGAAGGAAGAGAAGCAATTTCTTTCTGACAAATTGTAGGAAATGGAGAGGCAACTTCATATTGCAAATATGAACTTGAAGAGGATGCATGAGTTGGAAACACATCTCTTTGTTTCCCAAGAAGCCTTAGCCAAGTATCAGCTTGAAGAAGAGGCAAGCCATTCTAGTTTTTCTTTAAATTCTTCTAAGAATGCTTATATTGGTTCTTTTGAAAAACATACTAAAGGCATGGGTTCTAAGCTAATGTCCAAGATGGGCTATGAAGGAAAGGGCTTGGGAAAGCATGCACGAGGTATCGTTGAACCAACAATGATTGAGGAAAGGCCTAAGTATTTGGGTCTTGGCTATGGACAAGCTTATGGAGAAAGTTCCAAGGCTACCATGAAGGCCATTGAAACAACTACAAGAAGGGGTTGCATTACAGAGTGTGAAGAGTGTATTAAGGAGGAATGCAATAGCTTGAAACATCATTTGCAGGATACAGGTGGTCAGAAGCACACACTTGAACCAAAGAGTTGGGGAGACTCCAAAAAACTTGAAGAGATTGATGGTGTTCCAAATGGAGCCACTTCTTCATTTGCTTCACCTCCGTATGAAGGAAATAAAGGTGAAAGAGAGAGGTATAAATCTGGGTCCAAAAATTTTCCTTTTTATTGTGCAAAGCATGATAAATTTCCACATATGTATGGGAAAAGAATTGCATGTTCCTTTTGTGGGTTGGATAACGATAATGTTTTTAGATGTTGGAAGAGAATGCACACATACAGGAAGCAGAAGAAGGAAAAGAATCAAGAAGCCAAAGGTCCATTGGACAAGGCAAATCATGTTGTTAAGAGGATGCACATGCAATGCACTTACTGCCATAAGCAAGGACATCTTGCTGCAAAATGTTGGACTTTGAATCCAGCAATGTTTCCACAAAATCTGAAGAAAGTGGAAAGAGAAGATGGAAGAAATGGAAGTGAAGATTCCATGAATGGTGTGTCTCAGAATGATTCACATGATGATGTTGATGTGCAGACAAAGATAGTACCTTTGAGAGGGATTGATAAGGAATGGTTAGAGTTCTTATCTGATTGATATTGCATGTCTATTGATGCATCTAAATTATATTTCATTTCAGATTCGAAAGTACAGTGTGCTTAAGTGAAAGTTGAAGGATGAAATGCATGCATGAGCATGAGATCCATGAACACAGGGATGTTGATGATTTCCTTGTTTTTGAACATATGTGTGTAATTAACTTGCAGGGTTTATTGCTCTGACATGCATGTGATGCCATTTAGACTTGGGAGAAGTTAACTTGGTCTCCAAATGGAGATAATGATGAAGAGTTTCATCTTTTTAAAAAGAGTCCTAATGGTCTTTTTCTACTTGCTTGAATTGAAGGGTCATTTGTTTAAAGGCATGTTTTGTGGGCTTGTTGTCTAGTCCATCATTTGTATGCAGATGTAAGACATGGAAGCGTTCACAAGAAGTGAAAATCTATTTCTTTTGTTGAAGCAGGAGTTTAGTCCATCCAGTTGTTTTCTGTATGCCTGTTGTTGTTAACAATTGTTGTTGGCAGCCTTTCAAACAGGTACAAATGAAAGTTTTTTCGAGCAGATGTACTTCACATTTGTTTGAGCCACCTTGGATCAATGATCAAGGCAAAGAAGTTCAAACCACCTTCTATGAAGATTTTAGCAGCATTTCTGCAGGAAGGCAAGGAGGAAGACAGTTCTTCCCAGGAAGACCAACCCATCCATAGAACGGAAGTGGTCAGAAACTATTGGTTCAAAGGCACTATGCAAAGGCAAGTGTAGGGAGGCTGACAGAAGAGGGTGAGTCACTCTCATTTACTATTCAGATTAGTATATTAGCCTTTTGGAGACCAAAAGTTCTCTTAGTGGGAAGGCATGATCCAAAAATGGGTCCTAAAAACCCTCTAAGTCTTCAAAATCTCCTAAAAGGTCAAAACCATTGGAAAAGGGAAGTTTCAGAAAATTCGGATTACACTATTGGAACCTAGAAATACAAAGAAATGGTGGAAATAATTCCTATCAGAGGCTTAAATCAACAATAAACAAGAGCCGTTAGATCTGGCCGATCAATGGTCCAGATCTGATCACAATCGCAATCAGCGGTGGCTATAAGAGGATATCGGAGCATAATACATGGCAATTGCGATTGTGAAATTGCAGTCGGTAATCACAGTGGAGCACACACTAAACGGACTGGGGTATGTGCAATTTGCGATTGTGACAAGTCACATCACAATATCACATCGTAGTTATTCAAAAGAGCAGGGCCGATACCATATGTGATGCGATATATACATATATATATATATATATATATATATATATATATATATATATATATATATATATATATATATATATATATATATATATATATATATATATATATATATACATACAAGGACCCAACGGGGTGATAAACAATATTTAATATAATTTGAAATCCGTCAAACGACGATTTTCTTTGTATTTTCATTTTTCGTTGAATAAATGAAATACGAAGGAAATGTGCCGAACCCGATGAAACCAGACCTGAAAGGGTGCCAAAATGCAAATGCATCTTATTTTAAAATCCGCCATAAGGTCGTTTTCGGGATTTGTCCATGTTTTAATGTATTTTTAGAATACAAAGGGAAACCTTGGAATAGGGCTGAAGCGACTTGCGACAACGATTATTGGCGACTCGATAGGAGTTTAGGGTGTAATTATGAATATTTGAAGTCCGGGGAATAGTGTTCTCTGCAGATTTTTCCCATGTTAGTGCATTTACCTATGTAAGCAGAGAATGCCAAAATTTGGGGATTTCAAGTGCCGATTACCAATTTCGTTACAGAATAGGTGGCATCCATCCTTGAGGGTGTTTAGCAATGATTGATAATGCTCAGAGAGGGGATTCGAGTGGACCAAAACAGGAAGACAGAGAGTCAAAGAGGGAAAATTAACCAACAACGCCGATTTGGCTTAAAAGCCACAGAACGAAAGAGACAGGAGTACTGTTGGTTGCTAAGGCTATTGTTGGAGTTTTGTTGCTGAAAGTGAAGCCAAAGCAAGAAGCTAAGGTGAAGGAGGCAACACAAAAGCAAAAAGGCAGCCAAGGGAGTCACTTGGAAGTCAAGTGAAAAGCCGAGAGGGTTGTCAACTGATAAAGTGTAGAAAGAAGCCAGATCCGAAGAGCCAGAGCCAGAGCCGAAGAGCTAGAGTCAGAGCCAAAGAGTTAGAACCAAGAGCCAAGAGCCATAGCCAAGAGCCAGAGCTTCAAGAGTCGGGGATTAACATGGTGTCTGAACCCACTGTTTCTATGTAAACCAGGAGGAGTCAAGCCAAGAGCTTGTAAAAATAGACTTATGCCATAATCCCAGAGAGCCTAGTTGAATTGACTAGAGCTCACAGAGATGTAGCCCAAGAGTTGTGGGTGAACTCCTAATTAATTTGTTGTCTTATGTTTCTGTTTTTACTGTTGCATTATTCACTGTTATATGCATTTATATATCAGTAAGCACATAACCTACAACACAACAACAAAAATTAAGCATATAATCAGTTAAAAACAAACATAAGCATACACTATATTGTCAAGCATATTATCAATTATGCATTGTGTTAACCAATAATACTTGGGAATATTCAATCTTTGGAAGTTGGAGAGGTTCTTTTAGGTTAGACAAGAAGCCTAAGTACCCCATTTTCAGATCAAGAAGGGTCCTTACTAACTAGAACTGTGCAGTCCATGAAAGAAAGTGTAGGCTTAGGATGGTGCAAGGTTAATTTATAGTTGAAAAAGGAGAGTCATTGTTACAATATAGAAGTCCTCAGTGTGCTCTTCTTAGCCTAGGAGAGGAGTTGCAAGATCAGAAACGTGACTATGTATGGGAGAGTGAAACAAAGAAAAACATATTGAGTTAGAGGTATAATCAAGAATTACACATCTAAAATAATCAATAAAACTAAAATAGGACCCAATACTAAGAAATATATATCTCAAAATTCTAGTTCAAAAATAATTTCCAGGTGCAACAAGAAAAGCATTAGTAGTTGTGACACAAAAGTGTTGTTTTGTGACTAGAAAGTGCACTATGACACAAAAGTGTGCTATAGCTATTCTTGGTGAACTGATGACACTTAAAAGGGACATGGAAACTTGAAATATGTGTGAAAGCATAAAACAACACTTGAAAACCAAAATAAACACTTCACATGATGGCAGGTAGGCTCCAAAATTTAGATATAGCTAAAATTTTGGAGGCTGTTATAACAATGACACACTGGATGAACTTAAGATTATTTGTCTACGTCTATATTTTAGTTCAGATTATATCCATTCAGGAGGTATTGTATCGGCATAAGTATCACCCTAGATTCACCACTCATCTCATTTTACCACATGAATTCTCCTATTTTATTGGCATAAACAAATTCAAAGATATGTCAAAAATCAACTTTTTGATAATCAGATGTTTAAGCACATTCCCCAATGTTTCTCCACTTCTAGTGATCCTCTTTAGTGCGTTGATAGAGTCACCTCAAGGATTCACATGCATTTCTTCACTGCTAGCAGGTATGTTCAGTACCTTGAAGGAGTTTCTCGATTACCTCTCTGTGCAAGAAAACTTCCTCTTCTTCACCTATTAATTTAGTTACTAATAGAATGTGCAAAGGAACTTATTTATTTTAAGATGAAAGAGAGATCTCATATTATTTTATAAGTAAGTGAGGTTTCTCCTTGTTTAAAGGGATTCATGTAATGTCTAAAATTGATATGCTTGTTTTGAGGTTTTCTCCTTTCCTTTCTCTACACGATTAGGTCAACACATGAACACACCACTCAGTAAAGTGCCAAGTCAATAGTGAAGATCAAAGGTTTGAGCATCATAGTTCCACTAATATTTTTTCCATTATACATGACTCGAATTTTCCATCTGGAAATTAAATGACTAAACACTTAGACCCAAATAAAGAGGACACTTAACATATATCCAATCATTGTATTTGTCACAGTCCCATTTGATTTCCACCACATTGTTATTTTTTGTGATAAAAATGCTCTCACACAAGTCATTATTTATGTACACTAACCAAATGATTCAGAAAGAAACATAAGACATGATATGATAAACAAACAAAAAAACAAAAAAATAAAAATGTACTTAGATAGGAACACAACGTAGGGTTTCTACTTGAAATAATTCTTAAGATCTCAATCATTCATAGGCAGAGGATCAACCCTCCCATATAATTATTTTGTTCTATAAGAATGGTGTCAAACATTTTCAATGATGGTATAAAATGAAATCAACAGAGATTGAAATTTTGGTATGATTTATTTTCTCTTTGTGGGCCTTGTCCCACTTTAATACTAGGTCTCCCACACTAAAATATTTTTTCCCTATGGATTTTTAATTAAACCAACTCTTGATTCGATTATAATTTATGGAAAAAAATTGTTTTTCTTTGAGACTTTATTCCTCTATCATAAGGAGGGTGTTTATCCTACTTTGAACATGAAGACAAGGTTTACTTTGAGCTTCTTAAGGACGCTACAAAGCTATAAGGTATATATTTGGAGGGAGCATAACTTATTTTCCATATACAAGGAAGTAAAGACAGGTATACAGAGAGGGTTTGGGAGTGACATGACTAGCTAGTAATGCATTCTCTAAAATTTTATACCAATTATTTTGTTAAGAGAAAATGGTTTCCTTGATAATACATATGAGGTTATTGTTTATACTCTTAGCCAAATCGTTCCCCTGTGGGTATTAGTTTGATGCATGCTTTAAAACAATACCATTTTCTAATGGAAACTCATAAAGATTTAATGAGTAAAAATTATTTCTAATATCAAACACAGGCAATGTAGGAACAACAAACCTTGTTATGATGTTTTGTTTAAGGAACTAGATGACTTCCTAATCATTAATGTGTCTTAACAGAAATGCTTCGGGCCACAAAGTGAAATAATAATTTGTTCTTAAAATATATCAGTACATCTTTAATGAATGAGGAAATATTTCATTGATAACATCCAATCCCTATTGTTGAAATGGTTTCTCAACTTCTATGGATAGAAATGGGGCAGATGACTTCTTACCACAACCAACATGCCTTTGATAAAGTAGGAACATTCGGGCATATGCGTGAACATCCTTAAAGAATGTGGGCCAATAATAAACAACCCTCATAACCTTATGCATAGTGGTATCACCTACAAAGTGTCCACCTATTGGTGTGTCATAAATATATTGTAGCACCCTTTCTGAATCTGGAGGCTCTAAACATCTAAGAATGTCACCATTATGGTGCTTCCAAAAAATGAACACCATGCACATGCTAGTAAGATAACAATTTTAGGTGTATTTCCCTCTTCTTCTTAGTTGATTGATGTGAAGGTAAGGTGGCATGCTCTAATTATTTTTGTATATATACATACCAATATGTGGTTGTACTTGTAAGAGGAACTTGCTCAATATTGTACATCTTTATTTCCTGTCCCTACCCAGAATAATCTTCTTCTGGTAAATCCATTGCTTTTGTTGGGCAATGAAAGAGGCCATAACCATTTATACTATGAAATGCACTGAATTCAAGATAATATTCTTGTAGGCATGTCATCCATTTTTTTCTCCTCTCACCCAGCTCCTGTTGTACAAAGAGTGATCTAATTGCTAGGTGAGGCACATAGATAAGAGCATGAGCTTTCAAGAGGTAAGGACTAAAATGATTAAATTCCTTGTACACTGCATATTCTTTCTTTTCGATGGCAGGATAATTTATTTTTGATCCTTGTAAACTAGTTCTCATGAGGGATATAGGTTGCTCATTTCCTTGATCATCTTGCTATGTTAACACATCCGAAATGGACATGTTAGAAGCAAAAGTGTATAACAAGAAATCTTTTCCAAATTCTAGACTGTCTAAGGCTGGGGCATCAGCAATGGCTTACTTGATTCGGGCAAAGCCATATTTATCCCTCTTTTTCCCATTTATATATAACATCTTTCTTTATTATCTCTTGTAATGGTTTAACAATCTGTCTTAATCAAAGATGAATTTTTGTAGGAAATTTATCTTCCCCAAGAAGGATTTTATTTCTTTCTTATTCACAGGAAAATGGATTTCAAAAACAGTCTTGACCCTCTCTGGGTCAACCTTGATTCCACTCTTAAAGTGTGATCATATTTTGTACTTGCGACATCGTTCAAAAATATACTTTATATGATGGATGTGATCAAATCTCTTCTTTGAAAACATTGTTATGTCATTCAAGTAATGACCATACTATGGAAGATCAATCCATGGAATTTGATTCCCATGGATTATTGAAATGTAGCACCATTGTTAACGAGTCCAAATGACATGCCCTTGAAAGAAAGCGTTCCCCACTTCATCCTAAAGGTGGTCCTTAGTCTATCTGGTTATGTTACCAACACCTTATTATACCAGAGAATCCATATAGTAGTGAGAACATTTCTGACCTAGATACTGTCTAGAGTATCCACTCCATAGATCACACTGGGTAATTATCTTTATGTGAAGTCTGGTTGAGGTTGAGAAAATAAACATATAGGCATATATCACCAGAAATTTTCCTGACATGAATCAGGTTGGAAACCCATGTAGAATGACAAAATTTCAAGATGATTCGATCATACAACAACTTCCTTAATTCCTTTTGAATTAGGCGTTCGAGCATCACATGAAATTTCCTTAGTTTTTTTCTAAAAAGAATTTACCCCTTCTTTGATAGGATTCACATGTTGGATCATACACGTATTATATGCCTTTAATTCATCATATTTCCATGTGAATACATCTTTATTCTATTTAAAAAGACAAAATAAATATTTTCATTGTTGAGCACAACAACTAATACTGAGATTCACATATTTTAGATCTTTTTTGGCTCCTAAATTGACTTGTTCATGTGACAATGTCGATCTTTGAGTCTTTTTATTCACTAGTCCTCTGAAATGGTTTTGCAGGTCATATAAATTCTCAAGAGATGTCACATACCTTTGCATTGTATTCCTTTTAGATACTTGAGCTTCGTTCTGCAAATCCTTTTCATGCTTATCTTCTTCAGTAGTCGCTTCTTTGAAAACATCTGCATTGACCATGAAGTGTAGTATTTCTTGGTCTTCATTAAAGACATGAAAGTTAGTTATGTTATCAAGCACACTTGGCTTATAAATAATTTCTATACAAAATCCATATTTTAATGGTGGCATCCTACTAGTTGCATTGGCTAAAATATTTCTCGTAACATTACGAACTCTAGGAACAAAGGTAACATTAAATGCTTTAAAATATGAAATAAGGCACCATGCCTCTTGTTGGTAGTTTTTCAAATTAGGTGAAACACAATGAATAGTCTTATGAACTTGAAAGGTGAAAACCGCTTAATCACTAATTACCTTAAGCACCCCCACCTTGAAGTTTATGGCTTTCTTTAATCCTAGAACAAGTGCTTCATATTCAATAGTATTGTTCGTGCACTCAAACTCCAAGTGGCAATATAAGATATACCTTTTATTCCAAGGGTCAATAAGAATTCAAATAGCTCCAGAACTGTCCTGAGTTTTGGAACCATCAAAATATAAAGTCTAGATATTAGTAGCTATGGAGTTACTTCTTACACTAGTAGTATGTGCATTTATGTTACAAGTTTCATTAGCACCAGTTGAACTGTAAGGAAGGAGCTCCAACTATGTATCAGGTGGTATAAAGGATGGTGGATGGTTTCACTTGATAACATTTATTCTCAACCTTTAGAAAAAAATTTCCAAAAGTGACATTTGCAAAGCTAATTGGTTCATTATGTCCCTCAAGCATTGTCACTATATGATTCATGTAAGGTTCAATTTATAATCAAATATAATTATTTCTACCCTTGTAAGGAAGCCATAAATGTGACCATTATGTAGAAAAGTATCCTTGTAGTGTGCTAGACAAGCCTCTACTTAGAAGAAAACCATAGGCTTTAAGAATTTCAATAATAACAATATTGATGCATTGGTGAGCTCTATCATCTGATGATAAGCGGATGGTAGCATTATTAAGTTCACCAATATCCTAGGCCAATGGTTGGTCCAGTTGTATGATTGGGGCATCAGTCTTTTACCATTTTATGTTAATCATTTTAGCGATAGGTAAAGGCATGACATTTACAGATGCACCAGAATTAATGAGACAATTGTGGACATTATAGTTAAAATTTTCAAGCGTTAAAAGAAAAGGAGGGAAGGTAGTATAGGAATTCAAATTAGTGTAATTAACCACAAATTCAATAATACGACAAGACTTAATGGAAAAGGCCTAAGAAACAAAAATTTCATTACCTGATGGAGGTTGCGATGAAAATGATTTGATAATTAGTTCACATTGTCCTACTATATTCGTGAGCTCAAATATCGATATATTAGCTCAAGCCCTTTTCATATCCTCAATAATGTTGTAATCAATCTCTTCCTCCTTAGCAGGATTTGTCAAAATGTTGGATGGTTTAGCTTTATTTCAAGCCTCAGGAGTGAGAAACGTATTATTATTTCTTATGGAAGTTTTCTCAGGTGGTGGAGCACTTCCAGACTAATTCTGTGAATTTTTAGAAGGATTGGTAGGTAGTAGAATCTTTCACAACAATTTCCCGTTATGTTCTTTCCTAGAAAGTGGTCCTTTGATCCTTAGGTTATACCATTTAGTTGATGATTATGAAGGAGCTTCACTCTCTGTGGTTTCATCAACACTTTGTTTATTAGTATTAAATATAACATGAAATGCAATAACTCAGCGACTAGCACCTAAAATTTCCTCCACCACAGTTGGTTCACTTGCTTCTTCAGTCTGCTTAGACTGATCCTCTTCTAATAAAGTTTCTAAGAAATATGTCACCATAGCATTCATGTTGTGACTCTACTGTGGACTTGTTTTCTCTGAATGCCTCTCCTGATGGAAATTATACAAGTTTTCCATGCCAAATATTTCCACATTAACACAACATTCAAGCTCTAAGTAGATTTGGCTAGTTGGTTATTATTCTTCTTAAAGAAAGATGGCTTGAAAGACTTACTACTGGTAGATTCCTCACTTGAATTTCTCTTTAGTTTAGATACTTCATTAGTGAGAAACTTCAAAGACTTAGCCAAGCTTTCCATATCAAAAGAATATTTCTCTTTACCTTTAGTGGAAGAGGCTTGAGATTTCTTACCAGTGCTTTTGGAGTCTTTACAATATTCTTGATCACTAATAGCTCCAGTAGAATGAAAGTCTTTCTCAACAAAAAAATATTTTGCAAATTTCAAAGCCAATGTTTCGTTTGCAACTCTTTTAAGAAACAAGGAGATATTTGTAGGTAAGGAAAGATTTTAGTAATATTTAGTAATAGAATCATGTGGTTGAACATTAGTAGGGAACTTATTCAATAAATGTGTAAATATCTAATTCAAATCCTTCAGTTTTTCCTTGTCCCTCATTTTAGTATTTTTGAGTTCCTTGAGTAACATGGAAGGAATTTTATCATTGGAAACTTTATCTAAAAACAATTTTTTGAACTCCCTCCAATTATGGACTGAATTAGAAATAAGATTGTGGTACCAAACTAATTCTCTACCTTCTAGAGTGTATGGAAAAAATATACAAGAGACATCATCAAAACTTACCTCTATGTTATAGACATTTTTGGGCTATGCAACCCCAATCATACATCTCCATAAACCAAGGGCTCCTAAGTCCCTAAAAGTTTTGTTTCATACCCTAAAGGAACAAGGTCAGCTGATTACATCACCTCCCAAAAGTTCTCCACAGGAAACTACTCAGAACTGGTCAAAACTAGACCATACAGGTTGCTCAGTGCTATGGGTGTGATGCATCCCACCTCCCAGTGAAAAGGGTGTGATGCATACTGAAAATCCCTTCTATATGGTGTGATGGGTGAGAGTGGACAAATGGAAGAGACAGTTTGAGAGGAGGATGATCATGGAATCTTCTAGAAACTTCTCCTGTGACACTTGCCTCTCTGAATTCGTCCAGGGATGAGTAAGAGATCATCAATCTCAAAGTGGAATCAAGGACTATCAGAGAGAGGACACTAATCGAAATCCCAGACGCTGACTCACCCCCTGCAATCATCTATATATGGATCCCTCATCCCAGAGATCCAGAGGCTGGAATTTTGTATCTTGTAAGGAAGTGTTGTTGGTTTCTTGGTGGAATATCATAGTGTTGGGTGATCTAAGCTTTTCATGAGGTGAAAGAAGGTCTTTCATGCTGGAGGATGATGCTAGGTCAGAACAATTGGTTGTAATCCTCTTTGCTATTCTTGATATTAATAAACCTACTCAAGTTTTCCTCCACATTCTTGTATGTCTTGATGATATATGCATTTGTGTGGTCAATATATATCTGGTCCTATATTGTTTATGATTGTAGATCTCTGTTCTTCGATAGTATTATGCTGCTTTGATTCCATAGGTGCTCTTTGAAGCTGGGTAGATGAAGGAGAAGCGGTGAGGATCTGTCAGAAGGGAGAGGAACCGAGCAAGGAACCAAGCACAAGACCGAGGTTGGTACCCTTCATTCCCCTCTTATCTACTTCTCATAAAGGAAAACGAAAGTGGTTTTAGTTTGTTTGTTTCTAAGATAGCTACCAGTCTTAGTGGGACTAGCAGCTCCGAGTGGACACTAGAATGGATGTAAGGGAAACTCCAATAATCCCTTTTCGTCATATAATCCCTTAAGTCCGAAAAATTATAAAATAATACAAAAGGGATGAATTTTCAATAATTTTAATGAGCCGAACGAAACAAGCGCTCGATCTTTTTGTGTAATAATCCCTCAGGTCCAAAAAGATTAAAATCTAGAGGAGGGATAGCACTTCCGGTCGCTTTAACGAGCTGGAGAGGCCAATCGCTCGGCAATCTTTTCATATTTTACGAGTCAGGTGAAAAGAGCTTAAAGGAGACTTGTTTTTGAGGAACGAGTGCTAATTTCGGGTAGCAATTGATTCCAGGTAAGGTTTGGAATTTTCCAATCAAGGCAGTGTCACAAGGATGGATAACAGGATCACTCTTCGCAGTTGTTCCTCAAAAGGTGTAAACAATCAAATGTAAGTGAATGATCGGCTAAAACAGAGTGGAGGTGATGATGAGAACAAAACCAGGGCTCAAAAGCTGATGATAATGCATTCAAAATGGTTATTTACAGGAAATTGGTTCATTTTTTAATGAGCTTAAACTTTGGGGGAACGTTTGCTCATTTCTAATGTTTAATTTTTAACGATCTTGAACTCCACATAAAAACTGCTCGTGATAATGGTCATCAATTTAATTTTACCACTAATCACTTTGTTCCTTGAAAGGTTGTACTGCCTGTTCAATTGCTTCATCAAACTGATTAGAAGTGAACAATATATGTTTCAAAAATGAGTTAAAACACTAATATTTTACTCGAATTACGTAAAAAGTAATTTAAAAGTGGTTTTTACCCCTCATTTTACCATTTCATTTGAACTTTGGTTTTTTGGAGCTATGGAGGTGCTTTTCCCCTTGATTTTTAATGCTTTTGGACCTAAGGTATTATTACACAAAAAGATCGAGTGCTTGTTTTGTTCGGCTCGTTAAAATTACCGAAAATTCATCCCTTTCATATTATTTTATACTTTTTCAGACTTAAGGGTTTATATGACGAAAAAGGATTATTGGAGTTTCCTTTACGTCCCTTTCAGACTCTCTAAAATTGAAAAGGACCGAGTTATCTTTGTCGTTAAACTCGTTAAAACCGAATAGCGACAAACTTGTCCATACAGACAAGAACAAGTTTCACTGTCATTAGGCTCGTTAAAACATAGTGACGGGTTTGCTCGAAGGGAAAATTATAGAACAAGCATATGTTATCCTCCTCAAGCTTGAAAAAAATAAAGAGGTACTGGTCAGCAATGACTGGGGAAAAATTGGGAAGAAAACTTGAAGAAACTTTATTGGTAGCAAGTTGCTCTTGAACATGACACTTTCACTCCGCATCCAAGTTGGGTTGGGTTGTTCGATTCACTCGCCATATCACCATTGTCCACCGGACCATCCACATTTGGGGTTAACGCTACCAATCCATGTCAGTGTCGTTGGTATGTTCAAGAGAAGTTGCTCAGAGAATTCACTTGTGTCTCATCCGCTGCAATACATTCACGCTCCATTCTTTCATGACTGCCACCCTGAACCCTATATCATCAGATCGTTTTCACCTCCAAAATCATTTACTCTGTTTCGTGTCGTAGATGTGGGATTCATTAAGACCCTCCACGACGGGTCGCTTCTTGTCGACATCAGCTCATTATCCAAGAAGTCGACTTAGGAACAACCCTTTCAGTACTTTGAAGCTTGCATGCCTCAATGGCTAGTTTCTCACTTTCAGCGACAGGTCTACATCAATGGCCTTCGACCGAAAGATTTTTCGTGGTGTTTGATGCCAAGTCCCTTATTCACACCATGTGAATTGTACTGTAGTACCTTGAGGGTCATCATCATTATCGGTGATTCCTCTCGCGCCTGTTAACAACTTACATCATTGGCTAGTAATCAGGTGATGTCTTTCCATGTTCAACTCTAGAACATCTTTCACATGGATCGACTTGTACTCCGAGTGAAGATTGAACGAGTTTGAAGACTCCAAATCTAGTTTCATCCATCCGAGTTGTGATATATTCAGGAAAATAAAGACATCAAATGTACATTATTGTTGCACAGATGATCATCTGAATCAAAGGATGATGACTCTATCAGAATCATCAGTCTCCCGCACAGACGGTTGTCTGTCTTATGTACATGAAAATGAATTTATAAATCTGAGCATGGGAATGCCCGCCTCAGCTAGATCATGAAAAATATTATGAAGATAATGTATTGTATTGTATCTTATTACAGGTCGACTCCCAGCTCGAAAAAACTTCGGATCCTCATGGTAAAGCATTTCACCTGACATCAAAAGATTAACGACCTCATGCTTTAGGGGGCAACTGTTATAGAATTTTTTTGGCTCTGCAACCCCAATCATACATGTCCATAAACCAAGGGCTCCTAGGTCCCTAAAATTGTTGTTTCATACCCTAAAGGAACAAGGTCAGCTGATTACATCACCTCCCAGAAGTTCTCCACAGGAAACAATTCAGAACTGGTCAAAACTGGACCTTACAGGTTGCTCAATGCTAAGGGTGCGATGCATCCCACCTACCTAGTGAAAAGGGTGCGATGCATACTGAAAATACCTTCTGTAGGGTGTGATGGGTGAGAGTGGACAAATGGCAGAGACAATTTGAGAGGTGGATGATCATGGAATCTTCCAGAAACTTCTCCTGTGACACTTGCCTCTCTGAATTCGCCCAGGGATGAGTAAGACATCATCAATCTCCAAGTGGAATCAAGGATTATAAGAGAGAGGACACTAATCAAAATCCCAGAAGCTGACTCACCCCCCCTGCAATCATCTATATATGGATACCTCATCCCAGAGATCCAGAGGCTGGAATTTTGTATCTTGTAAGGAAGTGTTGTTGGTTTCTTGGTGGAATATCATAGTGTTGGGTGATCTAAGCTTTCCATGAGGTGAAAGAAGGGCTTTCATGCTGGAGGATGATGTCGGGTCAGAACAATTCGTTGTAATCCTCTTTGCTAATCTTGATATTAATAAAGCTACTCAAGTTTTCCTCCACATTCTTGTACGTCTTGATGATATATGCATTTGTGTGGTCAATATATATCTGGTCCTATATTGTTTATGATTATAGATCTCTGTTCTTCGATAGTATTATGCTACTTTGATTCCACTGGTGCTCTTTGAAGCTGGGTAGACGAAGGAGAAGTGGCGAGGATATGTCAGAAGGGAGAGGAACTGAGCAAGGAACCAAGCACAAGACTGAGTTTTGTACCCTTCATTCCCCTCTTATCTACTTCTCATAAAGGAAAACGAAAGTGGTTTTAGTTTGTTTGTTTCTAAGATAGCTACCAGTCATAGTGGGACTAGTAGCTTCGAGTGGACACTAGATTTCCCGATAACACTCTAGCATCTGCAAGTGCATGTAGAAGTCATCAATATGGTCTTCAACTTGTGTCTTCTTATTGGGATCAAACTTTGTGAGTAGCTTTTCTAGGTGCTTAGGCATATGATGAATATTGTCTGAAAGAGCAAGTGGCCCTTTGGTCATCTAGTCCAATTGTTCATCAACCGTTTTCTCTTCCTCCTCTTCACACTCTGATTTTGAAGAGTCTTCTCCTTCGCCATTCAAATATTCATTATTACCCACATGTTCTTCTTCTCTTCGTTGTTTTTCGTCAGAAAATAAACAATCATCCCCGTTAATATCAATAGTTTCCTCAATAGGTGGAATATCCACTTGTTGATGTGTTCTTTCGATAGGATGAAATAACTCTTCAAGGATTTCAATAAACAAATCTCCCACTAAAGAAACCAATACACCACAACGAGTTGTCTCTTTCTTTATTGGCCTATGAGGAAGAATAACAATGACAGGAAGTGATCCAAGAGCTTGCAGACTAACAATTAATAGGCAAGATTGTTTCGAGTTGATCGTAAGTAACTTCAAAAGCACATTTCATAATTAGATGGGAGGAATCTCCTATCTTAGGAATGTGATTTGGATTTTCAATCAGATTGTTATTACCTTGCACAAAAGGTTCTTTCTTAAGATGTGGTGAATTGTTGACCATAAAAGGGTTTCCCTCCTTCTAGCACCAGAATGTTGATGGTGATGGAAATCACCAACACACGTGGGGTCTCCCTGATATGAAGTCCCAATTATACCTCACACCATTTGTTGTAGGAGCCCCATCTGGGATATGGCTCGGCTGTGATTATATTAAATATTTTCTTTCGATGCAATAGTTAGCATAAGAGAGCAACACACATGTATTTTTGAATGATCAAGTAAGCAAGCCTTGTGAAATGTTCAATTGAAATATGTATCAAGGTTCTTTCATTGAAAGGGAGTGGAAAGTGAGTCTTTAGAAGAAACTTAATATTACTATTCTAAGAAAGAAAAACACACATACATATGAAAGAATCATTAATCATCTAAAAAATTAGCTCACATCGACATAACGATCGTTAAAACAATTACAACACACATTAAACAATATAAGCACCAAAGCAAATGAAGTCGTTCAATTTATTTAGTACATAAGAACATAAACAAATACTACAAACATATAAAGGCTAGTCTTACAACATTCATGATATATGCATGAAAGTGTGTTGGCTCAATGAGCTTTGTTTATTAAGAAAAAGTTCCAAGATACATGGTTACAACTAGACACCACTAGCTCCAATAGTGGAGCATTAAGCCACTACATTCTCCCCAAAAAGAAAATCTTCTCTCTATTGCCTGGTTGGAGAAGCCAAGGTGAAAAGTATTTTACTTGAGTAATGAGGCTTATTTTATAAGAGGAGGGATGACCTTTCATATCCCCATGACTCTTGAACTACCCTCATTAATCTTAGACTTCTAATATGACCTCTGAACTTCCAAAAGACTTTTGGACTTTCCCTAGTGACTCTTTTGTCCACATGTGACTCTTGGACTTCCACATATTTATATTTACATTATTTACCAAAATTCCATCATCATTTTCCACATTATCATGTGACAACAACAAGACATGTCATTTACATTGATGACTTGGACACTAGTGAATTGTAACATGAGGTTCTTTGAAAAGTGATGAAACTACCACTGTCTTCAATACTTGTAATATGTCTTGCATTGTGATTTTTTTCACCCTCCAAAGGGTATAGATAGATTATATAGTAGTCATGGGTCACTTTGATCATCAGGATCCAACATTCCTTCAACTGTCGCAACATGGTGCCTTTTTCTTCAAAAGTATTCATTGGACAACTTTTCTTGACAGATCTGCTCAAACATCTTTTCCATGCCTATTGAAAACACCTGCAGGTGTGGATAACTCATGAAAGTAAAACTTTAGACCAGAAATATCCTATTGTATGATGATTCATGCATTATACTAGTTGAGGATCAATAGTGCAGAAGGGAGAGAAATAGGAGCCTTCTAGTTGCAGAGCGCACTTCTAGGATATAGGGAGGAAAATATTGCTTGGTGGGACTGTGTCCATGTGCAACTCTGGAAGAAGAGGATGCAGGGTGAGCACATGGCATCATTCCAAGAGGCAAGGATATAGAGACTATTCACTAATACTATACCATGTGCTAGGGAGGAAGGTCAGGGCCACAAGGAGGACATAGGTTCCATTTCCATGGAATAAGGAGGGGCATCACTTCCCACTAGAAGTGCATAGTGCACTACACTAGGAGGAAAAGGTAGGATTTGTGTAGGGAGGAAAAGTAAGCAGTAAGAAGGATGGTCCTTACTTAGTCGAATTGCATAGTCCCCAAGAGGGAGGGAGATAGAGAGATAGAGAGAGAGAGACAGAGAGAGAGAGAGAGAGAGAGAGAGAGAGAGAGAGAGGCTCAGGATGGCGCATGGTTTTGGGCCGTAGAAAAGGTATGTTCTACCCTCATATTAGCTTAATTAATCATTCATATTTATATGCCTATCTTCAATTTAGAAAAGAAATTAGAAGAAACAATTGAAGAAGCTAGATAAAATCGACCATTAAAGAATTGTGTAATTCTGGATAATTGTCACTATTTTTCTATGCAGGAAAGTGAATTGAACGAATATTGTTCAAATGATAAACAACAACAACTAAGAATGGAGAAAGGACAACATCTAGATTATGAAGTCTAGCGGAAGACTAGGAGAATCAAGTCTATTTTTTAATGAAATGAGATTATCGATTGTGAAATCATGAGGATCTCCTGATCCAGAGGATTCACTTCTATACATTTGTCTCTCATAGGTTATATATAGTCGACAGGAGAAATAGAATAGCAGGCTAGAAATTGGGAGATTGTAATTGTTCACTTTTAGCATAGAGTATTTTGACTACAGTGATGTTGTAACTTTATTACCGAGTTTAATGAAGAATACCATGTTTTACCTATAATTGTATTCTGAGTGTCTTTAGGTAGTGAGTTTTGGAGACTCTGGGCTTGGTCGATAGGGGATTTACTACTTTAGTTGTGTCGTACTCATTTATGTTTACTCTTGCAATTGTTATTGCTGTTAGTTCATTAAATTACAATTATCCCAATCAATGTAACTATTGATTATTATGACTTACCTTTTTCTCTCAAACTAGATTCCAGGTCTTGCTATGTTCACAACGGCGTGTTAATCTTTGATGAATTCAACAGATTAGTTAAGTATTTGGTTTTTGTTCATTCTGAAGTAGTGTCATAAAAAATCTTAAGTTTACAGCTGTTGCTTTCAATTAATAGCTTGAATAGTGCTTGATGTTCATTTGTTGTAGCTTTCGTTTCTTGCTAAATGAGTTATTGTTGATGTTATTTAGTCAATGTGTTAAGAGGGATTCCTTTTACTTGCATTCAGATTTAGTTCTCTGCATAATAGGTTAAAATATATTTGAAATTGCTTTACGCTTTGCTTTCATATTTTCTTTGGATTGAACTTCGAGAATTAGATATTAATTATTGCAATGGTTCTAAATCATTTCATTTTGAATTAACCTTTGAATTCACTTACATAGACAATGTTGAACACTCTTGAAATAAACAAACTTACCCTGGTTTTATAATTAATGTAGGTATTAAGATTTCTTTTACTAGTCATCAAAGTGCACCAACATTTTGGCGTCGTTGTCAGGGAGAGTGTTTCAAAGTGATTTTTTTTTATTTTTCTTGTTGTAAAAGAATTGGGTTTTAAAAACTGGAGGTAAGAACCTCCGTAACTAGCAAGTAAAGTGCTTTCTCATCAGCGCGCTTTTCAACAAATGCATAGAGGTTAAATAGGAGTAGGGTTTTTTTTTATGAATGACTAGGAATAAAACAATAGAAAAATATCATAACCCCCACCCAAGTCCAAAAAACCCAAGGGATTTGTGAACCTTGGAATATCAACTTTTATAGACGAAATTACAAGAAAAGTAGAATCTCTGGCATCAGTAGGACCCTAGATTATATCTGAAAAAAGCCCTATCATAGTCCCTCAGGCAGCAGGCTCACCCTCTGCATCCTATGCTGAGATTCATAGGCAAAGCAGAGGATCTGAACAGATCTTTCAGGTCACTAATAATTTACATTCTAATCCTTCACAAGAGGGAAAATCATCAAATTTAAGAGAAGGAGAGGGAGAAACCAGTGGAACTGCTAAGGCAGAGCCACAGTGGTTTGAACTAGGATCTCTTGTGATCCCAGATCTGGGCAGTGCTGCAAAACCATCTCATATTGAAAATACTCCACTTACTCAGATAGCATCCCCTCAAGTCCCTAAAAGATATTGGAACATTTTCGACCAAATGGAGAATCAAGTACCTTAAGGTTAGACCTCAACATTGGAATACCCCATAGTTGACCCAGTAGCCAATTCCCTAATGAAATCTATCCCCTTGCAAAACATCCCAACCTTTCATGGCATGATCACAAAGGATTATGATTCATTCTTATGCGAGTTTGATTTCTTGTGTAGAGGATACGATTACACCACTGATCCTAAAAATTTGAAGCCATTCCCTTCTACCCTTAAAGGAGCAGCTTTTCAATGGTTCATGGGTTTAGGTGGGCGCACTATTAACTCTTGACATGACATGAAAACTTCTTTTCTCATAAAATATCAGGACTATTGTTGGACTAGGGAATTAAAATATGAAATATTTAAGATATCTACGAAGGATAATGACACTATAGAAGAATATGTCAAACAGTTTTAATACAATTTGCAAAGACCCCCTCACTCCACATTTCCTAAAGAAGTCCTGAAAGCCATGTTAATTAAAGGAATGAAACAAGAATGGATAGAAAATTTAATTTAATGGGGAAGGGATATTTTTCTCAAGAATATTATGATGAAGTTCTTTGCTTGTGTATCAGGTGTTTGCAAGGTAGCACACACAACGGGTCAGGAAGCCAAGATTCTATGACTAGAGGAAGCAAACTACCCAGTGGAGGCGTGACAAGAGTAGAAATTGGTAACCTCCTGGAGGACTTCAAGATAGACATCCTGGGCACCATTACAACATGGTTGGATGTCCTACAAGCCAAACAGAAATAAGCCTTAGCAGAACAGAATTTGGCCATTTTTTGCCCACGGTGCCAGAAAAGCAGAGTCAACAGGACTTTCCATTGGACATGGTTCAAACATGCACTATCTGCACCAAGGACCATGACACTGAGAAGTTTCCATCACTTCCAAGGTTGGAAGCATTTTTTAAAGAAGTATAAGAAGAGACAGAACCAATATACTTAATGAACCGGTGTCGATAGTGGCAAGGCCGACCTACAAGTATGTCACAAGACACATCTCAGTTATTTCCTTCTTTGTCATTTAATCAGCAGCAGAATTCTGGAACAGCATGGAAGGGACAATCACCTTTCCTGAATTGGTAGTACCAACCATTTCCTATATCACCTTGGACAACTCGGTCCTTCCCAGGTAATGGTTGGTCGAATTCTCCTTTTACTCCTTTTTCAAAAAATAATCCATACCCATCCTAGTGGCCTCCCTATACTTCTCAAAATTCGAATTGGTCTCCGAATTTTAAATGACCTCTAGGGGTAACAAATTCGTCTATGGGGATAGGCCCTCAACCTCCACCTACATTATTAGCCCCATATCCATTACAACAAAATCCTCAACCCCTTTTGTGTCCTCAACTACCAGCTCAACCAAATCCAAACCCCAATAACATATTGGTTCAGCTGCTACAAATCATTGAAAACTTAGACCTTGAGACCAAACAAAAAGAATTTAATGAACTTAGGTTGAGGTCAGGACGCATTATCACTCCTGAGGAAGACAAAGACTAGTCACTAATTTAGTTAGAAACGTCACCTGTAAATACACCATCAATTATGACTAACATATAAATAAAATAGGGAGAAGACATAATTGAACATACAGATCTTGAAAAACTCGTAATTACTACTCCCCCGTTCCCTGAAAGATTAACAATACCTAAACCAATTTTTTATCCAGACTTTGATCTCATAGGGGAACTTAAAAATCTTTTCATTAAAATTCCCCTCCTCGAGGCCATCCAAGATTTCCTATTTATGCTAAAACAATTAAGGAACTATGATTGAAACATCATGTGAGGAAAATAAAAGCTTCACCAACTATACATGTCATAGGGACTCTGTCTTATTTACTTTTGGCTGGGGAAACACCGATAAAATATGAAGATCCAGGGAATCCCATAGTTACAGCCCAAATACATGGTTGTTCCTTTCCAAACATACAAGTTGATTTGGGTGCAACCATTAACATCTTAACCACATAAACTTGTGAGACACTTGGTATCACAACTCTAAAACCGACCACCACCCTACTAGAACTTGTTAATAATTCAGTGGTTAGACCAAAGGGAACTCTACAAGACATTACAGCTTCTATTGATTCATGGGAATACCCAATGGATTTTCTAGTTATCAACCCAAAAATTCGATTATATGGGCACCCTTTAATTTTAGGTTGACCTTGGCTAGCAATAGCTTATGCTTATATATGTTGTTTTGCGAGTAACATGACCATTGCTAAGGGAGACATTGTAAAGAATATCATTTTATATCCTCCTACTAACCAAGTTTTCCCATTGTGAAAATGCATAAACAACCACCCACATACTTGGAAGAAAGTATTTGTTCACCACTTATAGTAGCATAAGTGCTCGAGTTCAAGGATCAGACTGAAGACGATGTGATCAATAACTTTATTAATCAGCCAACCACTATGAATAATGTAAAATGTCAAATGTTAAAAGAAATCCTTGACAATGAGGCCTTGGAAGACCCTTTGAAAGATACTAATGACCAACATATTCCGACAACTACTGTCCATAACAGAAATCCTATTGAAATTTAACGAGGCAAGGTTTTAAATATCAATAGTATTCTAGATAGTGACCAACAATAAAAGCTCATCGATGTTCTGCAAAAGTATAAAGGGGATTTTGTTTAGGATTATCTAGACATGAAGGACATAGACCTTCAATTGTGTACACATCATGTCTACATAGAAAAGGATGCCCGTCCTATCCGATAGCCTCAATGGAGACTAAATTATCATCTCAAAGATATTGTAAAAGAAGAGCTATAGAAGTTGTTGGATGTGAATTTTATTTATCCAATTTCAGATAGTAAGTGGGTCTCTCCACTAGTAGTTGTTCCCAAGAAAAACAGGAAGTGGTGTAACTATGTGGATTATTGGGAATTGAACAAGCCACATAGAAAGATCACTTCCCTCTTCCATTTATTGATCAAGTCCTTGATACACTGGCAGGGCAGCAATTCTTCTCCTTTCTTTATGGCTTCAGCAGCTACAATTAGATCCAAATTTCCCCTCAAGACCAAGACAAAACCAGGTGCATTTGCTTACAGAGTGTTACCGTTTGGCTTATGCAATGCCCTAGCTACATTTTAGAGGGCCATACTTAGTATCTTTGCTGATATGATAAATGAAGGACTTGAAGTTTATATCGATGACTTTACCCCATATGGGGATGACTTTGACAAAGCACTACAGAAATTAGAAAAGGTGTTGGAACAATGAATTACCACCAGGCTATGTTTAAGCAACGTCAAGTGTCACATGATGATGACAGAAGGTATAATCCTAGGAAACTATATTTCTGCAGTTGGGATACAGGTGGATCCAACAAGGATAGAGGTAATTATCCTACTACCTACACCCTGCACTCAGATAGAGATACGTAGCTTCCTTGGATATGCAAATTCATAAACAAAATTTCACAAATTTTTGCGCCTTTGTATGCTTTAACATCAAGTGTTGAATTTAAATGGTCTGATAATTGTGACACAATTTTTATAGATTTGAAGAAATTAGTTTCGAAAGCACCAGTATTGCATGGACCCAACTGGGTGCTGCCCTTTCATATCTCTATGGACATGTCAGATGCAGAAGTAGTGATTGTCCTTGGCCAGGAGGAGGAAAAAAAAACTTATGATTTTAATTATATCAGAAAAAATCTTACTGCTGTTGAACTTAATTATAAAGTAATAGAAAAGGAATTTCTAGTTGTCATTTATGCCATAAAATTTTTTAGACATTATATAACTGGCTATCAAGTTTTTTTGTATACTAATCATTCAACCATTAGATATGTAGCTAACAAACCAATTACAAATGGTTGAGTGACTCGTTGGTTGTTACTTTTGCAGGAGTTCGATATCACCATTAAGGACTATCCAAGGAAGGAAAACCCAATCGCAGATTTTTTGTCTCGGGTTACAAAGATAAATGATTCACTGGCAGTGGATGACCCATTCCTAGATAAACATTTGTTTCCTGTAGCAGTTAAAATTCCATGCTATGCGGATGTGGAAAAATATATGGCAGTGGGAAAGCTGCCCAGACACTTGACAATAAGGGAAAGGAAACAGATCGTCCAGCGCAACTCATGATTTTATTGGATTGGTGGATACCTTTTCCATACAGGGTCTAACATCTGCATACACATATGCATTCGTGAAGATGAAATCTATGACATCTTGAAGGCCTGCCATGATGAGCCCTGTGGGGGACACTTTGTAGATCACATAAATCGGCACAAGGCACTGCAGATGGGGAATTATTGGCCCACCATTTTTAAAGACGCTAAGAAATATGTCCAATATTGTGATAGCTGCCAAAGGATGGGCCATCCTAGTCAATCTGTCTAAATGCCATTGCAGCCCCAATTGGTAATAGAACCTTTCAAACAATGGACATTGGATTTTGTTGGCCCATTTCATCCACCATCAAACCAAAAGGCCTACATACTGGTTGCTACATACTATGTAACAAAGTGGGCAGAAACAAAAGATTTTCCAAGAGCTATGGAAGAAGTCGTAATTTATTTCTTTTTCGGGTTATTTGTGCGGTATGGTTTACCTAGGGAAGCGATAACAGATGAGGGGGAGAATTTGTAGGACATAAATTACAACCACTCTATAGAACCACCACATCACACATAGAATAACATCCCCGTATCACGCGCAGATGAATGGACAGGTTGAAAGCACTATTAAGGTCATGGAAGCAATTTTGACCCAGACAGTTTCGACACATCGGCAGGACTAAGCTGCTAGACTGCTAGAGACCTTATGGGCCTATCACACAAATTGGTGAAATACTTCTGGATATTCGCCATACCAACTTTTATTTCGAAAAAAACCTATTTTTCCTATCGAATTTGAAATAAAGTATCTCAGAACAACCCAGGAAGTGGGATTGGATCTAACAGAGGCCCAAACTAAATGACTTCAACAAATAAATGAATTGTATGAGGATAGAATACTTTCTCTATAACAAACTTCAATGATTCAGCAACAAAGGGCTAAGTGGCATGATAGTCTTATTAAAAGGAAGACATTTTAGAAAGGAGACTGGGCACTCCTCTATGATTCCAGATTTTAAGACTTTCTGAGTAAGTTACAGACAAGGTGGTTGGGCCCATATGAAATTCAAGAGGTGCACAACAATGACACTCTCACTCTAACCACCATTGATGAGTTTTTCCATTCTTTCTGGGTGAATGGACATCGGGTACGTCTTTATCACAAACCACTCACCAAAGAGTCTTTTTGCCAACATGTACGTGATGATACCACTATGCAAATTTTAGCTGCATGGGGTAATGACCCAACAACTTTACTTTCATGAAAACCCATCTCTCTTCAGCTGTATATAATGTATATATTTTTTCTTATGGTTAGTTGTGATTTATCTTAGATAGGAATCAATATGTAAATATGGGGATTTCTCTTGTTTTTTTGGTGTGTTTAATAAATTATTTTTCAATCAATTGAACAATTGCGATTTATTTTTCTTTTGTTTAATAATTGTTGTTCAAACAACTCAACAACTATTTTTTGGTCAATTAAACAGTCGTTTTTCAATCAATTGAATAGCTACGATTATATTTTTGTGTGTTTATTGTTTAATCAATTGAACAGTTGTTGTTCAATCAATTGAACGACTGTTGTTCGAAAGGATGAACAACTACATTTTTTTGTGTGTTTGTTATTCAATCAATTGAACAACTATTTTTCAGTCAATTCAACAGCTGTTGTTTGAAAGAATGAATAGCTCCAATTTTCTCTTTCTGTGTTTTCCATTCAATCAATTCAATAGATGTTGTTCAGTCAATTGAATAGCTATTGTTCGAAAGAATGAAAAACTCCAATTTTCTCTTTATGTGTTTGTCGTTCAATCAATTGAACAATTGGTGTTCAGTTAATTGAACAATTGTTGTTCAAAAGAATGAACAATTCCATGTTTTTTGTGTTTGTTGTTCAATCAATTGAACAGTTGTTGTTAAGTCAATTGAACAAGTGTTGTTCATTCAATTGAAGAATTGTTGTTCAAAAGAATGAACAACTCCAATTTTCTCTTTGTGTGTTTGTTGTTCAATCATTTTAAGAGCCGTTGTTTAGTCAATTGAACAAATCATGTTCGAAAGAATGAAGAGCTCCAGTTTTTTTGTGTGTGTTTTCTATTTAATCAATTACACAAGAACTATTCAATCAATTGAGAAATTTTTGTTCAATCAATTGAGCAGCTCCGATTGTTTTGTGTGTTTGATGTTCAATCAATTGAACACCTTTTGTTCAGTCAATTGAACAACTCCAATTTCTTTTGTGTGTTTGATGTTCAATCAATTGAACAGTTGTTGTTTATTCAATTGAACATCTCTGATTTCTTTTGTGTTTTTGTTGTTCAACCAATTGAACAATTGTTGTTCAGTCAATTGAATAGTTGTTGTTCGGTAGAATGAATAGCTATGATTTCTTTTTATTAATACTGATAATTGTTGTTCCATTTCCATTCATTTGTAATCAAACTTCCATTTTTCTCTTCCTTGATTTCTTATGAAAAACATCTTTTTAGATTTGGAATTTGTACCCAAAATAAAGGACAAATAGTAATACTAATAACATTATGACTTCTAAAACCTTTGATGGTTATCTTTATTCCGAAACTGACCTGGTTCATCTATATAATGGTTGGTTGAATATCTTCTCTTTGGAAATACCACAAAATGATTGACTATCTTAGTACCGTGCTGGTTTATCTTTCACACTTTCAATTGATAATTCCCTTTGGTATGATGATATAGGGATAAACGCATAACTTTCACTAGCATATTTTTTACTTCTCATGCCATCCCTAACTCTTAGGGAATAAATGAGCCTCCCTCCCTTTACAATAAAAATATGAAAATATGAAAATGCAATTCAAATCTTCTTAAAGAGGATAGGGGTTCTCATCACAAGCTAGCCTACGATGATCATAAGGGTGTAACAGGTAAGATTCCATTATGGCTGCCAGACTAGGGTAATGACCTTCTTGATAGTCAAAACTATCAGAAGGACAAGAGGTCTCATCACGAGCTGACCTAATCACTTTGTTATATCTTGGTGAATGGCACTATGATTATCTGGTTACCATGCCAGCATAGTGGTCACTTAATAGCAATGAAAAAGAAAACCACCTAATACTAAAGGGAGGAATCTGGCTCATTTTTGGGTTAAAAAGCAACCCTGTCGAGGCTATAAATGCCTACTGGCAGCAGTCGCTCTGCTTGTGGTATTTAAGTTCTATGTTACATTGCCAAATATTCTTTATCCTCTTATTTCCTATTGACTCATTTCTAAAGGTGAATTTACCATTTGAGCAACATTTATAACTAAATTAAATAGCATGCATGGTAAATTATACTTTTATATGGAGTATATCAATATTGTGTGATCAAGTGATACCAATAGTCACTATCATTCATCGCCGATCATGTTGTCATCATATTTCACCACCTAAGGAAGTATCACTTTCCATAATGATCAATTCGTTGTTTTATTCCTTTTCTGGTCATTTCAAATCTTTGTAACCTGTATTGTTTTAACTATTTTCTGCCATATTTATGCTGCTTTGATTGTTTACCAGTTGTATTTATGAATCCCCCATGCCTTTTCCTTTTTTCCCATGCTTGTGGTCGTGGATGCCCTTTTCTGATTGGAGGGGGGAAGGTCTGCATTATGAACAGCATGTGTAATAATTATCAAACTGTTTTCTGATTGGAGGGGGGAAGGTAAGCATTATGGATAGCATGCGAATTAATTACTAACCTATGCCAAAATCTGTTGATATGACGAAGAACATCATTGCCTCTTAATAACAACGTTAAATCAATGTCATTATTTTTAATAACTTTAAAGTGTTTATATGGGTTTTTGTGTTGTTCCAAAGTGTTAAATTATGAGAAAAGCACATACAAAAGTGCAAGTGAACTAGCTATTGAGAAAAAACAACCATGGGAGGAAACGCTATCCGCAGCGAACCGACAACACTCCAAGTAACAAAATAGGCTCGCAAAATTATTGAGTGCGCTAGTAGGCTTCAGTACTTGACCAAATTTCACGGATTCCAGAATGAAATAACATTGGAATTCTTACAAAATCTACAGGATGGACACATGACAGTGAAGGGTAGAAATATAATATTTTCTGAAGCAATTATAATTGAAGTCTCTGGATGTCCAGTAGAAGGCACAAGATGGACTGATATGCATGTTCACCTGCAGGATGTAGTTGTGGTATTCCAAGACCCAGATGAACAATTGGTATGCAAAGGTTAAGGGATTCACCCCACATATTTAAAGAAACCATGGTAGGAATTGGAAAACATTGTTCAGAGGTACATCACTTGTGACAGACGTTAAGATGTGGTAAAAAATCAACAACTCAATCTGTTAGCTATTCTAAAATAGAAAATTATGGTTAATTTTCAATTTTATTTAAATTCCTTATTGCATGACATTGCTAGTCAGGTTAGGAAGGCTAAAGACCCACATTCTATCATCAGCTATGATGGTTTGATTAAGATAATCATAATTCATGGACTGGCCCAGTAGCAATTAACTTGCAATAACTTTGTAAATCCTGTCTTAACCCCAATAGATGAAAACCCAGATGTGCAGACAGGGATAGATTATAGAAACATGGATAACACAAAGACTAAACAGTAGAGGGTAAAGGTAATAGGTCCAAAAAGGGAAAGAAAAAGATGTGATCCTTCTTTGGCCTCAGGCCCAACAAAACATAGGTGCTCTGCAAGGATCGAATCACAGCAGTGCACCCCAATTCCAACAGAAGAAGCAAGGCCATCTCATATTCCCTCTCGAAGCCCACAAGATGATTTTTTCCAAGAATATGAGGAAGAAATGGCTCAAGTATTGGATAATATGGGAACATACTGTGAAGAAAGGGATATATCTAAAAAATATGAAGGGAAAAATCATTCCCTTAACCATTCCACCTTTGCCGACAATTCTGGCCATGCTAAAACTTTTCCATCTGTTGATAATTTTCAGGATTAGAGGGAATTAGTTCCCTCTATAAATGAGTCCCTTGAAAAATATGTTCATGCATAGGAAACCCTTAGGGATGAAAATCAACCAGGGGTTACAACTCGATTGGAATCCCCAGAGAGAGAGGCCCATGCAGAAGAAAACCTTGAGGAAGAGGCCCATGCAGAATAAACCCTTGAGGAAGAGGCCCACATAGAGGAAACCCTTAACGAAAAGACCCATGTAGAAGAAACCTTTGAAAAATAGGTTCGTTTAGAAGAAACTCGTGAGGATGAAAATCAACCAGGGGATACTATTCTAATGGAGTCTCCAGAGGATGAGGCCCATGCAAGAGAAGACCCTGAAGATGAAAATCACAAAAGAGATATTGTTCGACTGGAGTCCCCTGAGAAAGAATCCCATGAAGAAGAATACATCGAAGATGAGAATCAATCAGGAGATACTGTTCTATTGGAACATAACCCTGATACTGGCATAGCTCCTCCTGAACTCGAAATAAGCATAATTGTGCCACCTCCAATTAGAAACCCCATGAAGAAGAAATCATATAAGGAAAGATTGAGGAAGCTGATTAAAAAATATGGGAAACAGAAGAAAATAATTAAGCAATTGAGAGAGTGGTTAAAAGAAACAGTTAGGGCTCAAAAACTAATAATGGAATTGGAAACTATAGGGACCCAGACAAAACAATGTTCTTTGGAGGATATTGAAACTCGGACTGAGAGTCCCTATGTTTGTTCAATAGGGACCCAAATAGAGCAATGTCCTTTGGAGAATATTGAGACTCAGATTGAAGGCCCTTGTGTTTGCTCAATGGAGACCCAAACGGACTTTCCTACCATAGAAGTTGTTGTTCAAACCAATTTTGAGGAGAATACCCAGGCATATTGTTGCATGTCCTAAGAAATAGCTAAAGTTGTTGTTCAAACTAATTAAGTGATAACACATTATAGTGAAAATCAGACAGAGGAAACCCCTCCCTATGTTCCTCTGGTAAGGGAAGTTGTTATCATAAAATTGCAGAATGAATTAACCAAGAAGCAACAGGAATTGGCTCAACATAAGGAAGAAGTAGTACCGTTACAGGTACACCAAGAGTTGCAAAAGAAATTCGAGGAACTCACGTAACAAAAGACGAGAATTTTGCCAACATCAAAGATGAGCAGAAGAAGTTAGAAAAGTAACAATCCAAGCTTCAGAAGGCCAAGGACCAAATTGAAACTATTTGATCTCTTTACTCTAATGCTTTGTCTTGTCAGTCACCTACCACTAATTATGTGTTATTCCTATTGGAAAGGTAATTATTGCTAAAAGTTAAAGCTACCAGGGCTAATAATTCAACATAGTTCAAGACCACTCCATACTTTGTCCAATGTTTTAAGGAACAAAATGGTAGGTACAACGCCTTTTATGTGAATTATACATGCACAATTTCTTCCTAGATGATGAACGGGATAGTAATCCCAGCCCCTTCATTGGGGACATTCAATTCCAAGCTTTCCTTTATTTTTCTACCAATTAGGTTAAATGGGATAAATCCTATAACACTTTTCAAAAAAGGGAACATGGTATATATTTATGGGTCAGACGAGAACCCACAAAACCCTTACACCTCTCTGTCTGACATAAATAGTTTATGCAAAAAGACGAGGTCGTGGCTAAATTGGGACCACTCCATACAAATATTATACAGGCAGGAAGAGAATATTTTCAGGACATTTAGGAGGAAGCGTTGTTGGGAGTAAAGCAAATATGGGAAGCTTCCACTAACAATGTCAAAAACTAGGAGCAATTTGGGTACATAAACTTTAAAGCTGGTACTGCTCGCTTAATCATGTACAACAATATAGTCCTAGGAATGGGTCCTTCCTAGATAGGATGTCGTTATAAATGTCCTATTATTTGGTACTCCCCTAACGGGTATCACTATGATTATGATTTGCCGAATTACCGTGTAAACTATGCTTTTTCAATACTTAAAAAAAATGGTTTTAGGCTATATAAGAAAGAATTTTATCTTGCCTATTCTTTGACACAACTGCACCTCAATCATCTTATTGCATGAGGGCATCTAGAAAGGTAAGCAGGGGAGTATGTTGGACCATGGAAAAGGTATGTTTTTCCTTGATATTAGCTAAATTCATAATTCATCTTTATATGTCTATCTTCAATTTAGAAAAGACTTTAGAAGAAATGATTGCAGAAGCTAGATAAAATTAGACATTAACGAATTTTGTAATTCCGACTAACTCTCATTATTTTTATATGCAGGAAAGTGAATTGTAGGATTGTTGTTCAAACGATAGAACAATAATGATTATGGAAGGAAAAAGGACAACATATCGATTACGAAGGCCAGAGGAAGACTAGGAGAATCAAGTCTATTTTGTAATGAAATCGAATTGTCAGTTACAAAATCCTCAGGATCTCCTCATCCTGAAGATTTTCTTCTATCCGTTTGTCTCTCATAGGTTATATAAAGCCTATAGGTGAAATAGAACAACTAGCTAGAAATTGGGAGATTGTAATTGTTCACTTTTGACATAGATTATTCTCATTATAGTGATGTTGTAACTTTATTATCGAGTTTAATGAAGAAGATTGTGTTTTAGCTGTAATCGTATTTTGAGTGTCTTTCGATAGTGACTTTTAGAGACTCTGGGCCCAGTCAATAGGAGATTTACTACTTTAATTGTTCCATACTCATTTCTGTTTACTCTTGCAATTATTATTCCCATTATTTCATTAAATTAGAATTATTCCAATTGATGTAAGTATTGATTGTTACAATTTACCTTTGTCGTTCAAACTAGATTCCAGATCTTTCTATGTTCACAACTGCGTGTTAATCTTTGATGAATTCAACAGATTAGTTAAGTATTTGATTGTTGTTCATTCTGAAGTAGTGTTATCAGAAATCTTAAGTTTACAGTTGTTGCTTTCAATTAAAAGCTTGAATAGTGCTTGTTGTTCATTTGTTGTAGCTTTCCTTTCTTGCTGAATGAGTTATTGTTGATGTTAGTTAGTCAATCTACTAAGAGTGATTCCTTTTACTTGCATTCAGATTCAGTTCTCTACATAATATGTTAAAATAGATTTGAAACTGCTTTATGGTTTGCTTTCAGATTTTCTTTGCATTGAACTTCAAGAATTAGATATTAATTATTGCAACAATTCTAAATCATATCATTATGAATTAACCTCTGATTTCACTTGCATGGACAATGTTGAACACTCTTTAAATAAACAGACTTACCTTAGTTTGATAATTAATGTAGGTATTAAGATTGCTTTTAATAGTCATCTTAGTGCACCAACAAATGGTACATTTATAGCTGACAAGGAGGGTCACTTCTAGGCTTTATAAGTGCACAATGCACTCTTCCTAGCTTGGGACAGGAGTTGCAAGCTTAAAAAAGTGACTAAGTATGGGAAAGTGAAACATTAAAAAATGCAATGAGTTAGGGGTATAATAATGCGTCACATATATTAACTCATGAATACAACTCAAACATGACTCCAGAATAAAAATATATATGAAAATTCTAGTTCACAAACAATTTCCAAGTGCAACAAGCAAACCATTAGAAATTGTGACATATAAGTGTTGTTTTGCGATTATAAAGTGAACTATGACACAAAAGTGTGCTATAACTATTCTTGGTGATGTGATGACATTTAGAAGGGACATGGACACTTGAAATATGTGTGGAAAGATAAGATGACAATTGAATACTAAAATAAACACTTCATATGATGTTAGGAAAGCTCCAAAATTCAAATATAGACATAATTTTGGAGGATGTTATAACATTGAGAACATGTTCTCTTCATTGGTATTGTACCTTTCTATTGGTTTGTAAGAGTAGAGGCTTTTTACCTTTCCAAATATGGTGTTTCCCTCTACTAAATTCACATCGGCTCCTTTACTCAACCATGTTATTTGTGGGTGTTTTCCTCTTCATCATCAGGTTCATCAGAGCTATTTGTTGGCATTTCTCTTATGTAACTTAACTCTAACATATATCTACTTAGAAAAAAAACATCTTCTGTATTTTCATCTTCGCTTCCCACATCAACAACATCGGCCATATTCATTCCCATTACTCTGCACCATTTCCTATCATGCCAGTTCTTTTGATTCTGTAGGTCTGGTATCTAATGTCACCCTAGTTTCAATATCCTCCTCACATATCTGTTTTATGCCTCCACGCTAGAAATTATTGACAACCAAAAGCTAGAGAAATCCTATAATCTATTGATCCACTTCAACAAGGGGACCTTGACCATCACTAATACAAAAAATAATTATATGGTGGTCATTATTCACCTCCAAAAGTAGAATTGTGCAAGGGGGTGGATTTTAGCATTAGGGGTGGTCTTTGAAGCACCTTGCCCCCTAAAAGTTTCACCTTTAAAAGTCAATCCTTTTGGGGGAATTTTTTAAAGATATACAAACCACTGCCAAAAAATTATTTTTGGGCGCAGCTCCAACAACCCCAATATGTCACCTTTTGTAACTGCCCCCAAAAAGAGACTTTTGGGGGCATTTCTGTGCACCCCCTAAAAAGTGACTTTTGGGGATTCTTTTCAAACCCCGTGCAAAAGCATCACCTCTAAAATTCAATCCTTTTAGGGAATTTTTTTGAAAAGATATGAAACCCCCTCATAGGAATGTTTGAGGGCATTATGTAATGTCCCTTCCTAAATTAATTTGTTCGAAGTTTACTTTTTTGCAATTTGAACATTTTTGGTGACCATGAGACCACAAAATTTTGATGAAAGACTTAGGAGAAAAAGGGGAGGCTGAAATATTTGGTTAGTGGAGTGTGGGGGCCACATGCACAAGGAAAAATACACGTACCAAGGGAGATGTTTGAATAGCTAAGGAAGGGCAATGAAAAAGCTAGATGGAGGGGCCGACGTGGGACAATGAAGCTCACTAATTATAAGTAGGAGAAAGTCAACCTCATTTGGGGAATTTTGTCAATTGAACTCACTCTTGTTGTTTGAGCTACATAGTTAGGTCACTTGTTGTTTAGCACAAAGTTTTCCAAGTGGAGAACTTGCCTTTTCTTCGGGGGACTTCTAGTGGAACCCTAGGGAGGTCAAGTCATACCAATTTAGAGAAGAGATGGAGGGGATTCAAAACTTATAACTCAGCCATTTTCTCATCTAGTGTGTGTTCCAGGAGGACATAGTAAGGGAACATGCTAGTGTCATTTTAGGAGTTGTCCAAGTAGTAATTGCCGGGATAATTTTGGTATAAAAGCTTCAGCGGGATATCATCCTTTGGGAGGAGTTTTGGAGCATGAGGTTGTTTCTTGAAGGTAGCATGAATTGTAGCATCCAAGGCCAGCGCAAAAGCTCTTCATTGGGCACATATGGGAGCTTATGGGATGCATTGTGGACATGGAGTTTGCCTGGGGAAATAAGGATAACCTTAGGCGAGTGTAACTCAACATTTTTGGAGTGATTTGGAGGGATTTCTCTGGGAGTTGCAAGCAGGCCATATTTCCTAGCAGTTGGAGGAGGACGTGGTATTTGGGGGCTGAATTTCAAGGGGAAAACTAGACCAAACCCTTTTTGGGCTTTGGTAGGTTATTTTTTAGGAGCTTGGGCTTAATTTTGCATAATTTTTTGAGCACTAGAAGTGGGGTTTTAAATAACTTATTTCCAGTAGATAGTGCAATTTTATGGGGCCGTGCAGGGCATCATTGGTTGTATTATCTAGGCTTGGTATTTTATCACATGTGTTTTTTCAGGCTTACCATTGAGGAAATCGTAGGTGCTCAACTAGTTATCATTCCTATAGTTTATATGGGTGTTCACTAAGTGTTTAAAATTTTAGGTTTTTTATTTATTGTTTGCTTTGCATATCACTATTTTTTCTATTTAGGAACATTAAAGTTGTATCAGAGCCCAGATCTCGGATCAGACGTGGGAAAAAATTCCTATGAATGAGGAGGATAAGCAGAATGTGACTTACTGGAGGAAAGGGTACAGGAGGAGGGAAAGGGAGTTGGAGATTACACCTAATACAAAGGCATGTGGGAAGGAAATAGTTATAACAGAGATGGTGGAGCCAAAGAGTAAGGAAGAAGTAGTATTTGATAGCCTCTTGAAAGCCCTAAATTATTTTTCTAAGGGATATAAGGAGATGTTGAAGGAGTTAAAATAGTAGAATATGGACAAGAGTCTTCATCATGAGTTCCTATTTGGAGAACCTTCAGGGGCCTCACAATAGTATGACCACCCTTCACCAACCACTCACCCACCATATTTTAGTGGGCGATATAGAACAACACTACCTAATTTTCTACCATCAATACCTAGTGAGGATGGAGGACTAGATGACCATATTCCCATGGGGTATTTCTTTAGGGAGTGGCAATCCATGGGGGAAGATTTCAAGGTAGCCCTATTATTGAAAGACTATTTCTAGCTCAAACAAAATGAGAAGGAAAGGTAGATTGGGGAACTAAGTACCTTGAAATCAGAGTTGTATCATACCATTGGGAGGATGTACTTCCCCATAAATAATGGCTCTGCTAAGTGTATAACTCAAAATTGGGTGGAGAATTTGGATACTTATTTCTAGCTTAATCAGATTACGAAGGTCGAACCCATCAAAATGGATACCTTACACTTGGAGGGGGAAGCACATGAGTGGTGGTTTTATGGCTTGTCTACATTGGGGCATGCTAGCATGACCTCTTATGAGGATTTCATATGGAGAGTGGTGGAGAGTTTTGATAGGAGGGACCCGAAGGCTCACTTTAGGGAGTTGACCCAACTTAAACAGACTCACCAACCTTAGCATTACATATTAAAGTTTTTTAGGGTTTTCGTTATGGTTCCAAACCTAACCGACATTAGGAGGGTGTACACATTCATAGAGGGCTTACTTAAGCCATTGCATGCAGTGAAAATTTTAAGGATGGAAATGTATGCTAAAGTTTAGAAACTTTGGAAAATATTTTTATTCCCTAATATGTAAACTATAAAATATTTGGTGATATATTTGTAAAATATTCAAATTTATAATGGTTTTATACATATACTCTATATAAATTTGGCAAATTTTAAATGATTTTATACTATAAAATTTGGGCGAATAGTTTTTAGAAAAAATGCAAATTTGTGAATATTTTTTTTGGAAAAAGCATGGAAATTTAGCCCATCTGTGAATATTAGCCCCTAAAAGTTTCCTTGTTTGAGACATGTCAAGTTTCTTCCTTCATCCCTTTGATGTATTTTCTTTACGATGAGAAACATAATCATTTGATACTTCTTCAGGATTGGAAACCATTGAGATCCTTAATTCTTCTTGACTACATGCAATACATAATTATTCAAAGATGGGAGCTACCTTCCAACTATTGAGACCTGAAGAAAAAGCACTCCAAGGCGGTGGAAATCCTAATATAGCAGTGATCACCAATTATTTTTCCAAAACAATATCATCGATGGCTAAAAGATCATCCCTGAGTCTAGCTATCTTTACAAAGAAAAATGTACGACCCTCTATCAATGGGTTACAATCTGGAATATCTATCAGCGGGCTACTACCTGGAATATCTGTTAGTGGGCTACTATTCAAAAATATCTGTCATAGGGCTACTACCCAAAAATATCTGTCATCACGCTACTACCTGTAAATCTCAAGGGGGGGGCTACTTTTTTGACCCCATATCGAGCAATAGGTGATGTAGGGGAGCTACTACTAAACCCATCTTATTTCCTACTCATATTCCCAACAATGACCCTTAAGAGTCATGTGGTATAACATCAGCATCATAATCCTAGGTTGGGCAAGATACTTGACTTACCAAAGGTAAGGATCTCACGCCCCCAAGCCTCCTCACCCATTTGCCAGATGGGGAGGGATAATCCCAACAAGCCCATCTTGTGGGTATGATTCCAACTGGGGTATACTCTACAAATACCTATATAGGGTGAAATACTACTCCAACCCTGTGAGTAACAGATAGGGGTGATATCATATTGTCCAGAGTTACCTCAACCCCAGAATCTCTCTATCTCAATTTCACACTTTGGGAGCTCATACATGGGGGAAGAGTATGGCTCAATATCCTTGATAAGTGGTACCCCTTATCATGAGGGATCACAAATATCAGTCCAAGCTTCTCTCTGAATACCAATAACTTCCCTTTCATCAAAGCATTGGTGAGAATATATGCAATTTTCTCATATATCGATATGTGATGGAGTCGAACTGATCATCTCTGCACCATGTCTCGAATTAAGTGATATTAGAGCTCTATGTCCTTGGACTTGTCATAAAACATGGGATTCTATGCTAGATAGATCTCACTCTTGTTATCGCAATATATCATTATAATGTCTAGGACCTGCTCAAATATCTCTCCAAAGGGCTTCGTCAACCAAACTACTTTGCAACTTGCCATGCTAGCAGAAATATACTCTATCTTGGCGGTACTCAATGCTATAGACTTCTGCTTCCTTCTCATTCAAGATATCATGGCTGATCCAAGACTAAAACAACATCTTGATGTACTCTTCATATCGATAAAAATTTTAGCCCAGCCAACATCAGTGTATCCATGAATTTTAACATCTCTGGTAGAGTATCTTATACCAAGTGTAATCGTCCCTTGTAAATATCTTAAAAATTGTTTGGAAGTGGTTCAATGTGCATGGAGAGGCTCGGTCACGAATTGACTCAATGTGTTCACTGCATAGCATATGTCAAGATGGGTGTTCACAAGGAACATTATAGCCCCAATCAATTGTCTATACTCGAATGGATTCACTAAATCGGGTCCTATAGCTTCTCCACATAACATTTTGAAGTTCATTTCCATCGGTGTGGGTAGGGACTTGCATTCTATCAATCCAAATCTTTCCAGTGGCTTCACAACGTATTTTCCTTGTGAAAGGAAAATCTAACCAAGCCTTTGTCACACCTCAAGGCCTAGAAAATAGTGCATGAGTCCAAGGTACTTCATCTTGAATTCAAAGGATATCTCCATGTTACACTCGATCATCAAAGGCTTACTACCTATCAAGAATAGATTGTCAACATATAGAACCAAAATTAGTGTCATACTGTTATACAGCAAAATGACCCCCTCATTAGCTCAGAGGGAAAAGACATGATAGTTGAAGAAAATACCAAGATCACAAGCCTTGTTTCCACACTAATGCTAGCTAAACACTGACAACATGCTTTATAAAGCTTCTCTGTAAGCCTAAGGGAGCGTTAGTGACCCTACTAACTCTACTTTTTGGTTCGGGGATAGAGTTAGTGGATCCTAATGAGAATCTAGAGGTCAAAGGAGGGAATTGACTCATAAATATCTCTAAATTCCCTCCTAAATCTACTGAGAAAAGCAAGGAAACATCTAAAATTCGACCTATTTGTGCGATTTCTAATCGTAATGAAGGAGGCAAATGGGAGAGAGCTCAAAAGCATGACAACATTATTGCTTTTACCTTAAGAGACTCATGGAGGAACTTGGCAACCCTAACTCAATTGCTACATAAGCAAATCTAGGGCTATGGTGATAAAGGTCAGATCATTTGAAAGGATAGCTTACTTGATTGTCGAGCATAGTCTCAAATATAAGCATAAGAAGTTGGTAAGAAGGGAGAGAGAGATAGAGAGGAGTTGGAGGGGTAAGGGAAGGCTAATGCAACAGATGGTTGTAATCACTCTTCTGACATTAATATAGAATTGCAGTTGTACTTCTACTCCGTGGTGTTGGTACTATCATTCATTTACTTGTTTGTCCAATACCTTTTAGCATGAGTAGCTTAGTTATGCGTAACTAGATGTCTTTTATATATTGCTGTATTAGTTATCAAGGTTGTATCCTGTGATTATGCTTGTCACTTCTATGTGCAGGACTTGATCTGGAGTTGGCTCCAGATCAAGTCCTTCACATAGCAGAGACAAGTATAATCACATCATACAACCTTGATAACTAATACATGCATATATAAAAGACATCTAGTTACACATAACTAAGCTACTCATGCTAAAGGTATTGGACAAACAAGTAAATGAATGATAGTACCAACACCACAGAGTAGACAGTACACCTATAGTTCTATGTTAATGTCGGAAGAGTGATTACAATCATTTGCTGCATCAGCCTTCCCTTACCCCTCCAGCTCCTCTCTCTCTCTCCCTTCTTACCAACTTCTTATGCTTAGACTTGAGACTATGCTTGACAGTCAAGTAAGCTATCCTTTCAAATGATCTGACCTCTATCACCATAGCCCTAACTTTTCTTATGTAGCAATCGAGTTAGGGTTTCCAAGTTCCTCCATGAGTCTCTTAAGGTAAAAGCAATGATGTTGCCATGCTTTTGAGCTCTTTCCCATTTTCCTCCTTCATTAGTATTAGAAATCCCACAAATAGGTCGAACTTTAGATGTTTCCTTGTTTTTATGAATAGATTTAGGAGGGAATATAGAGATATTTATGAGTCAATTCACTCCTTTTACCTCTAGATTTTCATTAGGATCCACTAACATTGTCCCCGAACCAACAAGTGGAGTTAGTAGGGTCACTAAAGCTCCCTTAGTCTTACAAAGAAGCTTTATAAAGCATGTTGTCAGTATTTAGCTAGTGTTAGTGTGGAAACAAAGATTTTGATCATGGTCCTTTCTTCAGCTATTATGTCTTTCCCCTCTGAGTTGATGAGGGGGTCATTTTTCTGTATACCACATACCTTGGAATACATTGAAGTAGAGGTTGGGATCAACATTGATTCTTGTGAATCCCAGCTTCACCAAATAATTGTATATGTGGTCATACAATGCTCATGGGGCTTGCTTCAATCCATACAATTCATTATTTAATCTACAAACATGTTCCTTTCAATCCTCTACTTCAAATCCATGTGGTTTCTCAATGTATACTTCTTCTTGTAGCATGCCATGGAGAAATGTGATCTTTACATCCAACTGATGAAGGGTACATCCTCAACTTGAGGCAGGGGAAACTAACGATTGAATGGTTGTATATAGAGCCATAGGTGCAAATGTATCATCATAATATTCTCCCTCTTTCTGGGAGAATCCGCGAGCACGAACCTTGCCTTGTATTTTTCAATGCTTCCATAAATTCCATGCTTGATCTTGAATATCCACTTTGAATTTACCATGTATTTCCCCTTCGGTCTCAGCACAAAATCCCATACATCATTATTCATAATAGATTCATATTCCTCAGCCATAGCATCTTTCCAAACTTGTTCATTTATGGCTTCTTAGAATGTGGAAGGTTTTTCTTGAATCATAGTGCTCATGGATGCAACATATAACTGGTACCTGCATGGCTTCTTCCTTTCTCTAAATGATCTTTGGATGGGCACACAACTATCAACGTCCTGAAGAGTGTCTCAAATCCAAATTGGTCTCTTCCTAGTAGGAGGATTACTAGGAGGAGAATCTAAGGGATCCATGGGCTCCATGGGATCATCAACAATAGAAGTCTCAGATTCAAGCATGGATAGGCCATCCAAGGTATCCATATCACCATTCTTATTGGGAGGAGGAGGCGGAGGAAGGTATCTTTCTTTTCCAATTGTGACATATTCATTGAATGTAACATCCTTGCTAATTTCGACCTTCCTTTGACCAAGAATATATATTCTAAATGCCTTAGAATTTTCATAATACCCAACAAACATACATTTTCTTCCTGTAGCTTCCAATTTGTTCCCTTTGTCCTTCAACACATGGAAATATATGGGCATCCAAATATGTAGAGATGAGTAATGTCGTGATTCACACCTGTAAATACTTGTTTGGGAGTTTTTTTCTCCAAACCTTGAGGAGGCACCCTATTTTGAGCATATACAACAACATTTGAAGCTTCTGCCCAAAGAGATTTTGGCAACTTTTTATCATGGAGCATCTCTCAAGTGGCCTCTACTATAGACCTATTCTTCCTTTCAGCTAGACCACTTGTTTCGGGAGTATATGGCACAATTATTTCCTTCTTTGACACCTTCCTTTTTACAAAATTTAATGAATTCATTTGACATCTATTCTCCACCATTATCGGGCATTAATATTTTTATCTTATTCCCTATTTGATTTTTGACCAATTCTTTTGAACTCCTTAAATGTTTCGAAGGCTTCATCCTTATGCTTCAAATCGTATATCTATGTTTTCCTTGAAAAGTCATCAATGAATGTCATGTAGTAGATATATCCACTAATAGAGTGCATGGGAATTCGTCCACATATGTCAAAATGAATGAGATGGAGGATGTCAGTGGTTTTCTTTTCACTAGAGGGGAGTGGTCCCTTGGTCATTTTTCCACTAGCACATTCCAGACATACTCCATCATGTTGAGATTGAACCTTTGGAATCCTTGAGACGAAGTTCTCCAATTTCGGAAGAGCATAATAATGAAGATGAGCCAACCTTCACTGCCATAATTCTCTTATATGATTTGTATTATGAACCAATGCAAGTAATGGTCTTCTAGTGACCTTGTAGAGTCCTTGATATCTTGTTCCCAAAGTGAATGAATATCTCATAAGTGATCCAACAGGCCAACTACGAACATTTCCTTTGATGAAAGAAACCCTCACTGTTTTGTCTTCCAAAGCAGATATTGATATCAAATTCTTCTTTAACCCAAGTACAATAGATTCCATAGAATTCAAATGAAATTTGACGGATCCAAAACCTTTAGCCAGATGAGTGGAATTCTCTCCAAGAATGATTTTAAAATTTGACTCCTTCTCTACCAAATTAGAGAGAAGTTCCTTGTAACCAGAGAAGTGATGAGTGGCCCCACTATCAACCAACCATCTATCCCATGAATTCAGAGCGGATGAACTAGTAAGAGTGGAAATAAGAATATATTTAGATTGACTCGCAACATTACTTTCATGCCTAGATCATTTTGACTTGTTTTGTGGACGACAATCTTCTTCATGGTCACTTGGAGCCTCATTTCTTCTTCTATCATTTATTCCATTGTGATCATTCCTTCATTCATCTCTCCTTATTCTATAATTGAATATATTTTTGTTGCTTCTAGCATTATAACGCGGTCCATTGTTATTCTCAAGGAAATCTCGAGCATAGTGCCCTTTCTTATGACAATTGTAGTATTCAATGTTCACATATACCTTTCTTCCACCAGAATTTCGAGGAGGAGGCTTTCTTGAATTTGTTGTACCTCCTTTTCCTTTCTTCTTCTTCTTGTCATGAGTGATGTATGCAGCGGGTTCTCCTTATTCCTTCTTTTTAATCCCTCCTCTTTCTATCATCCTTGACTCTTCTTGAGTGAGCTTTCCAACAATTTCATCAAATGGAGGGAGGACATGTGTGTTCCTTAAAGTAGTGATGAATGTTTTCCAAATAAGAGAGACACCTGTTAGAGTCATGACCACCAGTTCCCTATTAGGCACAACTTCTCCAACCCTTCTCAATTTATCTCTAATATGAGAGGTCCTCCTTATGTAGGATTGTATGGACTCTGCTTTTTTCATCTTGGTGTCTTTGAGTTCATATTTCAAGGTGAGGATTTCATTTAAATTTTTGACCTCATACATGTTGGCTACCTTATCATATATGTCTTTAGACCTTCTCATGTTTCCAACACATGCAAGTAGATTATCTTGTAAACCATCATCTATAATTTATTTTTCTTTCAAATCACCTTTCTTGTGCTCATTCTTGGCAGCAACGGATGCATTCTCTCGAGGATCGGGTAAATTTCCTTGAATTTAATACAAAACATCATTGTTATCATTAATAATCTCCAACCTAACTTTCCATGCAACAAAATTGTATGAGTGACCCAGCTTCTCATCACTCTTGAAGTAGGAAGTCATCTTGACTTTGACTAGATCGGTTCTTTCAACTTTCCAAAGATGGGTGCTTCAAGGCTTGTCTCATTTTGGGATTGTCCTTCACCTTAGCTTTGAAACCATGTTAATTTTTAGATTTTTCTATTATGTATCAATTAATTTAGCCCAATTCCAAAATACAATTAGAAATATTTCCAATTACAATTAGTATTTCCATTCATAAACAGTAATTGAGGATAGAAAAATATATGCAATGACAAAGAAGACAATCAACACATCAACAACAGACACCAAATTTGGTCAAAGAATAGGTAAAAACCCCACTTGGGGGAAAGCCCTTTAAATTATTCTTTTATTAGATTGTCATAAATAGTTCAGAAGATCGTACAATGATCCCAATAAAATATGATTAGTAATGTAACCCAAAAACTTCCGAAACGAGTTTATAGTGGAAAAATATATCAGAGGCAACTTGATTCAGGCTTCAAATAGCTTCAGAAAACTTTAGATGATGGTCAACTATAGTCAAACCCTTGGATGCTCCCTTCAAGTTAGTGTGTGTGTGTTTGTAGCTCCCTGAATGCTACCTTAGCCTTAGCATGCATGCATTTGTGGACGAAATTTCCCAGTGTTTTGTGTGCATTCAGAAAATAAACCCTAATTTTGTGTGAACTTTAGATCTGTGACTTCAGACCCTTGTACGACCTTTTCCTTCGCAAATGTGTCAAACCAAATTAGATAGAAGAGAATAAGATGCTTGATGTGATGATGTCCAAATGAGCTTCTAGGTCACTTGTATTTATAGGATTGTAGGGGGTGTCCAACAATGTGCATATGATGTTGAGGTTGACCTATCCAAGTGTGCATGACAATGAAACTGACCTCATCCAATATCCATGAGTAGGTGTACAAAATCAAAAACCAACTTCTTCTTGCTTGAGCATGGTAATCTTTAGGTCGATTCTGGTCCTTACGAAAAGAGGAACTGAATGCCATCATCATATCCATCAAATGAGTAGTCCAAAGTGGAATTTGATTGTAGTTTCATATTTTTAACACATTGGAATATAGCTCCACCACCCTCACTATAATAAAAAATAAATTCCACGAGGGGAAAAAAATCCAAATAATTGGTATTCCCATAAAAATAGGGTGAAATATATCTTGATACTTTCCATTACTATAAAAATGGGCAAATGGGAGAATGTAGTTTAAATTTTGCAAACCGAAATAATTATTTAAACTCTTCTCATCAGATTTCCATGGGCTAATGGTTTACAACTATTTTTTTAAAATACATATTGGATGATGCATATTCAAACCCCTATTTGTGAAAAAATTACCCAACTAAATTAAATAACCCCCTACTTTTGCCCCTAAAACTTTCTATGGTTGATAGTGTCCTCCAGCCCCCCCTTTATGTGTTTCATCATTAATGCATTCCCTTTCGTGCTCCAAAACACATCTCTAAAGTACCTTGTTAATTTCAAGTTTGTATACTTGTCCATTTATTAATGTAAATGGTATTTCTTTAATAGTGAGAATATTTTTCTTCTTTTTAGATAATCTCTGAGGTGTTTTTTCTATATGTAAGAATTCTACAATATTGGCAAGCTCTGTAAGAATTGTTTCAACTCTAATCATATGTACATCTTGGAGGTCATCCTCAATATATATTGATCCTTCTCTAGATTCCAGTCAAAATAAATGGTTTGAACTGACATTCTTCTTGTTAGGTCGAACAATAACTTGAAATTTGAATTCTTGGAATACTAATAACCATCGAAATATGTGTCCTTGATGAAATGGTTTATTAACAAGATACTTCAATGCTTGATGATCAACATAGAATATGAATGGGATCGCCAGGAGGTAATGTCAAAATTTATGCAATGGGGAAATCATGGCTAAAGCATCTGTCTGAGTCATTGAATAGTTCCTTTCAGGTTTGTTAATTTTATGACTCGTGTATGCATTTGGATGATATATCAACTCATCATCATGGTGCACAAAGATTGTATCAACTTCCACACTTGATGCATCAACATGTACATAAAATTGCTTTGACTAGTTGGGAAACTCAATTATGGGTGCGTCAACTAGTTTATGTTTAGTAGCTAGAACGACTCATTACACTCCTTTGACCAAATAAATGGAACATCCTTCTTTATATTTTCATCTATGGGAAATTTGATATCAAAGTAGTGCCTTATGAACCTTGTGTAGTATCCGGTATGCCCTAGAAATATTTTAATTTGCTTCTAATTCACTTGGGGTTTCACATCTAAAACTACTTTGATTTTTGTCATTTGAAATTTTATTTTTTCCTTTGATACTATGTGTCCTAATAGTATTCATATAGGTGTTGCAAAGATATATGTTCTTATGTTCAATGATAAACAAATCTATTTGCATCTCTCCAACATCAGTCTAATCCATTGTTTATGATATTTAAGCAATATATACATTATCCAATCACCAAAGTAGACTTCCATTATTTTGTAAATATATTCCTAAAAAACTTTGACAACAATCCTTGAGAATATTGTTGGTTTATTTTTTAATCCAAAAAGCATTACTCGATACACAAAAGATCCAAATCCAGTGAAAAATGTTGTTTTCTCCTAATATTCTTCTGTGATTGGTACTTGATTGCACCCTAAGAAACCATCTATCATGACCTGCAACGTCATCTCTAATTTTTTGGCAAATGGAATGGGAGTGGGCCAGTGAATGTTAAATTGTTTTCAGCCCACGTTAATCTACACATATGCACAATTTGGTTAGGTCATTCTTTTTGGGTTGCATGACCATATGTGATGAGCCCCGGAAATGGGTAACTATATGGGCTCATTTTGCCTATTATTCTCATTTAATCCACCATTCTCCATATTTTTAAGCATTCTTTTGAATATATTTATGTTAATTGTGTGAATGGGAATAGTCACTTTACCACAAGGTCTAATACGTGCTTATTGCAGATTTTTGGACATTTTTGGACCAAGATCAGGCATTTATGAGCAGATTGGCAGCCAAATACGAAGAAACAAGGCTCAGGATTTGTAGGAGGGGTGCCTCCCGCACTAAATGACCCCTTTCCTTGAGTTCTCCATGATCAGCTCAGAGTTCTACAACCCACCAAAGATGATTTCAAGGGTTAGCCGAGCAGGTCTAGTGAAGTGGCTGATTAACTGCAGTTTTGGGTAGCCAAGCTCCTAAAGTTAAGGAGGACTGTTGGGGGTCCTCATTTGCATAAGTAGGAAGGCTTCAAGCCTTAGTATTTTAGTCATTTGTTAGTCTATTTTTGAACTTTAGTGCAGCCCTGTACTAGCACATTTTCGAGTTTCTTCTTGTAGACAGTTTTTGGGATGTAACTATTATTTTTTTATTAATGAAGATGAATACAACTTTGCACCAGCTCTAAGCTTTCTTAGGAGGCTGTAGCTCTTGGGGTTGGGCCCAACCCAAGCGCCTAGTACCTCCTTTGTGTACTTTTATGTGTTTTTCTTGCATTCATAAAATAATTTCTGTTATTTAGGTTAAAATCTTGCCTTATTACTTAGGTTGTTCTTGATGATTAAGATAGTTGTTCATGCTTCAAGTTGATTTGATAGTTTGGTAATAGAAAAGATCGACAAAAAGGCTACCAAGCAGTCCTTGATCTCATTTCTCCCTCCTTGACCCCATGAATTGAGACCAAGTCACACTTGCCGCCACAAAAACACTATTCTTGCCTTCCAATGCAATTGCTAGTGTTAGATTTTGAGTTGGAAAAGTTGATATGAATTGTGTTTTCATGTTTATATCTATTCTTGCTTAATTTCCATGGCTTTCTTGCATGATTTTCTATCTATAAACTTTTGTTCATCATGTTTTTGGTTTTTAGGGCAGATTAGGTCAAAATAGATAAATCTCTAGTTTTTTAGTCTTTGCTTGGATCAGTTTGGGAAAGTAGTGTGTGGAACACCTGTAAGTCACTCCTACCTATCCTCCCTCCATCATACAACCTTCACTCAAGATTTCTTTTCTTCATTCGCCACACTTTCCCAACTTGCCCTAATTCCTACATTTTTGTGCAACATTGCTTTCTTCATCCTTCAACAAATCCAACCATATTCATCACTCCTGAGCTTCATTTACCAAGCCCTACACCTCTTAACACGCTTATCCACCCTTCATTTCCACTTTCCCACTGTTTTTCCACCATCAACCCTCTAAAAACTACTTTTGGCCTGTTCCTGTAGAACTTCCTGTAGAATTTCCTGTAGATCCCCTACATCCTCCTGTAGAAGATAACGTGAGCAATTTTTCAAGATATGAGTGCAATGGAAATCTCCAGAAGGGTGCTAGGGACACCTTAGGTCCTCTCCACACCATCCCAACCTCCTACAAACACCCACTCCATCTCCTTTCGCCAATAAACATCTGCACAGTAAAAAATAGTTAAAACACATGCATAATAATTCTGCATAAAATTTCTCAAGAATGCAAAAAGATGATTTTTCCATGTTTACCTTCAGAAGTAGCTTAAACACATGCATTCTACCTTTCCAACAGTTAATTGCATCTATTTCAGTAGGTTTACATCTATTTTCTTTCATAAGTAGGGTTAGTCGGTAAAACTAGGGTTTGCTAGGGTTTGCATTTCCTTTTAGCTTTCATCTTCTTTCTGCAAGTAGACTAGCCTCTTTCAAGTTAGATTTCATCCATCATAGTTAAAATCTTCTTCTAAGAACTCATAGAAGTTGGCTTAAGCTCCTAGCAAACTTGTGCCAGCTGATCAAGTGACAGCCTGCAGTAAGAGCTAATACTTGTGCATATAGCATCGTCGCTTCCAAGTTTGTTACGAACTACCGGGTTGATAAAAGTAAAGTAGGGAGTCCCATGAGTTGCAACATCATTTCTGCAATATTGGAGCTCACCATATTTTTCGCACCATTTTAGGGGAAGCACCAGAGTATTTTGTGACTACTGATTTTCTTCTATTTTCTACTGCAACGTTCTGCTAAGTAGTTTATTTCAGCAAAAGTAAAGTAGTTGTTTCATTTCAATTCTATAATCTCAATTCTGCAAAAGTAGATTAGACCATTTTTTGCTTTCATTTCAATTCTACAATTTCATTTCAACAAGTTAGATTAGTCCTTTCCTGCTTTCATTTCAATTCCACAATTTCGTTTCAACAAGTTATATCAGTCTTTTCCTGCTTTCATTTCAATTCTACAATTTCATTTAAAAAAAATAGATTAGTCCTTTCCTTCTTTCATTTCAATTCTGCATTTTCATTTCAGAAAGATAGATTTTAGTTAGTTGCAGTTCAATCTATTTTAGTTTTTGTAGGTACAAGCAGAAGAAAAAAACAACAAAAATCACCCAAAAAAGAGATTTCATTTCATGCCTCGTAGGAACAGAGACAATTGAGGAAAATTCCTACCCAACACCCCCACCACATCACTGAGTCACCCTTCTCTCTTCTTTGGTGGCAGTGATCCTGAAGAACCTATAGCTGAACCTCCAAAGATATACGAAGATAGTATAATAGAAAAAGAGCAAGAAACCATTCCTCCTGAGACCATGGCTGAAAACAGAAACAATAGAGGAAATGGGGAGAGAGTAGAAGGTACCTTTCCCATACGAGAGACCAATGGGGACACAAAAATGAAAAACATGAGTCCCTTAGCCTTACCTCACTCCCATGGATTGACTACTGAAGACCCTGATACCTTCTTGTTTGAGTTTGTTGTCCTTTGTCGAACTTATGACTATGCAGAAGACGAGAAAAAGTTGAAACTCTTTCGTTCTACCCTCAAGGATGCAGCACTCTGTTGGTTCATAGGGCTACCTGGAAATAGTATTACAACTTGGGCTCAAATTTAGCAAGCCTTTAACAAAAAATGCCATGAATACTATAGGTCAAATGATACAAAAGAAGAAATCTTTTGAATGACCATGGGAAGTGATGAATCTTTAGAAGACTATCATTGAAGAGAGGTTTCAACTCAGTTATAAAAGGGCTAGGTGCACACTTGACCCTGAATCTCTGAAGTTGGTTCTGCTCAGAGGAGTCCCTGAAGACCTTCTAGATACCCTCCATTTGCTGGTCGAGGGAGACATCTACCAGCTACCTTATGATGACATAAAGGTTGTGTTTAGAAACCATTCTAGGGTAGCCAGAAAGAGAGGTAGGGGAAGTCAACTCTTAGCTAGAACCCCCTTATCTACTTCATTCCTTAAAAATGAGTTTGCAAATCAGATGGAAGATTTCAAAAGTGAGATGAGACAGACCATTTCCATGCAAATGGATACCTTGCAAAGGCAAAAGAAGCAAGAGGTAGCCGAGAGGGCTTTGGCCGTCTTCTGTCCTAGGTGCACCAGAAAGGATCCTAGGGACGAATGTCCATTGCACTCTGTAAAAGTTCATTTTGTCTGTGAAGAAGACCATCCTACAAATTAGTGCCCTTCCTTGCCCAGATTTAAAGCTATATACCAAGGGGCTAAAGGAGCCACTGAACCACTCTACTTCATGAACCAAAGGAGGCCACATGGACCCAGACCTTACCAACAGGGAATGTAAGGAACATCCCAGACTTATTACAACTCCAATAAAGCCACTTCCATGCCTTCTTGGGGTCCCCATACTCATCCTTCCTAGTCCATACCCCCTCGTTGGTCGTATCCTCTTCAATACCATACTCAACCAGCTGCTCACTCATTTCATTCTCACACTCAGCCACAACCTCAGTGGAATGCACCTCATTAGGGGTGGAGGCCCCAATACAACTCTCCTCTCGCTCTTTTGCCTCCACCACATGCTCAATCACAACCATTACCTCCTACTCCTCCAAGGCAACCCCAGATACCTGCTCAACTGAACCTGAATCCCAATAACAGACAGGCCCAACAGGTATACTCTAGAGAAACCACATGCCTTACCTATGCTGTGGAGATTTAGGAGATCAACCTATGATCTAGGAAGGTCCTCCCAAATAGCCAACCTCTTCCTAAGGAGGATGAGGAAGAGAAACATGAAAGTGAACCTAAAGCCATTCCACCCTTTCCTGAAAGACTAACTGGAACCACGCAACCAAAACCAGAAGAAACTGAACTTCTGGGAGAACTAAAACAGTTACGTGTGAAATTACCACTTCTCCAAGCCATAAAAGATGTATCAATCTACAATAAGTTGATCAAAGGGAAGTGTTTCAGGCACCCAGGTAGGCGTAAGAGAGATGCCCCAACTATCAATGTCATAGGACAACTATCTGACCTGATGTTGGGATAGGTAATTTGTCCAAAATATCTGGACCCTAGGAGTCCTATAGCCGATCTCCACGTCAATGGCACCATAATCCCCCACACTTTGATTGATCTAGGGGCTGCCATTAACGTAATGACCTGGGACACTCTGCTCAAACTCAACCTTCAGAGTTCCCTAAGAAAGACCTCAATAGTACTGCAGTTGGCAGACCGCTCCACTGTGACTCCTGAGGGGATTGTGGAAGATGTCATGGTCTCCATTGATTCTTAGGAGTACCCTACTGACTTCTTGGTCCTTCCCCCAAAGGAAAAACTCACTGAGTATCCCCTCATCTTGGGAAGGCCTTTGTTAGCTAGTGTAGATGCTTACATCAATTGTCGAGCTGGGAGCATGACCATCAAGAATGGGCATATGTCCAAACAATTAGTCCTATATCATCCTACCCAACCTTTGCTAGAACATGACTTACCTCTTTGGTTGGAGCAAGAAGATGAAGATGAAGTCTATTCTGCCCCATTGTGCATCGTGGAAGCCACCAGGGGAGGTCCTCAAACCGAGGATGATCTTATTAAGGATTTGATTCAAAATCCACCCCCCAGTGCACTATGATTAGAAGAGTTAGTGGAAGAAACCAAAGCTAGTGCTTTAGTTGATCTTTATGTGGCTAATACGACCTCTCTCTGAGTTAATAATGTTTAATTTGGCCCTGAAAAAACCTTAAAGATAAACTCATCCCTATCCACCTCTCAGGGGTAAGATTTGTGTAGCTTATTGAACGACCATTTGGATGCTTTTTCTTGGAGCTATCAGGAGATGAAGGGAGTCCACCCTTCAGTCTGCACCCATCACATCCACATTAAAGAGGATTGTAAGCCAGTCAGGAAGCCTCAAAGGAGGATGAATCCAGCCCTTAAGGACATTGTCAAAGAAGAACTGCAAAATTTGTTGGATGCAGGATTCGTCTACCCCATCTCTAACAGCGAGTGGGTTTCTCCTTTGGTGCTTGTGCCCAAGAAAAACGACAAGTGGAGAATCTGTGTAGATTATCGAGAACTTAACAAAGCCACAAAGAAGGACCATTTCCCTTTGCCTTTCATAGATCAAGTGTTAGATGGCCTGGCAGGGAAGAAGTTCTTTTCCTTCCTAGATGAGTTTAGCGGGTACAATCAAATCCAAATCAGCCCGAAAGACCAGGATAATACCACTTTTACTTGTCCATGGGGTACCTTTGCTACCGGGTCCTTCCCTTTGGGTTGTGCAATGCTCCTACCACTTTCTAGAGAGCAGTATTGAATATATTCGCTGAGCTGGTTCATGATTCAGTGGAAATCTATATGGATGACTTTACCCCTTATGGTTCTAACTTCCAAGAAGCTCTAACCAACCTGAGGAAAGATTTAGACAAGTGTATTGAGATGAACCTGTCCCTCAGTCCTGATAAATGTGAATTCCTAATGACTGAAGGGACCGTGTTAGATCATTCAATTTCTTAGAAAGGTTTATAGGTGGATCCCAATAAGATTGATATCATCTAAAGGGTCCTGCCTCCTCAAAAAGCAAGAGATGTTCGGAGTTTTCTATGCTTAGCAAGATATTATAGAAGATTCATTAAAGATTTCAGTAAGCTAGCCTCTCCATTGTTTGGTCTTTTGGGAAAAGATGCTGAGTTCATATGGACTGACAACTGTCAAGAGGTTCTAGATGCTTTGAAAGGTAAGTTGATAACTGCCCCAATCTTGAGAGGTCCAAACTAGGCCCTACCTTTCCACATTCACTCAAATGCCTCGAACAAAGCCATAGGAGCAGCCTTAGGACAAGTTGAAGAGAAGCTACCATATGCCATATATTTTTTTAGTAAAAACCTGTCCAAGGTAGAGTTGAACTATATTGTAACCAAGAAAGAGCTCTTGGCTATAGTCCATTCCCTAAACAAGTTCAGACACTACATCACTAGCTATCAAACATTCATGCATATTGATCATGCTGCAATTAGGTATTTCATGAACAAACCTGATGTAAACGCTCGTACCATTAGATGGTTACTTTTATTGCAACAATTTGATTTGACCATTGTTGATAAGCCAGGTAAGGAAGATGTTGTTGCTAATTTTCTGTCTAGACTAGATTTGCCTGCAGGTGAAGAAGGGATGGTGGATGATCAAATGCCAGATGAACACTTGTTTTCTATTTCAGTACTCTCTCCATGGTTTGCTGATATAGAAAATTATTTGGTTTCAGCATAGTTTTCGTCATACCTGTCCTCAAAAGAGAAGAGCAAGATTGTGAGGAAAAGTGCCCCATTCACTTGGATTGGGGGCAATCTTTTTAAACTTGGCCCAGACCAGATTTTGAGGTGGTGTGTCAGGGAGGAGAAAGTTTTTGAAATCCTCCTAACTTGTCATGATGGGCCCTATGGAGGCCACTTTGCAGCAAAGAGAAAAACCTTCAAAATTCTACAGGAAGGATACTATTGGCCCACTCTTCATCAAGATGTCAGGATATACATCAGCCAATGTGACAAATGTCAAAGGATGGGGAAACCTACTCCAAAGGATGAGATGCTCTTGCAACCTCAGGTGACTTTTGAGGCATTTGAGAAGTGGGGCATGGACTTTGTGGATCCTATCAACCCTCCTTCAAAACAGAAGTCCTACATCATTGCGTGCACAGATTACCTGACAAAGTGGGCGAAAACAAAGGCAATCAAGGTAGCAAAAAAAAAGGGTAGCTGAGTTTTTGAGGGAAAATATCTTCTACAAGTTTGGTTACCCAAGAGAATTCGTCACAAATCAAGGAAGTCAGTTTACCTCTAACCTGATTGAAGACCTTCTCACTCATCACAAGATTAAGCACAAAACTTTCACCCCTTTTCATCCGCAAGCAAATGGACAGGTGGAAGTTACTAATAGAGCTTTGGAAGGGATTTTGACTAAGGTAGTGAGCAGCAACAAAAAAGATTGGGCAGATCGCTTGGTTGAGGCCACCTGGGCCTATAACACTACTTGGAAAACTACAACATGCTTCACACCCTATGATCTGGTCTACGGGAAGAAGTCTTCGCTGTCCATAGATTTTGAATATAACACATTGAGGTTGGCAGCTCAGCTGGACCTAGATCTCAGCCATGCACAACAGGAAAGATTGCTTCAGCTAAATGGATTAGATGAACAGAGAATGCAGTCCCTTCTCCACTCAGAGGTAATCCAACTTGAAAGAAAGATATGGCATGACCAACACCTAAAAGAAAATAAATTTCAGCTAGAGGATTGGACACTGCTATATGATTCAGGATACAAGGATTTCAAGGGCAAGCTAAGGACAATATGGCTGGGACCATATATAATGGAAACATGCAATGACAATGGTTCAGTCCTTATTTGGACCATTTATGAAGAAGCCATCCCCATGCTCGTCAATGGGCATAGATTGAAAATCTACAGGAAGCCCCTTTCCAACCAGGAGTTCATTGAGACTCTTGGCAAATCAGTATTGGTAATGGAGCAGGTCCCTGTCTTCACTACACCTACACCATGAAAAAACAAACACCAAAAAAAAAAAACAGAAAAAACACAGAAAAAAGGAAAAAGGAATAAAATATCCTTGGGTGAAAATCTCTTGGAGGCACCCAGGGTAGACAATGAGGGTGAAAACCTCCTGGAGGCACCCCAGCTGTCTTAGACAAAAAAAAAAGAAGAGAAAAATAAACCTAATTTCTGTTGAATAAATTGCACGTTGTAGGAAGGTCATTGCAGGTTTTGGGAGGATCGTGCAAGACAAAGACATAGGACATGACCAGGATGCATGTATCCCTCACAATCCATTCCTCCATAATCGTTACCCTTTCCCAAGATCTGGTTTCATTTGGTCCGAAATTCCACATCCTACAGGAAGCTCTGTATCTTCTATAGGAGGATCATGTAGAAACTATAGGAAAGCCAAAATCGATCTTAGAAGAGGACCCAAGGGTTTGAAATCTGTATATGAGGCCTATAAACCTCCTTGCCTCCATCCCTTGCCATATGTCACCCTTTTCCATCTCTCTACACCTCCATTACACTCATTTTTATGTCCTTGCACAGTCACACACAAAAATCTTGTTTTTCATGCTGCAAACAAAATTTTAATGACAAATCAAACAACAGTTTTTTTCACTCACCAAACTTGATACCCTCCATCTATGGTTCCTTGTCATCCGAGACCCTCGTCAGTAGTTGTAGCCCTACTCATTTTAGCTTGAATTTCAAAAGGAGAAGCAGCTACAGGAAATCCTACAGGACTCCTGTAGTAGCTAATCCCTCTGAAAAGCACATTACAGAGATAGGGATAACAAAGTATAGCATATGAAACAAGCATGGAGATCTGTTTGAATGTTTGAACATCAACAACAGCCCAAGGATGAGCATGCAGAACGCAAACAGCAACAGTAATGAAGAAATGGGTTCCAAAATCTGAAATGTGCATAACATGACCGCGATTGCACAGGTAAGTGCCCAAACCTATTCCTCAATTACATGAATCATATTTCAAGGCTTCGTGACTATGGGAATGGTTCAAATTGAATGGAATCAGTGGCCAAATAACTGGCCACCCCCAGTCAGTTACACATCCTTGTGGAATCCAAATGAGCCCATCAAATTCAAAATTGCTGATCAAATATTCGGGACTGGTAGTGGTGGCGGTGGATAACAGGAGTAAGGGAGGTAATGGTGGTCAGACAACATGCAAAAACATTATGACAATGACATAGGATCAATGGTCCAGTCTGGCCACCTCATCACCTCATCACAAATCACACTCGCAGATAAAAAACAAGTTAGTTAAGTCATTCACCACCTTTGTTCATTCTGCACTCACAACGTTCTCGACTGAAGTACGCAGCTACCACCTCCAGAGCAGCTAACCAATTGTCCTCCGCCAGATTTCTATCTATTTTTCAAAAATATCCTGCCTATCGGACTCTACAGGAAGCACAATTTCATTCTACAGGAGCCGGGTGACTTCTACAGGAAGGGTTCCACAGGAAAGGCAGAGAATAGCTCTGCAGAAAGAAAACCTGGAATTTTCATCAAATTTCAAGCTCAAAATGAGGTAGGCTCAGGAAAACTTCTCTGTGCATGATTTTTTTGTGCAAGGTGGTGAATTGAACATGGCATTAGATTGAAAAACTAGAGTAAAAGTCTGCCTGTGCATTGAGAAAAAAGTGAAAGTCTGCTTGCATATTTCACTGAGTTTACCCAGTTTTTTTCTTTGCATCTGAAATCTCCTCATCATTTTTTTAAATTCTCTTGTAAGGAAGATACATGCATTAGTAGAGGCTAGCCCGTGTGTGTGTGAAAAAAACAGAATTTACATATTTATCTATGTGCTGAGAAAAGAACTTGTGTCCTTATGCTCTATTCTGTAAAAAAAAAATTATCTTCATAAACAGACAGTCGAATTCTGGGTGACAGCAGTTTTAAAACAGGGGAATTATTGCCATTTGATATTGTAAGGAGTAGACGAGAAATTCCTTCTTGGGATAAAAAAAAAACCGAATTCAATTATCCTCTGTTTCAGTGATTGACTATTTTTTTCCCACCTGAGCATTTTCTTTTCTTGTTAAAACAAAAACTCAACACCATGCCAGGAGGATTCATGAGGAAAGAACCCTTAAACTCTATCAAATTGTATGAACACCCTAAGGTGGTGGACCTTTTCACCTGGGCAAATTGGATATCCTTCTTTGACAGAATTTAGGGTTATGATGAGGAGGTGACTGAAGAGTTTTTGATGTCCCTGAGACCACATTCGAAGACACATGCCACAGTTAGTTTTAGGGGTTTGACCGTAGAGCTTACCCCTGATTTCATAAGTAAAATTATCGGTATACCATTGGGGATCCCTTGGAGCAAAGAGGAGAAATCATTGGGACAAGTGGCTAAGAAAACATTTTTCTGCTTGAGGAGAATCCTGTAGAAGACAAAAACGAGGTCAGAAGGACAAGCTTTCCTCCTCTCTAGAGTGAAGTCAGTTATCAAATAATGAAGTATATCACATGTGAAGGGAGGTTTAACATCATTTATGGTTATCATTTCAGGATGCTACATGAATTGAGGTATGGGATGGACTTGCCTCCAGCTAAGAAACTGAGCATCCCATATTTCCTCCTTCAGTCTTTAATTGAATGTGGTACAAAGCTAAATGCAGGAGTCCCAGATCAGTTAGCCCACCATGGACTCATCAAACTGTTGGTGGAAGATGCCTTACACACTTATACTATCCCCATAGCTTGGGAGATCTTTAGAAATATGTCCAGGGATGATAACATAAAAACGTTGGCTGAGAACATCAGCCCATCCAACAGTGATGAAGGGGAGAAAACTAAAGAAATTGAGAAGAACATTGATGAGGGAGCACAAGACATTCAAGCAGAGGGAAAACAGAGGAAAAATAGAGGGAAAAAGAGGAATTTGATAAGATTTTTGAGCCTAAGACAGAAAAGGAGAAAACAGCAAAAACAAAGAAGGGAAAAAGGACAAAGATTGGAAAGAAAAAGGCCAAGAAAGCCCAAAAGAAGGCTGCCAGAGCCAAGGCAGGCACCCAACAAGAGAAAGAAGAGACACACCTTGAGATATCAGGGACACAAGCAAAAACAGGGGGTGTAGAGATTTTTACAAGAAGTGAAGGAAAAGAACAACAGAAAGAGAAATCCCGTGAAATGTTGGCAAGGGAATTAGGAGTTGTGCTTGTTGCATTAAGCACACCTACAAAACAAAAAGGAAAAAGAAAAAGGCAGACCTCCATGTACTTTAAAGCCAAAAAAAGCACAAGGATCAAAGTGGGCAAACCTCAGCCACCATCCAAGGAACCAATTGTCGTTGAGGACTCACACACTAAAAAGAAGGAAGAGTCTCCTTCCAAGATATCTATCACCTATGAAAGAGGAAGCCCAAAAACCTCCACATGGAAAGAGAAAATTAAGTTGATGGACTCAAAAGCAGTTCTACAGGAAGCTGAAACATCTCTACAGGAAACTCTAGCCAAGTTAAAAGAGACTGAGAAATTGGAGGAGAAGGCAGCTAAATAGTCACAGGGGGAGAGCAAGGCTGAAGAAATACCTGAACCTACCCCTCAGCCTAATTTGGGCTCATATTACAATCTGTTGGAGGGTGGGAAAATCATCCCACAGAAATTTGTTGTACCATTATTTTTCGAATTAGAGAAAGAGAGGATCAGAACACACACATGGATGCAAATCGCCAAATCTAAAGGAGTTGAGGACATAGGCCACATGGAGGATAAGCTAAAATAATTAAGAGGGGAATTGGCCATGGTGAGGCACATAGAAAGATGCAAAAGAGCCCAACTACGGGAGGAGAATGAGCTGCAGAAAAAGAAGTTGCAGCTAAAGGAAGTCCATAAGGAAGATAGGTTGTCCATTTTGGGAGGGCAACAGTAGCAAGAAGGACCTCCAGCAAACAAGGAAACAACCGAGAAACAACAGAAAGAGGGAGAGCTACAAGCTAATGTGGAGATGCTAACAAAACTGCTGCAAGAACGAGAGTCTCAGGCAACAAAAGAAATACAAGTTTTAAAACAGCAGTTGCAAAAAGCCCAAATGGCCCGCATGGCCAGTTGGGCAGTAGAAGCCTTACAATGTAGGAAACCTGTTAAATCCTATGCATTATATCTTAAAGACCAATAGTTGCAATTTCAAGTTAACACATTGGCCCAAAGGGGCACCACTCCATTTCAGAATTACAATCAGTTTCTGCAATTGTGTGACAATATCTCAGCTGAAGATAACGCCAAGTTAGAAAAATTCTATTTACACAACTTGGTGCTTCCTAACATGAATCTATGGGACCCAAACACTGTATTAGGAGGTTTGCAACTCATGGCCATGAATTCTTGGTTAAGCCATGAGGAAAAGAGGGCAGTAGAGATTCAAAAGATTATGGCCAGGGAACTAAGTGAGCCACTCATGATCATGACAGAACCAGAAGATCCCTCAACTCTTATATATTCTCATCGGTACCTTGCAAACATCCCTCACATTGCGCCTAACTATGTTGAAAGGCAAGCTCAGGCCATTTCTCACTTTGAAGACATGGAAAGACTGTTTGGTGATAATTTCATTCATGCTTGCATAAGGAGATGGAACACATTGTCCCATAGTCTGAAAATAAGAGAGTACCACTCCTCAACCAGAATGAGGGAGGCTATGAGAAGAGTACCCCTATACAAACAATCAATGCACAACTTGAAAGCCAATTGGATTTGCCTTAAGTTCAGCCCTCCACTACTGTTAGGGATGTTAAAAGGGGTCAAGGAAGAAGAGGAGCAAAGACAATGGGAGGAAGTAGACAGAAAGGTAGGTTTTCATGATAGAGAAGAGGACATCACCTCAAAGGCTTGGTATGTCAGAGAGGCAATCAAAGCAATCAAAGATGATGAACTGGATTAGTTGCTCAAAGAATGAGCAACACATTCAGCAGGGGGGTTGATGATGAGCCTCGGAAATGGGTAACTATATGGGCTCATTCTGCCTATTATTCTCGTTTAATCCACCATTCTCCATAGTTTTATGCATTCTTTTGAACATATTTATGTTAATTGTGTGAATGGGAATAGTCACTTTACCACAAGGTCTAATACGTGCTTATTGCAGATTTTTGGACATTTTTGGACCAAGATCAGGCATTTATGAGCAGATTGGTAGCCAAATATGAAGAAACAAGGCTGAGGATTTGTAGGAGGGGTGTCTCCTACACTAAATGACCCATTTCCTCGAGTTCTTCACCATCATCTTGGAGTTCTATAGCCCACCAAAGATGATTTCAAGGGGTCGCCAAGCAAGTCTAGTGAAGTGGCTGATTAACTGCAGTTTTGGGCAGCCAAGCTCCTGAAGTTAAGGAGGATTGTTGGGGGTCCTCGTTTGCATAAGTAGGAAGGCTTCAAGTCTTAGTATTTTACTCATTTGTTAGTCTATTTTCGCACTTTAGTGTAACCCTATATCAACACATTTTTGGGCTTCTTCTTGTAGACAGTTTTTGGGATGTAACTATTTTTTTTTATCAACGAGGATGAATCCAGCTTTGCACCAGCTCTGAGCTTTCTTAGGAGGCTGTAGCTCTTGGGGTTGGGACCAACCCAAGTGTCCAGTACCTCCTTTGTGTACTTTTATGTGTTTTTCTTGCATTCATAGAATAATTTATGTTATTTAGGTTAAAATATTGCCTTATTACTTAGGTTGTTCATGATGATGAAGATAGTTGTTGATGCTTCAAGTTGATTTCATAGTTTGGTAATAGAAAAGATCCACAAAAAGACTACCAAGCAGTCCTTGATCTCATTTCTCCCTCCTTGGGACCATGAATTGAGACCAAGGCACAGTTGCTGCCACAAAAACACTGTTCTTGCCTTCCAATGCAATTGCTAGTGTTAGATTTTGAGTTGGAAAAGTTGATATCAGTTGTTTTTTCATGTTTAAATCTATTCTTTCTTAGTTTCCATAGCTTTCTTGCATGATTTTCTATCTATAACATTTTGTTCATCATATTTCTAGTTTTTAGGGCAGATTACGTCAAAATAGATAAATCTTTGTTTTTTCAGTCTTTGCTTGGATCAGTTTTCGAAAGTAGTGTGGAGAACAACTGTAAGTCACTCCCACCTATCCTCCCTCCATCATACAACCTGCTCTAGCCCCTCACTCAATATTTCTTTCCTTCATTCGCCACACTTTCCCAGCTTGCCCTAATTCCTACATTTTTGTGCAACATTGCTTTCTTCATCCTTGAACAAATCCAACCATCTTCATCACTCTTGAGCTTCATTTACCATGTCCTACACCTCTTAGCACCCTTATCCACCCTTAATTTCCACTTTCCCACCATTTTTCCACCATCAACCCTCTAAAAACCACTTTCGACATGTTCCTGTAGAACTTCCTATAAAATTTCCTGTAGATCCCCTACAGCCTCCTGTAGAAGATAACGCGAGTGATTTTTTTAGATCTAAGCATGGTGGAAATATCCAGAAGGGTGCTAGGGACCCCTTAGGTCCTCTCCACACTGTCCTAAACTCCTACAAATTCCCACTCTATTTTCTTTTGCCAATAAACCTCTGCATAGTAAAAAATAGTTAAAACACATGCATAATAATTCTACATAAAATTGCTCAAGAATACAAAAAGATGATTTTTCATGTTTGCCTTTAGAAGTAGATTAAACACATGCATTTTACCTTTCCAATAGTCAATGGCATCTAGTTCAGTAGTTTTACATCTCTTTTCTTCCACAAGTAGGGTTAGTCTGTAAAACTAGGGTTTGCTAGGGTTTGTGTTTCCTTTCAGTTTTCATCTTCTTTCTGCAAGTAGACTAGCATCTTTCGAGTTAGCTTTCATCCATCACAGTTAAAAGCTTCTTCTAAGAACTCATAGAAGTTGGCTTAAGCTCCTAGTGAACTTGTGCCAGTTGATCAAGTGACAACCTGCAGTAAGAGCTAGTACTTGTGCATATAGCACCGTCGATTCCAAGTTTGTTACGAACTATCGGGTTGATAAAAGTAAAGTAGGGAGTCCCAGGAGTTGTAGCATCATTGTTGCAATACTAGAGCTCACCAATATGACTTGCCCATTGTAATGTTTGAACTAGGTAGATAATTTCAGCGACAAGCATCCCCTTTATCAGTGAAAATTTTAAGGATGAAATGTATGTTAAAGTTTACAAACTTTGGTGAATATTTTTACTCCCTAATATGTAAACTATAAAATATTTGGTGATATATTTGTAAAAATATTCAAATTTATAATGAATATATATATATATATATTCTATATAAATTTGGCGATTTTTAAGGTAAAATGATTTTACAATATAAAATTTGGGCGAATAATTTTTAGAAAAAATGAAAATTTGTGAATCTTTTTTTTGAAAAGGAATGGAAATTTAGCCCATCTGTGAATATTATCCCCTAAAAATTTTCTTGATTGCATGGATTGGTGAACTCACATAGACCCTCTACCTTGCAGGAGGCGATGACTTGTGCTTGAAATTTGCAGGGGGCAATTCCTAAGACTATAGCACCCAGTCCATCATAGACTCCCTTCCACAAAAGGGAACTGACACTAGACCCACACCACAATGAGGATCACAAGGAAATGTGAAGTTAGATGAGGATACCAGGAGAGACCTCCAGAGGAGGAAGCTATGTTTTACTTATTGGGAGTCATGGGTACAGGCCATCGATGCATAGAAGGCAAGGCCCACTACATCAATGTATTCTCAGATAGTGACCAAGAAGATGACTTGGGTTTGGTTTGGCAGTGGAGCCAATGAGGGTTAGGAAGAGAGGGGACTACCACTACCACCACCACCTTGGGGAGAATATTTTTCACCATCTGGGGGAGTCTTCACTTCTTTGTGTGGAATTCCCATTTTTTTTACTTTTAGGATCCGAGGCACAATGTAGGGACAATGTGTCTAATTTTTGGTAGACAGTGGGGCAACCCACAATTTGATTGATTCCTAAATGTTTAAGAGGTAGGGAATCACCAAAGAGGAGTCTTAGGGGTTCTGAGTTCCGGTGCTAGGGGACAGGACTATGCAATTCACTCGATACGTTCCCACTTTGACAGTGACAATGCGGAACTAGTTGGTGACATATTATTTCTTTGTTGTGGATGTGTTGAACACCAATGCGGTGATGAGTGTGTAGTGGATTTAATCCCTTGGTTTAGTCAACATGAATTGGAGGAAACTAGAGATGGAGTTCATAGGGTCGGATGGAAAGCTTTTATTTCTTTGGGGCATGCATTCATACCCTCCATAGATAGTTTTAGTGCATAGGATGGAGGATGAATTGAGGCATGGGGACATAGCATGGGCATTGGAGCTAGGGATTTCAAAAGTTGGGGGACAACCCAAGCCACCTCACCCAGACATACAAACCATCTTGGACAGATAGCCAGTATTTTTTGGGACATACTAACAGGGAAACCACCTAGTAGGGGATTTGAGCACACCATCGAGCTAGATCTTAGGGAGCAAGAACTTATCACCACTCCTTATAGGCATGCAAAGGCCTACAAGTATGAGATTGAGCATGCCATCAAGGAGTCGCTGGCATTGGGGCACATTAAATTGAGTTCTAGTCTCTTCACTTCATTAGTTCTTTTGGTGAAGAAGAAGGATGGGACTTTGTGTGTGTGCATTGATTACAAGGAGCTCAACAAGAATACCCTAAAGAAATGATACCCAATTTCGTGCATTTATGAGCTAATGGATGAGCTTAGAGGAGATGAGTAATTGTTAAGATAAATTTTCACTTAAGGTACCACCAGATCAGGGTGAGGGATCAGGACATACCCAAGATGGCTTTCAGGTGTCACTATGGGAATTTTGAGTTCTTGGTTACTCCCTTTTGGTTGACCAACGCACCTGCCACCTTTCAGTCATGCATGAATCATGTGTTCCATGGGAAATTTTGGAAGTTTGTGTTGGTATTCCTGGATCATAACTTGATTTACAACCAGAAGTGGGAGGTGAATTTTCAACACTTGCATATGATGTTGTGTATCTTAGAGGAGAAACAATTTTATGCCAAATTGTCCAAATGTGAGCTATGGCTGATAAACATTCTCTAAACGGGACATATCATTGGTGCATATGGAGTGAGGGTGCATGAGGAGAAGATCAGGGCCATCTAGGATTGGCTTGAGCCCTAAAATGTGGCCGAGTTTAGGGGATTCATAGGCATATGTACCTACTACATGAAGTTCATAAAGGGCTTCTCATAGCTAGTTTATCTCCTCATAGATATAATAAAGAAGGGGTAGTTTACAAGGATAGATAGGGCATAGTTGGCATTTGATCACCTCAAGGTGGTGATGAGTAGTTGCCCAGTTTTGGCACTCCCAGAATTCACACAACCATTCACATTGGAGTGTGATGCATCAGGAGAGGGGGTTGTGTAGTATTGTCTTAGGATGGACACCCCATTGCTTTTGAGAGCTAGAAACACCTTCCACATGAGAGGTCATATTCTATTTATGACAAGGAGACGTTGTCCATCATGGATGCATTGGCCAAATTCTAGAAGTATTTACTGGGCAACAGATTTTAGAGGAATACTAACCAAAATAGTCTTTTCCATTTTATGAGGCAGTATGGCCTCACCTACAGGTAGCAAAGGTGGGTCAACAAAGTGAAGGTCTATGACTTTAATATTGAGTATGTCAAGAGCAAGTATAATATAGAAAATTATGCATTATCTAGGAGGCTCACAACGCTTTCACTCATGATTAGTTTCCATGATTGGAAGGCACAGTTATTGGTGGAGTACTCCAAGGACCAGAGGGAATGTGAAATTTTGGAGGGTATTCACACTTATGAGAATTATAGGGTGATGGATGAGGTCATTTACTACAATGCATGCATATTATTAGTGTTGGGTTCATAATTGAAGGAGAGGATTCTCCATGCATCTCATGACTCACCACTATCTAGACACCAGGGGTTCTGAAAGATATACATGATAGTTAGTGAGAATTTCACATGGAAATGCCTTAAGGGGGAGGTATTGAGATATGTGCATGAGTGTGAGGCTTTCGAGAGGAAAAAGGGGGAGTTGACCCATCCAGCTGGGTTGTTGCAACCACTTCCCATTCTTGAGGGGAAATGGGAAAGTATCTCCATGGACTTTATCAGAGGGCTCCCTATGGTGTAGGGCATGGATTATATTTATGTGGTAGTGGATATGTTGACAAATATTCCCACTTCTTTGATATTTTGTCACGGTACTCAGCGTCATAGGTGGTCGAGTTGTTCTTCAAGGAGGTATTTCCCTTGAATGGAATTTCTAAGACCATGGTCAGTGAAAGAGATAGTCAGTTCATGGGAGAATTTTGGCAAGAGAGTTTTAGGTTAGTGGGTATTGAGATCACCCAGCACTAGTTACCATCCATAGACTGATGGTAAAACAAATAGGGTTAGCAAAATGTTGGAGGGTTACCTTCAGAACTATGTGACCAAGCAACAAAGAGCATGGATTCAGTTGTTACATCTATGTGAGTAATTTACAACACCACCCATCACATGTCCATTGGTATGTCATCTTTCCATGCCTTATATGGTTATGACGCTTTGTATTTGTCTGACATCATTTTTGGAGATAGTCGGGCCCCAAAGGCCAAATATTGGATCCAAGAGAGCTAGGATATCCTTAATCAACCCATAATCAACAAAATATGTATCCATATAGGAATATAATTGAGAGGTAGTTTAAGGAGGGCTACTTGGTTTTTCTACGGTTACAACCATATTTCCAGTCTAAATTGAAGTAGAAGTGGTCCAAGAAGCTACAACCATGTTTATTTGGGTTTTACAAGGTGACGAAGAGAGTTTGGGAGGTGGCCTATAAGCTAGATCTCCCTCCAGGGAGAAAAATTCACAATGTTTTTCATGTTTCATGCCTGAAGATGGTGTTTGGGGAGTAGGTGATGTCAAATATAGCGTTTCCTCCACTTGATGATGAGGGACATCTAGTTTTGGAACTAGAAGCAATTTTGGAAACCAGGGAGAGGAAGTCGAGGAGAAAAACTATTGGGGAGTATTTAGTATGCTGGAGGATTTTTCCAAATGAGAATGCCACATGGGAAGGTGAACACATATTAAGCATCCAATGATGAAGTTGCTTGGGAACAAGAAACATTTGGGAGGGGAGGACTGTAATGTCCCTTCCTAAATTAATTTGTCCCAAGTTTAATTTTATGCAGTTTTGGCATTTTTGGTGACCATGGGACCCACAAAAGTTTGAACAAATAGCTAGGAGAAAAATGGGAGGCTAACATATTTCGTTAGTGGAGCATGGGGACCACATGCACAAGGAAAAAAAAACTTCCCAAGGGAGAAGTTCAAATAGAAAAGGAAGGGAGGTCAAAGCCCTAGATGGAGGGTCCCACATGGGAAAAGGAAGCTCGCTAATTATAAATAGGAGAAGCTCAGCCTCATTTGGGGCCTATTGTCTATAAAACTCACTCTTGTTGCTCCAGCTACTTAGTCAAGTCACTTGTTGTTTATCATAGAGTTTTCCAAGCGGAGAACTCACCCTTTCTTCGTGGGACTTCTAGTGCTACCCTATGGAGGTCAATTCGTACCAATTTGGAGAAGAGATGGAGGGTATTTAGCGCTTATTACTCAGCCATTTTCTCAACTAGAGTGTGTTCCAGGAGGACGTAGGAAGGGAATACATTGATGTCATTTCCAGGGTCTTCCAGGTAGCAATTGTTGGGAGAATTTTGGTATAGAAACTTCAGTGGGATATCAGCCTTTAGGAGAAGTTTTGAAGTAGGAGGTTGCTGCTTGAAGGAAGCATGAATTGTAGCATCTAGGGTTGGAGCAAAAGCCTCTCACGTGGCATACGTGGGTGCTTGTGGGACACATTATGGAGCTAGATTTTACTGGAGGAAATAAGGAGAACCTTAAGGGAGTGTAACTCAGCCTTTTTGGAGTGATTTGGAGGGATTTCTCTAGGAGTTGCAGGCAGACCATATTTCCCAGTAACTAGAGAAGGACTTGGTATTTGCGGACTGAATTTCGGGGTCCAAAACTAAACCAAACCATTTTTGGGTTTTCCTAGGTTATTTGTGGGGAGCTTGGGGTTAATTTTGCAGAAGTTTCTAATCACTGGAGGTGGAGTTTTCAACAACTTCTTTCAAGAAGACACTGCAATTTTATGGGGCAACACAAGGCATCATTGGAGAAATTGATTCTATTATCTCGGCTTGTTATTTTATCTCATCAGTTTTGTCACACTTTCCATTAAGGAAAACCCAGGTGCAACCCCTCCACACTATTGTAATTTTGTTCAAATTGCTTAATAAAATGCCTCAGTTGGTTCTCATTTCTTGAGTTTATATGTTTGTTCATTGAGCATTTAAAATTTAGGGAGTTGTGTTTATTGTTTTCTTTCTGTATCACTTTTTTTTCCTATTTAGGAACATTATACATTAGGAGACCCATCATAACACCTATTTAGGGAATTAGGAGTGTCCCTTATATCAATTTTTAGGGGCAATATGAGCCTCCCGCATAATATCTTTTGGGGGAATTAAGAGCATCCCTTGTAGCAACTTACAAGGGGGGTTTAGAACTCCCTTCATAGAAAACTATGAGCAAGGCTTAGAACCTGCTTTATAGTAGCTTTCAATGGCAATTAAAAACCCACTTATTAAAGTGTGTGTGTATGTCTGTGTAAAATTGTTAATAGGTAAAAAAATATATAATTAAGATATACTTAGGTATGTTACAAGTCGTCCCCACTTGATATGCTTTTTCATCAAAGTAGTAATAAGAAAAACATATTAGAATTCCACTAGTGGTATTAATCAACAAGAGATCTTACTCTTCATTTAACACACAAAGACTTGCACTCGTCAAGTAAATTTGTGGTTCAATCCCTTAAGGAATCAAAGGAATATTGTACATGATGAGATTTATCATTAGTTATATCATAAGGGTCATAATGCCATCCTCCAGGTTTAGAACTATATCTTTCTCACATGTATTTGCATTTTTTGTTATATTATGCTTAGTGAGATGGGTAAAAGATGTTTTTTTTATCTCATGTGGCATAATATGGTTTAAATGCAAGAAATGGGGAAAATTTGAGATGATTTCAATGCAGGAGTTTAGAGTAGACAATAGGGAGAGATTATATGAGGCTTTCCACCTCCTTAACTCCCTCAATCAACCAAAATCACCACTTTCTATCTCATGATCTCGAGGTCATTGGCATCCAAGTAGGATGAGGTCATTGGCTACCATAGACAATCAAGTATAGTTTAACAAGATATAGACTAACCTTTCTCGAGTTTTGGGAGACAAACATCCCTATTTTCTAGGGAGTTGTTGGTATCTACCCTCTTATAAAAATAAAGATGCGAAAGAGCTCATTAGGATTCAAACTTTGTTTTTAGCTAAGAGGATATTAAGCTTAAGCACTTGATACTATTATTTTTGACTTGTTATTTGATGTATTTGACATTGATGCAATGATAATGAGAATTTTATTACTGATCCATCACTGAGTCAGTTTTAGAGGGCTGAGACTCTTCGGTTTTACCACAACCCCAGTGGCTTAGCTCCCTCTTATGTATTGGTATTTCGTTTTAGCTTAGAATGTTTGTTAGTTTTCTGCATTTTATTAGAATATAATTCCTCCAAAAAATCATGTGAATGCTACCTCTATTTGATCTCTCTCATGGGATCATGAATAGTGGAATCTAAAATCACATCCCGAAAATTCTATGTTTATGATTTCTTAGAAAAATGTCTATATTATTTATCTTATTTTGCATATGTTTGTTGTAGCTTAGAAGTTGATACATTTCCCAGATCAAAGTTTTTTGGCATACATTGTATAGTTTTTAAAATCAACTCATCTTTTCCATCATTGGTTACGTTATTTTGTAAATGATAAGAAAGCATGTGCATGTGATGTTGTAGGACTATTGGATCTGTATGCAATGGGTCTTTCACCATCTCCATCCAGGACTTCTTCACACTCCCCAATAAATCCCAAATGTTGTTCTTGATCTCCTTCCCTTAGGTCGTCGTGAGTAACTCTCTTAGTCCAAAACAGGCCTTCCTGAGGTGTTGAGCTTGGATAGGGGTGTTAACCACCTTCCATCCATCTACCACAACCTCCATCCACCTTGCCATCCCTTGATCTCATCATTATTACCTTCCAAACCCTCTCGGAAGCCTTAAAGAATGAAATTGGAAACATCTTGGAGGAATTTAAAAGTGAAATGATGCATACCTTTGCTTTGCAAATGGATACCATGCAGATCAATAGGAGACAAGAGGAAGAAGAGAGGGACTTAACTATTTTTTTCCCTAAATCACTGGAAGGCACCCCAGAAATGAATGCCCATTAAATCTCATAGAGGTTTGCTTAGTCTGCGAGGAAAACCATGCCACAGATAAATGTCCTTCTTTTCCTCGGTTAAAAGTTGTATACCAAGGCGCATAAGGTGGGGCTAAGAAACTCTGTTTTATAAATCAAAGAAGGCCTCAAGGACCTCGTCCATATGTTGGTACACAAATTGTTTTGATAACTAAGGATAGCATAAGACCACATCATTAAGGATCCTAGATCCTCTCGCTCTAGGTGATAATGGTTGGCCTCCCTTTCACCACAGGGAGTAATCCCTGGTGGCAATGTAAATTAAATGGTTGTTGTATAATAATATAAATTAAGTATATTTTCTAATTAAGTAAATAAATAAGGCCAATTTATAGATATGATGCAAAGAGTTGTATGGTGCAAAGGTCTAGGTGGGGAGAGACCTATATGACATCTGTTGAATGATATCAAAACGTAACCTTAATTATATAACATGAAAACAATATTCCATTAGAACTAAAATAAAGGAAAAGAAATGGTTAAAGATAAAGGAAAAGAAATGGTTAAAGATAAAGGAAACACAATTAAATTTTAGTTATGCTTATCTCCCATTTATGATAACCCATTGTTGGGATGGGGTCCCCAGGGGTAGAATTGAATTAATCAGTCATTTAAGTATAGGCAGTTACGCAGTGCATTGTATTAGATATCATTTTTGGGATTCAACTGCGTTAAGTAAGTCATTCATGTATGACCATTTCCATGAGAGGTAGTCGTAAGTGACTAATTTCTCATGATTTTGAATAGTTCACTTAGCACTCATTGCATCGGGTGATGCTCACAGGGGTGAAGAAGTGGGATTGAAACTGGTAAAATAAATCACATAGCGTCAATCATCACTTCCGGTGCTTGCACCTGGTAACCAGGACTTCTCGAGAGGTCACCCATCCCAGATCTCCTCTGGCTCAAGCGCGCTTAACTGTGGAGTTTTTCCCCACAATCAAGCCCACTTATCTTTGCTACCACATTTGAAAAACCTTAGCAAGTATTGTGCCTCATGAACCATTCAAGTAGAGATCCCTTCACTCTTTTTGAATTTAAGTATAGTGGGTTACGCAGTGCATTGTATTAGATATCATTTTTGGGATTCAACTGCATTAAGTAAGTCATTCACGTATGACAATTTCCATGAGAGGTAGTCGTAAGTGACTAATTTCTCATGATTTTGAATAGTTCACTTAGCACTCATTGCATCGGGTGATGCTCACAGGGGTGAAGAAGTGGGATTGAAACTGGTGAAATAAATCACATAGCGTCAATCATCACTTCCGGGGCTTGCACCCGGTAACCAGGACTTCCCGGGAGGTCACCCATCCCAGATCTCCTCTGGCTCAAGCGCGCTTAACTATGGAGTTTTTCCCCACAATCAAGCCCACTATGCTTGCTACCCCATTTGCAAAACCTTAGCAAGTATTGTGCCTCATGAACCATTCAAGTAGAGATCCCTTCACTCTTAGGGGGTTACGCAGTGCATTGTATTAGATATCATTTTTGGGATTCAACTGCGTTAAGTAAGTCATTCACGTATGACCATTTCCATGAGAGGTAGTTGTAAGTGACTAATTTCTCATGATTTTGTAAAGTCTCCACAAAATGTGGACATTGAGCATGCAGTTAGATAGAGTCAAAGGGGCCTTAGCCCCTTGTTTTAGGCCGGCTTTTCGATTCTGCCATGGTCTGTGGAACACGGTATTTTATCAAGAAAAAGTATAAATGTTTGAGTCTTAGTGAGTCTTAGAAGTAAGTTAAGACATGCTTTGATAGAGAATTGAGTACATTAAAGAGTTTAGTTGTCTTGAGCAAGAGCTAAGGCAGGAAGGCTCTGCTTCTTGTGCTTAGATAGAGAAGAGAAGGCTCCTGCAGCTAAGTGAGTAGGAGGCCTAGGTAGAGTCTGCAGCTGAGTGCGTGGACCCCTGCAGCTATGTGCGCAGGGTAGAGAGTTTGTAATCAGTGAACTGAAGATAAATAAAGAAGACTTTTTGAATAATTATTGTGTATTTATGTTTGTATCTATTTATGTTATATGTTGCTGATGAATGACATGTTTTATGAAATAATGATTGAATGCTACGGGAATTTATTGAATCTATCTTAATAATCTATGAAATGAATTCTTAACCACTTCCCCAAAGTTTCAGATTATTTTTCTTATTTTTTCTGATGAATGAAGTAGATCTACGTGAACTCCAATCCAGGGTTACTTTTTGATGTATGAAAGTACGTAAATCAACTTTTTAAAGTCTGCAAGGACTAATTGTGGACCTACGTGAAGGTTTGAAGGTCTCTTTAACCTAGTGACAATAACGAGCCCCAAAAGTCTATCGATACGTGTGAAGGTCGATCCAAGGCGCTCGAAGACATCACACTAGTCTCTGGATGCAGAAAATTGGTTCTTACATCCCCCAATACTGCTTCGGGAGAGACTGCAGCGTGTTCTATGCAGGCTTTTTCTGAAAGGGACAACAGTGTAGGGTTTTTTTGGTTTATGCAACTAACTCTGAACCTGGGTCAAGACCCCCTAAGCCAAAAAATGGTTCTATTTTCGGGACCTAGATCTGCTTAAAGAGATGTGTGATGTTGCATCATTAGAATCCGACTAAGAAAGAGATTGAAAAGTGGTTAGATCGAAAGATTCATGAGTTTGAGGCTCAAGAAAATAGGAATTCGTGCTTGTTAAAGGATGATTGGTTGAATAGATATATGCATACAGAGGTACATGAAATCTTCTTCTAAACTTTCCCAATTGAACTGTACAAGTGGTTAGCTAAACTAACAGATAGTTAATGAAGGTGGAATGTCAATAGTACTATAGTGTGGACTCCAGAATTGGTGCGGCGAGTAGAAGCAACTAATAACAAGATCTTGTGGGTTGTTGATCATTGGCTTGATCGAATTCTGGGAGGATTTCTTACATAATTTGCAATTGATACATCAGTGAGCTATAGTGAAGCAGAGAGGAAATTATTTAAAGGACTACAAGGCAAGTAAATAAGGTCATTAAATCCTTGGATTAAGACGCTATTATGTGAAAATTAGATAATTCCATTACCTTGATGTTCAGAGCTACATGAATTGGAAGATTCTTTAGAAATCATGAAAATTAAGGACCAGAGTATATCCCATTGGTTGGACCTCCTTCGAGTGATGACGAAGGGGCAGTGCAGACTACGCCGTGAAGCGTTGTTCAACTAATAACTCAGGGTATTCCTAGAAAACATCATCCATCCACTCCACCTCCACCCCCACCACCACACCATACTCCTTCACCTACACCTCCACCTCCACCACCTCCATTAAACATGGAAAATGCAATGAAGATGCCAGTTTTCAAGGGCATAGGAAGTGAAGACCCAAATCAGTTTTGGATTGTTACAAATGTTGTGTGGACAGTGCAGAAAATCATCGATGATAATATAAAGAAGGCGAAATTGGTTACCACCCTGCAGGATCACACATTAACCTGGTACATAAAGTATTATGTTGACAATCCTCATGTATTCCTAGCAGAAATGCAAATAGATTTAAGAAAAGAGTTTAGTAGGCCCAAATCTAACTCGTAGTTGGTGATTGAATTTAAAGAGATCATGATGAAGGTTGAAGAGATTCCTTGGGACTTTGATTAGAGGTTGAAGTGCCAGATCATACAGGCTAACATGAAAATCTCATATAGCTAGCATTGCGATTGGTTTATCGCGTCACTTTTGCCCCATTTGAGAAATGCTCTATCACATCAGAAGATAGCAACACATGTAGAAGACCTAGAGATCGTGATGAGGCTACATGCATCACCTATCCATGATACAAACCCAGGGATGTAGCAGATCCACTCACAGTTAGCAAGCCTACAACTAGAATTATAAAGTTTGAAGAAGCACAAGGAGACTAAGTCAAATGTGTGCAAATAAGTTTGGTTTTTGAAGTGCAAGGGCCATGGGCACAATAAATATCATTTCCCCATATACCTGTATTATGTTACAGAAGGGGGGCTAATTCCTTTGAAACCAAAGGCTGCAGCAGGGCCGAGCATGGGGACTACGCTATGGTGTGCTATTCGTTAAGTTAGTAGGAAACATGTGACGGATAATTGCCACTTGCTTTAGAATTTTGTTCAAACACCTCAGCGGTTGTTTTGTAATTTTTGCAAGTCTGAGTGCCGCGATGAGTCCCATTGTTGAAGCTATGAGTTGATGATGGAAATAACCCCTACTTACCCTATGCAAGTAGATACTTGACCTCTAGATCAAGGTGTTGGAGGAGTGCGCAGAGGTTTTCAGGCCTGAGGACGAGGTCGAGCAGGTGGACCTGGTAGAGGACGTAGTCAGATTATCTGCTACAATTGTGGATAGTGAGGGAACTTTGCACGACATTGCCTAAATCATACACACCCATTGTGTTAATACTGCAAACAGTTCAGCCATGCCATAGAATAATTTCTGATGTTAATAGCTAAGATGTCCGAGAAGAAACTGCGGCCTAAACAACCTACATAGAATTTACAAATGATGAAGGCTGAGCCCCATGAGGAGAATTAGAGCATTAATATTCTACTAAGGATCGATATGATGACTAATGCCGATAAGGGTAAGTAGCTTGAGGAAGACGTATCGGTTTGCAAAGACTTGAGAAAGAAGTAACCTTTGATCTTAATCATGCTAAGGAAACATTTATGGAAGCAATGAAGAGCCTCGCTGAGGCCTCCACCTTAGGAAGCTAGGGAAAGACACTAGAGACCAGTACAATGCAAGAATTTGATCCTTCTGTACTTACTAAGTTTTTGGAGACCTACATGAAGTTGTTGTGTGATAGTAAGGTTGTGGAAGGACTACGGGAATTAATAAATAAGTGCGCCAATGAAGAAAAGGTTCTTGATGAACATCGTGTGGTTAGAAATATTGGTAAGCATAAGGCACAAACAGGGTAAGAGATGTACTAACAGTGCATATAGGTGATTATGAAATGGATCAGGTCATCTTCGATCTAGGTCTGATGCGAATGTTCTACCAAAATATACATGGTAAAGGATGGGGAGACCTATGCTGCACTGGTCTCTGATTCAGCTCAGGATGGAGAATCAACAAAAAATCATCCCCATGGGACACTTATATGGAATAATGGTTTATATTGAAGGCGTGATTGCGGTAGTGGACTTTCAAGTTATAGAAATTATAGATTACAATAATCCCTACCCTGTGCTCCTGGGAATTGACTAGGCTATTGAAATGAACGAGGTCATTAATCTGAAGAAGAGGACAATGTTGTTTGAAAGAAAGAGCTTAGGGTTATAGTGCTACTAGATCCTGTAGAAGGAGCGCGCTATACTGAACCAGTCTGCGATTACGTGGAATGTGATAATGAGTTAGATCAAATCTATAAGATAACATCGTGAGATCAAGATTAGATCAATCCAACGACAGATGGACAGATTGCATGGGACTTGGAGAGTTCCTGCACTTCTGATTTAGACAAGGAATTAGAACATTTGCAGAATTGCTTACATGAAGTTTCTACATTGCGTTGCAATATGATGACAAAGTCGTTACGCTGTGCTTCATCGAAGGTAAGAAAGTTACCATATTATGATGGTTTTACTGATGTTGATATGTTTTTAGATGAATTTGAGTGTGAAGTCCTTGAGTACCACTGCTTTCAAGCATTGGAGTTGGCATTGCGTGCTACGTGCACACGATGGTGGGGTATGCATAAGGATAGTTTTATTGGATGGCAAGATTACAAAAGAATGTTGAAGCTCCGATTTGGGCATGCTAATACCAGAATTACGAAGAAGTACAATGGAAGGCATGATCTGTTTGGTCACCTAGAAAAATGGACGAAGGCGTGGGGAATAGAACCCTAGCTAGAGTGGGTACATATATTTTGTTATACCTTGGTTATGATCCCCATGAACTGGTACCTCGAAACGGAGCTCTACCACAACATTGCAGAATGGGATGTGTTGAAGGAGTGATTCTTATTGACTTTTATCTTCAAGGATAGATTTCCAAGCATCAATGAATTGCTTCAAGAATCTAAAGAGGTTATCTTCAGAACAACGAAGGAACCTATGGAATGGACCCCACAATATTGGAGCACCCAGCTATGCCATGCATTGAAATGCTATAATGTGACCACTGAAGAGGAGAAAGAAGACCTGAGGAATATCAATATTCCGGAGACAGAAGGCCATCACAAAGTTGAAGGCCCACAAGTAGAGAACCTAGACATCTCCGTACCTTTGAAAATGAAGCAAGTAACCATTAGCAGTAAAGAAGAACTGAAGTTCACAAATATTGGAGACTATTGGGAGGATGCTATAGTAGATAAAGTTGTTGAACTAGTTTTTGAATATCAAGATCTCTTCCCCACTAATTTTTCGGATATAAAGGGCATAATTGGTTATTTGGGTGTTATGAAGATCACATTGAAGTTGGATGCGAAGCCTATTAAATAGTGGCCTTATCTCCTTAATCCTAAGTATAAGGAGAAGGTTTGCCAAGAGCTGGATAAAATGTTGGAGGCATGCATTATGGAACCTGTTGAAGAGTCTGATTGGGTAAGCCCAATGGTTGTCCAAGAGAAGAAACAAAAGGGTGAAATAAGGATTTGTGTAGATTTGTGGAAGTTAAATGATGCATGTGTCCATGATCCCTTCCCTACGTCATTCACAGATGAAGTGTTAGGCAATGTCAAAGGGCAGGGGGCCTATTCCTTTACTGATGGGTTTTTCGGGTATCATTAGATCAAGATCACTCCAAAGGATAGAATAAAAACAACCTTTGCGATGGAGTGGGGTTTCTTTCATTACATTGTCATGCCTTTTGGTTTAAAGAACGCATCTACAATATTTTCTTGCGTAGTCATAGCAGCATTCAAGGAGTTCATTCATAAGTTTCTGGAGGTATACTTCGATGATTGCACTCTATTTGGATTGGTCAAATGCCATGTTGCGAGTCTGTGCTTGATGTTGGATGCATGTTGAAGACATTAGATTGTGCTGAATTTGAAAAAATGCATATCATGTGTTTCGTTTGGGATCTTGCTGGATCATGTAGTTTGTAATCAAGGATTGTTGGTGGACTCAACAAAGATTATTGTTATTGTGAACTTGGAAGCCCCTACAAATGTTAAGCAGTTGCGAGTGACACTCGAAAATACAGGATATTAGCTAAAATTCATTAAATCCTATGCTCAAATTACCGTGCCTATGGAAAAATCACTGAAGAAGGATGCGACATTTTTTTGGGATGAGGAATCTTAGCACAACCTAGACGTGTTAAAAGAAAAGATGGTGACTGTGCCAATCTTGGTATTTCCCGATTGGAGGAAGGAGTTTCATGTACACGTGGATGCTTCTTACATTGTGTTGGATGCAGTACTCACACAAGAAGGTGAAGGAGAATTGCACCATCCTATAGCTTTCGCAAGTAGGAAGTTGTCAAAGGCTGAGAGAAAACACTCAACGACAGAGTGCGAGGGGTTAGCCATGGTCTACGTGCTACAAAAATTTAGGCATTATCTGTTAGGAGGACATTTCAAGATGTATACAGATCATTCTCCCTTAAAATTTCTTCTCAACAAGCCTATGGTTGGGGGAAAGATTTGCAGATGATTGTTATTATTTTAGGAGTATGAATTTGAATTCATTGTGAAGTCGATGAGGTTGAATGCTAGACCTGACAATTTGTTGCGAATTCAAATAGGCGAGGAACCCAGTAATTTGGAGGAAGGGTTTCCTAATGTGCAGCTCTTTGCGATACGTGTAGCTGATACTCATTTTTATTATATTATTCACTTCTTAACTATAGGGATGGCACCTGAAGGATATACAAGTTAGCAGAAGAAAGAATTAGTAGTGCGCGCAGCCAATTTTTCAGTCATTGCGGGACATTTGTACAAAATGGGTGTAGAAGAAATATTGCGGAGATATGTGCTGGACTTTGAGCATGATAGTATCCTCACTGAGGCTCATGGAGGAGTTGCAGGAGGGCATTCTGCAAGTAAAGCAACTGCACAGAAGATTTTTTGTGTAGGATTATGGTGGCCAACATTGCACAAATATTCCAAAGCATACTATAAGGAATGTGACACACGTCAAATGACTAGCAAGCCGTCATGAAGGGATGAGCTACCACTACATTCTCAGGTATATTTGCAGGTATTTGAGAAGTGGGCAATTGATTTTATTGGCCAATACAGTCCCTTAGGAAGAAAAAGGGTGCACGCTACATTATCACTGCGATGAAATATTTAACCAAATCTATGGAAGCATAGCCAGTAAAGGATTGTACAGGGGAAACGACAAAAAAAATATTGTTTGACCATGTCTTAATGAGGTTTGGAAGCCCAAAGGTCTTGATGAGTGACAAGAGTATGCTCTTTCTGAATGAAACAATTAGCACACTGATAGAGGAATTCCAGGTCTGCCATCTTAAGAGTACACCGTATCACCCATAGGCAAAGGGGACAATCGAAGCTTTTAATTTTTTTTTTTTTGGAGAATGCACTAACAAATGTTTGTAACATGTAGCAGAATGATTGGGATTTGCATGTACTTGTAGTGTTATGGGCCTATAGGACAACCTGTAATAATACGATAGGAAAAACACAGTTCATATTAGTTTATGGGGTCGAAGCAGTAATGCCTATGGAATACATTGCGTCGAGTCTGTCGATAGCAGACTTGATGGATATGGTGGATCGTGAGGCCTTGGAAGAATGGCTCACATAACTCATGGAGCTAGAGGAGGATCGATTTTTGGTAGGATGCCACCAACAAGTACGAAGGAACGTGAAAAGGCAGGGCATGATCACCATATCAAGCTTCGCACATTCAAGGTAAATGATCTTGTGTTGTTATATGATAGTAAGTTCACTAAATTTCCAGGTAAATTCTGGATGCATTGGTTATGACCATTTATTGTCAAGGAAATTACGGATGGTGGCGCAGTTCAACTCGCGAAGCTGAATGGGAAACCCTTCTCGAGAAAAGTGAATGGAAGCAGGTTGAAGATGTATATAGGGGATCTTGCGCAGTGACTATATGGCAGCATGATAGTCTTAGTGCTCCAGGAAGCTGTAAGAGAGTGCAGGAGTACAAAATGTAATGCCTAGTTTGGAGGACAAGGTTTGCGAACATGCTGCACAAAAACTAATAAGGGTGCATTAGATGAAGTTGCGCTCATGATGCTATGTGAAAGGGAAAGGTACCATGCAGCCCAACAAGGAAATGACCGTTGGAGTTACTATTCATGATGGGACGTCTAGAAAGTTGTTAAGAGGAGTAGGGAGGCGAAAATTAAGGGAAAAATCTTTGAAGATCTACCGCCAAAGAAACATTTATTATCAGAATTTGGTGGGAACGGTTGGATTTGAATTCAAACCCCCTTATAAATTATGCATATGGTCCAATAGAGAACACTTTGCATTGTAAGAATTGCTAGAGCCTTTTGTTGTCTGACACATATGAGCCGAGCATTTTGGGAAGAATTTTCGTCACTCAAAAACTATTCTCCAGTAGCCTAAGAGTTATATATGGAAAGCATGACTACCACTAACCTTGCTGAAGCCCTGAGTTCAAGCACTGTCGTTTTTGACATGCCAGGACCAAAAGTTACAAGTATGGAAGCTCTGACCGTTGTGCCCATGATGCCGAGGTCACCTAGACAAAAACACATGATCACAAAATAGAAGTAGCCCTCTATGAAAGAAAAGCAACCAGCCACGAAGGAAAAATAAAAGAATTCGATGCTAGTGCAAATTTCACCAAGAAAGTTCACAGAGACACAGCTGAAGCAGAAAAAGGACAAGCAATCAGAAAAAATATGGACCTAGAAGAGGAAGATTTCCAGGGTATCAAGGATGTCGATGTAGAAGGGGTGGAGCCTATGATGAGGTTGCCTAAGTATATCCCTCTGCAAAAGGGAAAGTCTAATGTAATGAAGGACCCTGATTTAGAGAAATTTGTAATTTCGACTCCTTTGCTACCTGAGCTGGTTGTGTTTGAAGGTCCTCAGATAGCACACATTTTCTTTCTTAAGATGGAGTATTGTGACCTTGCGGACCATGAAAGGTTTCCGTAATTGGTGACTCACAAGTATATGTAGAAAATTCACCATGTTGATACAGGAGCTACAATGTTGGAGCCCATGAAGTGGGTCCACGGTGTTGAGCAGTCAGGGTTGCACAATTTGTTATTAGTGTTGCATTATCACTGCTCCCCCATCAACATGATTTGCATGTGCCAGCACCTCGCACTGGTGCACGATGGGTGGCTATGGTTAGGTAAGCCTATCCCCATCACAGACATGTTGATCCATAGGATCACAAAGTTACCTTACAGAGGGGCAAACCCTACCAAAGAGTTTGGAGGAAAAATTGGAGAAAAAGAGTTAGCAGATAAGATGAAGAAGGAATTTTGTCTGATAAAAAAGTCACAGGGATACTCTATCACGTCCATCTCAAACCCGGTAGTACAGTTGGCTACCCAGATTCTAGTAGGAAAATTAATGAGAAAATGTCGTGCGAATAAAGTTTCGGCGCTGGTCATATCGCTTGCATCTCAGTGTGTGAAGGGGGTGCAATACAAATGGGCCAAGTATCTCTATCATAAGTTCCTCGAAAATTGCCGAGAGGCCCAAGAGGAGAGCAAGCTATTTCATTATTCTTGGCCATTGTTTACAATTTTTCTAGTTGCCGGGAGGTTACCAGAGGATAGCTAGTTTCACAAGGCAATGTGATTTTCCGCGTTGTGGGCCACAAAATATCTAGATCGTATTAAGGAAAAAAATATCTTTTGGGTTTTTATGGATATGTACATGCACATGTTGGTTAATCAGCAACCAAGGTTGTCTCCCACCTTGTTCATGCAGCTATCAGCCTATGCATAATTAAAAGTCGAGTTTCATAGGGTCTTGATCAAATCACGTAGAGACCCTAAGCAGAAATGGCACCCACTGCCTTATATGGTGACCGATATATATATCCATGGAGTTGTGGGGATTTGGCCTTAGGAATGGTGCACCTCTACAGAGTTAGATGCAAGAACAAGCATAGGTGCAGAAAGCTCTATTGTGCAGAAGTGAAATGAAGCCACTCAGAAAGCTATGCTTCCATTGGCTAAACTAAAGAAGAAGGAGACTGCTAATGCAACTGCAGAGAAGGATCATATGGAGGAGCGCACTGCCAAAACATAGACAAAAAGAGAACAGAAGGATGAAGAGGAGAGTGAGAAGTCTTCCTCTCACCACATTGATGAGAAAGAGATGTCAAAGTGGGGAGGAGATGGAAATGAGGAGAAAAGCACTCCTTTAATCCTGAAGAAGCACACGTAGGTGCAGGAAGGTGGACAATGAAAGAAACACAAATATGACAAGAAGACACATATAAATCCCATGGTACTGACAGAGGGTGATCTCGATGAGATCGACAACAATATTCAGGACACAATGACAAAGGTGTTGCAGCAATTTTAGTAGCAATACATGTAGACACTAGGAAGCGTCGAGAAGGATCTGCGTGAGTTACAAATCTAGGTAAATAGAATTCAAGTGGATGTCAGGAAGGCAAGCAGCGCACAAGCGAGCCTGACGTAGGGATGGAGTGCAGTCTCAGAGATTGAATGGCCTCTAAATATCAGAGTCTTTCCTTTACAAGAAGGGTCAGTCCATGTGGATTCAAATGAGGATCACATAGTTCTCAACACAGTGAAGCATATGGCTCTGAACCTTGCCTCGCTGCCACTTCAAACCCTTCATGAGTTGCATCAGGGAGTCTCTGACGAATTGAAAATCCGAGAGAAACGTCCACTCATTGTCACCAATGAGTTTAGAGTCAACTTTTCACAGAAAGGACTTAGGCACTGAAGGAATAGGAGGAATTGTAGACTCAGTGCAAGAATTTGGTCAAATAATTGAGAAATCCTACAAGTTCGTCCCTGAGCTAGATATACCAAAAGATGCAAAGGCTTTAGCTAAAGTGAGGAAATTGGCTACCGCAATGTGTGTGTCAAAGGAAAAGGTTGATAAGATGACTTTCAACCTTCGGATGAAAATATTGGAGTTGCAGTTGAAGTTGCAGCCGACCAAACCATCAGAGGTTTGGGAACAATGAGGAGCATCCATGGCCCAACTAGACGTCGCAGTACAAGGATCAGACCAACTCTTCCTTCAAGCATGAAGCCTCTGGGATACACTACAGGAGGATCCTATGCTGCAATAGTTGAACACAGAAATTAGGGAAGTGCAACAGTGGTACAGTGAGATCAGTGTGACAATGCAAACGTTGGTGCCAGTCCAACGCTTCGTGTGCTTACAGGAAGAAAAATAAAAATTTCTGCAGATACAAGAATTGTAGAAGAAGAAATCCTTTCTCAGAGCACAACTTGAGCCTTGGACAGTGGAAGTCTGCCATTTTTCACAAACCATTCATGAGAAGATGAAGGCAATGCACTAGACACAGAGAAACACATAACTGGTAGTAGAGGGGCCAACCATAAAGAAATTGGTCCAAGAAGTCCAGCAAGCAGTAGAATAGAGTACCGTGGAGCTACAAGCATTGACCAAGGCATTTAGTGAACTTCGCCAAAAACTAGAACAACCAGCTGATTGGCTTGAGGGTGAGTCATGATCTTTGTGTTGGGGTCCTGTTCAGATAGGGTCCCCACGGCTCGAATTGAATTAATCAGTGATTTTTTGTAGCAAATTTTGTAAAATATGTAAAGTCTCCAAAAAATGTGGATGCAGAGCGTGCATTTAGATAGAGGAAAAGGGGCCTTAACCCCTTGTTTTTTATCATTTTTTGGATTCTCCCATGGTCCGTGGACCATAGTATTGTATGAACAAAAAGTATAATTAGTTGAGTCTTAGCGAGTCTTAGAAGTAGGTTAAGACAAGTTTTGATAGATAATTGGATACATTAAAGAGTTTAGTTGTCTTGGGCAAGAGCTAAGGCAGGAAGGCTATGCTTCCTACGCTTAGATAGAGAATGGAAGGCTCCTACAACTGAGTGCACAGAAGGCCTGGGTAGAGTCAGCAGCTGAGTGTGTGGACCCCCGCAGCTGTGTGCACAGGGTAGAGAGTCTGTGATTAGTAAACTAAATATCAATAAAGAAGACTTTTTGCATAATGACTGTGTATTTTCGTTTGTATTTGTTTATGCTATATGTTTCCGATGAATGATATGTTTTATGAAATAATGATTGAATGCTATGTGAATTTATTGAATCTATCTTAATAATGTATGAAATTAATTCTTAGCCACTTTTGCAAAGTTTTAGATTATTTCTCTTAGGTTTTCTGATGAATGAGGTAGATCTACGTAAACTCCAATCTAGGGTTACTTTTCGATGTGTGAAAGTAGGTAAATCAAATGTTTAAGGTCCGTAAGGACTGATCGTGGACCTACATGAAGGTTTGAAGGTTGCTTTAACCTAGTAAAAATAACAGGCCCTAGAAGTCTATTGATCTGCATGAAGTAAGATCCAAGGCATTGGAAGACATCACAGTTGTCTCTGGATGGAGAAACTCGGTTCTTGCATCCCCCAATAATGCTTTGGGTGAGACTGCACCGTGCACTACACAGGTTGTTGCCTAAAGGGCCAACAGTGTAGGGTTTTGTTGGTTGGTGCAACTAACTCTGAACCTGGGTTAGGACCCCCTAAGCCAACACCCATTGTAGTTCTAAATGTGATGCAATATAATATAACATACTCTTATTGATCATTCACTCAACAAATAAAGGTATCAAGGGTAAGATCATCGTTCAATAGTGTTTATATTGGTCAACAAACAAACCCTATTGCAAATAGACAGCCGTGATTAAGTTGCTACATAATCTGGCTCACATATTTTGAGATATAAGCATATGAAATAAATGAAAAGTTAATGACAAAGGAGACAAAAATAAAATGAAATAAAGAAAGGGTAAAAATAGGAAGATATTAACATAAAAACTGTTCGCCAATCTTAAACCATAATATGTGCATTAGGTGCAAACATATTCATAATTTTTCTCTAATCTGTAGATGAAAACAGTTAATAGTAAATATCATGATTGGAACCCCTAATAGGAAAGAAAAAATTCATGATCTGGAGAACAGAGAAAACATACCAATAAAACACATATAACATAATCAAGAATGGAACAGACAAATTTGCAATCACAATTAAGACAGAAATTATTGTAAAACGAAAGTTTGACCTTTAGTTATCAATAATTCATGATTGATCATTCAACATTTATGTTGATAGTATAGATATCGGAACATGAAAACCAAATGATCTAATTCCTAAATGAGGGCAGGCCTCATATTTAGTTCTCTGTGATTACGAATCAAAATAACAAGAAGAACAGAAAGAACATGCAACTGCTAAAATTAATATTCACATGAGATATTGTAGCAAAACAAAAATGTCAAGCATTTAGAAATTCTATCAACAATAAAACCTGTAAGTAATTCTATCTATTTGCCTCTGATAGTATGTATATTTTAGAGGAAATTAGATTAGATAATGAAAGATATTCATATAATCTATCATGTCAACTATCTAAACCATTATTTCAAAACACACATGTTCAAAAATTGAAATAGAAGGAAAATGCAGCAATATTAAATTCAGATTGTATACTAAAAGGTTAAAAAATAGGTTTTGGTATGTGCATCAAGGGTAGACAGGCGTATGACATCCATGTTCCTTCTATCTTCAAATCACCCAATGTTTTTCCCCCTCTCGAATGAGAAAACATTGGTTTTATACGATTTTTTCAATAATTGTTTTACATAACTGTCTAAAATACATATTTCGAAAATATTTATTCAAAAATAGTTTCCCATCTCTCGTAAATGGTTTAAGACTTCAAATTTTCCCTTTAACATTGGACTCCATGCTCATTAGTCTTCCATGGAGGTAGTTTATCCAAATTATAATCCTTTCTAAATAACTTGCATAACATAAAACATGAGTTATGAATTAATAACAACAAATAAATAAACACATGAACAAAACCTGTAACTTTTCCTCATCTGTTAAATTTTCTCATAAAACCGTTAAGGAAAAAAATCAAATGTAAACTTTATTCGCATACCTCATGTCCTTGAAAAATTCTTGCGATAAAAATTCTCTTTATCTTTAAGTTACACAATATTTGTCATAAGGTTACATTTTTAAAGAAATAAACAAGAAACACATTCGCTTGAAATTGTTTTTCGATGCAAGACTTAATTTTTCATGAATGTAATGGTGTCCTTCATAGTAAACCGTCAGTAAACTCTTTAAAAGTTTCAACAAGATCATAAAAAATTCTCTCCTCCATTCTCTTCTCCACACATTGTCTCCTCCATGGTAAAACACTGTAAATACCTTCAAACTTATAAGAGCATATCAAGTTTTGGAGCGTATTCCACTTCAAGAGAAAATGCATAGGTGAAGGTAGGTTAAATGAAAAACCCTAAATTTTTTATGCGAGGCATAGACCTATTACAAAGTTGAATTGATTTTACAATTACATATAAATGCATCTAACTTTCCAGCAAACATGTAATAGTCTCAAGATGAGAGCCATCTTTAATTGATGGTTGATACTTCCCATGGAAAGTTGGAGGGTAGTTTAAGTGGTGCGATGAAAACTTAATGGTGAGCTTCATTTAATCACATGATGTTCATTAAATATTGGGTGGTAAGGTGGTGGTGAGTAACCTTTCTTCTCTTGCTTGATGATCTTAGAATGAATGAGTGGGGCCTCATATTTAATATGATAACCTTTATACTTAATATGGGTTTTATTGAAAATTTAGTATAATGTTTATATTTACTATTGGTTTTATTCAAAACTTAATATAAAATTTTGAAGCCTTTGTTCACTACCATTAGCTCATTTTTCAATAACCTTATTAAAAAATGGTTTTTTAAATATTTTCTAGGAACCCCTTTAAATAAAGAATAAATGATTTCTGCATTTGTTTTTCACCTAGGGTTTAGATATCTGGAAGTAAAAGTAAAGGTTAAAATTTGATGAGTAATTCATGATAATATCAATGGTAATATTATGTGAGGCGAAAATAAAGATCTAACATTCATGAAAGTCTATTTTCAATATTCATTACATACATTCTTTAGGAAATTCAACCCTCCCAAATATATACGAATTAAAGGATTTGCATAATAAATAATTGGCTTGTTTATCTAATTCCCCCATTTTGTGGACAATGTTATCTTATTTTTAGGGTTCTTAGTTATAGTAATAATAATTTAATTATGTTTTAGCCACATATACTAGTTTTTTTTTTGTAAGCTGTGGTGTTTCTCTTTCTATTACTCGATCAAAAGAACATTACATCATATCATAATCAGTCTTTGCCCGCCCTCTAGGGGAAACCGGGTCGTAACTCCATCTATAGTTTTTAAAAGCAGCCCAAAAATAGAAGGCTCGCAGTCTGGTTGTCTGAGCTAGATAAACTATACAATCATGAGCCTTACTAAAACTATGCCTAAAACTACTGCTCTGTACTGCATGCTTTTTCCTATCTATAACAGGTGCAAAGCCAAAACCACAAAAATTACTACAGTTACTAAACATATCTCATATCATTCTCTGTCGCCATCAGGTTGCTGAGCTGCTTCTTCCGCAGGGGCTGGGAGAACTCGATTCAGCAGCTGCTGGATAGCCTCCAGCTTCTCATCCTGTTTGATCATTGCTACGCGCAGAAAGGCCAGTTCGCAGCGGATGTCGGGACCCCCCTTAGCCAGATTGACCATTTCTTTTGCCACCTGCTCCATCGCTTTGGCCATGAGGCCCTTCATGACCCAGTAGATGTGGAGCGACTGCTTAAATAAGGACATGCGCCCTCTTGTGTGCCCCGGGTCAGGGATAAGGAATTCCCATTCCCCCATCTCCTCGTCAGATTGTTCCTGGATCGATTCTTCTTCCAGGTGCTGCATGAGTCTGCGGACTGCAGGTTTGGCGTTGCGGTTGAAAGCCTTTTCGGCCCTGCAAATTCGATGAATGACAGTTTCTTTTTGCTTCCGTCTCTTCCCCTGGTCACATCTGGAAGTCTCCCCTTCCACCTTGCCTTTACCCTTATGGCTTTTTGGCCGTTTTCCATCCCGGACTGGTTCCTTGTCGGTTGGCGGGCTGCGCTTCCTCATGCCGTAGCGACGGACCTTCGAGTCCTGTAGACCAGTCAAATCCGCCTCCATCTGCTCCTTTCTTTCCTCCGTCGAGTTTTTGCGGTGGTATCTGCGTTCGCTTCCAACATCCAGGGCTGGGTCTTCATCCGAATCATCCTCAATTTCCCAAACTGAAAAAGGAGGGTCCTGCTGCATAATGATTTTGCCTTTACGGCATCTGCTATCCTCCCCGACACTCTGGTTCTCTTCCACCTGCCTTAGCTTCTGTCTGGTTTCCATAGTAATCGACGGTCGGACGCCCCTTGCTCTCTGATTACTTGGTATGTTCTCTGCTCTCTGGTGATGCTCGAAGGAAGCCTCCACCCTTACCCAATTTGGAAATGCGCATAATGTTTTGTCATTCGGCCAGCTTTGGGGATATATCCGATTTCTTTCCTTAGCGAAACCGTTTATTCCGGTTGTCATATGCCGCCAGTAGCACACCTGTGATCCACTACTCTCTGTCATCATATCTTTATTAATCCCTTCTGCTGTGAGGTCCGGCGGACCGCAACCTTCACCTCTCATAGTTCGGCCATTAATTACCTTACCTTGTGTGTACTGTTGCCCAACCACTCCATCCGCCTTCGCTGTACTGTCATCGAGGTCTTGATCCTTCGCTCTGCAATCTTCAATGATGATTTTTGCACGTCCCATCTGAACTCTTTCCCTTAAACGAGGCCTCCACCTCCCCGTATCTGTCCATCTCACTGATTCATTCATTGGCATTTGTGGCATGGTCATGATCGGTCTTGATTAGATCTGCCAGCTCTTTCCATTCCTGATTACCCTCCACGGCTCTCCATTGGCTATCCATGGTGTTGCCACGTCCTCGGCAGCCCCAATTGGCTAGCCAGTCAGCGGGCTGATTCCCTTTCCGACGGACATGGCTAATAAGTCTGTAATCGATGCGCTTGATGAGGCCTGCAATTTCTTGAATAATTCCCGCAGTGCGCCAGCTTTTGGCGACTTTCTCCCATGCCCGCCCGTTACTGAGCCTCCTCAGCATGTCCACAGCAATCTTCGAATCCCCAGAAATTTCCAGGTTGGTATAACCGTTCCTAATGGCAATACAAAGACCTTGATGCAGGGCCCAGAACTCGGCCTCATTATTGGTCATCTGCCCTCCCCAGTCCGCGAAAATCCATCTTACCTGGTGGTTACTGTCTCTGAAGATTCCTCCGAAGCCAGCTTCGCCCGGGTTCCCCTTCGAGGCCCCGTCGAAGTTGAGCTTAATAAACTGATCTCGCGGATACCTGAATTTGTCTGGACTTTGAATTCGCATGTCTTGAATGGCCGAGCATTTAAAGTGAACCATTTCCATTTTAAGATTTAACTTGTTTAAAATTTCCTGTTCTTCCGAGTTTGTTTTCCAATCATCATTTTCCCACTTCTCGACCAGGATAGTCTCGCGCATATTTTCAATCACCCGGTCCCAAATAATCTCTGGACCTTTCGCAGAGTTCTGAAACACCCTCCTATTTCGCTCCTTCCAGACCATCCAGAGTATGAAGGGAGAGATAAGGTTCCATGCCCTCTGGACAACCCTGCACTGAAAGGTTTCCTTGCTCCACTGGAAAACCAGATCAGTGAAATCTCTGGTATGAAAACCTGCTTTGTTGAACAGTCGTTTAGTCGTCCTCCAGAGTTGCTCTGTGAAGGAGCAATTGACCAGCAGATGATCTCTGGTCTCGGTATCATTGTTGCATAGGTAGCATCGGGAAGGGCCAATGAATCCTTTCTTTTGGATTCGATCCCAGGTCAGAATTTTGTTTTTAGAAGCTAGCCATACAAAGATGGACACCTTAGGCCACCAGTTGCTTTCCCAGATTGTTTTCCATTCCACATTCCTGTCGCCTCTGTCTTGAGCGTCCTTTAAGAAGTAGGCCTCTTTCGTTGTGAATATCCCTTTCATAGAGTATCCCCATCGAAGGATATCTTTCCCATGTCGTTCTCTGATTTTCCTTGATCCCATTTCTTTTCTGTAATGTTCCTGAAGCTCTGGGGGAAGTTCCCGATCCCACTCTGTCGGGTCCTCCCAGACTCTCCATCCCTCCGACATTTCATTTGTTTTCCAATAATCTTTAACACTGGGTCTGTTTCCTTCAATTCTACCCCGAATCTGCAAGAGGTCCTGATTGTTATTTAACCTTTCTCGTTGTTGCCACCTATCTTCCCAGAAGTTAGCTTCACTGCCTCCTCTAATTTCCCAGAAGGTATGTTTGCTAATTAGATCTCTGTTTTGGGAGGCAAGATCCCAAATAGAGGAGCCTTTGGGGATTTCCTGCTGTCTTAGGATGTCAGCTGGAGAGTTTGGCATTCTATATTTGGTCCTCCATATGTTTTTCCATAGGTCATTTCCACCACTGAGCCACCTCCACCACAGTTTAGCTCCCAACACCTTATTAAGAATTTCCGGGTCCCTTAGACCTAAACCTCCTTTTTCTTTTCGTTCTATTAGCTGACTCCACGAGACCAGGGCCCATTTTTTCTTCTGATCAGAACCACTCCAAATAAATTTCCTTATTATTTCCCTAATTTTGGCACAAACCCCTGCTGGGGCAGCCATAATTGCTAATGGATATATAGGAATCGCCTGAAGGACCGACTTGGCAAGAACAACTCTGCCAGCAATATTCAGAACTCTGAAAGCCCAATTTGAGACCTTGTTGTTTAGTTTGTCAAGGACTCCTTGCCAGTTCTTCACCTTTTTTGAGGTGAGGTCCAGAATATTACCTAAATATTTAGTAGGCAATTCTCCTCTCTTGAATCCAAGAATTCTAATTAGATGGGATTTGACCTGCTCCATTGTATTGAAGATGAAGATGCAAGACTTGTCTCTATTAATTTCTAACCCAGAGGCCTTGGCAAATAAGTCTAGGATTCTCTTAAGATGACGGACTTCTCTTACCGTTGGTTCCCCGTACAGCATAATGTCATCAACAAATTGTTGATGTGTTAAAGGCAGGTTGTTTCCCCAGAGTTGCAGCCCTTTGATTCTATTTGCTGTTCTTTCTTGTTTAATAAATCGACCAAGTCCTTCAGCGGCAAGAATGAAAAGAAAAGGGGACAATGGGTCGCCCTGTCGGATGCCTCTGGAGGCATTAAAGGTTTTTGAGGGACTTCCGTTAACCAGAATAGAAAAGTGGGGAGAGGAGATCAGGTTATGAATCCATGCAATCCATCTTTGGTGGAAACCAAATCTCTCCAGGACTGTTTCTAAATACTTCCAATTAAGCCTATCATATGCTTTGGATAAATCCAATTTGATCAGCATTCCTTTTTGTTTTTTAACCTTTAGGGAGTGAATCACCTCCTGAGTTACCACCAGCCCATCAAGAATTTGCCTTCCTTCCACAAAACCAGTTTGTTCAGCCGAGATAAGATTGTCTAAGAGAGGTTTTAGTCTTTTGGCAATCAGAGAAGTTATCATTTTGTAAATGACGTTACAAAGAGCTATAGGTCTGAAGCCACTCGCCTCTTCTAAGTTGTCTCCCTTAGGTATGAGGGAAAAAAAGGTTGAGTTAAGAGCATGCCATACCTTTTGATTTATTCTTGATTCTTCTACTATGTCCAGTATCTCGCTTCCCAAGAAGTGCCAGCTTGCCTGGTAGAAGTCCACTGTGAAACCATCCGGCCCAGGAGCAGTCCCTTTTTTCATAGTCTTCACGACGTCCTCCAGCTCTTCTAAGGTCACGGCCCTCATGAGGGCTTTGTTTTGATCCTCAGTGACCAGACTAGGAATGGCAGAACAGATCTCTTGGATGGCTCCCGATCTATCCACTTGAGGTTCGGTTAGCATCTCTTTGTGGTGATCCAATAGAACCTGCTCTATTTCATTCTGCTCTACCACCCTTTTCGCATTCCTATCTTTAATCGAAAGGATTCTATTTCCTTGCCTGTGTTTGATCATTGTTTGGTGAAAGAATTTTGTATTTTTCTCTCCCTCTCTTAACCATTTTATCCTAGATTTCTGGCGCCATAGGATCTCCTCTTGCTTTCGCCTCTCTTCCAATCTTCCAAGGATTACTCCTTCCCTGTTGATGCTATCCTCCGTTCTGCCTTCCAGAATTATCTTCTGCTGCAGATCTGCCATTTCCCCTTCCAGTTTTTGTTTATCTTCCAAAATATTGCCAAATTCCTCTTTGTTCCACTTTTTTATTCTATTTTTCAGCTCTTTCAGTTTAAGCTGGAAGGTATGCATTCTACATCTGCCTTTACTGGTACATTGATTCCACCATTCCTCCACTTTCTTGATGAAATCAGGGTCCCTCAACCAAAAGGCTTCAAATCTGAAAGGTCTTTTCCCCTGAATCTTCTTGATATCCACCTCTAATCTAATCGGCCAATGGTCTGATCCCAAAGATGGAATGATTTTGGCCTCTACGAAAACATCTTTGTTCATAATGTCTTCAGATATTAGAAATCTATCTAATCTGGATGCAATTTGATTCTTACCTCCCCTTCTGTTGTTCCACGTGTGGACCCCATTGATAGTCTGGACGTCAACAAGCCTAAGTTCTGCTATCATATCATTGAAATTTTCCATGAAGTGATCCCTCTTCCTAGTCCCTCCTTTCTTCTCTTCCAAGGATCTGATCAGGTTAAAGTCTCCCCCAATGATCCAAGCAGCTTCAGGGTAAAGTCTACGGATCGATTTGAAACTGTTTATGAACTGCTCTTTTTTCCCAGGGGTCGGGGGGCCGTAGACGCCTGAGATAACCACCTGATGATTGGTTCCTACTATCCTGCCTAGCCCAGTGAGGATGCCGCTCATACTTGACCAGTTTTCTATGATGATTTCATTTGGGTTCCACAGGACTGCAATCCCTCCTGCAGAACCGATTGCATCTTGTCCCATTACTTGATACTGTAACCTGCCTTTTTCTATTATTTCTTCGAGCTGCTGGTTCAAAATCTTTGTTTCCTGTAAGATCATAACACTAGGTTTCTCATTTTTCAACTTATCCTTCAGGTACCGCTGTTTGCCTTTACTATGCAAACCCCTGATATTCCAACTGAGCACTATCATTTAAAACTTTTTGTAAGAGGGGAAGAATACCTCCTGTTATCACAAAACCAGTACTAGGGGGCTGCAACTAAGCATGGTCTCATGTAACTATTTCAACCTATCTTTAGACCAAAGATTAGCCTCTTTGATCAGAGAGGGCTCTCTCAAAACTCTTGATAAAATCCTTCACACACTAGATGGCTAACTCTTTATTTACTTATGAAAACATAACTGGTTGGAAACACACCAAAAGATATCTCATTGGGCTATGGAGTCTATAATATCAAGTAGACAAGAAAAACACAGTGATCTCATAGAAATCAAGGCTCTTAGCATTACAAGTCAAACATATTCCACCACACATAGCTTGCTGTATACACAGGAAGTCAGAGCATATAAGTATGAATTCTGAGTGATTGCATACAACAAAACCATAAAATAACATAAGGTATAACACATCATCACTTCATTTGACCATGACAATCCTTCGAGAATCTTGAGAAGAGAATAACTCTGTTTTACTATTACTGTCAAAAAAGATCTTACAGTGGCCCAAAACAACACACTTTTTCTATTAAGTATCCAACCTTTTTTACATCTAAGTTATTCCTATATATAGCCTATCAAAACACTGCTGTACGAGACTCCTCATCAAGCATGAAGGGAGCTCGGGCTTTTGACATAAATGACCTTAACAATAACATAAACAAACTAATTTATTACAAGAGATATGATGCTACGAAAACAGAGGATTCCATCATATTGGCACTTTAAGTCTTCTTCCTTGTATACCCTGCTGTGCCCTTGGAGCTTGCCACCTGTAGTACTGCAATAATAACCATATCCAAACTTAAAACAGATTCAATGTACATACAGCTCCGGATACTTGATGCATAGATGACTCAACAACCGAAAAGAAAATGAAGCCTATATTCTTGGTTGCTGCCTCCCCTCGGTGTTCATATATTAATGATCCATCTTTAAGCCATTTAAACCTTGGATAGTCCCGTGTGACTGAAGAGAACTCATAACCCAGCCATCCCACAACTAGACAAGTGTATCATTTAACACCTCAGCAGCTCTATCCAAACCCTAAAATTTCGGAGATAAAGTGACTTTTAGGCAAAAGACAAAACTTCGGCTTTTTCTTTGAATATTTACACCTGGCCTCCTTTTCAAAATATCTGACTGATCTTCTATAATCTCCATGCTGATATTAAACCATCTCTTTAAATATATGTTGACCTCAGCATTCCAACTCAAGCTTTGAACCTAACCAGTCATCTACAGCAGTTTCGTAGCGCGCTACGAAACTGCTGTAGGTCATCAAAATTAAATATATGAACCTCAAAACAGCAATATTTCAAATCTATGATTCCTTTAGTCTTTCCATACAGGTGTGAAGACACAAAAAAGTCTCAAAAACTTTTAAAAAGACAATGGCCCAAAATATATCAAAATTTGAGAAAACACATTCCTCCTTGAATCATTTAGCTAGCTTGTCTAGCTTTTCTTTCAGGCTGATGACTTCCTCCTTCAACTTCTTGTTCTCTGCTCTTAGACTTGCATTCATTTGTTTCATAGTTTTTGCCTGTTTTAGAGCTGGTACTGTCCATACATAGGCGTCAGATACCGAACTAGCTTGACTGATCAAACTTGTTTTACCTTTCATCACAGCTTTCTTATAACTAGTATATCTCACTGCCTTCTCTTTAAAAATATTATGAACCTGAGGTATCTCCCTACTTGCTCCAGCTTGTTTTTTAATGGCAATCACATTTCCACTTTGACTAATAACCACCTCATTGTCCTTATTCTTGTTTTTAGCTGCTTGGACTATTTCAGAGAAGATTTCAAGTGCCTTTGTCCTAGGCATGTCTGAAGGGACTTTCTCTTTTTGAGCCTTTTCTGCTTCCTTCATTTGCCTCCTAGTCATTGGTCTGCGAGGTTTAAAGGCATACTCTTCACCTGGTTCTTCAAACTTTAACCTTTTGGAAGCCTTTGACTTCTTAGAACTCTCAGGTGAAGACTGTGTTAGATCAATATGCATAGGTGATACCAACTGATCTTGTTCTATTTCAAGTGGTTCAGCTTGAATTGGATGTTCTTGTTCTAATTCAATGGCTTCCAACAAATCATTTAGACTACCCTTAGAAACAGGACTCTCTTCCACATGAGCTGATTTTCCTTTTTCTTTGTTCAGCTGGCCTCTAGTTCTTACTCTGGAAGCTCTTTCAACTTCACTAGACTTAATTTCATCTTTTCTTTTGTGAGTCTTCTGTTTAGATGATTCTGGTGTTTCTTTAAGAGGCAACTTAGAAGCTTCTTTTTCAGATACTTTAGATGATTTTGAAGTTTTGACTACTGATGCTTCAGGAGTTTCTTTAACTGCTAACTTAGGAGTCTTCTTTGTTGATGCTTCAGGTGTTTCTTTGACTGTTACAGACCTCTCTGGCTTCTTTGTTTTAGCTTTGGGCTTCTTATGGTCTGTTATTTCTTTCCTAATCTCAGCCAAAGTAGTATCCTCACTCCTATCTTCTCTTTCTCTTACAGGTAATGGAGTGAGGCCCGTTTTACTAGGGAAACCGGCCATGAATACAAACGAATCCCAGTCCTTACCAATTTTATGTAGGCTATCCAACACCAATAATTTAACCAGACCATGATGGAAAAGAGATGTTTCATAAGCTTCCTTCTTCAACTGAATCTTGTCACACATCTTAGTAATACTCCTGAATAAGTAAAAAGGGATGTCTATTGAGCTCTTACCAGTGAAGTGTAGTAGCAGCTTGAAATGATATGAGTAGACTTTGTTGTACCGACCTTCACATGTCATGTACTTCTGGATGCATGTCAATAATGTAGCATAATTCTCCTTAAGATAGCTCCTTGGGACAGCTTTAGTAAGATCTTCGTCTACATATGGTGCCTTTAAGAACTCCTTACACGGACCCATATCAAACTTGAAATTCTTGAACCATTCTTGGCCACCTCTTGGGATTTCTGTGACTGTAGAAATGACTTCAGGGGAAACCGAAAACTCCAGCATGGCCACTTTTGAATTTAATCCCGTGAAGTTCACTGCAAATGCCTTGGTCACTTCTGCATGTCCACCTTTGAGTTTTTCACAGAACCGCCAACAACCAGCACCTCTGAACGCCTTTGCTACTTCCTCATTCCTGAGGGTTACATCTAATCCCTCCGGCTCTGTTCTCACACATTTACCCGAACGGTGCTCCTTTCTTTCCATGTTTCTTTGCACAATTCTACACAAGGAAATGACGGTGGTTTGCAGCACAAAAACACTCTTTGGCTGTAGAAATCAGGCTCGCTTGCAGTAGTCTGTTTAGAATAAAGCTCACGCTTTTCATAGAGCAGAAGACATTCATATGTTATGAAAAACACATTATGGGATGACCACTTCCTATAACGTCCTCCAAACTGACACCTAACTCAATGAAATCAGACCTGATGGCAAAGTAATGGCTAATCATGACACATAAATGGTGTGAGGAAACAATCATAACCGGACTCGTGACTCACTATTTCTCGGATTAGACATTCAAGGAAAAATGCTGCACAACAGCCCGAAACCCCGATTTCGTAGCGCGGGCAGTTCAAATTTAAAGGAATGCGCTACGAAATCGCTGACAAACGGGCCGCTACAAAAACACGCAAACATTATTTAGCAGCAGAACTGACCAATCACACTCGCGCTACGAAACTGCGCAAGTACCTAAGAGATCATACCTGCGCTGCGAAACTGCGCAAGTACCAATGACATGCCATGACATAACTAACCATGATGGAAGATGACTAATGCCCTTGCCTTTACACGAATTTCATTCATAACTCTTGAGTTTCAAAATTTGAAATTGACATAAGTTAACACACTTATTTACAAGACCTCAAGACTTTATAAAAACTTATGGACAATTAACATATACATGAACTATAGATTCTAGTGATAACACCTCCGACAGAGGTATCACCTTTCCTGAGTTTATCAAAATTTCCCCCACTGTCTGGATGGTCTCGCTCATTGGCTTTCGGCCTCTTTTCCTGCTATTTTTGCCAGAGTTGGTCATTTCTTTATCCTCATTCCCCTGTTCGCTTTCTGACATGGTTAGGTTATCCGGGGGCTCTCCTTTTTTCTCTTTGTATTTCTTGAAAACTTCCTTATACAGCTGTTTTTGTTTTTCAGGTATGAACCTGCTATCCAAATATTTCCATTCTTGGAGCAACCTTCTCATAATTTTCTCCTCTTCTGCTTCGTTTTCAGGCGGGTTTTCCACTTCCATCTTAGATTCCTGTTCTGTTTCTGTTGATATCTCCTCTGGTTTTTCTCTGTTTGCTTTGTTTGTGTTTGTTTCGTTTCCCTTTCCTTTCTCCTCTCCCGCTATTTCCATAGGGGTATTTTCCGGATCCTCATCATCTTCTAGATTTACTTCATAATCTTCATCTTCACTCTGAAGGACCTGAAATTTGTTTTGATTATTTATTTTCCTCGGTTTTTCCTGTGTTTGGGTCTTTGATGTCTCTCTGTTCTGTCGTTTCTTCCTTACTACCTGTTGAAAACCTTTCTCAGCCTTTCTTTGTTGATCCTCCTGGCTTTTCTTGAGTTCTTCCTCTTTGTTCAAAGGACATTGCCTGTATAAATGGCCATATTCATGGCAGATGCGGCAGCGGAAGGGTATATGTTCGTAATCGACTGGCTGTTTCCAGATTTCATCGTGATACTCTACTTCGACAATTTCTGGGAGGGGCTCTGCTAGATTTATATAAACACAGATTCTCGCATAAGCATTGTACTTACCTCGTTTCGTAGCCTCGGCAATTTTGACAAAGCTCCCAATCGTATTGCCTATTCCCTCCAGAGTTTCAGGGTCCCAGAACTCATCAGGAAGCCCAAACAATCTGACCCAGACTGGTGCCTCAAGCATTTTTTCCCTTTCTGGATTGTATCTCTCTTCCCAATATTTCATGAATAGGCCTGCATTGTTCAAGAAATATGGTCCCTCCTCAAAAATCCGGTCTTTATCTTCCAGATTGGAGAAGATTGCTGTGAAAAACCCTTGGGCTCCGAGTTTGAGATCTATCTGTCCCTTAGGTCGCCATCGCTGATCAATCCATCTGTGGAGTTCCCGCTCAGACGGCCAATACCCAACAAAGCGACATATTATGGCATGGTCTTTCATGTAGCTATTATACTCTTCCAGTTTGTTATGGGGGACCACATACCTTGGTTGTTTTTGAGCCCTAGGTAGGCATTTACCTCTCATTCTTCTTTGCCACAGATTACCCATTACTGGGGCATAACCTTCCTTCTCCGTTTGCTGTTCTCCTCCTTTGCTAGTCTCGCCCATTACCACGTTTTTGAAGGAGGGGATCTCTCCCCCCCCCTTGGCTCCCCCATTCCGCTCAGGGCGTTTTCTGGGGTTCAGAATCCCGTTTGCTGCTGATATCCCCGAGACCAACCCGTGACTGCAGGGCGGGGTACGCTGATCCCGCAGGGCTGAGGGGGCTCGCCTTAGTCTGACTCTACCTGCAATCTTTGTCAGCGATGTCCGTTGCTGCTAACCCTAGCCCGCATCGCCTCTGTTTTTCAGAGTGAATCGTAAAGCCGAGTGCAAAATACAATCAGCCACATATACTAGTTAGTGTTATTTAATATTTTTATTATTTTTATTTTGAATTTTTATGTCATATATAGAATCAAAATAATAATTAAGTATTTCATATACATATTTATAATATGGAATTTCTTTAATGTCACATAGCTACAATCCCTACTTATTTTTGTTATAATCCCTTTTACTTGTTTCCCTTTTGTATATTAGGGAGCAATTTGAATAATAAGAGCATGATAAGGAGTCAAATGGAAGGGAAACATAAAGAAACACCCTTAGAGGAGACCTAGTTCTAAGGAGGGTCATTTTGGTGACAATGCCATACCAACAGGGCATGCAAGGTGAATCTTAATCTTATTACCATGCCAACTAGAATGCACCCTTACCACCGCGTTACTCTTCCACTCATCCATCATGGTTCACACCTCCTTATTGGCCTTATTCTCCTCCATATCCTCCCCAACCTATCAATCAACCATTTCAGCCATATGCTTCTCAAAATTGTCAATGGAATAACCCATCACAAGGGTGGATACCTCAACTCAACCAACCTCCTAATTTACTGCCTCCACCTCCATCTCAACCATGACTCACTCATCCTGCTCCACCCAAGCAACCTCAAAATCCTGGTCAACCCAAGATGAACTTGATTAACAAGCAAGCACAATAGGTCTATATTAGAGAGACATCTCACCATGCTTATGTTGTGGAGATTAATAAATCAACCTCAGATCTGGAATAGTGGTTCGATATAAAAAACATCCATGTACACCCGAAGAGATTGAAGAGGAAAAGAAAGAGAGAATCCCTCAAGTAAATCACCTCATTTCCCTGAGAGATTGATCCACCCTAACCAGCACACCCGAGACGAGACTGAACTTCTAGGAAAATTGAAGAATCTATGTTAAAATACCCCTCTTGCAATCTATTAAAGATTTTCCCATCTACAATAACATTACCAAAGAGAAATGTTTCAAACACACTGGGAGGAGGAAAAGAGACACCCCCACCATTAATTTTATTGGTCAATAATCTGTTTTGATGTTGGGGAGAGTGATTTGTCAAAAATATCTAGACCCTAGAAGTCCAGTGGTACATGTTCACATTGATGGCATCATTGTCCCTCATACCTTAATTCATCTTGGGGATGCCATCAATGTGATGAATAAATAAACCGTGAAAAAAGTAAACCTCCATGGATCCTTGAGAAATATCACTACAATGCTACAACTTGCAGATAGATCCATAGTGGCTCCCGAGGGAGTTCTTGAGGATGTAATGGTATACATTGACTCTTGGGAGTATCTTATCGACTTCCTGGTTCTCCAGCCTAAAACGAAATTCAATGGCTATCCTCTCAACTTGCAAATGACATGGTTAGCCATTGTTGATGCTTACATTAGTTGTAGGGCCAAGAACATGACCATTAAGAATGGGCCTTTTTCCAGACAATTGGTACTGTACCCTCCTCCTCATCCATCCAATGAGCATGACTTACCCCTAAAGTTAGAAGTGGAGGAGGAAGATGAAGTGTATCATACCACGTCCCATCCTATATAACATAGATGATGCTATCGGAGGGGGGCATCCTGATGAAGATGACCTCATTGACCAGATCCTTCAAAACCAACCCCCCGATACCATGTTTCTTGTTGAGTTTGTAAAGGAGTCTAAGAATAATACTTGGACTAAATTATTCTTAGTTGAGCCAAGTGACACCCATGTCAAATTTGTAGAATTTGGTCCATCTAGAACCTTAAATATTAACCCCTCTCTCTCATCCAACCAAGAAGAGAAATTGTGAAAGATGTTGAGAGACCACTTATATTTTTTTGTTTGGAATTATAAATAAATGAAGAGGTTGCATCCTTCGGTTTTTACTCATCACATCTACATCAAGGAGGGATGAAAACCTGTATGCCGACCTCAAAGGAGAATGAAACCAGCCCTCAAGGACATAGTAAAAGAAGAGTTGAAAAAGTTGTTGGATGCACAGTTGATATACTACATCTCAAACAGTGAGTGGGTGTCCCCTCTAGTTTCGGTCACAAAAAAGAATGGGAAGTTGAGGATCCGTGTGGATTACAAAGAACTGAACAAATCAACCAAGAAATAAAATTTCACTTTTCCTCTTATTCATTAAGTTTTAGATGGTCTTGCAGGGAAGAAGTTATTCTCTTTCTTGGATGGATTCAATGGTTACAATTAGATCCAGATCAACCCCGAGGATCATGACAAAACTACATTAACATGTCCTTGGGCTACCTTTTCTTATACGATCCTCCATTTCGGTTTATGTAATGACCTTGCCACTTTTTCAAGGGCAGTTCTGAGCATCTTTGTTGAGATAGTCCATGACTCTGTACAAATCTACATAGATGATTTCACTCCCTATGGGTGTGACTTCCTGGATGCTCTCTCTAACCTGGGAAAATTCTTAAGAAAGTGAATTCAAATGAACCTCTCACTTAGTCCTGAGAAATTTGAATTATTAATGAATGTAGGGACCCTCCTTGGCCATTCGATATCTCAAGAGGGAATGCAAGTGGACCCAAACAAGATTGGTATCATCAAAACGACCCCTATTCCTCAAAAGAAGAGGGATGTTAGGAGTTTCTTGGGCTTAGTTGGATATTCTAGGAGGGTTATCATGGAATTTAGCTAGTGGCTTCACCATTGTTGGGATTTCTTTCCAAGGACTCACAACTTTATAGGAAAAATAGCTGCCAAGAGTCCCTTGAGATTTTGAAAGAGAAATTAACCACTGCACCCATACTTAGGGGCCCAAATTGGGCTTTGATTTTCCGTATCCATGCTGATGCATCTAAAAAATATGTGGGGACATCCTTGGGACAAATATATGGTAAGTTACCTTATGCCATTTACTTCATTAGTAAAAATCTATCTAAGGTTGAATTGAACTACACTGTAACTAAGAAAGAACTCCTAGCTATTGTACAATCCTTGAACAAATTCAAACACTACATCAATGGATACCAAAATTTTGTGCATAATTACCATGCATCTATTAAATACTTGATGAATAAGACTAATGTGAATGCTAGAATCATTATATGGTTGTTATTGTTAAAACAATTTTATTTCACTATCATTGATAAGCCACAAAAGGAAAATGTAGTTGCATATTTTCTGTCTGGACTCGCTTTGCATGTAGGTGATGAAGGGATGGTCGATGATTAGATTCTATATGAGCACTTATTTTCTATCTCAGTGCTCTCTCCATGGTTTTCTGACATAGTCAACTACTTATTTGCTGCAAGATTTCCTCCAAATCTGTCATCTAGGGAGAAGCTGAGAATTGTAAGGAAAAGTGTCCCTTTCACTTGGATTGGTGGAAATCTCTTCAAAATGGGACCAGATCAAATCTTAAGGATATGTTTCAAGGAAGAGTAAGTCTTTTACATCCTCTTAGCCTATCATGATGGACCCTATGGGTATCATTTTGTTGCCAAGAGAACAACTTTCAAAGCTCTACAAACTAGTTATTATTGACCCACTCTCCACCAAGGTGAAATAAGGTATACCAATAGATGTAATTAGTGCCAGAGGATGGGGAAACCCACACCCAAGGATTAAATTCCCCTATAACCCTAGGTGTCCTTGGATCCATTTGATAAGTGAGGCATGGATTTCATTGGGCCAATTGATCCACCATAAGGGAATAAAAAGTACATCATTGTGTGCATTGATTACTTGACAAAGTGGGTTGAGAAAAAGGTTTTCAAGGAAACAATAGAGGAGAAAATGGTTGAATTCTTAAGGGAAAATTCTCTCTACAAATTTGGGTACCCCAGAGTGATAGTCACCAATCAGGGAGCTCAATTCACATCACATCTAATCGAGAATCTTTTAAAGCGACATCACATCAAACACAAAAAATATATTACCTATCACCCTTAGTGAAATGGACAATTACAAGTTACAAATCAGGAATTGGAGAGAATCCTCACCAAGGTTGTCAATAGAAGTAGGAGGGATTGGGCAGACAGATTAGTGGATGCCACTTGGGCCTATAGCACAACTTAGAAAATAACCACTAGGTTCACTCCATACGACCTCATTTATGGAAATATAGCTCTTCTCTCTATTGAGTTTGAGTGTAATACTTTGATAATGGCAACCCAATTAGACTTATATGTCACCAAAGCACAATAGGAGAGGATGATCTAGTTGAATAGATTGGATGAGTTCATAATGCAGGCCCCCCTACACATTGAAGTTATACAATTACAGAGGAATGTATGGAATAATAGGGATATCAAGGACAACGTTTTTAGGAAGGGGATTAGGCATTATTATATGACTCTAGGGTCAAGTATTTCAAAGAAAAACTAATAACAAGATGATTAGGCCCATACCTGATAGAGAAATGTCATGACAATGGAGTTGTTCAAAATAGGACCATCGATGAGAAAGGGATTCCCTTGCTTGTCAATGGCTATAGGTTGAAGGTATACAAAAAACCTATGTCTAAGGAAGAATTCATCAGCACAATTAGCAAAGAGGTCAATGTGATTGGAAGTGTCATAGTTTCCAGTCCACAACTTTTCTAGATATTTTTTTGAAAAAGGATAAAAAAATAAATAAATGTCCTGGATGAAAACATTTATGAGGCAATTGACGCAAACTCTTGCATTGAAAACCTCTCTCAGACAGAATGGGAGTAAAGAAAAAGAGAAGAAAAATAATAAATATCCTTGGGTGAAAACCTCTCATGAGGCGCCTAGGGCAGACACGCAGGTTGAAAACATCTCTCGAGGTAGCCTGTGTGTCTAAAAAAAGGGTGTGTGTGTGTGTGTAGATATATCCATATATATATATATATATATATATATATATATATATATATATATATATATATATATATATATATATATATATATATATATATATATATATATATATATATATATATATATATATATATATATATATATATATATAGATATAAGAAAAGCAAAAAGCATAGGAAATAGATCTACAACATGTTTGTTAATTTTTTTGTCATTTTTTAGGATTGAAGATAGCGGTAGATTCCATAGATATAGGGCCAACATCCTCAAGATTATATTCACTCCTCCCTCCATCCACTTCATATCAACCATCCAAAATCATGTGATCACCCCTCTAAATCATCCCATTAGCTCAAAAATCAAGTTTCACCTCCTCTCTAGATTGCTACAGGAAGGACCTATAATTGCTACTAGATAGTCCTATAGTGCTACAGGAGGGCTTCGAAAAGCTACAAGAGTGAGATAGGAATGAAAGGACCACCCAAAATGACTTTGCCAAGGATGAATAAGGTTCCCCCACCATGGTCCACCATCCATCCATCACTGATCCATCTCAATTCATAAAAAAAATATATATTTCTCACTAAAATCCCTCCACTATGTCTTACCCCTTAATGGGGCTCATCAATAGGTAAATTATATGGACCTTAATGCCACTCTACAACTTATTAAAATAAAATTTTGTCATATTTCATTATGTTTTTTGTTATATTTTTCTTAGTAAGAATGGTAAATATGAGATGTTATGTCGTGTGGCATAATGTGCATTAATTGTGGGATTTGGAGCAATTTTTGCTAATTTAAGTGCATGAAATCGAAGTAGAAAATCAAGAGGGATTTTAGGATATTGGATCTCCCTCCTTAACTCCTCACTCACTCAAAGATTCCTCCACTAGATCTTATCGGCTCAGAGTTACAAGAAACGAAGCCACTGAGGTCATTGGCATCCAAGCCAATGATAGTTGAAGACAAGTTGATCTCAAGTTGGGAGCCAAGCCTCCCTAAATTTAAGGAAGTTGTTGGTAGATTCAGTGTTATAAATAAGGAGGCCTAGAGCCTCATTAGGATTCAACCTTTTTTTGTTGTATCCAAGAGGCATTTTTGAGATAAGTCATTGTGATTGATAACTCTTATGTATTTTTAATATTTTAATGAAAATGAAAAGAATTCCCTTGATCCATCATTGAGTTGACTCAGAGGGTTGAATCTCTTGGGTTAGGGTCCAACGTTATTAGCAGAGGTTCCTATTTACGTACATGTATACTTAGATTACATTCATAGTTAGCTATTGAAGTGGTTTTGTTTTTGTTTAATTTGAAAGTATTTGGATGATTACTTAGTTTGGTTCCATTTATGGATAGATAGATCAATGGTACCATAGTGACAATAAAAACTTCAGAAAATATTGTGATAGTGGCCTTTACGTCATATCCCTTATGGGAGCATGATTTGAGGGTTCCATTGACAGAACCCAAAAACAAATTTATTGTTTAATTACTACATAACCTAGGGTTTCTTGTTGAATAGATCACTGTCTCTAAATTTCTTAGAAGAATCTGCAAATTTCATTTTGATCTCTTAAGTTTTCTATGGTTTATAAGAACTTCCATTCATAAACTTAGGCATTAGCTATTAATAACTCTGGTTTACTACAGTCAACTCATATTTTCCATGTATAAATGAAGAAAAGAGTGTATGTTGTTGTAGGAGCTTCTGATTTAAAGGGAGAACTCATCTCATTTGCCTCAACCAAGTCTTCTCCACCTACACTACCAAAGTCTACCCAACCATCGTGAAGCATTTGACTGAGCCTTGGGTAGTGTGCACCTCATCCATGCATTATTTCCAAAATCCAACCATCGTGAAGCATTTGACTGAGCCTTGGGTAGTGTGCACCTCATCCATGCATTATTTCCACATTAGACACCTTTCCCACACTTCATTCTACCTTTCCTACCTATTTATAAGCTTTTGGTTTGTTTCATGTAGTAAAACGGGGCATCCTATAGTAGAACTATGACATTCAGTAGTAGAACTAGGACATCCTGTAGTGCTACAGGAAACCCTATAGCAACCTGTTTTAAGCCCAAATTAAGCAGAAATGGTCATCTAAGATTAGGTTAATCCTCCAGTTGGCTTCCATATCCTTGAATCCATTCCACACCTGTTTCCCCATACTTGTCTCCCCTGCCAAAGAACAAATTGTTTGAACTAACATTTTCATTTATAAAAATAAAAATCAAAAAGGATTTTTCTACAATTTCTAAGTTAGCGCATGCATGCAGAAGTGACAATAGTTGCTAGGTAGAATTCCATGCTTAGTTAGTCCAGATAACTAGATGTTATATACAAGGTTAAGTTACATCTCTTTTGAAAGAAATATGTGTAGATTCTTAGTTAGATGATTTCATGTCACTTTATATCACCTTCCAATTCCCTCTTTTCACAAAGGATAATTTTCCCTTTTCCATTTGGTAGTCAGACTCCTTCTATTCAATAGAAGACTAGTTTGAAAAATCCTAGTGGTCTGTCACCCTAGTTGAAAAGTGACAAGAGTAGGCCATTGCAACTACTATGTATACAACACTGTCACCTCCAAGTTTGTACGAACCCTGAGTTGATGAATTAAAGTTGTAGCCCTAGAAGTTGCAACATTCTTACTGAAATATTGGTGCTCATCATTTTTTGGCACCGTTGCTGGGGAGGTTTCTAGGTAGATGTGATTTCTGCTTTCTTTTTTACTTCCATTCAGCAAATAGTTGCAATCTTTGTTTTCTTTCTAATTCTCCAAGTAATTCCATTCAACAAATTGTTTCAATCTTTCCTTTCTTTCCAATTCTGCAAGTATTTCCATTCAATAAATAGTTACAAATCTTTTCTTTCTTTCCATTCTGCAAGTAATTCTAAAAAAAAATCCTGAAAAAAAAAAGTTCCTTTCATGCCTCGTAGGAGTAGAGACAACTTAGGAATTTCTTTTCCAAATACCCCCACCGCATCTAACAACCAACCTTCCCTCTTCTTCAGTGGCTATGAGCTAGAGGACCCATTAAGCAAACAACCAGAGATCTTTGAAGAGCCTTTTGAGGAAGAAGAAGAGACCATTCTGCCAACCTACACCATGACAGAAAATAGAAATGGGATTTAAGATAGAGAAGCAACAAAAAAGAGAGCTACGGGTGCTTTTCCAATAAGAGAAACTAACGAAGATGCTAGGATAAGAAAGATAAGCCCTTCTGCCCTTCCTCACATCCATGGATTGACCTCAGAGGACACAGATACCTTTTTGTTTGAGTTTGTTGTCATATGCAGAACTTATGATTACACCTCTATGACCAGAAGTTGAAATTGTTCCCGTCCACCCTTAAAGATGTAACCTTTCGCTAGTTGATGGATTTACCTAGGGAAAACATCACCACTTGGGAGAAAATGCAACAATGATTCAACAATAAGTATAGGGACTATTGTAGGTCAAAGATACCAAAGAGGAAAGTTTTAGAATGACCTTGGGACAGGATGAATCTTTGGAAGATTATGAGGAAAGGTTCAAACTCAGCTACAAGAGGGTTAGATGCACCCTCGATCCCGAATCACTTAAGATATTCCTTCTTAGAGGGATCATGGAAGATCTCCTAGAAACCCTAAACCTACTGTCAAGCGGGGACGTCTATCAATTACCCTATGATGATATCAAGGCAGTTTTCGAAAATCATTCTAGGGTAGTGTTTATGGTGTTGGAATCACCAACATGTCAAGGGATCTCCCCGGTAAGATGTCCTAATTAGACCTCATACCGTTTGGTGTAGGAGTCCCAACAGTGGGTCTTCTGGTAATGCCTTGACTGCGATTTTGCACAGAGGCAAGTAAGATAACTTTGTTGGTAGCAAGGTTGTGACAACTGCAGTGAGTCGAGCAAGGTGCATGAGAGGTTATAACACATGGGGTTGAGATGAGTGCACCCCTTGGAAACCTATGATAGCACTCGGATTGGAAGGGAACACACAAGCAAAGATACATCACAACATGGAAGACAAGTTAGTGAATAACCCAAAGTGATGGTTAAACCAACAACACATTTCAGAAAGATTCATACATACCTATACAGAATAGTTTATACATGCATGCATAAGAAAACCAATACACATATCGTTTATAGTAAACCAGATAGCATAGAATACAATACAACATATGCATGAAACTTGCTGGCTCTTATTATATAAAGAAGTTTAAGTTATAGTCATACAATACATCCATGTCCAACCACCAGTCCTGATAGTAAAGTGTTATAGCCACATCCGCCTGCTCGTCCAAAGAGATGTACTAGCTCTGTGCAGTGGAGAAGCCAAGGCTCGTTACAATACTATCCAAGCTCTCTCCAAGATAGTCTTATCAGAAGATCAACTGACCAAAAGCCTATACAATGGGTTATGAGGGAATATTTATAGTGAAGGGTGGGGTAACCGTTGACATTCCCCCTTTTGACCATTCAACTACCCTCATGACTCTTCATCTACTCTATGACTGTCACATCCAACTATCAACACTTGACTTACACTTGACAAGACATTACATTACAATGCACATGTACCCATGTGAAACAAAATGGATTGAACAAGCCATGCTAGACATCACCTTGACTTAGAAAACCATGGAAGTCCAACTCTTCAACATCCCCATGTTGATCGACAATAACATACTGATGCCAAGATCGGTAGTCCTTAATGATGTCCATGTGCTCCACGGTCACATTAGTCTAAAACCTGACTCTTGCCTCCATAACATCTAGGTACACTACTCAGCAAGGACCAGCAACATACTTATGCATGATGTATGCATTGATGGGCAAGTCTTGGCTAGTGGCAATGCACATCAACTCGTCGAAGTATGAGTTAATCTCTATTTAGACTTGTGCCTTTGTGTTCACCTGGGTGAGAGTCCCAATAGATGGGATCACATGTGTGTGCACCATAACATCCATACTCTTGAATACTCATGCATGGGAAGCCTGTACGCTAGTGATGAGCTACGAGAGCTCCTCATAGTTCTATATCTGACTCTGGATACGTGCCTTCAGCTCAAGTGCATTGGCCCTCATCATCTTAGGCAAGTGAAGCAAGGCTCCCTTGTATTTCATCGTCCATGTTTACATGTCATCAATAACAACATGCAAGTTCATCAAGGTACGTGCATTTCTAGCACATTGGTGCTACCATCTGTTGAGGTGGACAACTACCTTATGCACGATACCAAACTTGGAGTACAATGCTTGCATAACCATGTCAAGGGACAATAATTCATCTAGTATTGCCTTCTTCAGTTAAGCTCGAGAGGACGATGTCACCAACTATCTTCCTTGCTTTGTCGTATGTAGCTCCTTTTCCATTCAATCATTTTTAGCTATCAGAAAGCAAACACTTGAGCTAGTGGTTTTGGTCTACACTCTGGTTCCATCAGCTAAGGTTTCTAGAAGTTTGCACACATCAGTCATGATCACTCATTCTTCAACTTGCACAAGAGATGTATGATCCTTCGAATTTGATACTCTACAAGACTGCACAACTCCACATTGAGATTCGTCAAATGAGATGTTGTGCATCTCTCCTTCTGGCTCATCATCAAGGATCTCAGTGCCTCCTTGGTCACCTGAGACTTGCTCATCATCTGGATGCAGTGAAGTGGGTAAGTTGACCTCTTGGATGTGAGGCATGAGGTCCGTGTCCTGTTCCAACTCCTACTTCTACATCATGTGGTGCAGGTAAATTCTTAGTGCAGACACAAACAATTCCTCTAGCCCAAGAGATCAGGTCTAGCCACAAACAAACAATCTATGGAAAATATCCTTAAGCTAGAATCAATTAAGAGGGCCTGCCTCTTAGAACACTATTCTGTTTGGTGATGATCTTGCTTCCTCACTCCATCTATCTTTTGTTCCCTTCCTTCGAATACCTGAAACAAGCAAACAACAACAACAACAAATGTGATAACATATAATAATGTATTCAACCTACTTAATAGTTCAAGGAACATTAAGCCATAAAGATGTAAAATGACACTTCATGTAGGAAATCAATCAATAGTTACATTTATATAAACCAAAAAGAGATCACAACTGATGCCTTAACGTTGTTGGTCTCTTCCGACGTATCTGAGTTCCCACACTTCTTCTAGCACTTCATGGATAACCTCAACAACGAAAGTTTGAAGGCCTCTTTTCCTCTAGTCTCAAACCAAGACAAAATAACACTATTCTCCCTCAAACATACACTAGAAAGCTACAAGCTATAGATGACTTGTTGATTATTCAAACTTACTCTAAAAATCCAACTAGATTTTGTTTTGGAAAAAGAGAGGTTTATATAGCTTGGATGGATGGGAGATGGTTCCTCTCATCATGGGAGCAGGTCTTATCTCTTGAGTTTGTTCCATCCCAATAGGCGAAAGGAGACCAAACTGACTTCCTCAGCTCCATCCGGCCCAACCATCTATTCGACTTCCATTACGAAGCTTATAGACATGGAAGCTTCGGCTCCTTATTTAAAAACCCTTCCAAAAGAGGTTCAACGGAACTAGAAAAGGGCTCAGTCGCTTTATACAGCATGACGGCTAGTTTTAATCTCTTCAAATCGGCACAAGGAGGAAACTAGTCAGTAGCATTGGTCTTGTAAACTGGGATAAAAGGAAGATTCTTGGGAAATGATGCAAAGGGGAATCATTTTGCTCATGAAGAGGGACATATTGGGATTTTCTTCATGATGGGAAAGCATGTCGGGTTCATTGTAGAGGTCCTCCAAGGTCGTGGACAGGGAATACAAGGACAGTGAAAAAATGTTAAGTAACAGATGCCCCCTAAAGCGTGAAGTCAAAAATAGAGTGAGGGGTGAAATGCTTTATAAGTTGAAGCGCGGAACCAGAGTCTGTCATTGGAAAACGTGCAAGAAAGCATAGATACATATACATCACTAAAAACTATGAAAAATGATACATGAATTGTGGTATGGATGTAGCCATCCAGAGAATGATCATGTAAAATGGATCCAAGGCATGGGCACAACCATCCAATAGAAAGGATCATAATGAAACAAAGGTATGGTCGTAGCCATCCAATAATCAGAAGGATCACATATGACAACTCATGGTATGGTCGCAACTTTCCATCTAAAAGAGACATCTATATCAACATGATCATGTCACATCGCCTTACAACCTGGACTTGTGTAATCTTAGCCCACGGTCGTGCGATCCAAACGACCCAATCAAAGTAAAAATCCTAACATGTGAAATGTGTTGAAGTCGAACATGATAGGAAGTCACTTTATTACTGGTTAATCATGTGAACTATTAACAAGCATGAGAGAAACCACCAATAAGGACAATGGCCCTCAACGTACTGGCAACACAGTTCATGGAATGTGAATAAAGGAGCTGAGGTCGAACACCCATGAAATCACCCGATCGAAAGCCAATGACTTGAGCTTGTCGTCGAGTCAAGTGATGGCCCTCCTTCGACATGGTCACTTCCTATCGATTTTAGCTCATCATCCAGGAAGCTGATGGAAGCGACCATGTCCAAGGAGGGCCATGATGTATTCCACATCATCGACACAAGACAAAGGGATGAAAATTATTATACAGAGAATCAAGAGTAAGTGTAACTGCAGAGGTAGTATCTCTTGAACATATTGGTGACACAATTATAGAGTTTGGCAGCTTTTGGATCCATAGGATCGGTGGTCATGATGACATGGTAGAGATCAAATGTAATGAAAAAATGTGCTACCCAACCCAGGAAGGTAAAATGATGAAAAGGAGAATATCCCAACCTGACACGAAGTAGAAAGTGTCATGTTCAAGAGCGAGTTTCTGACACGACTAATAGAATTTCCAATTTTCCCCACCATTTATGGTAGGTACCCCAATTATTTTTTATCGCAATCTTGAAGGGGATAGCATGTGGTTGCACCGTAAGTTCATCCTTCGGACAAATCATACCTAGTAAGTTTAATGAGCCCTGGGAAGGAGAAGCTCATGATAATTTTGGCAATGAATCCAATGTCGTTTAATGTTTTAATGAGTCTAACAAAGGTGTAACTCGGTATCTTTTTCATTTTTAGAGAGTTTGAAAAGGACATGGAAAAGAAAAATCCACATGGTCCCTTTTCATACATTTGTTTCTCTCAAGCCCAAAAAGGTAGAAAACGATACTTGACAGAACCACTTGACCATTTCAGTCAAGGAGTACCTTTTTCGTAAATAGTTCATCCCTACTTGAAAAAGGGGTAAATGTATACTGTGTGAACGATGTTTCTCAGCCTTTAATGGGTTCAAAACGATAAGAGCTCGGCAATATTTTCATGTTTAAAGAGTCAAAAAAGAGCTTGAAAGTGGACCCCCCCATTTTTATTCTCTTTTATGATTCAGAAAGGGCAAAATACTCGGAAATCTTTTCGTTTGAGCTTTACGACTCGAGAAAAGAGCTAAAACTTGACTCCAGTACCATCATCGACAATCTGTCACCTGTCATTGCACAAAAAAGGTAAATGCATTATCCAGTTCTCAGGAAAATAGATAAAAAATACTTTAAACCCTAATATTCATGAAAAAATGAATAAAATGAGGGAAAAGTAATTATTTTTTACCATTTACCATTTTATCTTTTTGTAAAGAGCGTTTTACCCACTTGTGCACTAATTGTTCTGGAGCGGATTGCAGGAGATCCGGGAGGTCATTCGTTGAGTCGTCAGTTGCATGTAAGAGCCAAGACCATAAGCTCCATTTTCATACTTATTTCACCTATTTTTATCCATTTTTTGGATTTCATTAGGAGGTTTTGGCAAAAAAAATTCACCCTCAGTCGCCGTAATTTCCGAGCACGGAATCACATCAATCGGGGGTTGCTAAAACTGTCAACTGCATGCTTTGGCACTATTGTTTTTAAAACAGTTGTGCCGATGCCATGAACAATTTTTTTCCATATTTTTGATCAATTTTTCCATTTGAATCCAAATTTGTCTAGCCAAAGATGATTATTGACTTGATTATATGGTTTATGCAGGGAAAAAATAATGAAAAATGGTGTATTGGAAGGAACGCGAGCATGAGGATATTGAAACTCTAGCAATGGCTGACCGAAATTGCTTAGATGCTTTGAGGGACTTTGGGCTCCTCAAATTCTTCCTTGCACTAGGTCTACGGGCTCAACTCGAATTGGTATGGTACTTGATCAGTCTTTGGGATGTGAATCGGGAAATTTTCATCATTGGTGACCAAGAGCTGGAGTTGGAAACTTCAGACATTTATTTCATCATAGGACTATCTCGGAGAGGGGATTCAGTGAATCTATATGGTTCAAGGCCGATTGGGGCAAGTGTGACTATGCTACTTGCAAAACATTTCCCTGAAGCACTCAAGTCAAAAAGTGGCAAGATCGAGATTATGATTGTTCGGGATCTTGTGCTGAGAGTGTTACTGTTGACCATCAAAAAAGTGGTTGGGACCCAAGCGCAGCATGAGACCAACAAGTTGAAGTTTTAGTATGCTATTGACTTCATGGCACCCACTATTTTGAACTAGGTGGAAGCTATGAAAGTCAACATGAAGCGCCAGCTATCAAAAGCTAAGGCAGGAAACCTGAAGCATTTTGCGACGGGTCTCTGCTAATGACCTTCTTCCTGGAGTGGGTTTCGTTGTTCCACTACCAGCTGGCTGAGGTAGAACCATCGATGCCACGAGACCCATGGATAGTCTGATGGAGTGAGTTGATGTGCAGGATTACCGAGGGCCAACAGATGTCCTATAATCCCACCTTTTTCTCATGGCTATGATGATAGTTGATCATAGTGGAGGATTGGCCTTATAGCGATACCAACTTCCACAGAGATCTGAATATGCCACTCCTAGAGGGGGAGGATTATGATGATGGACATAAAAAACAAACATTTTTAATTTTTGATGTTTTCTATTTTTTCTGAGATATATGTGTTCATGACATTTTGATTTAATGAATGCAGATGTTGGCCTAGAATGCCCTGTCGGGATGTCCCCGATCGCCAGGTGCATTGCTCGGTAGTTCAAGGTCACTCCCTATTACGAGGGAATTGACAACGAGGAGGAGATCACACAAAATCTCGAGGGATTGTCCCATGGGATCTTAGAGTATGCCTGGATGGGTGATGTCCCATGCTAGTATCAAAGGCATATAGTGGGGGTATCAGATCGGATCTGTTGATCGCTGACTCGCATAGTCCGAGCAGTTACATGCTACCATGAGCATCATGTGGTTTAGTGCATAGGTCTAGCATTCCACATTTTTGAGGCCTGCGAACCACGAATATATAACGCTTGCGAGCCACACATGTATTTTGAACACACATATTATTTTTTGAGGTTTTTATGTATGACAAACATTATCGACACACACACAAACACACACACACACACACACACACACACACACACACACATATATATATATATGTATGTATGTATGTATGTTGTACTTCCTTGCTTACTATGGTAGAAATGTTTTTGTTTATTTAAGTTTTTACATGTTTCGCAACTGTCTATCCAGCACATAATTAGCTAATGCATCTGTCAATGTATTCATGTGTCTAGGAATATGATGATATGTAATGTAATCAAAATTTCTTTCCAATATATGAATACATAGATACATTCTCAATGTCTTAGGGTTTCTGATGGAATATTCCCGTTGAGTTGAAGGATGACAAGCTATGAATCCAGGTTGATAGCCAATTCCCGGATGTCAAGAGAAATAACTTCTGACAACAATTCGATAACAGTGTTATACTCAACGATGTTATTAGTGGTTTGACCTAGACAGATACCTTGAAGATCGATCAACTCACCATGGGGGTCATAAATGGCCCATGCCACGGATGATATATTTCAGGTACTACGGAAAGCACCATCAGTGAAACTAATGTGAGGAGACACCGACATCTACAAAGTAGGAAAAATCATAATAAGTACGAAAGCTACTTGCAAAACAACACACCAAACCATGTTTTACAAAAGTGAATAACACACTATTGTACAAAAGTAACCATGTAAGATGACCTCAGCATAGTGGTTTTTGAGAGAGTCCATGCTCGGACATGGGTAATCAATCAATATAGATGAAAACTAGAGTTTTACCATTGTTATGATGAGTAAGCATCAACTCGGCCAAATAATAGAGTAGAACTCATATAAGGTTGTGCCCCCATGCCCCTTGGGTGTGGGAGGGTTACGAGTTAGATGACAACGCCATTGCGAGAATGGGAAATTGGTAAAAAATCGGGGAGGGAGAAAAATATGAATCTATGAAGAGATAAAGGTGCCCTTAGTTGAAAGATCCTGACAATATCAAGAGAAACTGACATGTCAATAGGTACCGGAAAAGAGAATTTCTCAAGACACATAGACATGATCGCCGAGCAAGAACTAGGCCATGGAGAGTGAGAATACACATCGAGAGATGAACTCGAAATAGGATGATCAAAGGATATCGAAGGTGAATCCGAAACAATTTCTACGTAATAAATTTCGGCGAGACTTAACGACATAACCTCGCCCCACGTATCAACAAGATTCATGAAAGGAATGACCCAAGGATCAGACCTGACCGAAATCATGTTGACAAAGGCAACATGAGGAGGTGGGAGTTGAAAGATGCCCATCAAGGTAGGATCTTTAAAGAGTCCTTCCCCCACACCCTCATAAGGAGCACCAGTGTACTTGACATACGGAACATTTCCATCCGAGGAGGAAGAGGCAAAGAAGGACAGTTAGTTGACTGTGACTATATTCCCTTGATGGGGAAAATGAATCACACACAAAATGGAGGAGGCTACATCATGCATGGCATGGGTCTAGCTCTATCCGAGTAGAAGATTGTAGTTAAGATTAGCGTTAATGATCTCTACTTCGACGTGTACTGTCTTACCCTCCAAAGTAATGGCAAGGTTGGGAAGGACACCGAATGGTCACGAATCATGCCCATAAAAAGCTTCCAGAGTGTTATGGGATTGGTTCAGAGAAGAAGCACCAATTGCCTTCCAACAAGTGACAGACATGATGCAAGTAGAAGCACCTTCATTGATGACAGTACTGTGAATGGTTTTCTCATTTATGATTACTTGAATGAGAAAGGAAATTTGATGAGGTAAATGCAAAACATGGTTTTCTAGGTAAAAATAGATGATATTAGAGTCAACTAGATCAATACCCCCAATAGCTGATAGTAATGATTTTCAGTGAGAAGGACAACTTTGAAGGACCTTAAGAGCAGACATAGCTGATGGAACTTGAGCCAATTCTTCAACAATGTTATAATGTTGAACAACTCGAGCATTGGGATTATACAAGGACTTTCGTAGCACACGTTGAGAAGGTGGTTGAATGGTGGAATCAGTATTAGGTCGCTTTATATGGAGAGGACTAGAACTAGACAGGGTGGAAAAGAAAGGGGAACCTTCTTTTTATTTCCCATGCTGACGGTGTAGGAGTTTGATAATATTTTGACCTCGTAGCCATGTTAATCAAGGTGCTCATCATGAACACTTATGAACCTGAGGAAGTGGATGACTAAGGCTAGTCTACCATCTGAGTTTGCTAGGATGGAAAGGGATCTTTCAGGACAACTAGGGTCCCTTTGAGCAAATGACTAACTTCAAACCATCTAGGACAATCCTTAGTATAGTGATACTCCTCATAGATGAGGCATGGATACTCGAGTTTTCATTTGGAAGTGTCACCAGAAGATGACTTAGGAGGATCCTGTTTTGGGGCATAGACTTTACCCTCTCCTTTGCCTTTATTCTTACCTTTAGATGATTTATCCACTGTGGTAGAATCAACAACGTGAACCTCCGAGGTTTTCCCAGGGCCAGATCAAGTGCAAGAGGAGTCACTGGAAGCAGTGTTTGAGACCAACTGCTGTTTGTAAGAAGATTGTGTAGGGGTCTGAGTCACTGAACCAATTACTCCATCAACAGGAGGTGTGGCCGGAGACTTAGATGTAGTTAGATCAGATGATTGTCCAGGTGCATCGGGTAATACATCATATAACGTGTCAGACTCTGAATAGACAAGGTCTAGATATTGAGCATGTGTGATGGCTTGTTCCTAAGTGACACATCCACCCATAGCAATATCCTCAGCAACTTTGTTGACAAATGATTTGGTGCACCACTCGGTCAACAACTAATAAACAATTTCAAACTTTATCAGACGGTGCCTACTTATCCATTCATGGATGTGATCAGAGATGTGAGTCGCAGTGTCTTGATTGAGTGACATTAATAGATGGGTGCCCCTTTCATAGTGAACTGGTAGCTGGATATGTGTGAGAAAGGCCATGGCGAGAGTGTTAAAGTCATGATAGGTATTTCGAGGTAGCTCGATATACCATTTGGCTGTAGCCCCTGTAAGATTTTGTTGGAAAAGATGAATACGAATGGAATCATCAACGTAGGAATTTGAGGAGAATCAGAGGTGATATGTCATCACGTGGGCTTGAGGATCCTCTTTTTCTTTTCCTTCAAACTTTGGACAATCACTCGGAATCTTGGACAGAACTTGAGGCTAGTATCGCGAATGAAGAATTGGTTCATTCATGTGTCTAGACACATCTGGCAATTCCAGTGTAGCCACGAGTGGAAATTGGGTATTGAAAGGAATTTGAGGTCGATAAGGGTGCCCAACTGGCGGGGCCCATCCCTGCTAGTAAGGATTTTGTCCCCAAACTAGAGGATTTTGTCCATAAGGCATTTGATTTTTCCCCATTGTAGGTTACCTTGCCCATAGGGAGGATTCTAACCTTGAAAGACTTGAAAATGTCCAGCCAGAGGCTATTGATAAGCAACGTACGGGTTAAAAGATTTTTGAGCCTACTCGCCTTAGACATATGGACTTTTCACCTAATGTCCCTAAGCATAAGGGTTTTGGACCTACTGGCCCTGCACAAAAGGGTTTTGGACCTGCTTCCCTTAGACGTAAGGATTCTGCATTTACTATCCTTGGACATAAGGATTTTGGACTTGTCGTGCTTCGACAAAAGGAGGCTAAACCTGTTGCATAGGGATTTTGCTCTTGCTACTGCAGGACTTGACCTTGGCATTCCCCTTGCAAGGGTTGACCTTGTTGATATGAGTATAAGGGTTGTTGTTGCCCAATTTGACCTTGTTTCTACAAGGGCTGACCTTGCGGCCATAAAGGTTATCCCTGCGCTTGCAAAGGTTGACCTTGTGAAGGCATAGGCTGAGAGGATTGCGGCGCATACTACATTTGTGGCTACATGGTTTGCTGCAACTATTGTGAGGGTTGCTGTTATGAAACCAGATCAATAAAAGATATAAAAGATAGATCAACAACTTAGAATTCAGCCTCTTCGAGGGGGCAACCTCCTTTACATTACATAAATGAACAATTCTTGGATGATACAAATGAAAAGACCTCCTTTCTATATATAGGAGTCTAAGGGGTCATAACATAATCATAGCCGACATAACAATAATAATGTAAGGGAACAATAATAACAATAATGGGCTTCTATGGGGCACAATAGTAACAATATGGGCACTACATGGGTACATCAATATAATAAGTGGGTTGTACTAATAACCATAAGGGGTTACACTAGTAGTATAGGGGCCTAACATTCCCCTCTCCTTCAAAAAGCGTTGTCCTCAATGCTTGAATAGTTCTTGATGCTTTGTATAAAATTCTTGTCCTCCCTTGTGGAATATTTAGCGGGTAAGTTCTTCCACTTGATGAGAAACTCTAAAATTGATCCATTTCGTAGCTGTTGGGTTCTTGTTTCTATGACTGCTCTAGGTTCCAATATGATTTTTCCTTCCTCTTCAATTTCTGGCAATATTGTTTGAATTGGGATCTTTTGCAACTTTTGAATAAGTGGCCATACTTCTTCGTCCTTCTTCCATTCATCCCTTGCTTCGTTTATCCAATCTGGTTGGATAATAGAAATAGCACAAAACAATGCTTCCACATCCTCATCCTTGAAGAGTCTTCCCATTCGGTAAGGTCGCCATTTTTTAAGTGCATGTAGTATTGCCAACATTTCCTTCTCATAAATAGCTTGCTTGAGATGTAGCAATAAAAATACCCAATCACCTACATCATAACATTTTTCACTACGATGTAGATCTACCTGTTGCTTCATTTGATTTTGCACCGAAGTGGTGTTATCCTTTAAAAGTTGGAGAACTTCTTGTTGATGCTCGATGTGATCTTTCACTACTTGAACCTTTTTCTTCTTGATATGTCCTTCTATCTCTAGAGTTTGAGTGGCAATTTCTTCCAATCCTTTACAAGATATGGTCAGATTCATTTCTTGATGCTCGATGTGATCTTTCACATCTTGAACATTTTTCTTCTTGATATGTCCTTCTATCTTGATAGCTTGAGGAGTGGTAATTTCGACCAATGAATTACAAGATATGGTTGGATTCATTTCTTCTTTCTCGATGTGATATTTCATTTCTTGCACCTTTTTTCTTCTTGATATGTCCTTCTATCTTGAGATTTTGAGGAGAGGTAATTCTTGCCAATGCTTTACAAGATATGGTCTGATTCATTTCTTCTTTCCCTGGGGTGGGGTCCTACCATAGATCCTCTTCTTTTGATGTTTTTCTATCCTTTTCTTCCTCCTCTTCATATTCTATGTAAAATAATTTCTTCTCAGCACACTTATGACCTTTAGTGCATTTTTATCACAATTGTAACAAAGCCCTTTTTCTCTTTTTTCTTCCAATTGTTGTGGTGTAACCCTTGTAGGTTGTGGAAGGCTAGGAGAAACAACACTTCCATATTTATAGTTGTGAGGGGTATGCTTCCTGGTTTCCATAATTTTTCTTTCCACTATGTCACAAAGCCCTTTTACTCTTTCCAATTGTTGTGGTGTTGCTCTAAATAAGGTGTTGCTCTTTGTATCCTCATAATGTGTTATCATTTCCTCCATGAAAATTGACCACGTAACAAGTCGTTTACGAGAACAAAGCCCTTCATACCATAAAAATTGTTTAGGTTCTAAATATGAAGATGCAATACATACCTTTTGTAATAGTGGTACACCATGTAGATCAAAATATTGCTCCATCTGAAGTATCCAATTTACCGGATCCTTGCCATCAAACTTCCTCATCTTGTTTTTTCTTGATTTTAGGAGCTCGAATTTGAAATGACTATAACTCTGTACTTTCAGATCTTTAAGTTCTGAAATTGTGACTTGTAGTAGCCCTCTGTTTCCTCTTTCCAATTCCACTAGTTTGATCCAAATTGGATTCTCCAAGAAAGAGTTATGTTAAATCTCCCACAGTGACTTGATTATAGACTAGTTCAGTAGAGCGAACTTGTACGACATGCCATGAGTCACTGTTTCGACCATTGGATCTAAAAAATACATACAGGAAACTACAGTCCGTCTTGTTTCTGTACCTTCTTACAAAATTTCAATCCGATCCCCAGAGAGAAATTTATGATTATTTTCCCCAGGTCACTTGTTTGGAATGTAATTTAGGAGTCTGAAAAAAGACCAACTTCCTCAGATCATATCTCCGCAAATATAGCGCAAAAAGCTCTAAAATTCAGACCCAAGGTTCAATGTGATTTCTTCTCAAATGGGTTTTTTTGAAACTTCTGAAATGTCACAGAAAAAATGTTATAGCGAAAATTCCAAGATGACCTGTTTGGAGCAGTGAAACCCTAGAATCCAAAGCTCTGATACCAAATGTTATGAAACCAACACAAGAAAAGATAGAAAAGATAGATCAACGACTTAGAATTCAGCCTCTTCGAGGGGGAAACCTCCTTTACATTACATAAATGAACAATTCTTGGATGATACAAATGAAAAGACCTCCTTTCTATATATAGGATTCTAAGGGGTCATAACATAATCATAGCCGACATAACAATAATAATGTAAGGGCACAATAATAACAATAATGGGCTTCTATGGGGCACAATAGTAACAATATGGGCACTACATGGGTGCATCAATATAATAAGTGGGTTGTACTAATAACCATAAGGTGTTACATTAGTAGTATAGGGGCCTAACAGTTGCCCCTATGGTTGTTGTAGTTGTCCTTACTACAACATCATCTGGCCTTGCTGTTACATGGATGGCCCTTGCTCTAATGAAGGTTGGCCTTAATGTTGCATGGATAGCCCTTGCTGCAATGAAGGTTGGCCTTGTTGCTGCATGGATGGCCCTTGCTACAACGAAGGTGGCCCTTGTTGTTGCAGGAGATGTCCTTGCTACTGCAAAGTTACTTCAACAATTCCCAGAATGATAGCTTGAAAGTTTTCGAACTGTATCTAGCCATACCCAACGAGCGCGACATACGGACCAGGCTATACATAAGGTCTAAGCTGAGGGATATACAGCAAATTATCCATCTCTTGTGAACCATATGGAACATAAGGAGGTTGTTACTGACCTTGAGCCATACTAGGCTACTGGTACTGGATGTGACTTGACCCAGATGGACCAACATTAGGCTGTTGGTACTAGACATGACTTGACCTAGACGGACCAACATTGGGTTGTTGGTGCTGGACATTACTTGATCCAGCGGGACCAACAGGATTTGTAATGACATCTGAAGAGGGTTGGTTCATCCCAACCATGTGAGGTTGTGAGCCACTCACATTGGTTGTGCTAGACATCATAGAAACATTCGGACTCTTCCCCCAGGCAGTGGGATAGCCTCCCCACTTACAAGAGGGATCGAAGAACTAAAAATGACATGACTCAAGATCGTTAGTTGAACCAGATGGGTTACTTGAACCGATGAAACAAGAGGATTTGGAATGGTGGGTTGCACGAGGACTAAAGTAACGACATAAATCAGCATCTGTTGGGAGGTCGGGTTTTGAAAGAATAGACCTGTGGTAGGCATCGTGCTAGATGTCCAAATAAGGTTGTGATATAGTGATGAGGTAGTAGGCATGCCTGAAACCAACTAAGCTAAAGTCAGGTAATTATGCAGTAACTCAGGATGAGAACTAGTCGGAATGCTTCCCGTGTAAGGGAAACCTTTAGGAGGAAAAGGATATTCTTTCACCTCAACTATGCGTGGAGTGGAAACCTCTGAGTGACCCAGAGAGGAGACTTAGATTTCGCCTTCTGATTCCATGGGTGAAAACAGGCGATGATGGACTACCGAATATGTTCGAGGGGATAATTCCAAAGGAATACCCAGCTAATCATACAGACTGTACGGATGCTAAGGTGATATCAGAATAGGATCGAACAAAGGATTCAAAGGATAAACAACCAGCCCAAGCTGACCTTCAGAAGTCAGCAGACTCTTAGGAGTCTGGATAGGATTATCTGGAGATTCTGGGCCAATGTCAAAAAGTGACCCAGTACCTAAAGGGGGAGGATGAGATGACAATGTTTGAATACTCATAACAATTCCAAGCTCAACACCTTGGTCCTCAAGAGATTGTGGTAATTCAGGAAAAGGTTCCTCAGAGAATCTTTCAAATAGAGGAGAGGAAGAGGAACTAGGCAAACCAATTGGTTTAGCCATGATAATTTTGTCTCAAATAACTACAAAAGAGATTGATTTGAAGGGATTTAAAATGTACTTAAAAGTATACTCATGACGTGGTCTAAAAAGACTAACAGGAATGTTATAAGATCATGGGCAACAATTTTTAAGACACAAAAACAAACTTGTGCTCTTTCATGTTTTAAGAGTCGAGAAAGAAGCAAAGGTGACTCTATCACTTTCGGTTTGAAACGAACTCAAAAGGACAAGTGCTTGGGTGATATTTTATAATTAGGGAGTCAAAAATATAAAAATGACAACTCAGGATGATCTAGCTAAAAATGATTACCAGGTAACTGTGAACTGTAGAATACCTCCTAGCGAACCGAGAAGTATGGGAAGGAAATCTCCCCAAATGTTGTGTTTAGTGTATCATGTTTACAAGGCGTAAGACTCAGATTCCTATGGATAAAGGATTGAAACCTAGTAGGGTCTCCCTTTATATACTCGATGGTACGGGGAGCACAATTTCGTACTAGTGTTGTCTAGTGCCGAAGCGAATGACAATTTCTAGGTTTTAAGATGCCAGAACACGTCTCTAGCCTACACCTTCTAAGATGTGATTGTTATATTTCAAATGTGCCTTAGGTTAATTGAGTACATTTTAGAGTTGATCATGAAATTATGTCTCGGTTTTAGGCCTTATCGATGTGACTCAAAAAACACTTATATGCAACTAAATGAGACAAGACCCTTTCAATTTGACAAATTGTCTACACTAATGAGAGTATAAAACACACTTCAATGCAAAAAAAATAGCAATTGAAAGAAAAATGACTTTTTCATTATTTCTCTTTTGAAAACAAAATGATGAAAAAAATCTTTCCAATTCCTAACTTTCCTATCAAATGCAATTCAAGTAGTCCTTTCACTAGTAAAGAGAATTCATTTCTTTGCCAATTCAAGTGATGATGAAACTCTAGCCTTCAATGATGCTAACTGACGTAACATATTGATTCAAAAAGCTAGAATCATGTATTTTTCAATGAAATGATGGAATTAATCTTTCACAAACACTTCTCACTTCAATGAAACATTTCCAATATAATCAATCACAAGCAAACATAAAGCACCAAAGAGAATTATTTCAAACTAATGAAGCAAATACTAAACCAAAAGAAGATGGGTAATGTGATCTATGCCTGAAAAGAGACACTCAAACACTAAACGAAACTTTTAAAACTTGTTAAATGGAAATCAAAGCAACAAAAGGACTAATGAAATGAAATACGAGGAAATTTGACTATCAACTTGACTTGCTGAGCACATAGACAAGTGAATGGATGACAACCTAGATGCCTTAGGGTTATAAACCATCCAATTACTCAAGAAACCAAGTGAAGAAAATGCAAATCAACCTATAATATAAACCAAGCTAAAAGAGCTTTCCAACTAGGGAGAACACTGTCAAAACAAGCTGAGAGACAAAAATTAGAAGGGCAAGACACACTGTCTATGATCTAGGGTAAACCCTGATCTTCACCTACAGGAACAACACGACTGCGTAATTGACAACACGTGCCAAAAGTGGTTTAGCATGACTATTTTTGAGAAAATCACGTGGATCAGCACCAGTGTCAGAAAAATAAATGCGTTGATCAATGATTCAAGGAAAAAAATAAAAATTCAAAGGTTAAGACTAGACTTGCCACTGTAAATTTGAAGCTCAGAGCAGTAAATTGGGAGAAGCAGAAAACATTAAAGGGAAATGGTGATACTAGAAAATTTCACACAAAACCATAAAATGACAATCAATCAAACAGAAGGATTGGCTCCTGAGTGGAGTCACCAATTTGTGGTGTAGGTAAATTCTTAGTGCAGAAACAAACAATCCCTCTAGCTCGAGAGAGAGGGTCTAGCCATAAACAAACAATCTATTGAAAATATCCTTAAGCTAGAATCAATGAAGAGGGCCTACCTATTAGAACATTATTTCGCTTGGTGATGATCCTGCTTCCTAAGTCCATCTATCTTCTGTTCCCTTCCTTCGAATACCCGAAACAAGAAAACAACAACAACGACAAACATGATAACATAAAATATTGTATTCAACCTACTTAATACATCAAGGAACATTAAGCCATAAATATGTAAAATGACACTTCATGTAGGAAATCAATCAATAGTTGGATTTATATAAATTATAAAGAGATTACAACCGGTGTCTTGATGTTGCTAGTCTCCTCCGACGTATCCGAGTTCCCACACTTCTGCTAGCACTTCATGGATAGCCTCAAAAATGAAAATTTTAAGGCCTCTTTCCCTCTAGTCTCAAACCAAACCAAAATCACACTATTCTCCTTCAAACATACACTAGAAAGATATAAGCTATAAATGACTTATTGGTTATTCAAACTTACTCCAAAACCTCAAATAGATTTTTCTTGGGAAAAAAAGAGGTTTATATAGCTTGGATGGATGGGAGATGGTTCCTATCATCATGGGAGAAGGTCTTATCTCTTGAGCTTGTTCCATCCTAATAGGGGAAAGGAGCCCAAACTGACTTCCTCAACTCCATATGTCCCAACCATCTACAAGACTTTCATTATGAAGATTCTAGACATGGAAGCTTTGGCTCCTTATTTAAAAAAAACTTCCAAAAGAGGATCGATGCAACTGGAAAAGGGCTCAGTCACTGCATACAGTGTGAGGGTTAGTTTTAATCTCTTCAAATCAGCGTGAGGAGGAAACTGGTCAGTAGTGTCGGTCTTGTAAACTGGGATAAAAGGAATATTCTTGGGAAATGATGGAAAAGTGAATAATTCTGCTCATGAAGAGGGACATATTGGGAGCTTCTTCATGATGGGAAAGCATCTCGGGTTCACTGTAGAGGTCCTCCAAGATCGTGGATGGGGAGTACAGGGACAGTGACAAAATGTTGTGGAACACATCCAACTGTTGAAGTGCTTGTTCTATCTCATGAGTGAAGTCTTGCTCCTATGATAGTTCACCCTGTTTTCCTAATGCCAACTATTCTGATGAATCAATTACTTGTATGGGTATTGTTTCATATGTTTGCACATGTTGCACCTCTTGCTATACATGTTGTTGTTGCACTTCCCTCTCCTGTTTTCACAACTCTTTTTCCTTCCGGAGTTGCTCCCTTAGCTCATGCGACTCCTTCTCTACTTCCTTCATTCTTCACTTATCCCTTTGCCTTTGTGAAATTCGCATGTTGCGTTGGTACCTCTTTGCCTCTATATCCATAGTTGCTTTCTCTAATAATGGATCTGCTCAATACTTACATCTTTACTCCTCCTTCATGCGATCGACAATCTTCCTCTTGCCCTTATCGTGCACTGGTATGCTTGCCTATGCTGCTATTGCTATTGCTAGTGCTGGTGCTCTATGAGATACTGCTTCATGTTGCTTCACTAACCAATCCACAACAAAGCTGACTAGCTCATTATGTCTGAAGTTATAAAAATATATCCATGGGTCCTCCTATGCCCAATGGCATGCCCTGTGGATCCAGTTGAACTGTACTCTCATGCAGTGATCATTCACAATACAATGTGGGTCATATGTATTGTAGATTTGGAGGTCGAATTAATACTTCTTCATCATTTCTGATTTGAAATCCACTTACTTGATACTTTGGATCTCATATCATTCAATCTACAATAGAACAGTAGGCCAAGGTGCCTTCTTCTTCCGGTGCAGTCTAGTTGTCAATCCTACCGAGTTGCGATATTCTACTTCCTACATGACAAGTATGTCCAAGGACAAATTTGGTAGAACATGCAGAGGCTTCTCCACACTAAACATTCCTTTCACATGCAGGGTGGATCTTGTTCAAATATCATCTTGTAAACTGGGTTGAAAAAAAGATCGTACAACCATGTGATTACTCCTCTGAAGCTGCATTTAGACAATAACTTGAAATATGTGTTCATAGCAGTCTCCACTGATGACAATGCCCACTCCAAGCCCGGGAACTCCTGTCGAGCACATATTACATCTAAGATGTAGGTGGACATGTAAATCTCTGCATGCATACCTCCAGATGACTGTCAAGCCTCCGTTACTTATTCCTTCAGCTGATGAGCCAAGATGTTGGACCAGTTACATGCTTTTCATTCTCTATCCATTTGGTCTAATGCAATCACCCAACTCTGTGGGAAGGTTTTTTCTTTCTTGGCCATACATTTGACATGAAAATATGACCAAGTATTGATATACCTTCCACAATATCTTCGTCTTCTAGATCTGGTTGGGTGTCAACCTGAATTGAGCCAACTCCTTTACCTATTTCTTTAGGATGTCTCTAGAGTTAGCACTACTATTGGGTACGCTGAAGGGAGTCTTCATGATAGTCGTAAGCTCTGACATCTCATAAATCTCATCATATTCTTGTGCCCAAAAGGTTGTAAGCTTTGTCCCACTGACACTGCTCAACGTCATCGTCTCAGGATCGGTGTGAGACAAGATCCAGTGTATCATGTGTGCACATGGGAATGTGGGATATCTACCTGAAATCGGGTATAAGCTGGACTTGTGAATTTTCAGACACACTCGACGGTCTTCGAGGTCTTCCTCAAAAGTTCTTGCAAATGCTTCATTGACTTCTTGCCACTTCAATTTGATTTCCTTGTCTAGAAACAATTTGGTATCTTCATAGACCGGTAGACTAGAGGACACTCGCTCAACTGCTACTCTATGTGTATTTCCATCGGTGCCATGTGATCCTTCTCTCTTGGAGGTCATTGATCCTATACTTCTAGGAGGAAAATGAACAGCTGAAAGATCTGGAGACAAAGCAACATGCATGGCAATAAATCTATCAGCAAAAACCAAAGCAAATTTGGGGAATGACATAGCACATACCTGGAGAACTGATAGGAAAGATTATGCAATTTCTTTTGGGAGGCGAGTTGACTGGCTACTAGAACCTCGCGAAAGGAATTCTGGTTTGTCTGAGAGGCAATACTGGCTACTGGATCTACGCAATGGGAGATCCATGTTGGCTGTTGACTGCTGGGATTGCGTAATGCACAATTCCAGCTAGGAGTGACTGGAGGCTCAGGGACTGCATTGTGCAATTTTCTAGGCCAGCAGTCATTGTCCCTCAAAAATGTGAAAAACAGTCTTGGAGGACAGTGCCTAGGTAGAAATGCACATTTCTGGAGAGGAAGACAAAGCCTTCCTTCCCCAAATTTCACAATGTTGACTCATTGAAGGCAGAGTCTGGGCCAAGGTTTGCTAGACTCGCCAACGGGCAATTGAAAGAAAATATGAAAATGAATGCATGGAGACGCTAAGTGAAAGAAGAAGCGATTGAAAGTGCATGCAAACATGAATGACAGATTCAGTAAACATATGAACATGCATGTGGGTGAAGTGAGTCGTCGAATCGGTGACCGTTCATGCAAGACATTTTCATGCATGCGACAGCAGTGAGATAGGAACAAAAACTGAAACAGTGCCAGTACAAGATAGTATACATGTAAATGACAGCAAGCATTCAAATAAATTAAGGAAACAACACTCACACAAGCAAAAACACTGGAAGTGACAAAAATGTTGAAAAAGACAAGTTGAGGCCACTTACCTGTGAATAGTTGAGCCAGATGTATCTAAGAGTCGTGGATGTATCGTGGGATGTCAAAGCTCCAGGATCAATGTGAAAGAATGAGCTCTGATGTGTCAAATAAATTACGTTTGAGCCCATGATGTGCATGCCACAAATCTAGGAAAAAGTGACACTTGGAGGAAAGTTCCTAAATGAACTTTGCATGTAACCTCCTGCTGCTAAAAATAGCTCCCTAGATCATGGGATACCTTTTGCTATTCCAGGAAAAAGAAATACATGCATGCAAGTCAAGTTTCCTTGGTCGTGGGTGGAACTCGTAAACCAAATTGCTCATGCATGAAGTTTCTCAACTTCTAGAAGGAAATGGACATTTCTAGCTGGGCGCTGGGCTGGCTGCCCAGGAGATTTGCACAATTTCTAGGCAGAGAAGCTAACTGCTACCTCGATTTGTGCAAATTCTGCGCTGAGGAGCCCTGCTGGGGAAAATTGCACAATTTTCACTGTGAGGGTTAACTGGTAGAATTGCACAATTCTGGAGCCCAGTAGGCTACGAGACAAGATTGCACAATTTTTGGAAGGAAGGCTAGTTTCCCTCCAGAATTGTGCAATTTCTTGGGGGAGTTACTCAGCCTGCAACTAGAATAAGTATGGATGATATGTCTGTGAGGGGAATGCATAAAGTTGTGATCGACGGGCTGCCTTTATGCAAGAAAAACACTAAAGCTTGTGTACTTGACGAAGTAAGACAAGGTATTGTGGAAATTGGGTAGGGCGGCTCCAAAATGAAGCTAAGGAAAAATTTTGGAGGGTGCTTGTAGCCACCACAATAGGTAACCAAAAAGAATGGTAGGGCTAGTCAAGCTTTGGCCAGTTCATCCTCCTCCAACACATCCATAAAAAGTGAAATTGGGAATATGTTGGAAGACTTCAAAAGTGAAATGTTGCATACCCTTGCTCTGCATATGGACATCATGAATATCCAAAGGAAGTAGGAGGAATCGAAATGAATGTCCATTGAATCTTATAGAGATCTACTCATTATGTGAGGAGAACCACTCGCTAGACAAGTGCCCTTCTCTGCTTGGTGTTAGGGTCCTATAATTTATAAGATCTCAAGGTGATTGAGTATCTCACATTTTGCATATTTCATATTGTTCATAGATTTCTATATTCAATTGATTTCTAAGAAAAAAAAGAAAAGAAAATAAAAGAGGGTATTTAAAAAAAAAAGATAATAACAAAGGAGAAAAAAAATGAAAGGAAAAGAAAACCCCAAATATTGTTCAATTCCTACAGTCTAAGCATTATTGAACAAATTTCAATTTCTATTGATAGGGTAGAAAATAAAGATCTTGCAAATAGTTTAAGCTTGGAAAGTCAGTAGCTAGGTAAAAATGAAATTGGTTCAACTATTCAATCTGAACCAATAGGAGAGATAAGTGATAAAGTAGGTTAGAAATTAAAAAAAAAAAAAAAGAGAAATTGAAAAGGGTCTGCAAGTCTAAATTCACCTTGCAAAAAGAAAAAATGTTAGATTAGAAACAAATGGTATGTAGATTGAAAGAATAATAAAGAGAAATAGGAAATGAAAAATTCCTTTTAATGTATTATTCAATATTTCATGTATTTTTTCCTAATGTGGAAAAAGAAATTATTTAAAGGTAGGGTTATAATAAAATACTCCTAAGGTTTCATATAATCCACCCCCATTTCATTTCCTTTTCCAATTCCCACCACCCATGTGTATGTCATATCCTTTGTTATACACCCCTTACCTTCCATCAAATCCTTGTGCTCAATGTTTGATCCGATGGATCATGAAGGTTTTCAGCTCCCCCTCACCTTTTGAACGTTAATGCCACCGGGGGGGTCCGAAATCAGTGGTTTTCCTCCGCCTACATGTCGCACTCAAATAATTTCTCTTACCACTCAGGGGGGCCTATGAAAAGTGGTTTCCTCTATCAAAAAACCCACCCATCTGTCTTGGCCGTTCACCACTCTTGCCGCTCCATTACACCACTCCATCCCAACCACCTATCACCTCCATTCCTGCACTATACTTGTTACACATTCAATTCATTAAACCGTTAGCCAATGGACTTGTGCCACTTCATGCCACTTCAATGGGAACTCTATGAAAGTTACAAATGCATCATCTCTCACCCATTTACAGAGTTTTGATATGTCTTCTTTGCATAGTAGGTGAAGTGAAAACTTGCTAAGACATATATTGAGAAGTAGTTGACACAGTGAATTATTAACACAGCAACAGAAAGCTACAATTGTCTGCATTTAGCAAGCATTCCCCTTCTTTAATCCCAGTTTCTGCTCATTCCTTTCTTTTTTCCCTCTCTAAGTTCCCTCTTCTTCTCATTCCTTTTCCTAATTGTAGTTCACCTACAAATAAAAAGACAATCTGGGTTTAAAAATTTCCAGAAGATAGCCATGACATCGAAGAAGAAAGAATAGGAGTTGTTCAATCCAATGGTGCACCCAACAGTGGACTTGGACCATATTCCACTTGCAGATAGATACTTCAATATACATGAAACAATGTCAGAATTTTATCTCTTCGAAATCTAATGTTGGTGGGAGGACAAATTCGTAGATGAAATGGATGATATAGGACTCTGGGATACAAATTTTTCTTTCTACATTTTTCCCAAAACCCATAGCTTCCCAACAATGATCAGAAAATGTTAGTCCTCCTATAGCCCAAAGAAAAGGGCAGTAGTAGCGCATACAGGAGAAATATTGTTCACCATTCATGCTAAATCCATAACTCAGATGATGCAAGCTCCTATCATTGAAGGAACCACTCTTTTTTCCCATGAAATACTTAGTGAAATGTACCAGAAGTTAGACTTTGCTAAAAGAGCTAAAACACTGGAACTATTCATGACTAAAGAGAACCCACAACCTAGCAAAAATCTCCCGTATCCATCTTCTACATTCCCTAATAGAACCATGCATATAGTCATTATTCAGATCAGTGGCTTGATGAGGCCATAATAGGTTTCCTATCCATATTGTCATTAGAGTAAAAGCCCTCTATCTTTTTTAATTTTAGTCAATTCCTGCCAGATGCCATCCATGAACAATTCATAAATTTTACTATAGAAGAAGTGTTTCAGTATTCTTCAGTATTGGTTTATATGTTTGTTTATTTTCACGCGGACATGTTTCAATTTGTGATGAGAAAGCTAAATGAAGAAGGTGAACCTCAGTCTGTCATCTTTTGGACAGCCTTGTTGATGAAAGATCAAAGGGACTTCACATATAAAACATTCATAGAGATGTTTATCCACATAGCTATGAGCCTCCTCAGCGGTACAACAGAACACAGAATCAGTGAAGAAATTAAAAGAATTATGTCGCTGACTGACCAATATATAACAGGAGATTGGTATTTGTACCAAAATTACATAGAATTATGGATATATGGATGTGAATTGGCCCCTTACAAGCTCTGAAAGTTCCTCCCCATGAGGATATTTGCACTAGAGTATATCACGCAGATGAATTAAATTTTGTAGCAACAAAGAAGAAATCTCAATTTTGGATCAAATCCCAGATTGGTCCTTTTATTTGTGACAGTAGGGAAGCAGGTGAGGAGGCTGATAATAAGTTAAAAGAAATGAAGTTCACCCACAGCTTCACATGGTCCTCTAGGCCATGGGGTATCATCTCCAAAAAATAGTGGAAAACAAATCAACACCTTATATTCACACTCACAGGCCTGAAATAGAAAAATTCATGAACTAGGTAGAGTGGATGCCTAAAACCTTGTAAGAGGCTGAGGAGCAGATAATTTATTCTTCAAGTGCACAAAATCCTGGGCAGCAAGAATCGTAGAGTACATGGGCAAACCAAACAACGAAAAGGAACATGAAAAATAAGCAACTGGGAAAATTCTATAGAGAGAAGATCTGTCACCAGGGACTGATACTTCTATAAATGAGTTCAAGATGAAATTTAGGAAAAGTACAAGGATTCGTATGGACATGGACCTAGGTAAAGAATCACCACAACAAATAGTTATCAAGCTCAGTGATATTATTGGTTCATCTCCAGTAGGAGGGAAACCTTTTGATATGACTCCAATATCGGAAAGGAAACAAACTCTTCAAATTCCCACATCTACCAATGTAACAAGGGAAAAGGGGGAGACCATTTTTTATACTTTCAGAGAGATAAAGATCAGAAATGAAATGTTGAAAAAGAGTACTTATGCTCAGTTCTGGAAGAAAATTTCTACTTCCCAAGGCATATTTATATCATCTTTCGATTAAGAGAAAGGGAAAATTCATATGGCATTCCTCGAGGCACAAACAACAAAACCTAAAACTTCAGTTGATTATAAGCATACCTCCTTTGAGTTTGATGCCAAAAATGTTCATCTTATTGATCAGCTAGAAATGCATAAGGAAACTAGTGAGATGATCTCCTCCACTCTAACAAGTACCTCTATGAGTTTGTTTAAAATGCAGGTGGCTTTATCAAATTCCCAAGCTTAGTTGAAGATGGAAAATATTTCATCTCAATCAAAAGATAAAAGAATTAATTCCTTGGAAGATTTAGTGGTGAAAATTGGGTATGATCCATCAGATGTGAAAGCAGTAGAAGAGATTATTAAAATGAAGAAGGCTAATATAGAATCCTTGAGAAAATAGCTCAAATTTCCTGTAACACAGGATCCCTTGACTAATGAAATAGAGGCGACGAAGAGTCATAAGGCAGAAATGGTGAAACTGATAATGGAGAAGTCACTCCAAATAAAACAAATGGAAGGAGAGATGGAGATGATGGTATAGGAAAAGGAGAAAGCAACATGGTTGACCACCACACCTATGGAGGTTGTCCCTCTTACAGCTATTCCCATAATGACTGCAACAACTACCAATATAGGGACAGGAAGCAGTGCAGAAAAACGAACGAAATCTATAGAGAGCATGAACCTTCAGACAGAAGAAATCAAGAGATTGGAAACTTAAGTCAATGTTTTGCAAGACCATATTAAAAGATATGAAAGTGCATATTCAGTAGAAATACAGAGGGCGCGAACATTAATTGAAAAATTGCAGAAATCTGAAAAGGAGTCATCAGTTGGTAACACTCTAGGAATGGTAAAGGAAATCATCTGGAACAATATCATTGGGGGTATGAATGAGATTTGTCCCAACATCCAAATCATATTTGAGCAGAAGGAGCTAGTTGAAAAGGCTAAAGAGGCTATTTCAATCACTAACCTAGAGTTGGGAGACATGCTAGCAACAACCAACAGAATCATCAAATTTCTAAATTCAAATAACTTGTATGTGCTAGAAGAGTTGGGAGTAGGTGACAGAATAGAAACTATCCTATAGGTGAAGAAGGTATTGACAAAAAAGAACTCGACTATACAACTTGAGGAGAAATGCCAAAATTTAGAGCTGACAGTAAACATATTTTTCAATGGAATTGAACCTTTGACACAAAAAGGTCTCGCTTCTCTATTTGTCATTAATGATAAACTCATGACCAGAGAAGATTATGTCAAGAGGCTAAAAGACATCGCAAAGGATGCTCTCAATCTCTCCAATATCAGAGGCAGCATGACAAGAAAAGCAATGTTGGATGCTATCAGCAATCCAATTTTCATTGAACATGAATTGAAACATGTTTTCACAGTGAAGCCCACTTTTTCTTGCACACAGAAATAGATGAGATATATCACAAGTTAAAATCACAGATGAAGAAGAGTGGAGTGAATTCTGCAACTACCAGGAGGAACACGAAAAGCAAGATTGAAGAGTCAGCACAGAATCTGAGTCAACACCCAGGCAAGTCAGCGAAGCCAACACAATTTGTTAATAAACATCCAAATCAGCCACTACAACAGAATTGATTACCCAGCAATGCGATTCAAAAAATAAGGGGCTAGATGTCGAAGTTATCTCATTGTGGCCACTTCGTGGCCACCCTAGCCAAATTTTAGTTTCTTTGTAATTAATAACAAATTTCCAAGTGTATACGACAATTTTTGTAGATTTTAGTTAAACACTTCATGCATTAGAAGTATTAGGGGTTGGACCCAAGTAATTGAAAAACTTTTCTTTTGGAGCACTGTAATTTTTGGAGCTGGAGCATAGATAATAAAGACCGTTTGCAATATACTTGAGCTATTTTTATCTGGTTATGTTTTTCTTTCTGCGCTAAATGTTTCGTGGTTTCCTTCATTGTGCATCATCAAATCTTATTTTAAAACAAAAATTTTAGAGTAAGATATGTTGTTGGAGCACCTTATTTTTGTCTATGTTCACTATATAAGTGTTTTCCTTTGAGGTCTAGTTAAGAATTACTTAATTTCTTTTTAACCCCTACTGATTTCACTATTCCACCATCTCATTCTTCATTTCTCTTTATGATCCATTAAACGTAGTTAGCTAGCCTTGTGAATGCTTTGAAAATTTTGACACTAGAATCCATCTGTTGACTCCATAGCCAAATGTAAAATGTTTGAACAAGATCTATCCAAACCAACCAAACAATCAATCAATTAATAAATATTTTATCTATATAACTAGCCTAAAATATTACAACCCTAGAAAGAAATATAAAATCTCATAATATATAGAGAGAGACCTCTCTGAGACTAGGATGGCTAGATCCTAGACTCCAAAGTGGTTTGATGTATCCTTTATGATCCTTTTTCTTGTCAATCTTAAATGTCATAGAGTGATAACATAGTGTTGACCATACTGGGGATTACTGAAAATTTGTCATTTCATTCGAATTCAGAGTACCCATTCAAAAGATTTGTATGATAAGATAGTTCCTAAGATTGGTTTCCTTTCTACTCTTGTATATATTCAGTTTGTCTATGTTTTAAATATGAACACTGACTCCCAAAAGAATCTCTTCTAGATCCCACCCAGATCCAAATCCTCCTACTATAGTGGACAATCCTGAAAAGATATTAGGAGAAACTCCTAGAACTGAGAGTCAGACAAGTAATAGATTTCTTCACAGAGCTAACACTCTGCCTGACAAATTTGTTACCTTTTAGGATATCCAGTTTGATTTAGACTTTGAACAAGGCTTATTCAAGACAAATTTAGAGAATTGGAAACATCATATTATCTTTGATCCATTAGTTTTACCAAGTATCCCAGTGACAAAAATTTATTCACAAATTAAATCAGATCTTCATCTCTTACAACATTTTGACGCTCTTCAAGATTTAGTAATAGGTCTCACCATAGAAATTGATCATGCTTACCTTCAACACTTAGTAGAATTAACTGCCTTAAACATAACTACTTCCTCCATCACATCTCAATCTACACATATTCAGTCAACAAGTCCTACTGCCTCCATAATTCCCAGCCCTTCTTTCATCCTTCCACATAGTGTTACTCAAACTCCTTTACTTTCATCTCCACCTAGTGTTAATCCAACCTCATCGACTGTTCAACTTCCTTCAAGTAGTCTTCCTCCACCACCAATCATGGCAGTGAGGTATGCTCCCTTGGTGTTGCTAGCACCAATGGCCAATATGCCATAAGACTATCAGTGCAAAATCACACTATTTGAAGGGACTTGTCCTTTAACAACCCAAAAACATGTGGAAAAAATGAATGATTGTTTTGACTTACAAGAGGTAGATGAAGAAAGTGTTAAGCTCAGAATGTTTGCTCAATGTTTAGGAGGATAAGTTCAAAAATGGTTTAGATATTTTCCAGCAAATAGTATAAATGGTCACCCTATGTTCCACCAAATATTTCTTAATAGATGGGAATTCAAAAAGAACCCTTTGCATATTTTATCTAAATATGAAAATATTAGGAGGGAAGTAGGTGAAAGTGTTCAGGACTATTGTGCTAGATTCAACAATACCTATAACGCAATTCCTGTAAATCTTAAACAACCACCGGATTTAGCCTTGATAAAATTCCTAAATTCCTTTGATGCAGATATGTCCTACTAACTTAGGGAATGGAATTCTCAAATATTAGAAGGAAATGCAAAGAGATGTCGTCAGTCTAGAGGCTAATTTACAAGCAAAAGGAGCTAGGATGAAAACTGAAAGAAGTGTGACGATAAGAGAAGAAACTTCAACGTCCGCAATAGATGCTAAGATTGATTCCTTAGTGAGGACCATGGAAAGAATGATGGAGAGAATAAGTTTGAATGAGATAAGTGTCCCTATGAAAAACCAACTTATTCCCCAGAACTGAAATCCAAATCCCAGAAGAAACACTCCACAAATCAGACAAATAGAACAAAGAGGCCCAGATCAACAAATTACACCCCCATTTCAAGAAAATTACGTTGATGAAGATATAGGTGCGGTTGAATAAGTCGAGGAAAATAAAATTAATTTAATGGGGATGAATGAAGATACTTTTGTTTTTCTTACACAAGAGGAATAAGAATTGTTTTTGTTAGCGCAAACAGAGTTGGAATCTGAAGAATCTGATGACTATAAACATGGATTTTAGAATAGCATCTTAGAAGTCCACATATAGTATAATATTAGGAGTAAGAAAAACAATGACAACTCAAAAAAAAAAAACTGATCATTGTGCGAAGAATACTGTTGAGCCTGATCTCAAGAAAAAAACTGAAAGCTCTAAGAAAAATGTAAACAATTCAGAAAAGAATAACCTAGAGAATGTTACCAGGAAAACAATTAATGTTTCTATTAATACTGTCCAAACTGATATTCCTAGTACAAGTCAACAAACAAAACCTATCACAAAAGCAGTGGCTGAAAGAGTAGATTTCTCAAATATCGTTAAAATTCAATCACCATTCAGTATCGAGAATGAACTTGCTAAACTCAAAATTTCTATTCCTCTCACTCAATTGATAAACAAAAATTTGTATAGGTCTTAGGTCCTAAAGGTACTCAACATAGGAGAATATTGATATGATGAACTTGAATGATGAGCAGCCTAAGATTTTGTTTCGACCAGAAGTTGATGCAAGCCTCAAGAAGGAGGTGTTCCCCCATTTTATGTCAGCCTTAATATTCACGACAAAATTCTTCATAATTCCATGTTGGATTCAGGTGCATCGCATAATCTTATGTCAAAGACTGTTATGGAAAAACTTGGACTTGAAATCAATAGACCATACAAAGATTTATACACATTTAACTCTAGCAAGGTTAGGTGTCTAGGTCTTATCAAGGACCTATGTCACATTAGTCCAGATACCAGTGAAAAGTTTAGTGATGGACATAGTGGTAGCAGACATTCCACCTAAGTAAGGCATGTTATTGTCAGACACTTGGGTGGCTAAGTTACAAGGAACATTTCTAATGGATATGACATATGCCAAAATACCAGTATTTGGTCAATCAAGAAGACTATAGAGAGAAACCTTAATGAAATATATGGTGAGCAGCCAAGAAAAGCCAAAAAATTATCCCCTCTATTATGTCCATACTGATCTTGATTCCTTCATTTTGTACAATGATAGGACTATAAATACACAGGTCGCTCATGTAGAAAATGATTTTAATGAAAAACATGACCCACAAATACCCATTGTGCAACAGAACCCAGAAACAAAACCTCTTCGGAATATGACTTTTGATGGCTCATGTGGTAAAACAAGTTTAGGGGCTGGAGTATGGCTGTACAATTTGAAGACAAATCAGGGTGAAGATCATTCTTACAAATTGAATTTTCTGTGTACAAACAATATAGAAGAATATGAGGCATTACTGTTAGGCTTGAAATTTCTTAAAAAATTGGGTGCTAGAAGAATTTTGGTCCAAGGAGATTCTGAATTGATCATAAAACAAATTAATGGACAATACTTTGCAAAGTATCCTAGATTGAGAGAGTACATAAATGTTGTGATTGACTTCCTAAGAACATTTGAAGAGTATGACCTTGTTGTCATCCGAAGGATCTAGAATGTACTGGAAAATGGTTTAGCGTTGTCATCCAGTACCTGTAAATTACCTCACCCAAACAAACAATACACACTTGAGGTGAAACATCGTCCTATAGTGCCTGATAACATGAGATACTAGAAAGTGTTTGGAAGTGATAAACAAATTGAGAGTCTTTTACAATCAAAAGATGAATTTGAGAATATAAATATAGATTTGGAGGATGGACTAGACAGTCAAACTGATGTACATATTAGTGTAGAGAAACCTGTTGTTACTGATGTAAATATTTCAGCAAATAAAACTTTACATAAAATCGAAATACATAAAGACCTAGAAAAAGAGGATTTCAAAGTAATTAAACTTAAGGATAACATTTTTCCCAAAGGGCTTTCCCCTTTAGAAGAACCGTTTGAATTTAATGACATTGCCAAAAAGAAAAAAATGGAACCAATAGGAACAAACATTGAAGAATGTGACATAGGCAGTGAGCAAAACCCCAAAATCACAAAACTGTCAAAATCACTACCTATCATGGAAAAACGAAGGTATATAACTTTGGTTAAAGAATTCATAGATGTATTTTCTTGGAGATACGAGGATTTGAAAGCTTATGATACTAGCATTATACAACATAAAGTTCCAATCATGGGAGACCAGAAACCATTTAAGCAAAGGTTGCGTAGGATAAATCTTTTCCTAATGCCCTTGGTTGAAAAAGAAATCAAGAAAATGTATGATGCTAAAATCATAGTCCCAATCAGATATTCCAAATGGATATCCAATATTGTGCCTACAAGAAAGAATACATGTGAAATAACATTGAGCATTGACTTTAGAAATCTAAACAAGGTTTCCCTTAAGGACAACTACCCCTTACCAAAAATGGATCACATATTACAAAGGGTAGTGGGTTCTGGTAGGATCTCCTTGTTAGATGGTTTCTGAGGGTATAATCCATTTTTAGTGTATCCTGATGATCAAGATAAAACAAATTTTACTACTCCTTGGGGAACTTTCATGTATGTGAAAATGCCCTTTGGATTAATGAATGTTGGTGCCACTTTCCAAAGAGCAATGGACATTTCTTTTGCAGATGAAATTGGAGATTTTATTGTGATTTATCTTGATGACATCATAGTTTTCTCAAAGACTGATGAAGAACACCTATCACATTTGAGAAGAGTATTTGAAAAATGTAGAAAATTTGGTATCTCGTTGAATCCCAAGAAAACATTGTTTGGGCTTGAAGAAGGAAAACGTCTACGCCATATCATTTCCCAAGATGGAATCAGAATTGACCCCGGTAAGATTGAAGGTAAATCAATCATCCAAGAAACAAAAACGAACTTCAATCTTTTATTGGAAAAATTAATTTTTTGAGAAGATTCATACCAAATCTTGTTGAACTGCTTAGAAATATAACAAACATGTTTGAGAAAGATACATAAATTAAATGGAATATTGAATCCAAACAATCTTTTGATCTAGTCAAACATGCATTAACAAAATCTCTAGTTTTAGTCAGCCTAGATTTCACCGAAGATTCTATTATCTTTTCTTTTTCATTTGAACATAATATTGTTGTTGTACTATTATAAAAAAAATACTAAAGGATATGAACAACCAATAGCATTCTTTAGCAAATCTCTGAGAGATGCTTCTTTAAAGTACAATATCATGGAAAAATAGGCATTCGCTTTGGTCAAAGCAATAAAAGATTTCAGAGTTTATATTTTACATTCTCATATCATTCCTTATGTGCCTAATGTGGTTGTCAAAGATATTCTAACGCAAAATGGACCCAATGGGAAGAGAGGCAAATGGATAGTTGTTATTTTGGAATATGATATAGAAATCAAGCCTACCAAGTTGATCAAAGGATAAGGATTAGATAAGATGTTGGTTGAATCAAATTTTAATGCACTAGATATCAACATGGTATTTACCTTAGATTATCGAGAGGAACTGACGACTTTACCAATATATGAGGCATTCTTAAATTCCCCCTGGTATGCAGGCCTTTTGTATGTTCTATTCAATTTGAGTGTTGCTCCTGGATTTTCCAAAACAAAGGCTAGATTTCTAAAATTAAAAGGAGTCAAGTTTTCCATTATTGAAAATATATTATATTGGAAAGATGTTGGAGGTATCTTAATTAAATGTTTGTTAAAATATGATGCTGACAGAGTTATGCGGGAATTCCATGAAGGTGACTGTGAAGGCCATATTTATTGGAAGGAAATTGCTAATAAAATCCTTAGAGTTGGTTTCTATTGGTCTACACTTTTCCCAAACATCCATAAGATGGTAAATGCTTTCCATAAATGGAAAATCTTTGAAGGAAAGAGAAGATTATTATCCTTGCCCCTGAAATACATCTTTGTTGAAAGTCCTTTCCAATAGTGGGGATTGGATTTAATTGGTGAAATTCATCCTCCATCCTCCACCCAACACAAATGGATCTTGACTGCTACAGGCTACTTTACCAAATGGATAGAAGCCATCCCTTCCAGAGCTGCTACTGATTCTGTTATTATAAAATTCCTTGAAACCAATATCCTTTCCAGATTTGGTCGTCCTTGGAAACTTATCACCGACAATGTTGCAACTTTCAAATCAAAGAAGATGTCGGATTTTTTCACAAGTACCATATCTCTTTGGGTCATTCAACAACTTATTACCCTCAAGTAGAGAAAATTTTAAGAACCCCCCCTAAATTTATAAATATAATAAATGGGTGAATCTCCATGGTATATAGGAAAAATGGAAGGCAATTTTATCAATAATATAATATGTATATATAATTTTTTTGGCGAATATTTTACTCAATTATAAAATCTTGTAAGATCTTGGCGAGACTTTCACTAAATAATAAAACTTTGTAAAGTCCTAGTGAATCTTAGCATAGGCTACATGGTGGTTTAATTCCCCCATTTAAATAGGCTACATTCCAGGTGAACATCATGGGTCAATACCATGTGCCATTTTGGTGAATACCATCGGTCAATACCATGTGCCATTTTTATTTTTATTAATTCTAATATTAGGGTTAATAATAGTTTTTTGCATGGTATTAATAACAATCTAGTCCATGGTATTTGTCCAATAGTATTTTGTCCATAGGTTTCACCTAAATATAACCCATTTTTTGAGTGTTCGTAAATATAAGGTGACTTATGGAGTAAATATAAAAAAATGTTTTATTTGTTTACCATACCTCTCGTTGATTTATATTTTTATTAATTTACCATACCTCTTTTACAAATATGGTATTTGGCCCATAGGATTCACTTAAATAAAACCTCTTTCTTGAGCCTTCATAAATAGAACGAGGGTTATGGACTAAATATAAAAAGAGGTTTTATTTATTTACGATAGGTCTAGTTTATTTATATTTTTATTTATTTACCATACCTTTTGAGTAAGTATAAAAAGACATTTTATTTATTTACCATGCCTCCACTTTACTTATATTTTTATTTGTTTAGACCCTTACATGTATATAAGGTGACTTATGGAGTAAATATAAAAAATGTTTTATTTATTTACCATAACTCTCATTTATTTATATTTTTATTAATTTACCATACCTCTTTTATAAATATGGTATTTGGCCCATAGGATTCACTTAAATAAAACCTATTCTTGAAAATGGGCGAATGGAATCACTTAAATAAAACCTATTCTTGAAAATGGGCGAATGGAAGGTTGTAAGTCCTAATTTCAAGGGCTAAATTTACCTTTTTTACCCTCTCTCTTAAAATAAGGTGGGCTATTTGAGGTGATTTGTAAAAATGTACTATGATACAAAATATTCGCCCACTAAAAATTTAAAACCCCTTAATTTCCCCAAAGGGCGAACATTCGCCCCTAAAATTATCCTTGCCCTCAAGGTAATCGGTTGGCTGAATCCTCAAACAAAAGTTTGGTAAACATCATTAAGAAGATACTGGAGGACAATAAGAAGTCATGGCATAACAAATTGATCAACGCATAATGGGATGATAGATTGACTATAAAGAAATCAATTGGCATGTCCCCATACCAACTAGTTTATGGAATGGATGTAGTTTTCCCTTCTTCATTGGGAGTGCCAGTCATGAAGATTATTCAAGAAATACTAATTGAACCAAATGATATACAAACAAGGATAAATCAGACAATTCAATTGCAGCAGCCCAGAGAAGAGGTATACAATAGAACTTAGGTTATACAGGAAAACATAAAGAAATTTTTTGACAAAAGAACCAAAGCTGATGATTTCATCCTGGAAAACAAAGTGCTAAAATGGGACTCAAGGAGAGAAGATAAAGGGAAGCATGATAAATTTGAAAATATTTGGAAAGGTCCATATATTATTTCTGCTTTCAGAGGAAATAATGCATTTTTTTTGAAAGAGTTGGATGGAACAGAGATGCCAGGAGGTCCCGTCAATGGCAGGATGCTGAAGAATTAGTTCTCATAAGCACATATATTTCATTCATTCCATTGCAAATATCACAGTATTTTATATTTTTGATTGGATTACTCATTTGACAAAGGTTGAAGCCCGCAAAGAAGGCCCTAAGCCTACTTTGATGAAGTTACTACAAAAAGAAATCATATTGAAGACAATGCAGATATGGAGAACTGAAGGCTATTGATCTTATGTTCTTAACACGTCACACTGAGAAGTGCCATCCCCAGCTGGAGCCACTATTAGGGTCCTATAATTTATAGGATCTGTGGTGAAGTAAAATTATAAGTGCAGACATGTACGAATTCCTCTAGCCTAATAATGGGTCTAGCCACAACATATACATTCTATGGAATATTTCCTTAGGTTAGAACCAATCAAGAGGGCCTACCTCTTCGTCGCTTTTCCTGTTTAATGATGTAATTTCCTTCTCGCTCCAGAAATATCTCGCTTCTTTCTTCAAGCTCCTGAAACAAGTAAACAACAACAACACACAAACATAATAATACACAATTTGTAATTCAACCTACTTAATAAGTGAACAATAATTAAGACACAAATATGTAATATTAAAAAACATGTATGAAATCAATTGATAGTTGCATATATTTATATATAAAGAGAGATTACAACCATTCGTCTTGACGTCGCAGTCTTCCTCTGACAAGACCAGGTTCCCACACACTTCTGCTAGCACTTCATGATGGCTTCAAACAACAATAGTTTAAATACTCTTCCCTTTAGGGTTCACTCCAAACCAAACAAAATTCTCCCTCACATAACTAGATGGCTACAACTAGTAATAGCTTGCTTGTCTAAAATAGTATATTCACACTCAGCCGGAACTCTAACTATAACTTTCACACTAGTCTGTGCTTGGGAAGAAGGGAGGCTTATATAGGAAAGATGGATGGGTGATGGATCCTCTTATCATGGGAGAAGGACTTATCCCTTGAGGTAGTTCCATCATTATAGGGAAAAGGAGCCCAAACTGTTATCCTTGACCCCATCCGGTCAAACCATTTACCATACTTCTGTTACGGAGCTTCTAGACATGGAAGCTTCGCCTCTAATTTAGAAAACTTTCCATAACAGGACCAACGCGACTGGAACATAGCTCAATTGCACCTATAGGCATGGGCAATAATTCTAATATCTGCACATCAGCGTAGGGGAGACAAAGGTGATTAGTTCCAGTCTTGTAAATTGGGAAAAATAAAAGTTTCAAGGAAAATGGTGCAAAAGGGAAATCATTTGCTCATGAAGAGGGACATAATGGGGATTTCTCCAAGGAAAAGCATGTGAGGTTCACTATAGAGGTCCTCTAGGATCAAGGAACAAGGAGTACAGGGACAATGACAAAATGTTGTGTAATAGTTTCCCCCTAAAGCGTGAAATCCGAGTCAGAGTGAGGGATGAAATGCTTTATAAATCAGTGCGGGGAACCGGACTGTCATCAAAAAACCTACAAGCAAGTACAAATACATATACATAAACTGAGATCTCAGTCAAATGATACATGAATCATGGCATGGACACAGCCATCCATAGAATGATCATGTAAATGGATCCAAGCATGGGCACAGTCATCCATCAAAGAGGATCATAATGAAACCAAGGTATGGTCGCAACCATCCGATAATGAGAAGGATCACATATGATAATTCATGGTCTAGTCACAGCCAACCATCTGAAAGATACATACATATCATCATAACCATGTCACACCACTTTGAAACCTGGACCTTTTGTAATATGAGTCCAGGGTCTTACGCTCCAACACAACCCGATCAAAGTACAAATTCTAGCATGTGAATCGATGTGTTGACATCAAACATGCTAGAAAGTAGCTTGGTTACCAGTCAATGATGTAAACCATTAACAACCACGAAAGAAACCACCAATAATGACAATAGACCTCAAGGTACTCTCAACATAATTCATGGAATGTGAATACAGGAACTGAAGTCGAACACCTATGAAATCACTCGATTGAAAGCCAATGATGTGAACTTGTCGTCGAGTGTGAAGAACTTGCCATTAGGGCATGCAATCTCTAAGGTACTGGAAGGGAGTCTCTCGATCAACTTCCCAGATAATGAGTTGATGTCGATGGAAAGTGACTGTGTCGAAAGAGGGCCATAATGAATCCCACATCATCGATGCGAGACGAGAGGATGCAAAATGATTTTGGATGATACAGAGAAACAGAGGTAAGGTTAACTGTAGAAGGACAACTCTTGAACATATCAATGACACAAATGGAAGTTTGAAAAATTTTGGATCCATGGGATTGGTGGTCATAATGATGTGGTAGAGATCAAATGGAAGGTAAAAACAAACGGTCCAAACCAGGAAGGTCAATGATATAAAGGAGTATGTCCCAACCTGACATGAAGCAAAGAGTGTCATGTTCAAGAGTGAGCTGCCGACATGACTAAATAGATTTCCAAATTTTCCCGCACCATTTCTAGCGAGTACCTGAATTATTTTTTAAATCACAATCTTGAAGGGGATATCATACGATTTCATTGTAAGTTCATCCTTCGGACGAATCCAACCTAGTAAGTTTAACGAGCCTTATGAAGGAGAAGCTCATGTTCATCATGATGATGAATCCGATGTCATTTAATAGTTTAATGGGTCCCACAAAGGTGTAACTCACTATCTTTTTCATGTTTAGAGAGTTTGAGAAAAACACGTAAAATAAAAATCCACATGGTCCCTTTTCATACATTTGTGTCTCTCGAGCCCGAAAAGGTAGAAAACAATACTTGAGTGAACCGCTTGACCATTTTAGTCAAGGAGTACCTTTTTCGTAAATAGTGCCTCCCAGATCGAAAAAGGGGTAAACTTATACTGTGTGCACGACATTTCACAACTGTTAACGAGTTTGAAATGACAAGGGATCGACCATATTTTCATTTTTAAAGGGTCGGAAAAGAGCTGAAAGTGGACCCCCCATTTTTATTCTCTTTATCGAGTCAAAAAAAGGAAAAAATACTTGGCAATCTTTTCATATGAGTCTAACGAGTCAAGAAAAGAGCTGAAATATGACTCATTGTCATCGTCAAACATCCATCACCTATCATTACACAAGTAAGGAAAAGTGTATTATCGAGTCCTTGAGGTAAAATAGGCCAAAAATATCTAAAAAACTTGTTATTTTCATGAAAAATGAATAAAAAGGGAAAGAGTAAATATATTTTTACCATTTACCATTTTACATTTGCAGTGAAGACATTTTACCCACTTTTGCCCTACTTTTTCCAGAGAAAATTGTGGGAGATGCAGGAGGTTAATTGATGAGCCATCACTTCCAGGTAACAACCGAAGCCCTAAACTCCATTTTCATGCCATTTATTTATATTTTTTGCCATTTTTTGGATTTTTAGGGAGCTTTTTGAGAAAAACTTTCACCCTCAGCTGGCGCAATTTCCGCGCATGGGACCGCGCTGGTCAAGAGTGATTTGCACACTTGGCCATGCCAACCAGTTCAACTGTTTCAAAAACAGGCCCATCGATGCCGTGAAAGGGGAAAAATCAATTTTCCTCAAGAACTGACCATTGAAATTTGGATTTTATGTGCCAAAATCAATCACTAACTTAAATAAATGACTTTTGCAAGGGATTAATTGTCAAAAATGGTGGATTGGAAGGAAATAGAACATGAAGATGTGGACACACAGGCAATGAATGATCCAAATTGCCTAGGGGTTTTGAGGGATTGTGGGCTCCTCACAAATTTCCTTACACCAGGGATGCAGGCCCAACCCAAATTGCTTCGATACTTGACAAGCCTTTAGGACATCAATCGTGAGATTTTTGTCATTGGGGACCAAGAGCTAGAGTTGACAACTTCAGACATCTACTTCTTCACTGGGCTGTCTCACAGAGGTGAGCTAGTGAACTTGTATGGGTCACGTCCGATCAGGGCAAGAATATATTCCCTACTTGCCGAGCATTGTCCTGAGGCCTTGAAATCAAAAAGTGGGAAGATCGAGATTTCTAGTGTGTGGGATTTGACACTAAGGGTGATTCTGTTGACCATCAATAGAGTGGCCTCTATGCCACAGACGTTTGAGGCCTGCGGGCCGCCGATGTTATTATGGACATACATATTATTTTTTGGGGTTTTGATGCATCAAACGTTCTCACAAATATATATATATATATATATATATATATATATATATATATATATATATATATATATATATATATATATATATATATATATATATATATATATATATATATATATATATATGTTTGTGTGTGTGTGTGTTAGATTTTCCTGTCTATTATGGTACAAATGGTTTGTATTATCTTTTACAAGTTTTGTAAATGTCTTTCCAATAGTTGGATACAGAGATACATTCGTAGTATTTGAAGGTTTCTGAAGGAATATTTCCCATTGAGTTGAATGGCAATAAGCTGTGAATCCAGCTTGACAACCAATTCTCTGATTCCCAGAGCGATGGCTTCTCACAATAGTTTGATGTCCGCACTGTATTCAGCATTGCTATTGGTTGTACGACCCAAGAGGATGCCTTGAAGGTCAGTAAACTCACCTCTAGGGTCATAGATATCCCATGCTACGAATGATAGGTTCCGGGTACTACGGCAAGCATCATTGGCGAAACCAACATGAGGAAACCAACATGAGGAGTTTTAGACATCTACAAAGCAAGAAAAGCATAGTAAATAGGAGGGTTGTTTGAAAACTTATCACACAAAACCATGTTGTATAGAAATGAACCACACACTAACGTACATAAGTAACCATGCAAGATGACCTAAGCATAGTAATTTTTGAGGTAAATCTTGTTGCGGGGCTTATTGAGAGGATTTCCTTCATAATCAATAAGTTCATAGGCTCCTTTTTACAAAACAAGTTTTACAATATAGGGCTCGTGCCACATAGTTTCGAACTTTCCTGCCCCTAGCTTATCATTAGCTTGGACATATAGTAGGACCAAATCACCCTCAAAGAAAGTGCAAGGGGAGACCGACTGGTGAAAATGGGTTTTGACCCATTTATTTTGTGCTTCAATGACCATGGCAGCTAGACGGTGAGTCTCATCTAGTCATTCTAAATATAAGAGGCATTCCTCTTGAGGTGATGTTTCAGGGAGTAGTTCAACAACTAACTTAAGTGAATGAACCTCACATTCGATTGGTAATGTTGCTTCGAGACCATAGACTAGCTGGAACAGTGTGAAACCAATGGCATCTTTGGTTGAAGTTTGGTAAGCCCATAGAGCTGAAAAAAGCATGAGATGCCAATTTGACTTGTGCATCCCAATAGTATGGTGAAGCATGGTGACCAAAACTTTGTTCACGACTTCAACTTGGCCATCGGCCTGAGGGTAATATGGGGTCGAGCCATTGTGGCGCAAACCTAATGCAGATGTCAGTTGAGGGTTTCTAACAGAATATCACCAATAATGTGGTAGGGTTGAGAATGATGTCGAATCCTTCGATGATCATCTTTGGTCGATGCGAATTGAAATGCGGAGGTATGGAGATACACGATGATATCACCGTACCATGGATCAAGGGTGCTAATCAGGAAAAGGGTCTCATCTGGGAGTTGTTCATCTGCACTAGCAGGGAGAGCTTTGGAGGGAAGGGAAAAAATCAATTGAACGAAAACAAGTGACTTCTTAGATTTGGCCGTAGTCAAGACCAAATCGAATTATTGTAGGATAACGATCCATTAAGAAAAATTTCCCCCCAGCAACTGATGAGTCAGGATGTAGGTCATAGGGTTGCATCTAGAAAATTATTGTAGTCATTCGTAAGAGAATATAATGCCGAAAATGTTGAACAACCTAGACGGTGGCAAAATCCAACTTCTCAACATGTGCATAACGTGCTTCGGTGTCGAGGAGATTCCGACTAAGGTAGTAGATCACATTTTCAGTGCCTTCGTTGTCATCTTGAACGAACACCATACCTATGGTGCTAGGGGTTGCGGCTAGGTAAAGGAAGTAATCTCAATAATAGTCTGGTGGATGCAACAGAGGAGCATTTATGAGGACAACCTTAAGATCGTCAAAAGATTTTTGGGCTATCTCATCCCATACAGAGGGTGTTCCTTGTTTGAGCAACGGGGAAAATCCTGTAGCTAGCCCGACATAGTTGGGTATAAAAGGACAAAGAAAATTGGCCTTTCCCTGGAGGGTCTGGAGTTCGTGTAGTGAAGATGGAGGAGGTAAGTTTACAATGGCCTCGACTTTTAGCGGATCCAGGTGAATCTTGTCCTTGGAAACGATGAAGCCGAGGAGTTGTCCTCATTCCACGCAGAAAACACATTTGTTTGGATTTAACCGGATGTTATAGTGTCTGCAACTTAGAAAAATCTGTCAAAGGCGGTTTGGGTGATCTCATTGCTTATAAGAATGGGTAGGAAGGTCATCCAAGTAAGGTTGGAAAATGTTGTGAATATCATGAAACGCATAGGACATTGCCCGCTGAAATGTGGCCCTGACATTTTTGAGGCCAAAAGAGAGCTTCTTGTATGCAAATGTACCCCATGGGAAAAAAAAGGTTGTCTTCTCTTGGTCGTCCAGTTCGATATTGATCTGGTTGTAACTAGAAAAGCCATTCATAAAGGAAAATATCTCACTTCCAACACATTCATCAATGATTTTATCAATGAAGGTAGTAGGATAGTCGTCTTTAGGACAGGCATAATTAAGATCTCGATAATCCACGCAAACACAGATTGTGTCCTGTTTTTCATTCGCTGGGACAATATTGGACACCTAGACTATAAGGGGAATGGGATATATGAACTGAGCTTTGAGAAGATTTTCAACTTCACTCTTAATAGCAGCGGCCTTCCTAGGGTGCACTGGATGAAGCCATTGGTGAATGGGTTTTGCATTCAGATACGTTGGTATTTCATGCACCACAATGTTGGGATAAATTCTAGACATTTCTTTGTAGGAACACACAAACAAATCACGAAATTCCTGAAAAAGACGAGTATATGTCTTGATCTCATCTAGAGAAAAAGATACCCCGGTATGAATGTGTTGAATGACACCGGGTTTGATGAAACGTCAATTGGCATAATTTGGGTAATATTACCCAAATTTCCTTCCGACCATACTTCATGAGTAATAGTCGATGGTGGAAATGGAGAAGAGTAGTCTTTGAAATAGGTAGACATAACCGTTGGGCGAGGCAAGAATGAGAAGCGATGATGGGTATCGATCCATGGTGGTTCCTCGAGAGACATGATTTCCATGATACCTTCATTGGCGAGGAAGGTCTTGGCTAAGCGATCAGATGATTCCAAAGCGCCAAGCCAGGGGGATTGAGAATACATATCAATAGAGGTCTTCGAGATATGAGAATCAAAGGATGCAAATTTCGTAGCCAAAACAATTTCCACATAATTGACTTCAGCGGGACTAAGTGGCATGACATCGCTCCAAGAATCAGCAAGATCTAGCGCAGGTATGACCTAAGGATCAGATCTGACTAAGATCATGTTGACAAAGGCAACATGAGGAGGTGGGAGTGGAAAAATCCCCATTAAGGAAGAATATTTGAAGAGACCTGCCCCCACACTCTCAAAGGGATCACTAGAATGCTTGACATACACAACGTTACCATCAGACGAGGAAGAGGCAAAGAAAGACAGATGCTTAATGGTGACAATCCTCCCTTGACGGGGAAAATGGATCACATGAAACAAAGAGGAGGCCATGCCATGCATGGCATGAGTCCAACTTCGGTCGAGTAGAAGATTATAATTGAGATTGGCGTCAACAATCTCTACTTCGACTTGCATTGCCTTTCCTTCCAGGGAGATGGCATGGTTGGGTAAGACACCAAAGGGTCACAAATCATGCCCATCGAAAGCTTCCAAAGTGTTCAGAGACTAGTTCAATGTAGGGGAACCAATATATTTCTAGCATGTAGTCGACATGGTGTAGGTAGAAGCACCTTCATCGATGACAGTGCGGTGGATGGTATTTTCGTTAATGATTACTTGAATAAGAAAGGCAATTTGATGAGGGAGTCTCAGAAAATGGTTCTCTATATTGAAATAGATGAAATTAGAATCGGTGGGATCAATGCCCCCGATAGCTGACAGCAAATATTTCTTCTACGATGGGCAGCTTTGGAGTAGCTTGAGAGCCGACATAGCTGACAGGGCCTGAGCCAAATCTTCAACAATATTGTAATGCTAGGTGGCTCGGGAGTTTGGATTATATGAGGATTTCCATCGCACACCTTGAGAGGGTGGCCACATAGTAGAATCAGGGTTAGGGAACTCGATTTGCAGAGGGCCAGAACTTGGGGTAGAAGAAGAAGGCAGAGCTTATTTTTCTTTCCCTTCTATGGGAGCTGGAGTTTGATAATCCTCTGATTGTGTAGCCACATTAATGGGCGTACTCATCATGAATAGTTGAGATCCAAAGGAAGCAAATCGGGGTTGGTCTAACATCTAAGTCTGCTAATATGGAAAAGGCTCTTTTTGAGGACACCAGGGGTCCCTTTGAGCAAATGACTAACTTCAGATTGTCGTGGAAAATCCTTAGTATAATGATCCTCCTCACGGATGAGTCAAGAATACTTGGGTTTCCATTGCGAGGATTTGCCAGCAGATGGTTTTGGAGGACCTTGTTTCAGGGCATCGACTTTAGCTTTGCCTTTGCCTTTCATTTTTCCTTTTGAGGATTTGTCTGCTCCGGTAGACTGGACAGCGTGGACCTCTGAGGTTTTACCAAGGCCTGGAGGGTTTTGAGATGAACTATTGGGAGCAGTATTCGAGACCGACTTCTGTTTGGAAAAAGTTTTGGCAAGGGCATGCGATACGACACCAATAACTCCATCAATGGGAGGAATAGAGGGTGACTTCGATGTCGTGGGATCGGATGATGGCAGTGGAGCATTGGGTAATAATTTGTGTAATGTGCCAGATTGAGAGTAGATTAGGTCCAAGTATTGGGCACAAGTGCTGGCTTGCTCTTCAATGACACATCCACCCATGGCTATATCGCGAGCAATTGGGGCTACAAACGATTTGGTAAACCATTCGGTGATCAACTGATTAGCTATATCAAACTTGATCAGTCAACATCTACATCTCCATTCATGGATATGATCAGAGATGTGCATCGCAGTTTCTTGATTAAGCAATGTGATAAGATAGGTGATTGTTTCATAATGAACCGATAGCTGAAAATGTGTGAGAAAGGCCATGGCTAACAAATTGAAGTCATGAAAAGTACTTCAAGGTAGCTCGATGTACCATTTTGCTGTAGCACTCGTGAGGGTTTGTTGGAAAAGATGAAGATGAATGAATCGTCCACATATGTGTTTGATGAGCATCAGAGGTGATATGTCATCACATGGGCCTGAGGATCTTCTTTAGCTTTTCCATCGAACTTTGGGCAATCACTTGGTATCATGGACAACACCAGAGGCCAGTATCACAAATGAATAATCAGATCATTCATAAGACATGATACTTCTGGCAACTCAAGTGTAGCCAAGAAAGCTAATTGAGTGTTAAAAGGCATGGGAGGTCAATGGGCGGGCCCATAAGAAGGAGCCCATCCTTGATGGTAAGGATTTTGACCCCACAGTGGGGGATTTTAGCCATATGGCATCTGAGGCTGCCCTCATTATGGATTACCTTGACCAAAGGGAGGATTCAGACCTTGAATACCTTGAAACTGTCCATGCACAAGTTGTTGATAGGCAATGTATGGGTTAAAAGGTTGTTGAGCCTGTTGACCTTGGACATATGGGTATGGGACCTGTTTTCCTGGAACATAGCGTTGTTGGTCCTGTTGTCCCTTAACAAGAGGGTTTTGGACCTGTAGTCCTTGCGAATAAGGTTGATATGCCTGTTGCCCTTAGATGTAGGGATTTTGTATTTGGTGCCCTTGGCTGGCAGTATTCTGAACCTATTGGCCTTGGACAAGAGGATTCTACACCTGCTGCTGCAGGACTTGACCTTGAACCTGTCCCTACAAGGGTTGCCCTTGTTGATAGGTATACAAGGGTTGTTTTTTCCTAGGTTGGTTTTCTGACCTTGCGGTTGCAAAATTTGTCCCTGGGTTTGCAGAGCTTGGCCCTCTGCAAAGCATATTGCAGATCATATCACATATACTACTGCGTGGCCTCCTGAAACTGTTGAAAGGACTGACCTTGCAGTTGTTTCAGGTGACCTTGCTGCAAGATAATTTTCCCTTGCTATTGCATGAAAATCCCTTGCTGCAACGAAGGTTTCCCTTGCAGTAACAAATGCTACCCTGGTTGTTGCAAAAGTTGTCATTGTTGTTGCAAGGGTACTTGAATAGTGCCTGGGAAATTACCGAACTGAATCTAGCTATAGCTAAGCTAGATGTACTGCCCAGGTTGGGGGGTGTAAGGTTGATTAACCAATCCTTGAGAACCATATGGAGTGTAAGGATTTTGGTATTGGACCTGAGCCCCATAAGGCTGCTGATACTGAACATTGCTCAATCCAGACAGACCACCAGGATTCTGGACCTGTTGGTACTAGACATTGCTTGATCCAGTAGGGTTAGCAGGGTTTTAAATAATACCAGAAGAGGGCTGGTTTATACCAAGAATGTGAGCTTGTGAACTGCTCATATTAGTGGCACCTGACACCATAGAGTCATTCAGGTTCTGCCCCCCAGGAGGTGGCACAATCTGGCCACTGACTAATGGGACAAAAGAAATGGCCACTAACTAACTTCAAGGCTTTAAGATTTCCCATGAAATGATAGGGTGTTTTGGATCGTGGGAAATCAATTATTTAGGATGCATAAATGACTGTTGTTCTTTCATTTTTTAAGAGTTGAGAAAGAAACAAAGATGACTCTATCACTTTCAATTGGAAACAAGCTCAAAAGGACAAGAGCTTAGACGATCTTTTAAATTTAATGAGTCAAAATGATGAAATGACTACTCTAGATGATCTAGGTAAATAGGATTACCAGGCAACCATGAACCGTAGAATACCTCCTGGTGAATGAAAAAGTACGAGCAAGAAATCTCCTTGAATGTTGTGTTCGGTGTATAACGTTCGGAAGGTGGTTGACTCGAATTCCAAAGGATAAAAGGATTGCGGCCTAGTGGAGTCTCCCATTATATACGTGACAGTGCAGGTAGCACAAATCCGTGCTAGCGTTCTCTAATGCCGAAGCTAACGACAGCTGCTAGGTTTACAGATGCCAGAACACATCTCTAGCCTAGACCTTCTAGATGTGATCATTAATTTCAAATGTGCCTTAGGTAAATTGAATTCATTTTAGAGTTGATCTTGATTTAAGTTTCAGTTTTCAGGTCTTAGCGATGCTACTCAAAAAACCAAAAAATGAAACTAAATGAGACAAGATCCTTTCAATTCGATTAAATGCTTACACTAGAGAGGGTAGAAACTACTCAACCAACTGCAAACAATCAAGAAATTGAAAACAAATTGATCTTTCACTACAATTTTTCAAAGAAAATAAACTAATGAAAAATGCATTCCAATTCCTAATTTCCTAGCAAGCACTTATCTATCAGTCCTATGAAAAAAATTCCCTTCCTTTTTCAATTGCTGATGCAATTCTAGTTTTTAAGAGATGCGAATCATAATGATGCAACAAGCTATAATTTCATATTTTCTCATGAAACAACGAAACAAACTTTCCTCATACAATCTTTCAATGAAATTTTTTTGAGACTATGAGCTCTTCAAGAAGATGCAAGCATGAAAATAGAAGTTCATTCAGAGCAATGAAACACTGACTTTACCAAACACAAGATCAACAATGTAATCTATGTCGGAAAAAGACGTTCAAACTAGTAAAAAAAACTTTTTCAAACCTGTGCAAAAAGAGGTCAAAGTCGTAAGAAGGAACAAAAACAAATGCAAGGAGCAAACACGCCCACAACCGAACTTGGTGAGTCCACAAGATGTTCAATGGATGACTAGCTAGATGCCCCAGTGTCACTAGCCATTCAATGACTCAATCAAAACAACAAGATGATAAGCCTACAAGCAATAAAAACCAAACGAAAAGTAACTTTCTAATCAGGGAGAAAATAGTCAAAAGGCGCACAGGGTCAAAAACACAAGAATAGAACACACTGGCCAAGATTGGGTTCTAGCCCTATTCTTCACTTACAGGGATCAGTGCGACTTCCTAACTGACAACAAGTGCCAGAGGCAGGTCATCGCGACTGTTCCTCCACAATTTGCGTTGATCGGTGTGACTGTCAGCCAATGAAACACACTGTCTAAGGGAACTAGGAAAAAATAAATAAAAAATTGAAAATAGGGACTAGATCTACTACTATGGATTTTAGACTTAGACCAGTAAGTAAGAGAGAAGCAACAAAACAAAAAGTAAAACATGAAACTAGAAAAGTTCTCATGAAATCATGAAATCCAAATAAACAAAAGGATGGGATCTCCCCAGCAGAGTCGCCAATTTGTGGTGACTTAAAATTATAAGTGCGATACGAACGAATTCCTCCAGCCTGATAATGGGTCTAGCCACAACAGATACATTCCATGGAATATTTCCTTAGGTTAGAGCCAACCAAGAGGGCCTACCTCTTGGTCGCTTATCTTGCTTGATGATGTCCTCGCATGCTTGCTCCAACAATCTCTCGCTTATTTCTTAAAGCTCCCAAAAGAACTAAACAACAACAACACACAAGCATAATAATAAAAAAGTTGCAATTAAACCTACTTAATAAGTCAAGAAGCATTAAGACATGAATATGTAATATTACAAAACATGTAGGAAATCAATCAATAGTTGCATATATTAATATTCAAAGAGAGATTACAACCATTCGTCTTGACGTCGCAGTCTTCCTCTGACAAGACTAGGTTCCCACACACTTCTGCTAGCACTTCATGATGGCTTCAAACAACAATAGTTTAAAGACTCTTCCCTTTAGGCTTCACTCCAAACCAAACACATTTCTCCCTCACACAACTAGATGGATACAACTAGTAATAACTTGCTTGTCTAAAATAGTATATTCACACTCAGCCAAAACTCTAACTGTGACTTTCACACTAGTCTGTGCTTGGGAAGAAGGGAGGTTTATAAAGGAAACATGGGTGGGAGATGGATCCTCTTCTCATGGGAGAAGGACTTATCCCTTGAGGTAGCTCCATCATCATAGGGGAAAGTAGCTCAAACTATCATCCTTGACCCCATTTGGCCAAACCATTTACCAGACTTCTGTTACGAAGCTTCTAAAGATGAAAAATTTGGTTCTAATTTAAAAAAGTTTCCATAACAAGACTGGCGTGACTGGAACATAGCTCAGTCGCATTGATCGGCGTGAGGAATAGTGCTAATCTCTACACATCGGCGGGGGAGACAAAGGTCATTAGTGTCGGTCTTGTAAATTGCGCAAAACAGAAGTTTCAGGGAAAATGGTGCAAAAGAGAAATGATGTGTTCATGAAGAGGGACATAATGGGGGTTTCTCCATGAAGGCAAAGCATGTGGGGTTCACTGTAGAAGTCCTCCAAGATCAAGGAACGGGGAGTATAGGGACAATGAAAAAATGTTGCGTAACAGGATCTCAAGGTGATTGAGTATCCTACAATCTGGAGATTTCATATTGTTCATAGATTTCTATATTCAATTGATTTCTGAGAAAAGAAAGAAAAGAAAAGGAAAGAGGTTATTTAACAAAAAGGAAAAGAACAAAAGAGAAAAAAATGAAAAGAAAAGATAACCCCAAATATTTTTCAATTCATATAGTCGAAGCATGATTGAACAAATTTCAATTTCTGTTGATAGGGTAGAAAATAAAAATCTTCCAAATAGTTTAAGCTTTAAAAATCAGTAGCTAGGTAGAAATGAAATTGGTTCAATTTTTCAATCTGAACCAATAGGTGAGATAAGTGATAGAGTAAGTTAGAAAAAAAAAAGAGAAAGTGAAAAATGGTTTCCAAGTATAAATGCACCCTGCAAAAAGAAAAAATGTTAGATTAGAAACAAAGGGTAGGTATATTGAAAGAATAATAAAGAGGAAAAGGACATGAAAAATTCCTTTTAATGTCTTATGAAATATTTCATGTATTTTTTCCTAATGTGAAAAAAGGAAATTAATTAAAGGTAGGGGTATAATAAAATACTCATAAGGTTTCATATACTCTGCCCCCATTCCATTTGTTTTTCCAATTCCCACTACCCACGTGCCTGTCATATCCTTGGTTGTACACCCCTCACCTTCGATAAAATCCCCATGCTTAACATTTGATCTAATGTCTCATCAAGGTTTTCGTCCCCCCCCTGACCCTCCAAACCTTAATTCTAGGGGGCAGGGGTCCTAAATCAGTTTTTTTCCTCTACCTACATGCCACACTTAGATAATTTTGCACCCCCCCCCACCTATTCTACTTACCACTCAGGGTGCCCTCCAAAAAGTTGTTTTTTCTCTCAAACAAACCACCCATTAGTCATGACCATTCACCACTCTCGCCACTCCACGACACCACTCCATCCCATCCACCTATCACCTCCATTCCCGCGCTATACCTGTTGCACATTTTATTTGTTAAACCATTAGCCAACATACCTGTGCCACTTCATTCCGCTTCAATGTGAAGTCCACGGAAATTTCAAATGCATCATCTCTCACCCATTTACAGAGTTTTGATATGTATTCTTTGCGTATCAGGTGAAGTGAAAACTTTTTGAGACATATACCGAGAAGTAGTTGACACATTGAATTATCAACACAGTAGCAAAAAGCTACAATTGTCTATGTTTAGCAGGCATCCCCCTTCTTGAATCTCATTTTTTTCTCATTCCCTTTCTTTTTTTCCTCTTTGAGTTCCCTCTTCTTCTCATTCCTTTTTCTAATTGCAATTAACCAGCAAATCCAATGATAGTATGGTTTAAAAATTTCTAGAAGATAGCCATGCCACCGAAGAAGAAAGAACAAGAGTTGTTCAATTCAATGGTGCACCCACCAGTGGACTTGGACCATATTCCACTTGCAGATAGAGACTTCAAGATACATGAAACAATGTTAGAATTTGATCTCTTCGACATCCATTGTTGGTGGGAGAAAAAATTCGTCAATGAAATGGATGATATAGGACTCTAGGATAAAAATATTCCTTTCTACATTTTTCCCAAAACCCATAGCTGCCCATAATTGATCAGAAAATGCTAGTCCTGTTATAGTCCATAGCAAAGAGCATTAGTAGCCCCTACAAGAGAAATATTGTTCACCATTGATGCTAAATCCATAATTCATATGATGCAAGCTCCTATCATTGAAGGAACCACTCCTTTTTCCCATGAAATCCTCAGTGAAATGTAACAAAAATTAGACTTTGCTAAAAGAGATAAAACACTGGAACTATTCATGACTGAAGAGACCCCACTGCCTAGAAAAAATTCCCCATATCCATCCTCTGATTCCCCTAATAGAACCAGGCATATAGTCATTGTTCTTTCATATCTTCTTGGGTATTATTTAGATTAGTGGCTTGATGAGGCCATAATATGTTTCCTGTCCATATTGTCATCAGAGTAAAAGCCCTCTATATTGTTTAATTTTAGTCAATTCCTAGAAGATGCCATGCATGAACAATTCATAAATTTTACTACAAAAGTGTTTCAATATTCTTCAGTATTGGTTTATATGTTTGTTTATTTTTAGGTAGACATGTTTTAGTTTGTGATGAGCAAGCTAAATGAAGAAAGTGAACCTCAGTTTGTCATCTTTTTGACAACCTTGTTGATGAAAGATCAAAGGGACTTCACATACAAAACATTCATAGAGATTTTTTTCCATCTAACTATGAGCCTCCTAAGTGGTACAACAAAACACAGAATCAGCGAAGAAATTAAAAGAATTATGTGGCTAACTGACCAAGCTAGAAAAGTATATTGGTATTTGTACCAAAATTACAGAGAATTAAGGATATATGGGTCTAAATTGGCCCCTTACAAGCTCCCAAAGTTCATCCCCATGAGGATATTTGCACTAGTGTATATCAGGCAGATGATCAATGTAGATGAAGTACATTTTGTAGCAATAAAGAAGAAATCTCAATTTAGGATCAAATCCCAGATTGGTCCTTTTATTTGCAACAGCGGGGCAATAGGTGAGGAGGCTAATCAGAAGTTGAAAGAAATGAAGTTCACCCATAGCTTCACATGGTCCTCTGACCCATGTGGTATCATCTCCAAAAAAGGGTGGAAAAAAAATCAAGACCTTATATTCACACTCACAGGCTTGAAATAGAAAAAATCATGACCCAGATAGAGTGGATGCTTGTAACCTTGCAAGAGGCTGAGGTGCAAATAATTTCTTCTTCAAGTGCATAGAATCCTAGGCAGCAAGAAAAGCAGAGTACAGGGGACAGACCAAACAAAGGAAAGGAGCAGGAAAAATTAGCAACTCGGAAAAGTCTATAGAGAGAGAAGATCAGTCACCAGGGACTGATAATTCTATAAAGGAGTTGAATCTGAAATTTAGGAAAAGTACAAGGATTTGTATGGACATGGATGTAGGAAAAGAATCACCACAACAAATAGTTATCAACCTTCATATGACTTCAATTTCTGAAAGGAAACAAACTCTTCAAATTCCCACATCTACCAATGTAACAGGAGGAAAGGAGGAGACCATTTTTGATACTTTCAGAGAGATAAATATCAGAAATGAAATGTTGAAAAATAGTACTTATGTTTAATTTTTGAAGCAAATTTCTACTTCCCAAGGAATAATTCTATCAACTTTCAATTAAGATAAAAGGAAAATCCATATGGCATTCCTTGAGGCACAAACAATAAAATATAAAACTTGATTTGATTATAAACAGACTTCCTTTGAGTTTGATGCCAGAAATGTTCATCCTATTGATCCACTGGAAATTCCTACGAAAACTAGTGAGATGGTCTCCTCCACTCTAACAAGTACCTCTATGAGTTTGTTTAAAATGCAGGTGGCTATATCAAATGCCCAATCTCAACCGAAGATGGAAAAAATTTCAATTCAATCAAAAGATAACAGAATTAAGTCCTTGGAAGATTTAGTGGTGAAAATTTGGTATGATCCATCATATGTGAAAGCATTAGAAGAGATTATTAAAAATAAGGAGGCCGATATAGCAGCCTTGAGAAAATAGCTCAAAATGCCTGCAAAACAGGATCCCTTGACTAATGAAATAGAGGAAACGAGGAGTCAGAAGGCAGAAATGATGAAACTAATAATGGAGTAGTCACTCCAAATAAAATAAATGGAAATAGATATGGAGAAGATGGTACAGGAAAAGGAGAAAGCAACACAGTTGACCACCACCACTATGGAGGTTTTCCCTCTTAGAGCTATTCCCATAGCTACTCCAACAACTACCAATACAGGGACAGGAAGCAGTGCTGAACAAGTAACCAAATCTATGGAGAGCATGAGCCTTCAGACAGAAGAAATCAAGAGATTGGAAAATCAAGTCAACATTTTGCAGGACCAGATTAAAAGAGCTGAGAGTGCATATTCAGTAGAAATGTAGAGGGCACAAACATAATTGAAAAATTGCAGAAATTTGAAAAGGAATCATAATTAGTAACACTCTGGGAAGGGTAAAGGAAATCATCTGGAACAATATCATTAGGGGTATGAATGATATTTGGCAAAGCATCCAAATCATATTTGAGAAGGAGCTAGTTGAAAAGGCTAAAGAGGCTATTTCAACCACTAACCTAGAGTTGGGAGACATGCTAGCAACAACCAACAAAATCATCAAATTTCTAAATTCAAAGAACATGAGCTAGAAGAGATGGGAGTAGGAAACAGAACAAAAACTATCCTACAAGTGAAGAAGGTATTGATAAAAAATAACTTGACTGTACATCTTGAGGAGAAATGCCATAATTTGGAGTTGACAGTAAACAGATTTTTGAAGAGAATTGAACCATTGACATAAAAAGCTCTCCCTTCTCTCTTTGTCGTTAATGATAAAATCATGACCAGAGAAGTCTATGTCAAGAGGCTAAATTCCATCGCAAAGGATGCTGCCAATATCTCCAATATTGGAGGCAACATGACAGGAAAAGCAATGTTGGATGCTATCAACAATCCAATTCTCATTGAACATGAATTGAAACATGTTTTCACAGTGAAGCCCACTTTTGCGCGGTACGCAGAAAAAAATGAGATATACTGCAAGTTGATTAAGGTCAAAATCCCATATGAAGAAGAGTGGAGCAAATTGTCCGACTACCAAGAGGAACAAGACAAGCAATATTGAAGAGGCAGCATAAAATTCATGTTAACACCCAGCCAAGTTAGCAAAGCCAACACAATTTGTTAAAGAACAACAAAATCAGCCACTATAGTAGAATTGATTACCCAACAATGACATTCAGAAAAAAAAGGGGCGAGTTGTTGAAGTTATTTCATCGTGGCCACTTCGTGGTCACACTAGTCAAATTTTAGTTTCTTTGTAATTAATAACAAATTTCCAATTGTATACAGTAGTTGTTTGATATTTTAGTTAAATACTTCATTCATTGGAAGTATTATGGGTTGGACCCGAGTAATTGAAAAACATTTCTTTTGGAGCATTGTAATTTTTGGAGCTGGAGCATTGATAATAAGACCATTTGCAAGATACTTGAGCTATTTTTATCTGGTGATTTTTTTCTTTCTACGTTAAACGTTTCATGCTTTCCTTCATTGTGAATCATTCAAATATTGTTGTAAAATAGAAATTTTAGAGTAAGATATGTTGTTGAAGCACCTTATTTTTGTCTGTGTTTATTATATAAGTGTTTTCCTCTGAGGTCTGGTTAAGAAATACTTAATTTCTTTTTAACCACTACTGATTTCACTATTCTGCCATCTCATTCTTCATTTCTATTTAAGATCCAGTAAACATAGTTAGCTAGCCTTATGAATGCTTTGAAAAATTTGATGCTAGAATCCAACCTTTGACTCCATAGCCCAATGGAAAAGGTTTGAATAAGATCTATCCCAACCAACCAAACAATCAATCAATTAATCAATATTTTATCTATATAACTAGCCTAAAATATTACAACCTTGGAAAGAAAAAACAAATCTCAAAATATATAGAGAGAGCCCTCTTTGAGCCGAGGATGGCTAGATCCTATACTCAAAAATGGTTTGATGTATCCTTTATGATCCTTTTTCTTGCCAATCTTAAAAATCATAGAGCGATAACATCTGGATTGAAAGTTGTGTATCAAGGAACTGAAGGGGTGACTGAACAACTCTGCTATATCAACCAGAGGAGGCCTCAAGAACCTCTACCATACCAGCAAGGCATGCAAGGGGCATCCTATTCATATTACAACCATAACGATAATGCATCCATTCCCCCTTAGTGCCCTCCTACTCATCCTTCATGGTCCACACCTTCTCCCTAGTATTTTAAACCTCAATATCTTTCCCAACCTGCCAACCAACCATTTCAGCCATATACTCCTCCACAACCTCAGTGGAATGTGTTAGTGTCAGTTAGTTCAACTTGTCACCAGTGATCAAATATTCTCTTACAAGTTGTTGTTAGGGTGTCAAGTAAAACCTTTGTCATTTAAGTGAATATTCAAATAAAAATTTGGTCACTACCTATTGATGTCCAAGTCATTGTTTCTCCCTTCACTTACTCATAGTCTTCATCACTCATCATGGTCATTGTCTTCTTTGAGGTATCATATCTTCATTTAAGTGTCTTGGGCCATGAAATGGTTAAATTCCTCATTTTAGGTCATGGTCTAGGGTTTCAATCCATGTGTCAACATGATACCATATGTCAAAACAAAAACATGTCCATCATGTGATTCGGTGGGTAAAGGGAGTTTGCAGCTTAGCGAAAGCAATATAAATGTAAAGGTAATGTTTTATTTCAAGTAAGACAATGTTCCAGTACACTATCTTGCCTCATTATTTCTCATAGGGACATGTTTGATTCAAAAAATGTTTAAGACCAAATGGAGAAGAATTTTATAAAAGTGAAAGAGGTTCGGGTCCACTATAGTCCAAGCAACAAAAACCCCTTCATTTTATGCACATGTATTATTATTTGAAATAAATTCCCAAACTACACTTGCTATGGGAGAGTTGCTGCACTTTGGGATAGCTTGAATTCAACACAATGTTTCAGGAGTTTGGAGAAGTTTTTGGTAGTTCTTAAGGACTCTATTGTGTAGCAGACATCCTAATATTTATAATGTTACCTTCATCTTGTGATTTGGATTAGTGAAAGGCATCTAAAAGTGATCTTCAATTTGGCACTACAATTTTGTCACAGAAAGCCTGAGCTTTTGGAGTGACCTTGGGAAAATTATTTTTTATCCCTTCTAGAGTGTCCAAATTACATGCTTGGGCAGTCCACCTTATAGCAGACTTCAAGAAATTTCCAATGAGCTATCAATTTCTCAATTTGGAGTAGTTTAAGGCCTCCAAAATTGGTTTTGAATATGGCACTGCACACAGAAACACTGCATTGCACACAGCCTAACTGCATTGTGTAGAAAGACACTGCATTGTCCACAGCCTAACTGTGCTACGCATGGGGAAAAGTGTCCAAAAAACTCCCAAATTTCTCCCAAATTTGATTTTTAAGCCTGAAAACTTTATTTCATTGCTTCCTAAGCCAAGCAACAAGTAAGTATACCATTACTCTTCCTTCTTTTCTTTTCCAAATCATCTCTTGCCAATGATTTTTCAAATTAGGGTTTGTAGTCAAATTTCTCATGGGGAATGATAGGTTGAGGTGACCATTTTTATTTCTTGGTTTCTAAACATGTAAAATGTTGCCCTACAACTATATACATGTTTTATAAACTATTTTAATCACTCAATCAATCTCAAAATAGAATTTTACCTCTCCAAAAGTGAAACCCTAGTTCATTCATAGGGATTTTTTGGGCACTTTCACCACAAACTCTGTTTTTCCTTATGACAAGTAGATCATTCGTCCATTTATTTTTAACTCATTTTCATCATCTCTCCATACTCAATTTCCACCTCTTTCAAACCTCCTTTGCCATTTTTTCCACTCCACCTACCAATCATTTCATTTTCACTCATCCCTCACTATTTTTTACCTTTTCCTATCATCTAGGCTTTCAGAAATGAAATGAGATTGCTTCACCAAGCCATCACTAAGACACATCAACATATCCTATGGAATTAGGGTTATCAAACAAATCAGAGGAGGTTTCCAAACCACCTAGACCTGAGGTGACCACAACATAGTAGAGATGAAAAGGACTTGTTTTTGCTTCTCATGGTGAGAAAGGGACCAAGCCTTCTACATTAACAAAGCAGGGATCAACAATGCAGGATAACAACACAGTTGAGCATGAGTTTGAGCTAGTTGATTTAGAGGTAGAGGATTAGACTTCAAGCATGCAGCAGACAATCAGAGATAAAGACTATCAGATCAAGGAGCTTACAGTCAACATGGCGAGAACTAGATACATCATTTCATTCCTTGAACAGGAGAATAATTAGCTCAAAGCAAAGCAATTGATCATGGAAAAAGAGAAAAAAAAGTTATTACAATAGGTTGGAAAGGGAAAAGAAATCATAGATTCAAGTGAGCCTGAAGGAGCAAAATGGAAAGGTAAGAGGAAAAGGCCAAGAACAAAGGGCCTAAAGAAGGCATTACAAGAAGAGGAAGAACACATCCTATTGAATGAAGACATAGACCTAGAGGACATAATTGCTCTTGAGGTCAATCAAGACAAGGAGTATTGACTCAATAGGGTGAATGAACACTGGGAGAATCTCCTTGAGAAGCCAAACAAGGATAATCAGTTGCTTAGGCATATGGTGTACCACTACCAAGCTCAAAACATGATCACCAATGTCAATGTAAAGCAGCTTGAAAACAAGCTCAAATAAGCCAAAAAGGAAAATAAGGATGAGGAAAACTTGGATATGCTTGCTGAGTCATCTATGAAGTTTTAACATACATAATGTTATAGCTTCTAGCCAATTTTGAGAAAATTTTGAGCACTTTTGATTTTTTGTGAACTTTGGGGCTAAATTCAGAAAATTAGCAGTTCCAGAAGCGCAACACCTCGGCGCTGTGCTTTTTCCGCAGGCATCTATTTCAGGAAAAATTTATATGTTTTCAAATATCTTTCCATCATCTAAAAACTGATTTTCTCACATTTTACAGAGGTGGCTTAGTATTGGAGAAAAGTGCAAAAAAGCGGCAAAAACTAGCATTCTGGACCCTTTTTTGATAGGCGTTATGCACTTAGAGTGACCTTGGGAGAATGGATTTGTGAAGGCCTTCCCACGGTCCAAATTTAAAAATTCAAACAGTTCTTGAAATGTGACTTGAAGGGATAGTTGATCGTTCTCTTATATTTGCATTTTGACCTCTGGAAGGCATCTAAAAATCAGCTCCAAGTCGGCGCTGCATTTCTGCACTTTTTTGTGTTTTAATTTGTAAATTTTACTGTGTAAAATTTGTAGTTTCCAGTTTGACTTGGTGAAAGTCAAAACGCTTTATGTAATGGCACTAGTTTTGAGGCTAGGTGATGTAGGCATGAATAAATCTACATCGTAAGCTTTTTTTGAAGTCTATTAGGCCTCATAAAGGAAGAAAACTCCTAAACAAACTCTCGAAGAGGTGTTTGAGTTTCACCTTCTCACTCTCACATGTTGGTTGAGAGAATATTGGAGTCAGTTCCTCCACCAAGGAGTTTGATTCCTGAAGGTGGGAAAGTGGTCTAAGAGAGTCTATATGTATCATTTATCTTTCAGAGAGAAGGGTTGGACTGTTTGTGGAGGAGGCTTGCATGTAATCATCGTTTCAGCTAATACAGAGAAAGTTGCAACAAATTTTAAGGAATTCTAGCCTAGTGAGTTCATGGTGTCTGTTCTTGATTTTTTTTGTTTCCTAATGGTTAATACATATTTATCTAGATGACATCTCTTCTTTCTATGGATGCCTCACAGTGAAAGATACAAAATTCTTGTTCACAAGCTCTACATATCTGGTTTTCATAGTTATGTTCATATCTTCGTAACCTAATGAAATCATGTTTTCTTATTCTCCTTATTTCCATCTTCACTCTCTCTTCTATACTACAGAGAAAAAATTCTAAATACACCATGGTCTTCTGACATCTATCTCTTTTCATAGTTGCTTCTGCACTCTCACAACCTAGACTTATCTATGGCCCCAAACCCTAAGTCCAACAAAACCTAAAATATAAATTTTCACCAACACACAAACAATTATACATATCTAGCCTAAAACTCATTTTCTTTAAAGTTATTTCACTGATAAAATACTTTGAGAGATCCCTATCATGCTCAGTAGGGCTAGCTATCGAGCAGAAGTGGTTTGAGGTTACCCTTCTCGACCTCTTTTCAGCCTAGGAAATTGTAGGGGATAACAAAATGCACCATCCTAGGGGTGGAGGCCCCCATAAAACCAATCTCCAACCTTACTGCGTCCACCTCCATCTCAACCATAGCTCCTTCACCCTTCTCCACCTAAGCAACCTCATATTCTTTCTCAACCAAATCCGAACCCGAACAATAGATAGGCACAACAAATCTATAGTGGGAAAAAATCTTAACCTGCTTATGCTATGGAAATTGATGAAATCAACCTCAGGTCTGGAAGAGTGTTTCCATATAATCAACCTCAATATCTACCTAAGGAGATTGAAAAGGAAAAGGAGGAGAGTATCACGCAAGCAAATCCACCGCCTTTTCCTGAGAGATTAATCCATCCTATCCAGCACATCCCAGAAGAGAATGAACTTCTAGGGGAATTGAAAAACATGTGTGTTAAAATCCCACTCCTCCAAGATATCAAGGAAATCCCCATCTACAACAAGTTAATCAAGCAGAAATGCTTCAAACATCCTGGGAGGCGAAAGAAAGACACCCATACCATTAATATCATTGAAAAATTGTTTGACTTAATGTTGCGGTGGTTGATTTGCCTGAAGTATATATATCCTAGAAGTCCTATGGTAGATTTGCACATCAATGCTATCATTCTCCCCCATTCCTTGATTAATCTTGGGGCTTCCATCAATGTGATGACTAAGGAGACTATACTTAAACTGAATCTCTAAGGATCATTAAGAAAGACCACAATAGTCTTGCATCTTACAGACAGTTCCACAGTAACTCTTGAGAGAGTTGTTGAGGATGTGATGTTATTCACTGATTCCTAGGAATACCCTATTGACTTCTTAGTTCTCCAAACTAAGGCCAATTTCAATGGTTATCCTCTCATCCTTAGAAGGCCATGGTTAGCCACTACTGATTCTTACATAAGTTGCACAGCTGGGAATATGACCATTAAAAATGGTAAATTTTCCAAAAAATTGGTCTTGTCCCCTCCTCCTCAACCATCTTTGGAGCACGAATTACCTTTATATTTTGAAGAGGGGGAGGAATATGAAGTATACTCTTCCCCAATCTGTACCCTAGATGTTACTATAGGAGGGGGGCAGCTTGATGAAGACACCCTAATTGAGAAAATCCTCTAGAATGAGCCCCTCCACACCATGTCCCTTGATGAGTTAGTGAAGACTGACTCAAGTCCTACTCATGTCAAGATGATAGAATTTGGTCTAGAAAGAACATTGAAAATTGACCCTCTCTCTTGGCACATCAAGAAGAGGAGTTATGTGAGATGCTAAGAAAGGATTTGGATTCCTTTGCCTAGAGTTACAAGGAGATGAAGGAGTGCAGACTGCGGTGTGTACTCACCACATTTACATAAAGGAAGGCTGCAAGCCAGTGCACAAACATTAGAGGAGAATGAACTAAGCCCTCAAGGATATAGTCAATGAAGAATTGTATAAGTTGTTCGATGCAGGGTTTATTTACCCCATCTCAGATAGTGAGTGGGTATCTCCTATGGTTCTGGTTCCAAAGAAAAATGGGAAGTGGATGATCTCTGTGGACTATAGAGAGATGAAAAAAGCCACAAGAAATGACCATTTCCCTCTACCCTTCATCGAACAGGTATTAGATGGTTTGGTAGGAAAGAAGCTCTTCTCTTTCCTGGATGGATTTAGTGGTTATAATCAGATCCAAATCAACCCAGAGGACTAGGATAAAACCACCTTCACCTGTACTTTGGGTACCTTTTCTTATATGGTCCTTCCATTTGGATTATGCAATGCCCCTGCCAATTTTCAAAGGGCAGTTCTGAGCATCTTTGCAGAGCTATTCCATGACTCTGTGGAAATTTATATGGATGATTTCACCCCCTATGGGTGTCATTTCTTGGAGGGTCTCTCTAACTTGGGAAAAGTATTAAACAAATGCATTGAAATGAACTTATCCCTTAGTCCTGAGAAGTGTGAGTTCTTGATGACTGCAGGGAATATTCTAGGCCATTCAATATCCTAGGAAGGACTACAAGTGGACCCAAATAAAATTTCTATCATAAAGAGGGTCCCTAATCCTTAAATGTAGAGGGATGTCAAAAGTTTCTTAGGTTTAGTTGGATACTATAGGGGATTCATAAAAGACTTCAGTAAGGTAGGCTCCCCTTTGTTTGGAATATTGGCCAAGGACTCTGAATGTTTATGGTCAAAAAGCTACAAAGAGGCCCTAGAAACCCTAAAGGGCAAGTTGACTATTGCACCTATACTCTGAGGCCCAAATTGGGCTCTTCATTTCCACATTCATGTTGATGCCTCTAACAAAGCTATAGGAGCAAATTTAGGCCAAATAGATGACAAGTTACCTTATTTCATTTACTTCATCACCAAAAAATTGTCCATGGCTAGATTGAACTATACATTAACTAAAAAAGAGCTCCTAGATGTTTTCCATTCCTTAAATAAATTTCGACATTACATCACTAGTTACTAGAACTTTGTACATATTGACCGTGCTGTTATTAAATATTTGATGAACAAGCCTGATGTGAATGCCTGAATTATTAGCTGGTTTATTTTGTTACAACAGTTTGATCTAACTGTCATTATAAACCTAGTAGAGAAAATGTAGTTGCATATTTTTGTCCAGATTGGCTTTGCATATAGGTGAGGAAGGAATGGTTGATGACCAGCTGCCAGGTGAGTATTTATTTGCTATTTCACTTCTCTCTCCATGGTTTTCTGACATAGCCAATTACTTAGTAGCTGCACAGTTCCCTCCAAATCTGTCCTCCAAGGAAAAGAGACGAATTATAAGGAAAGCACCCCATTCACTTAGATTACTGACAATCTCTTCAAGCTAGGCCCATATCAAATTCTAAGAAGATGTGTCAGGGAGAAGTATTTTTTTGACATCCTTCTGGCCTATCATGATGGGCCTTGTGGAGGTTACTTTGCAGTGAAGAGGAAAACCTTCAAGCTACTATAAGCTGACTACTATTGTACCACTCTCCACCAAGATGCAAGAAGATATACCAACTAATGTGATTGGTGCTAAAGAATGTGACTTTTGAGCCATTTGACAAGTGGCGCAAGGATTTCATTGGGCTAGTTGATCCACCATCAGGACAAAAAAAGTACATAATTGTGTGCACTGATTACTTGACAAAGTGGGCCGAAACCAAGGCTATCAAGGTAGCCACAAAAGCGAAAGTGGCTGAGTTCTTAAGGGAGAATGTGGTTTACAAGTTTGGGTACACTATAGATCCAGTCACTAATTAGGGCACTCAATTCACCTCACACATGATTAAGAGTCTATTAAGCCATCATAAGATCAAGAACTGGAAATCAACTCCTTACCACCCTCAGGCAAATGCAAAATTAGACGTTACCAACATAGAATTGGAAAACATTCTCACAAAGGCGGTGAGAAACAACAGAAAATATTAGGTTGATAGACTAGTGGAGGCCACTTGGGCCTATAATAAAACTTGGAATACAACCAATGGCTTCACCCCTTATGATTTGGTCTAGTGGAAGAAGAATCTACTCTCCATTGAGTTTGAGAACAACACTTTACGAATGGCAGCACCATTGGATTTGGATGTTACAAGGGCACAACAAGAGTCACTACTCCAGTTCAATGGGTTAGATGAATTCAGGATGCAGGCCCTTCTACACATAGAGGTGACTTAGGTACAAATAAAGGTTTGGCATGAAAAAAATATCAAAGACAAAATGTTTCAAGAAGGTGATTGGGCTCTTCTGTATGACTCCGGGTTCAAGGATTTCAAAGGAAATTTGACGACCAGATGGTTGGGCCCATATCTGACAGAAAAGTGCCATGAAAATGGAGTTGTTTAGATAAGAACCACTGATGAAGAAGGTATCCCCTTGCTTGTCAATGGATATAGATTGAAAGCCTACAAAAAACCTTTGTCAAGGAATATTTCGCCATTCGTATCAGTAAGGAAGTGATGGTGATTGGAGGTGTCTCAACTTCCACCTCACTGAATTCTTGAAGAATTTTGAATTTTATAAAAAGAAAAAACAATAAGAGACCTAGGTGAAAACCTCCATGAGGAACCTAAGGCCCACTTTGGGTTGAAAATCTCCTTGAGGCAGCCCAAGAGTGAAAGAAAAAAGAAGAAAAAATAGAAAATCCCTTGGTGAAAGCCTCCCTTGAGGTGCCTAGGGTAGGCAATCAGGTTGAAAATATTCTCTAAGGTGACCTAGTTTTATTTCAAAACTAAAACACAAAATGTTTATGGCAGGGACCTAAAACCTACCCACTTATAACAGTTCTTGTTTTTTGCTGGTTTTCAAGGAAATAAAAGACACAAAGTTCAGAGGGTAGCAACCAAAGAAAAAACCCATTATTCCTTCATTCATTTCATATATTACATGATCAACATGTCTCATGCATCCATACTCATCGCCAACCATCAAAAACCCAATTTGCAAACAATTTTCTGACTTCTACAAGATTTCCTGTAGTTACCGCAGGAGTTTCCTGTAGTACTACAAGAAGTCCTTAAAATCTACAAGAATGAAATCCTAGTTGAGAAATAATAATACAGGCCTATTGTGGGTTGAAAGAGGAGGCCATTGACCTCACCACATCTCAACCAACACCATTTCATGAACATGTCAGCCTCTATGTGTATCAAGAATTCCACTCAAAAAAAGAAAAAAGAAAAAAAAGTGCAAAAAAAAAAGGAAAACAAAAAATAGTCCAAGGGCCATACCATCAATAGCCTACCTCACCTACCACTCCATATTCCCCATTGCCACCCCTTACACTCCTACTTTAATAATGGCAGAAGTGTCCTCAGACACGTAATTTTATTAATCAGAAAAAAACAATTACATAATTGATTTGCAAGAGCTTACACCCGAACAACCAAACACTCTTGCAATGAGCTATTTATAAGCTCCATGTCCTAACTACCTCTAATTATGGAGCACTTATTAAATAACAAGTGTCCATTTACAATAAATGCTATTCAAACCAACTAGCTAACTAATCTCCTATAATAGAGCCTAAGATACGACACATTTGGAGAGTCATATCTTGTTACAACAATATACTAATTCTAATTGTCTCTAAAATAATTAATCATTCTAGAATAATTATTAATTTAATTTCTTAAATTAATAATTATTTTATTTCAATTTTATAACCTATGATAATAAAGTATTTTTGGATCATCTAACATTCCCCCCTATGATCCAAAGACACATTACAATAGATACCAAGTTCATCCCTGAACTTAGTAAATTTTATTCTGCCAAGCGGTTTTGTGAAAATGTCGGAGATCTGATCTTCGGAAGGACAATAAACTGGTTTGAGGACATCTTTGGCAATGAGCGATCTGATATGATGATACTTGGTGTCCACATGCTTTGTCTTTGAATGAAAAACTGGGTTCTTGGCAAGTTTGATGGTTGACTGGCTGTCAATGAACAATGATGTAGCTTCTCCCTGAGAAATGCCCAAGTCCTGCAAAATTTGGCGCAACCAAACAATTTCATATGCTGCTTCCCATGCTGAAATGTACTCTGCTTCTGCTGAAGAAGTGGCCACAATAGCTTGTTTCTTACAACTCCAAGATACTGCTGCTGACCCCATGTTCATTAAATAACCTGATGTTGATGCTCGATCATCAATACTCTCAGCAAAGTCGGCATCAGAATATCCACCAAGTACAAAATTTTTAGTCTTTGTGTAAAGAAGACCAAAATCTTTTGTTCCTTGGATATATCGAAGAACTCTTTTGGCTGCATTCCAGTGGCTGTCTCGTGGTTCCTGCATAAAACGTGAAAGAATACTGACTGCATAAGATAGATCAGGATGAGTATTGGTCAAATAAATCAAGCTGCCAATCAACTGTCTGTAAGTTGTACTGTCCACCTTTTCCCCCCTTCAAATTTTGAAAGTTTCAAGTTTTGATCCATGGGGGTGAGAACGGGCTTGCAATCTTGCATGCCAAATCGATGAAGAACCTCTGCGGCATACTTACTCTGAGAAATGAAAATATGATGTGGACGTTGGAAGACTTCAACTCCAAGATAGTAGTGAAGTAATCCCAAATCTGTCATCTTAAAACCTGCATGTAACTCCTTTTTGACATGTGCAATATGATCATCATGATTGCCAGTGATGATCAAATCATCTACATACATACCAAGAATTACCAGATATTTTCCTTGTTGTCGCACATACAAAGTATCATCAGACTCACTTCGTTTAAAACCAACTTTCTTAAGGTAATCATCCATCTTTGCATACCAAGCTCGGGGAGCTTGTTTCAACCCATATAAAGCCTTGATCAATTTGCAGACTTTATGTTCTTGTCCTTCCACTTCAAAACCTGGTGGTTGGGTCATATACACGTCCTCCTGTAAATCCCCGTTGAGAAAAGCACTTTTCACATCCATTTGATGAACTTTCCATCCTTTTTGAGCGGCCAATGCAAGTGTTAATCGGATGGTGTTCCATTTAGCTGTTGGAGCAAAAGTTTCTTCATAATCAATGCCTTCCTGCTGCGCAAAACCTTTTGCGAAAAGTCGTGCTTTATACTTGTCAAGCTCACCCTTCTTATACTTAATTCTGTAAACCCATTTGCATCCTATGGGTTTAACATTTGCTGGACAATCAACAAGTTTCCAAGTGTTGTTATCAATTACTGCTTTATATTCTTCAACCATAGCCTGTTGCCATTCTTCATGTTTTACTGCCTCTTTGTATGTGGAAGGTTCAGTAAAATCATTTGCTATCAAGGCAAAATTTCCTTCACTTCTATGTGTCCTTCTGGTGCCAGTTTTATTCTGTTCATCAGGCTTTACATCTTTCAAAAGTTGAACTGCCCATTTCGGAAGTTGGTGCTCACTTGTTTGCGCTTCTGTAAAGTCCCCATCATTGTAAAGAGGATTAATATAAACTGATGTTCGTCGTTCAGGTGAAGAATGTGGAGACTCACTGTCTGAAGAACTGTTGCTGCTTGGAGATGCGGATGAACTGCTAGAAGACCCGGATGATGTTGTTGATGTAGATGCAATGGATGACTCATCTTCAGAGGAAGGAAAATCAAGTTCATACCAATTTGGTGAAGTTGGTTGACATTGCATTTTTCCATTTCTTTTACTTCCCTTAGTTTCTAATTTGTGAAGAAGATTTTCAATTTCTTCAGCACTCTTACTCTCTGTTTCATCAAAAATGACATCCCTGCTCACAATGAATTTTCCATTGGTCAAAAGACAATACCCTTTCTTCTCATCAGAATAGCCAATCATTGTGCATTTTAAACTTCTTGAGTCAAGCTTAGTTCGTTTTTCTTTCGGAACTAAGGCATAACACACTGACCCAAAAACTCTAAGATGTTTAACTCGAGGTTTGAAACCAAACCAAGCTTCATAAGGTGTGATTCCGTCTAAAGAAGCAGTTGGAGATCTGTTTCTTAAGTAGACAGCTGTATGTATGGCTTCCTCCCAATATGTTGGACTTAACCCCTTAAAGGTTAACATGGATCTCGCCATTCCTAACAAAGTGCGATGCATTCTTTCGACTACTCCATTTTGCTGTGGAGTGTAAACATTAGTGAGATGTCATCTTATGCCATTTTCACTGCAATAAGTTTTGAATTCATTTGAAGTGAATTCTCCCCCATTATCCGTCCTGAGAGTACCTATCTTTTCTTTGACTTCATTTTCAACAAGTTGGCAACTTATAAAATGCTTCTGACTTGTTCTTCAAGAAGTAAACCCAAGTCATTCTGCTGAAATCATCAACGAATAGTAAGAAATACTTGCAACCACAAAATGAGGTTTGTAGTGGACCACAAACATCACTGTGAATTAGTTGAAGCTGCCTGTTTGCTCGCCATGAACTTGTTGGAAAACTTTCTCGATTTTGTTTCCCATAAATGTAAGCTTCACATTTTGCATTTTCCCTTTTGAATGTGGGAAGTCCTTTAACCATTCCTTGTTTCTGCAATTGAGAAAGACTCTCAAAATTCAAATGTCCATATCTTACATGCCATAGTCTGATAGGTGAAATACCTGTAGTCACTGCCCCTGCAAAATCAGAATGCCTTGGAATAACTGTCCCTTTCATCCGTAACAGTTTTCCATCTTCATAACCTGTCATAACTGTTTTCAAGTTCTGTTTCACTGAATTAATCTTCACTAAACCATCTTCCATAATCACTTGATGTCTTGCTTGTCGAATCGTGACTAAAGAGAGCAAATTTTTCTTGAAAGTGGGTACATACCATACATTGGAAATCAATTTTTCTCCAATGTCAGGGAGAAAAACTTTTATGACTCCTTTTCCATAAGGAGTATGTTTTGTATCATCAGCAAGAAAAATTGAATTAAGTTGGCATTCTTGAAAATTCTAGAAAAAATCACGTCGACATGTCATGTGCTGAGTTTCCCCGGAATCCAAGATCCAGGCATCTTCATAGTCACTTCTAAGATGAGATGAAATTTGTGATGCTGGTGAGGAAGTAAAAACATATTCTGAGCTGTCGTCATCTTGATCATTTGCAAATTGTGCTGAATGCTGCTGAAACTTGGGAATTTTATTAAGTGAAGTTCGACAATCTTCAGCAGAATGGCCAACTTTGTTACATCTTCGAGACACAATTTGACTTAAGTCTCTTCCTCGTCCTGAAGATTTTCCTCTGCCTCTGCTTTGACCTCTATTTGGAGATTGTCCTCTACCTTGACTATTATATCCTTGTGCTTGAAAATTGCCTCTTCCTTGGTTGTTTCCTCTACCTTGAAAATTATTTCTTCCTCCTCTGTTAAAATTGTTGCCTCTGCTTTGGCTTCGACCTCGATTATGTGCTGCTTGACTCTGATTCCATCTGCCTCTTCCTCGAGAACTATCTGCTGATGACTTACTTGTGCTGGCTTCTGTGAGAAAAACATCTTCACCAACTTTCTTCTTCTTCCCAAAAGTTTTATCATGTTGACTTAACATTTCACAAAGTTCATCAAACTTTAGTTTTTCTAATTTCCCAGTTACTTGTAAAGTTTCTAAAAAATGCGTATAGGAAGAAGGAAGCCCAGCAATTACAATTGTGACCATAAAGCTATCATCAATTGTGGGAAAACCAACATTAATAATTTCCTGCTTAATATTCTTAAGTCTGGAGAGATATTCAAGAATATCACCATCTTCAGTTAGTTTTTGTTGCAACAATTTTAACTGTAGATCAACCTTCTTTGATTCTGGCTGAGTATCAAAGAGGTCTTTAAAATTTTTCAAGGCAGTCCATGCATCTGTGGCATTCTCTATATGTACATACATTTCATCATTCACAAACGATTTAATAAGAGCTAAGGCTTTAGCATTCTTTATTTCCCATTTTGCCAGTGGATCTGCATCTGTGGGTTTATTCGGCTTAACATCTCCATCACATATTCCTTGCCATAATTCATTGTAAATGAGTGTGCTTTCAATAAGACGATGCCACGTTTTATAAGATTTGGTGCCTTCTAGTTTGTCGGAATCAGAAAATAAGTTGATCAACTTAGACATTTTAGCGATGAAGCAGAACAAAAAGGACAAGATAGTCAACACAACACACCACGCAAAAAACACGATCTATCGGGGCTTGGCCTTGACCCTCGAATAGTCGTCAAAATAGGAGAATATTGACTGAGCTTTGCACTTGGCTCTAGTCAATTTCTCAAATTTTTACAGGGAAACTTTCAAAATTTGACTTTTTACAATGGTGCTTTGCACAATCTGGTAAAAAAAAATTTACCCCCCCTCAAAGTAAAATTACTTTGAGTTACATTTATCTCCTTCGAAAAATTACAAAAATAACAAACTCCTTATTGCTCCAAAAAATTACAATCACCTTAACAAATGTTACAAGACCCTTATTACTCCAATAACAATAAATTCCCAAAATTACAAATCATTAGATCTCTCCAAACTTATCACTCCATTACATAAGGAATTAGAAATACTCCTTATGTCTCCTTAAAATTCCATAAGGACTTTATAAACACTCTTTTAAAAAAGCCTTTACATACTTCCCATTAAAAATAATTATTAAAACTTTATGAAATCACTTGAATTCACGTTTCTGGAAATGCACTTTTTCCACACAAAACCTTTAAAATATTACTCCACTAAGAGTGCTTAAAAAAAAGTTGACTTTGGCGATTTTGAGCTGAATTGTGTGAAATATGGCAATTTCAAAATGTTTTCGTTTCGGACTATATCTACGGCCCCTCTGGCCACTTGCATTGTCAGCTGAATGACTGCTGCTCCTGCGACCATCTATTTCTGGGCTTTGTCTCCTTGCCCTCCTAGGACTGTGGCTGTAACTTCGACTTCTTGATCTCCTTTCAACCTGAACTGCACTACGGCCATCTGTCCTTGGTGATCTGGGGGATCGACTATAGCTGCGACTTCAGCTGTTGTAGCTTAGACTGCGGCTTCTTCCACGACGATGTGACAATGACCTAGAACGTGATCTTGAAATAGAGCGCTCACGCCGGCTGCTTCACTGCCAAAAAACAAACAGCAAAAAATCCGCTGCAGATACCCAATTATATAAAATTCTAATTTTCATTTTGCCCGATTTCGATTCCAGAATTCGATTCCCGATTGCAATTCCAGATTTCAATTTCTAATTTTTGATCCAGATTTCGATTTCTATTTACTGAAAAATGGCGAGAGCGAAAGACAGTTTATGAAAGAAGAATTGTAAGGAATTTACGCTGCAAGTACTCGACAGTTGGCTATCGCATACTTTCATTTCAATACCATCTCTGGATGGTGAAAATGGAGAAGCAGAAGGATATAACGGGTTTTCAACGTTCCCTGTTCTTGTCCAACAGAATATGAACATAAATTTGATCGATATTCTTCTTCAAACAAACCGAATAGAAATATGAAAGTTCAATTTATATGGTCTGAACTTTCCAGATCTTCTAGTGACTTCAGAATTCCTCACAGCAATCGTAGTCAAATGGTGGCAACACTAATTCTTACAATTGATTTTCAGATTTTAAAAAATCTAAAATCACTAAAATAATAAAATTTCTTCTTTTTGAAAAAAAATTTAACAATTCTCATACCAATCATTCGCTTATCATTCAATGGAGGTTTCCAAAAAATTGTAGAGCTGGAATCTCCTCTTCAAATCAACTGCAGCATTACTGGAGCTCCGATACCACAATAATGGCAGAAGTGTCCTCAGACACGTAATTTTATTAATCAGAAAAAAACAATTACCTAATTGATTTGCAAGAGCTTACACCCGAACAACCAAACACTCTTGCAATGAGCTATTTATAAGCTCCATGTCATAACTACCTCTAATTATGGAGCACTTATTAAATAACAAGTGTCCATTTACAATAAATGCTATTCAAACCAACTAGCTAACTAATCTCCTATAATAGAGCCTAAGATACGACACATTTGGAGAGTCATATCTTGTTACAACAATATACTAATTCTAATTGTCTCTAAAATAATTAATCATTCTAGAATAATTATTAATTTAATTTCTTAAATTAATAATTATTTTATTTCAATTTTATAACCTATGATAATAAAGTATTTTTGGATCATCTAACATTTAACACCTATTCCTCCTCCAAGAAAAAAAGGAAAAAAATTCAGAAAAAGGAAACTACATGATTTCCAATAGTACTACAAGAAATCCTGTAGTAGCCTATATTATAACAACAATAATCTCCAGGCTCCTCCTTCAGCATCCATGCAAAGGAAGAGTATCAGGAACCCTGTAAGCACTATGGCACCTATCCAAATCCCAACAACAACATAAGAGGCCATCACCTACACATCACAACAAAGGAGACCAACCTATCAGCCGGGTGAAATCAACAAAGCGAGAGAAAACAAGAATATGTACCTGAACCAGAAGAAGCACAATAGAGCCACCCTCTAGCATGCATCAACAGAGTAAAGGAATCCATAGGTATGGCACCTCATCAACACTCTCTCCTAAGTACAAATATGAGGAAACTGTAACAATATGAAAAAATATATTTTATAAGCTGAAGGTGGCCAGTTAACTTGGACTCCCTCAGCCTAAAAACAAAAAGTTAAGTTCTAGTTAGCATGACACGTGGCAAGGTCATAGAAAAGGAAATAAGTCAAAAATTTGGTCAAGATAAGTTTTATAGGAGTGGGTGATGATCACGAGAAAGGGTTGCATGATAACTAATAGTGAGCCAACGGTCCAAAAGCAGAAATTACGTACCCAACTAGCCAACATGTTGCTCCAAGGAATTGACCATAAATAGAAAATTCCACTAACTTTCATGCATACATCATTCATTTCGAGATTTAGAGAATTGGGACCACTTAGAGGATCCATCGAAGAAGAAAGTGAGTCTCGGCCAACCTACAGTGAGAACCTATAGGAAATGAAGAGAAACTACAAGAAATAGTGGGAATTGTCAAAAAATTTACAATGGGGTGCCTACGGCCCAACTATTCAATAATTCTCCTCAAACTGGGCCTTACAATGAAAGGTAGGCGGTCCATATCCTCTGTGCTTTGAATTGATAGCAAGAAAAGAGAAAAGGAAAATAAATTTTCATTCTTTTCTAGTAATTACAGTGTGCATAGAGAAAGAAAGAATTATGTGGAGAGATTATGTGGGGATGAAGGTAGAATTGTAGTCATCGCCCTCCTAAACTCTAAAACCTCACTGACCTGGGAAATCTCTTAAGCTAAAGCCACCAAACTACATACACTCAGATTGAGACAGAGAGAAAATGACAGGAGGTTTCAACAAAAGGGAGCCCACAAGAACATCTAGCATACATCTTCATCCCCCTGAGGTAGAGATATTTAGAAGGCATCAATGGTTGGGATTATTTGAGATACTTAGAGGATATGATGATGATGTAGTTGAGGAATTTTTAATGTCACTCACACCTCAATATAGAGTTAGTACCACGTATGTGGTGAGCGGATTGTCAGTAACAATTGTTGAGCCTCAAACCTGCACTTCTTTACACATCCTCTCAGCCTCCTTTTCCTATTCATTTCCTTCTTTTGCCACTCATTCCCTCCATCAAATTGCTCAAATCATTGTATTTTAGGACTTTTACATGGTTTGTTAATTATGCTAATGACTGTGTTGTTGGTTTAGAATTTTGTTCAAGTGTTGCACTTTCTGCAGCTCACACAGGGTTTCCGCAGCTGATCCCGGTTTCCGCAACCAACCCCGGATTCCGCTACTATTTTATTAAACGACATGTTCCAGGTGTCCTCCGGGCAGAAGAGCCACATGGGCAAGTTCGCGGAACCAAGGACATGGTGTGTGTCCTTCCAGCTCAGCCAAACCAGTCATGAAAACCCATGGTCAACGAGGGGGCAACTACAGTCAAACGGAGGTCATTCACAGTGGCACGGCTCTGCGTGTTCAGTTTTAGAGCACGTGAAGAATAGCTGGCCTCTTCCTCAGCCACGCAGATGATGGGAAACACGAATCCAATAGAATATTTAATGCCCACCTCGACCGTTGCCTAAATCCGAGGACTGTGCTAGATTACGTGTTTTTACACAGCTGATAGAATAGCGTAGTTTGTGTTAAGTTCGTTTTGTTTTCTCTGCTATAAATAAAGCGTCTCTGAACGCTGATTAGTTAGCTGCTGATATGTAATTTTGATCTCCCACTGTACTCTCTATTTTGCTACATAATATATGAGAAGACTGTTCTCCATTTGAGCGTGTAATCGATCTTTGAGTTGGCTGGAGTAGGCAGAGGGCCCCTGTTTACTAAGGCCTGTACAGTGCTTTTCGTTTCCTGCATTTCTTCTTATCAGTTTATGTATAATAGTTGTACAAAATGCTTTTGATTGCTATGTTTTGATCATGTACAATAGCTGTATATAACTTTGAATTCTGCTCATTTATATTTCTGCACTTTTCCATGACTGATCAGTGTGTTTTTGCAGATTTCTTAGGTGCCCGGGACAATTTTCTTTCTTCTCTTTTTACAGCTAGTGGCATTTGTGATCGTCTTATCTAGACTGCTGATCTTTATTTTTGATTTCCATTAGTATCATTGCTTTAGTTTGCACTTTATTTTCTGCTCATAGCTTATCAAGTTGTTCATCTTTTAATGGCTCTTTTTATCATAATCAACTAACTTTTAGTGGAGCCAGAATATCACTTAAGTGCAGCTTGGTTTATTTTGTTTTAAGACTCACATTGCTAACTTGCTCATAACTCTTTCTTATATGATCAATCCAGCTGAAGGCAGAAAGGTTAAGGGAAAATTAAGTAGTGTGATTTGTCACTTAGATTGTACATTGCTTAAGATTTAATTGAAGAGTTAAAGTAGTTGTTCTTGTTCTTAACTGAGTTAATATAGATGTCATTTTCAATCTCATTTTTATCAGCAGTAGAGGTACTGGGCCAATGCCATTGGTCTTTTATTTGATGCTTTCATTTTCCTTCAAGAGTTAATTTCATTTCAGTTGTTGTTCAAAGCTTTCTGGTGGATCACTTTTAAGTTTTAAGAAATCATTTGGGACTCATCACAATCACACACACTTCACTCATTTTATTTCATTTCCATCACATCACTGTAGGAGAAATAGAATTGAAAACAAACTTAAAAAGTTAAAAACGACAAAAACTTAAGAAACAGTTGCCTAAGTACATACAGTACACATCACTTCATCAGCATACGAGCCCCCGGTTGACATTTAAAAGTTGCAATTTAGACATCACTAAATTGACCAAACATTTTGGCGTCGTTGCCGGGGAAGTGAAAATTAGGTAGCCAATTCTTAAAAAAAAAAAAACAAGAAATTTCAAGGAAGGAAAAATTAATAACCTCTCAAAGTATGCTCTCCTCCTGCACCTAGAGTGATCTGGAGGATCAGAAAAGAGAAAGTTATTGGTTTAATAGTTTCTTGAGTATGCTCTCTTCTTGCACCTAGAGTGATCTGGAAGATCAGAAAGAGAATTATTACCCTGACTTGAAGGAAAATAAAAAATGACATGCATAGAGCAAGAGATTCTAGGGGAAGGTTTTTAGCTAGAGCTAAGAGTTCGATTTTTACAAGTCCATCTACTCCAAGGAATAGACAAGAGACACCTCCATCATCTCCAACTCACACTCCTAGCCCTAGGATTCCTGGAATTCAAGAGGCGATAGTTGACTCTCCCACACCATCCATCGAGTCTGAACAAGAAAGAGACCCTTTTCTCTCTTCCATAGGAGGACAAATTGTAATTGAAGAAGTAGAAACATCTGAAGAAGAGGGAGAAATTCCTTCTCGTTCACCCTTAGTAGAGGAACCAGAAAACTCTGAAGTCTCCAAGGGAACTATCATGACAGAGGAAGGATCAACTGGATTTGGTAGGGGTAGAGGTAGAGGAGGAGGAGGAGGAAACAATGGAGGAGGTCGAGGTAACATTGGGGGAAATAGGGATGGAGATAACTCATTCGGGTTTCCTATAGTTGATGAGGACTCCCGAGCCACCATGAAAAACATCTCACCATCTGTCCTCCCAAATTTCCATGGGATGAGGAATGAGGACCCTGAAACATTCCTATTTGAGTTTGAAGTCGTTTGTCGAACTTATGATTATCTGGAAGACTCTCAAAAACTCAAACTGTTTCCTTCAACATTGAAAGGAGCAGCTCTGAAGTGGTTCATGGGATTACTCACTCAATCCATTAGGTCTTGGAATGATATGAAACAAACATTTTTGGATAGGTACCTGGATTATTGTATGCCCACCAATCATAAGGATGAGGTATTCAAAATGGTACAAAAGGAAGATGAAAATTTGGAGGATTTGCTTGAAAGATTTCAATACAACTTGAAAAGAGCAAAAATGAACAACTTAGATGAGGAGACCCTCAAAGCCCTTTTGTTAAAAGCCATTAGAGATGAATGGATAGACATTTTGAACATGATGGGGAAGGGAGATATATCTCAACTTTCACTCAATGATATAGTAGAACTATGTGTCCATCTCTCAAGGGGGAAATCTAAAACTCAAAAAGGGCCTAGAGATCCTTCCCTCCTCAGAGCAAACAAATCCGCAACTGGATCGGTAAGTAGGTCTGAAATTGGCAGAATGCTTGATGAATTTAAAAATGACATCTTAGGGAGTCTTAGTGAACAACTAGACACTCTTAAGATTCATAATAAGCAGAAAGCAGAAGCTGAGGCTTTGGCCATCTTTTTCCCAAAGTGTAGAAAGAAACATGCTCTAAGGGAATGTCCCTTGGAAGCAAAAGTTGTAGAGACATGTGTAATTTGCTCAGAAAATCATGAGACCAAGGATTGTCCTTCAATCCCTGGGCTCAAAGCTGTCTTTCAAGAAGATCCAAGTACACTTGAATCTCTCTATTTTGTTGCAAGGAGACCTTGGCAGGGGCAAAAAAATCAAGGGTTTAACAACTCTATGAATTTTCAACCTCCACCAAATTGGAATCCTTGGCAACAACCTTGGCCCCAAGCTCAAAATCCTTTTCAAGCATGGCTACAAGGTATGCAGAATCCTTATGGTAGATTTGCTCAATTCTACCAGTATCCTCCATCTTTCCAAAACCAACAAGCTCCACAACTTCCAAATCAAAATCCACAACTATCATTACCATTTCCACAACAACAACAACCTTCTCAATAGAATCCCAATTCTCAACTCTTGCTTCCATTCCAACAGAAGTCAAATCAACTTCCTTCTCAGCCATTGCCAAACCCCAACAATAAAAATCCTCAAAATTCTTACATGATGGAAGGACAACCTTTTCCTACCTATATGATTGTTCCTCTCAATGAAGTACAACTCAGATCAGGTAGAGTCCTAGACAAACCTTCTATAAAAACTCAAGAGCAAAGCATTTTTGAGGAGGAATCTCTTGATGCCAATAAGGGTTCTGAAGCATCTCTTCAAAACCCAGACGCTCAAAAAGGAAAAGAAAAAGAATTACCCCCCACAACTCCTATAGTTGAGCAACCTACATCTCTATCCACACTTCCTTTTCCTGAAAGATTACAAATTGACAAAGGAGTGGAAAAACAAATTTGGTTGCCTGACTATAATTTCCTAGATGAATTGAAGAATGTATGTATCAAGATTCCCTTGTTACAAGCCATTAAGGAAATCCCTATTCTAGGGAAAACAATAAAGGAGTTGAGCCTTAAAAGACCAGGAAGGAAACCAAGAGATACCAGAAGGATCCACCTGGTAGGAAAAATTGCAGACATCATGATGGGAAAGATTACTATGCAAAAATATGTAGATCCTGGTAGTCCAATTGTCAAAACACATATCAATGGGGTAGAAATAACAAATACTTTGATTGATTTAGGGGCTGCTATTAACATTATGAGCAGGCAAACTATGGAACAGCTAAAACTTTCTAATCTTCTTTTTACACCTACTTTATTGCAACTTGCAGATCGATCAATTATTAAACCAGATGGTGTATTAGAAGACATTCCTGTCTCCTTAGATTCTTGGGAATATCCAGTGGATTTTATGATTTTAACTCCCAAGAGTAATCTAGGAGGACATCCTCTTATTTTAGGAAGACCTTGGCTAGCCACAACTGATGCTTTCATAAGTTGTAGGTCTGGGGATATGTACATTTCTGATGGTAATTCAACAAAGAAGTTCAATCTGTATCCTCCAGCAAAAGCAATCACAGAAATAGGAGATAATGAGTGGGTTGATGATGAAGATACTATACAACCTGTCTTTACCATTTCTGAGATTAGTGAAGATAGTCAAATTCTGAATACATTAGAAAATTTTGAGCCATCTTCAGAATATGACTCCACACAATTTCAGTTGGATTCTGACATAGAGTGTCTATCATCTAGACAAATGTCTCTTTTCTCTATGGAAGAGTTTGGTAGTTCTGCCATTGAGATCTTTCCAGGAAAAATGTTAAACATCAACAAAAACTTGGAAAAATCACAACAGGAAGAGCTGACCAAAACCTTGCAAAGACATTCTACTGCATTTGCATGGGAGTATACCGATATGAAAGGTATTGATCCTAAGACTTGCATTCATCACATCTACATTGAGGAAAATAGTAGACCAATCAGACAACCTCAAAGAAGGATGAATCCAAATCTTAGGGAGATAGTGAAAGAAGAGCTCCAAAAGTTACTTAATGTAAACTTCATTTACCCTATTTCAGATAGCCGGTGGGTTTCCCCTTTGGTTATAGTACCTAAAAAGAATGGTAAATGGAGGGTTTGCATTGATTACAGAGAATTGAACAAAGCAACCTTGAAGGACCACTTTCCTTTACCCTTTATTGATCAAGTATTAGATACTCTAGCAGGCAAAAAGTATTTCTCATTCTTGGATGGTTTTAGTGGTTACAATCAAATTCAGGTAGCACCTGAAGACCAGGACAAGACCACATTTACCTGTCCATGGGGAACTTTTGCTTACCGAGTACTTCCTTTTGGGTTATGTAATGCACCCGCAACATTTCAAAGGGCAGTATTAGGAATCTTTTCTGATCTAATTCATGATTGTGTAGAGGTCTATATGGATGACTTTACAGTTTATGGTAATTCATTTGAAGAGGCACTAGAAAATTTGGAAAAAGTCCTTGTCAGATGTAAAGAAACAAATCTTTCATTAAGTCATGAAAAATGTTTTATGATGTTTACTGAAGGGATTGTTTTAGGACATCATATTTCAGGAGATGGAATCAAAGTTGATAGATCAAAAGTCGAAGTCATCTCCAAGTTACCTATTCCAAATTGTCAAAGGGATGTTAGAAGTTTTCTTGGGCTTACTGGGTATTATAGAAGATTTATTGAAAACTTCACCAAGATAGCATCTCCACTCTTCAAATTACTTACCAAAGATTGTGAATTCAAGTGGGATCCTGATTGTCAATCTGCATTTGAAACTTTAAAAACTAGAATATCTGAAGCACCCATTTTGAGAGGGCCAAATTGGAAACTCCCTTTCCACATTTCTACAGATGCTTCAGATACAGCTCTAGGAGCTGTGTTGGGTCAAAAGGATTTAGTTCCTTATGCCATTTATTACACCAGTAAAAATTTGACTCCCACTGAGTTAAATTATACTGTGACTGAAAAAGAGTTCTTAGCCGTTGTTCATGCAATCAACAAGTTTAGACACTATATAACAGGCTATGAAACTTTTGTCCATACTGATCATTCTGCAATTAGATATCTCATGAACAAACCTGTTACTAATGGCAGAGTTACAAGATGGCTCTTACTTCTACAAGAATTCAACATTACTGTGTTAGATAGACCAGGAAAACAAAATACAGTAGCTGATTTCTTGTCTAGAATTCAAAATACTAACGAAGATTCTCCCGTAGAGGATAAGTTTCCAGATGAATATCTGTTTGCAGTAACTACTAAAACTCCTTGGTATGCAGATATTGCTAACTATTTGGTTACAGGGAGGCTACCTCCACACTTATTTCCTAATGAGAAAAGGAAAATCATTCAAGAGAGCTCAAAGTATTCTTGGATTTCTAATGAATTGTTCAAAACAGGGCTAGATTGTGTGATCAGAAGATTTGTGCGGGACGATTAAATGCATGACATCCTTAAAGCATGTCATGATGAACCGTGTGGTGGACACTTTGTTGACAAGAGGACGGCCTATAAAATCCTTTCTTTAGGATATTATTGGCCTTTTCTCTTCAATGATGCAAAGCAATATGTTAGAAGGTGTGACAGCTACCAAAGAGTTGGGAGACCAACTCCTTCAAATGAAATGCCACTATAGCCACAGGTACTCATCGAACCCTTTGAGAAATGGGCTCTAGATTTCATTGGACCTATTAATCCACCATCTAAGCAAAAGAAGTATATATTGGTTTGCACTGATTATGTTACTAAGTGGGTAGAAGCCAAGGCATTGCCTTCTGCCACTGAAAATTCAGTTGTTCAATTTCTTTTTGAGGATATTTTTACTCCTTTTGGTGTCCCAAGAGAAATTGTGACAGATTAGGGAAGTCAATTTACATCTAAATTGATGGAGAAGTTGATGGAGGAATACAAAATCAAGCATAGAAAATCTACTCCATACCATCCGCAAGCAAATGGTCAAGTGGAATCTACAAACAAAGTTCTTGAGAGCATCATCACCAAGACTGTTCATCTCCACAGAAGAGATTGGGCAGAAAGGCTTCCTGAAGCCTTATGGGCCTATAGAACTACATGGAGGAACACAACAGGAAATTCTCCCTATGAACTTGTTTATGGGAAAAAAGTCTTGCTCCCCATTGAGTTTCAAATCAAGACCTTCAAGATGGCAGTTCAGTTGGGGATGAGTTTATCAGAATCCCAAAAGCACAGAATGGACCAGCTAAATGAGCTAGATGAAATAAGACAAGATGCAATTCTAAGGACCGATCTAGTTCAGCACCAAAGAACTAAGTGGCATGACCGATATATCAAAGAGAAGAAGTTCCAAAAAGGAGATTGGGCGCTACTGTTTGATTCAAAGTTTAAAGACTTCAAAGGGAAATTTCAAACTCATTGGCTTGGGCCATATGAGATTGATGAAGTCTTTAGTAATGGAGCAGTCCGAATCAAGACTATTGATGAGTTTCAAACTCCTCTTATTGTGAATGGCCACCGATTGAAAATTTATCATAAGCCACTCTCAAAAGAGGACTTTGTCAAAATATTCCAAGAGAATTCTGCAATGAGGTTAGTGGAGAAGAATTCTTCTCCTCCATCAGCCTAATCTTTGTTTCTTTCTGAATTGAAAAAAAAAAGAAAAAAAAAAGAAAAAAAAAAAAATATATGTGTATAAGCCTGAAAACCAATCTCAGATTGGCGGTCTTATACAGAAAATATGGAGTGAAAATCAGGGTCACCTGACACTCTATATTTTCCAAAAAAAAAATTCTCTCTCTCTTTCCATCCTCATTTCATCTTCATTCCATTTCACTTCACCTTCATCATTTTCCATCTCCATTTCACTTCATTCCATTTCATTCTTTTCACTTCACTCCATTCACTCCATCCCATTCCATTAATAAAAGTCCCTTTCAGGACTATCTCCATTCAGTTAGTCTTTTTCTAACTAACTTTGTGCACTTAAAAGGAGAGATGTTCAGTTTCCGCAGCTGGAAACCGTTTCCGCAGCTCGCACCAGTTTCCGCAGCCAGAAACGATTTCCGCAGCCAGCACCACTCTGTCTCTATAGCTAGCAGCGCTCTGTTTCAAAAAGATTAACATCATCATCATGACCAAAGGCAACAAGGATAGGAGGTACCTGCAGGAACAAAAGGCAATCATGGATCAACAACCTTAATCAACAAATGACAAACCCATGAAGGTATGATCAATTTTTTTTTCCAAACAACCATTTAAATGTCATTTCATGCATAATTATTAAATCGTGGACAGAGCCACTAAATACAATGATTCGGCAAAATCATCCCACTTCTCCTCCACGATAGTCCTTCATCCACCTCATACCCTCCTAACGGTCTAATAATCACTCTTAGTTCAACTCGAGTTGAGACTGCGCTTTCATTTATGAGCTGTACAAGAAAGAAGAGACCTATTGTACTACGTCTCTTCTCTACCACGATCTCCGCAGCCAATAACTGAAACGTGTGCGTAAGCCACCCGAACTCCAAGGGATTTGGTCGTTATTTCATTCTCTTATCACCCCATTTCCGCACGCATTTGAACTCATTCTCGTGTTTGTCTTCTACTCACTCGCACTCACACCATTTCCATTCTCCTTTTCGCTGCAAACTCCACGGCTCTGTTTCAAATTCCGTGGCTCTGTTTCAAACCCCGCGGCTCTGTTTTAAACTCCACAGTCCTGTTTTAAACCCGTATTGCCTCGCATTACATTGTGGATATTCCACTTACGGCCGTAATACACCTGTTGTTCACGTGAGTATCCTCCTTGAGCATCAATACACAGTCAAAAGCCTCAGCCAAAGTTGAAAATCAAATATGGGGAAGCTGCTTAGAGCAGAACCTGAAGGTTCAAAGTATCTAGAAGGATACCCACAGACAAAGGAAGCATTAAAGAAGGCAAAATGGTTGAAGTTCATCCAAAAATTCAGAGGATATGATAAGGAAGTAACGAAAGCGTTTGCTCGATCATTCAATGGACATACTGTGGAAGTAGGGGACCTGAAATTTAAAATCACAAAGAACTCCATAGCAACAGCAACCAGCCTACCTCAGATGGGAGACCGATGGTTCAAAAACAGAACAGTGGAAGATCAGGGATGGAAAGATATGCTTAAGAATCCAGGTACGGACACTTCAATATTCACCAAAGGGATTCCTGTACATGTGATTAAGGAAGAATGGACTGCATTGTTATTACTTGTTCAAAAGTTTGTTACATGTGAGGGCCGCTTTGGCACTATGTATATGTACCATGCTAGAATTATGATGACCTTCATGGAGGGACATGCCATCAATTTACCCTATTTTCTGTGAAGAAGCCTAACAAAAATGAGCTCCACTGTCCAAAAGAATATAGGCCATATTGAACCACACTTGTATCATCATGGGTTCATTAAGATTCTCATAGAGGACCAATTGAAAAACAACAATGATACATGGGAAAAGTTTTTAATCAGGAATCATTTTCAAGAGGTAACTGAAGCTTCCGCTAGCAGCTCTCCTAGAGTCCCAAAAAGAAGTAGGAGAATGAAAAGAGATGTTGTAGCCCAAGATCCTCCTATTGTAGAAACTCAGGAGACTACTCAAGAAGAAAAGGTAGAGAGAGAGAAAACTAAGAAACAGAAAAAGGAGAAAGGGAAAGCAATTGTTCAAGAGTCATGTCCATCACCTGAACCTTCAATAGAAGAAGACTATCAAACCTTGGCTGATAGACTCTCACATCTTCAAACTGCTGCCCTCTCAAAGAAGAAACAAAAAGAAAAACAGAGTGCCAAACCAAAGAGCACTAGTGCACAAGTGAGAAGAAGCAGTAGAATTAAAGAAAGAATGAGTGTGACTAAGGAGAAACAGTCACATTTCATTGATTTGGGAGAAAGTACACCTGAAAAGGCTCCAATTCAGCTTGACTGTGAGTCTACTCCTCCACGGGAAGAGAGCCCCTTTCAGCCAGAACTTCAAACAGAATTTGATTTTGAGCATAGCCCAAAGAGATCACTTGAAATTGACCCTGACCAGCAGGAGGTATACAATTATTTAGAGACCTTGGAGCAATCAGTTGCAGGTCCAAGCACTATATTGCCTCTTAATGAACAAGTTGAATCTTTGAAACAAGAGGTATTTGAGCTAGAAGTCCTGAACCGACATATAAAACAAGAAAACGAAGCATTGAAAGAACAAAGCAAGGTGGACAAAATTGTCCATGACAACACCATGCTTCACCTAGGACTCTGGCAGAAGAAGAACAGAAAATTGAAGAGAAAATGCAAGAAACTGAGCAGGGCCTTGATCAATTTGAAATTCAAGTGGTTAGTGAAGAAACCAAGAACAATTTTGGAAACAAGAAGAAAGAAAAGAAGGCTAGATGTTTTGGCAGAAGCATCTGAGCACATGGACTGAAGAGCAATGACAAAGTTTTGGTTGCATGAGGACATGCAACACCTTCACAGTGGGGGTATGTTGAGCCTCAAACCTGCACTTCTTTACACATCCTCTCAGCCTCCTTTTCCTATTCATTTCCTTCTTTTGCCACTCATTCCCTCCATCAAATTGCTCAAATCATTGTATTTTAGGACTTTTACATGGTTTGTTAATTATGCTAATGACTGTGTTGTTGGTTTAGAATTTTGGTCAAGTGCTGCACTTTCCGCAGCTCACACAGGGTTTCCGCAGCTGATCCCGGTTTCCGCAGCCAACCCCGGATTCCGCAGCTGTTTTATTAAACGGCATGTTCCAGGTGTCCTCCGGGCAGAAGAGCCACATGGGCAAGTTCGTGGAACCAAGGACATGGTGTGTGTCCTTCCAGCTCAGCCAAACCAGTCATGAAAACCCATGGTCAACGAGGGGGCAACTACGGTCAAACGAAGGTCATTGACGGTGGCACGGCTCTGCGTGTTCAGTTTTAGAGCACGTGAAGAACAGCTGGCCTCTTCCTCAGCCACGCAGATGATGGGAAACACGAATCCAACAGAAGATTTAATGCCCACCTCGACCGTTGCCTAAATCCGAGGACTGTGCTAGATTACGTGTTTTTACACAGCTGATAGAATAACGTAGTTTGTGTTAAGTTCGTTTTGTTTTCTCTGCTATAAATAAAGCGTCTCTGAACGCTGATTAGTTAGCTGCTGATATGTAATTTTGATCTCCCACTGTACTCTCTATTTTGCTACATAATATATGACAAGACTATTCTCCATTTGAGCGTGTAATCGATCTTTGAGTTGGCTGGAGTAGGCAGAGGGCCCCTGTTTACTAAGGCCTGTACAGTGCTTTTCATTTCCTGCATTTCTTCTTATCATTTTATGTATAATAGTTGTACAGAATGCTTTTGATTGCTATGTTTTGATCATGTACAATAGCTGTATATAACTTTGAATTCTGCTCATTTATATTTCTGCACTTTTCCATGACTAATCAGTGTGTTTTTGCAGATTTCTTAGGTGCCCGGGACAATTTTCTTTCTTCTCTTTTTACAGCTAGTGGTATTTGTGATCGTCTTATCTAGACTGTTGATCTTTATTTTTGATTTCCATTAGTATCATTGCTTTAGTTTGCACTTTATTTTCTGCTCATAGCTTATCAAGTTGTTCATCTTTTAATGGCTCTTTTTATCACAATCAACTAACTTGTAGTGGAGCCAGAATATCACTTAAGTGCAGCTTGGTTTATTTTGTTTTAAGACTCACATTGCTAACTTGCTCATAACTCTTTCTTATATGATCAATCCAGCTGAAGGCAGAAAGGTTAAGGGAAAATTAAGTAGTGTGATTTGTCACTTAGATTGTACATTGCTTAAGATTTAATTGAAGAGTTAAAGTAATTGTTCTTGTTCTTAATTGAGTTAATATAGATGTCATTTTCAATCTCATTTTTATCAGCAGTAGAGTTACTGGGCCAATGCCATTGGTCTTTTATTTGATGCTTTCATTTTCCTTCAAGAGTTAATTTCATTTCAGTTGTTGTTGAAAGCTTTCTGGTAGATCACTTTTAAGTTTTAAGAAATCATTTAGGACTCATCACAATCACACACACTTCACTCATTTTATTTCATTTCCATCACATCACTGTAGGAGAAATAGAATTGAAAACAAACTTAAAAAGTTAAAAATGACAAAAACTTAAGAAATAGTTGCCTAAGTACATACAGTACACATCACTTCATCATCTTACGAGCCCCGTGTTGACATTTAAAAGTTGCAATTTAGACATCACTAAATTGACCAAACAACAATTACCCGTGAAAGCATTAACAGAATCACTACACTTCCTCTAGGTTTACAATGGAGAAAAGAAGATAAAGCTAGAAACACTTATGCGTAGAATAACTTTTTGTTGGAATATGAGGAGAGAATTGAGGACAAAAATAGCATTATAAGGGAGACCATTCCATATCCTTGGGATGAACTAAGTTATCACATTCTCAAGTATATTTCTTTGGAGGGAAGGCTCATTATAGTTTATGGTTACCAGTTTAGACTCCTCCATGAGATGAGATTTGGAGAAGAGTTACCCCCTAATAGAAGACTTAGTGTGCCCTACTTCTTGTTGAATTAAATAATAAACATGAGCATCAAGGTACAGGAAGGAAAACATCAGCAACTCAAACATCATGGAATAATCAAGCTCATACTAGAATATTCCATAAGACAATTAAGAGTCCATATTCTATGGTCCACATTTATAGACATGGACATGGAAGATGTGATTGAAGTAATTGAGTATGAAAGAGACCCAACCTCTAGTGGTGAGGAAGAGGAAGAAGAACCAGAAGAAGAAGAGGAAGAAGAACATGAAGAGGAAGAGGAAGAAGAATTTAAAGAAGAAGAATAAGAAGAGGAACATGAAGAAGAAGAGGAAGAGCCAGAGGAGGAAGAGGAGGCAGAGATAAGTAAAATAGAGGAAGAAAAGAATAATGGGGAAGAAGCACAAAACTATGAGACAAGCCCTAAAATACATATCAAGGAAGGGGTGGAATCACCAAGAGTGTCTCTTGAATCCATAGAGAAGGAGGCAATTAATGCCTTGACTGCCCTAAGCACACCCATAAATTCAATAGGAAAAAGGGAGAGGACGACTCCCCTATATTTCAAAACAAAGAGGAGCACTAGGATAAAACAGGGGAGACCACAAATAGCTACCAAGACTCCTATCATCATTGAAGACTCACCAAAAGGACAAGAAAAACTAGTCTCCCCATAAATGAAAGGTGAAGAGGTGACATCAAAACATGCTTCACCAATGTCACCAATCACCGATGTTAGGAGGTCTATCACCAGGTCAACCTCAACAAAGAAAATCAAAGAACCTCTGAACCCATTTCAAAAAGGTAAAATCCTCCTATAGGAAACTCTGTTAGCACTATAGGAAACACATAAAAAGTAGCAGGAAGGATAGCAAAGACAAAGGAAAGGAAAGGAAGCAAAAACACAAGTACAGGGGGAGACAGATACTCCAAAGACAATAAATGGAGAATCCCAAGAGCTGCAAGAACCTATCCCACAACCCAATCTCATCTCCTATTATAGATTCCTTGAGGGAGGCAGAGAAATACCACATAAATTTTCCATCCCTCTATTCTTTGGGTTCTAAAAGCAGAGATCAAGGACACATTGTTGGATGCAAATTGCTAAATAAAAGAATGTAGAGGATGTGGGCCATATAGAAGAGAAGCTGCTAGATATGGGTAGAGAGTTGAGTGAGATAAGAGATGGGGAAAGAGAGATGAAATCTCAATTAGAGGTTGAGAAGACATGGTTGAGGAGGCAAGTACAAGAAAAGGAGAGCCAATTAACCACTATGGAAATCGTCTCTATGGAGGCACTCTAGTGCAGGATGCCAACAAAATTATATGCCTTGTACCTGAACGATCAATGGCTGCAATTTTAGATAAAGGCCCTAGCATAAGGAGGGACTATGCCTTTCCAATACTATAGGTAGTTCATTGAGCTCTGTGACCAAAGCACCCTAGAGGACAGGGCTAAGATATCTAAATTCTACTTACATAACCTGGCTTTAGCAGACTTGAATGTGTGGGACCCCAATCCAAACTTGGAGGACTTACAACTAATGGCCTTAGAATCATGGATGAGTCACAGGGAGGCCAAGGCTAAGAAAGTAAAGGGAGTGTTGGAAAGAGAAGAAAAATAGCCCCTTTACACCAGAGCTGAATAGATCAATTCCATGGTTGTCATTAGCACCCACAACCTCATCGCCAATGATCCCTAGCTTGCACCAAGATACGTAGCTACATAAGAGCAAGAAGTCACTCATTTTGAGGAGACTTTGATATTTCTAGGGGATGAAGGCTAGCAATCATGTGTAAAGAGATGGGGTGCCTTACCATACAACCTAAAGATCAAGGAGAATCATTCCCCTGAAAGAATGAGGGATGCACTAGAGAGGATTCCATTGTATAAGAAGGCACTGTAGAGGATCAAAATCAATTGGATTGGATTGAAACTCAATCCACCATTTCTCTTGGGTATGTCAGGAAAGGAAGAGGAAGATAAAAAGGAGTGGGAGGAAATAGAGAAGCATGCAGGATTTTATCCACAAGAGGAGAATACATCAACACAAGCTTGGAATGTTAGAGGTGCCAAAATAGAAATTAAATACATGGACATAAATTAAGTTGCTTAGAGGATGAGAAACACTTTAAATAGGGGGTTTATGATGAGGCTTATCAACAAGTAAATTATATGGACCTTAATGCCACTCTCCACCTTATTAAAATCAAATTTTGTCACATTTATTTACATGTTTTATTATATTTTGCTTAGTAAGAAGGGTAAAGATGATATGTAATGTTATGTGGCCTAATGTGCATTAATTGTAGGATTTGGAGAAATTTTGGTTAATTTAAGTGTAGGAACTCAAAGTAGAGAAGAAAGAGAGATTTTACTAGATTGGATGTCCCTCCTTAAATCCTCACTCACTCGAAGATTCCTCCACCAGATCTCATCAGCTCGGAGATACAAGAAGCCAAGCCACCGAGGTCATTGACTAATTTGATCTCGAGTTGGGAGACAAGCCTCCCTAAATTTAAGGAATTTTTTGGTAGCTTCAGTTCTATAAATAAGAAGGCCTAGAGCCTCATTAGGATTCGAACTTTTTTGTCGTAGCAAAGAGGCATTTTAGAGCTAGGACATTGTGATTGATAACTCTTATGAATTTTTTATAGTTTAATGAAAATGAAAAGCATTCCCTTTATCTAGCACTGATTTGAATCAGAGGGTTGAATCTCTTGGGTTAGTGCCCAACCCTAGCAGTAGAGCTTCCTCTTTGTACATGTATGCTTAAATTACATTCCCAGTTACTTGCTGAAGTGATTTTTGTTTTGTTTAATTTGAAAGTATTTGGATGATTACTTAGATCTCTTCCATTTGTGGATAGATAGATCAGTGGTACCATAGTGACAGTATTGTGATAGTGTCCTTTACCTCATGGGATCATGATTTGAGGGTTCCATTCACACAACCCAAAAACATATTTATTGTTTGATTACTGCATAACCTAGGGTTTCTTATTGAATAGATCATTGTCTCTAAATTTCTTAGAAGCATATGCAATTGTCATTTTGATCTCTTGAGTTTGCTATGGTTTAGAAGCGCTTCCATTCATAAACTTAGCTATTATCTATTAATAACTCTGTTTTCCTACATTCAACTCATCGTTTCCATGTACAAATGAAATTGTGAATAAATGAAGAAAATAGTGTATGTTGTTGCAAGAGATTTTTATCTAAAAGGATACCTCATCTCATTCACCTAAACCGAGGCTTGTCCACCTACACTGCCAAAGTCCACCCAACCGTAATTTGAATTCTTGTTTTGTAATAAAAGTGGACATTTTCCTTGAGAAAATCCAACCATCTTGACGTATTGACTAAGCCTTCGGTAGTGTGCACCTCCTCCATGCCTTATTTCCTCATCAGACACCTCTCCCACACTTCATTATACCTTTCCTACCTCGTTATAATATTTTGGCCTTCTTAATGTAGTAAAACAGGGCATCCTGTAGTAGAACTAGGACATCCTGTAGTATTACAGGAAACCCTATAGCAACCTGTTTTAAGCCTGAATTAAGCAGAAAAGGTCATCTGAGCTTAGCTTAGGCCTCCACTTGGCTTCCATAACCTTGACTCCATTATAGGCCTATTTCCCCATACTTTTCCCCCCTTCCAAAGAACAAATTGGTTAAATTAGCATGCATTCATAAAACTAAAAATCAAAAAGGGCTTTTCTACAATTTCTAAGTTAGCACATGCATGGAGCAGTGACAATAGTTCTTATATAGATTTCCATGTTGAGTTAGTTTAGATAACTAGATGTTATATACAATTTTAAGTTAGGTCTCTTTTGCAAGAAAAATGTGTATATGCTTAGCTAAATGATTTTGTGTCACTTTCTAGCACCTTGTGATTCAACACTTTAATCTACTAGAGTAGGTAGCATTCCTTTTTGCATTAAGAATAATTTTTCCTTTTCCATTTGGTAGTCAGACTCCTTCTAGTCAACAGAAGACTAGTTTGAAAAACCCTAGTGGTCTATCACCCCGGTTGAAAAGTGACAAGAGTAGACCATTGCATCTACTGTGTATACAACACTGTCACCTCCAAGCTTGTATGAACCCCAAGTTGATGAATTAAGTTGATAGCCCTAGGCATTTCATCATTCTTGCTGCAATACTAGTGCTCATCACCCATGTTAAAAATTTCTTTAGAAACACATAGAGAAAATCCTCTCCATTTCCACAAATCTACACCACTCCCTCAAAGTCCTAGCATCAACCTCCAGAGCTTTTACATCCTCTCTCACCACCTCGATGCAGCTTGAAGATCGTAGAAGAAAAGGAAAGGACTGCTATAGGAAGAGAACCTCCTCTTGTAGCAACTTTTTCACGCATCACGTAAATAAATAATATTTTATTTCCTCATTAGTAGGGGGGTGATAAGAACTCATGAGGCACTATGTAATATTCATAGCACTCCCAGTAGGACTCTCCACCAGTAGTAACAACTTGGACATCAACAAGATATTTGCACACATATCAATAACATTAGTCAAATATCATGAGGAGAAAATAAGATATACACAAGAAAGAAAAAGAGACAACAAGTCAACTTCCTTGATGATAATAAAAGGGTCCAGCTCTAACATGCACATCCATGCATCAGTCAATCATGAGGTAGGCATAGGTATGGAAAACTCACATCTCCTCCCTATGTGTAAATAACGAAAAATGTGTAAATGTTGAGAGGAGGTGTTTTAATACACTGGAGGTGGCCAGTCAACTTGGTCACCCTTGGTTAGTAAATAAAATTTGATGGTAAGCACTCATGCAACATGGAGGTGTCACATCAATCGAGTTAGGATCACAAAGAGTGGGTGGTGATTACCAGGAACGAGGGAATAATTACTTAGAGAGGGGACAACATTCTAAAAGAGGAAATATCATGTGACTGCCAGGTCATCACAATGCTCCAAACCTAAGCCAAAAAAGGCATATTATGTACTTGGGCTCGCATCCTTTTTCATTTACACTCATTTCAAAAGAAATTAAGGAGAGGATGAGCTTGGGGTGCCATCGAGGAGTTTTGAACTCTGTTCTTCCATTTCTATAGGAGGATGCTACATGCAAGCTTGCAACTGCTACAAGAAGGCTAAGAGACTACTACGGGAAGACTAAAAGGGTGAAGGAATGCTAAAAAGGGTCAAATTCGTCTCTAATTTATTATCTTTATCCTAGGCCAACTTGTAAGAAGTAAGTGCACCCTCTTCCTCATCCATCCATAACTTGTATGCTAGTGAATTTTAAATTCTACTGGAAGTAGCAGTAAAATTGTGGAATTGAAGGATCTTTCTAGGCTTTAGATTAGAGGGAATGTAAACAATTATCATCAACTAGATATTTTAACCCACTATTGCCACTAAATTATACATCAAAGCTATTACAAGAAGTATCTCTCCTCCACTTATCTGAAAAAATAAATAAGAGATGTGGGCAGAGGATTTAATAGAAGGGAGCCCCTAAACACTAAAAGAATCCATCTCCACCCTATTGTGGTAGACATTTTTATAAGGCACTAATGGCTAGGATTCTTTGAACTATTGAAGGGATATTATGATGACATTGCATTTGAATTTTCCATGGTCCTAAACTCCCAAACAAAAGTAAGTGCCGCCACTCTGGCAAGGGGATTAAATATTTCACTAAGACCTCAGGTAATCAGGAGATGACAACACTAACCCTAGGGATCAAATGGGGTAGAGAAGAAAAAACCACTAGTGCCACTGCTAAAAATAACTTCTTCACTACCAATAAGAGACCTATAGAAGACAAGAATGGAGTTAGGAGGGAAATCCTACCCTATCCTTGGGATGAGGTGGCCTACCATATCCTAAAATACATCTCTTGTGAATGAAGGCGAAGTGTGGTCTATGGATACCTTTTTAGATTACTTCATGAACTTAGGTTTCAAGCAAAATTTCCCCTAGCTCAAAGATTCAATGTACCATACTTCCTCGTACATTCCATCAGGGACATGAGTCAAAAAGTGAGAGAGGAAAAAAACCAACACCTTGGCCACCATGGCCTCATTAAATGATAGTGGTGTATGCATTGAACAAACCAATAATCTCTATCCTTTTGTCCAAATTCATAGACATGGATAGAGAGGCCTCCATTGACACATAGACCCTCACACCAGGTGAGACCCAAGCCTTTAGTGTTGGAGGAAGAGAGGGGAAGGAAGAAGAAGAAGAGGGAGAAAAGGTAGAAGAGGAAAGAGAAATAGATGGAGATAGGAAGGAGGAAGAACCATAGGGAGAGATAGAAAAAGAGAGAGATAAAGAGGTAGAAAATTATAAATACGAAGAGGAAGAGGGGGGGAAATAGGAAAAACCAAGCCCTGAGAAAACTATTGAACCTGGAGTAGTAGAGGTATCCCCAAATAAAATAATTGTGTCTCTAGGACCCACTGAAAAAGAGGTAGCTGCAACCTTAGCTACCTTGAGCACCCTACTCAAACCAAAAAAGAAGAGGCAAAGGCAAGCTCCCCTCTACATTAAGACCAGGAAGAGAACTAATATCAAGCAAGGAAGGCCTCAAACTCCCACAAAGACCCCTATCACAATTGAGGAGTCCCTAAGTAAGAAAGAGGAGGTGGAGGCCACTAAAAGAAAAGTTGAGGTCACCTCTCCAAAATCCATAAAAAAGACTCCTATAGCATATGTAAGGAGGCCCATCACTAGATCACCCTCCTTCAAACAACCTAAGACACCTACCACCCTCCAACAAAAAGAAAAGGAGAAGCTATAGGAAGGGATAGATCACAGTGTATCACTCTCCTTAAAGGTTGAGGAATGCATTGGAAAGGACACCCCTATACAAAAGACTCATGCAAAGATTAAAATTCAATTGGATTGGACTCAATCTCAGTCCACCCTTGTTGCTAGGCCTACAAGAAGGAATAAATGAAGTAGAGGAGAGGAAGGAATGGACGGAAATAGAAAAAAATGCAGGCTTCTATCCCCAAGAAGGCACATCATCTAAGGAGCCTTGGGATGTCAGAGAGGCCACTGGGGCCATGAAGGACATGGACATAGATGATTGAGTTTCTCATAGGATGAATAATAGTTTCAGTGGGGGGATGATGATGAGGCTCATCAATAGGTATATCATAAGGGTCATAATTCCATCCTCCATCTTTAGAACTATCTCTTTCTCATATTTATTTACAACTTTTTCTATATTATGCTTAGTGAGAGGGATAAAAGATGTTTTGTTATGTCATGTGGCCTAATATGATCTAAATATAGGAAATGGAACAATTTTGAGATCATTTCAATGCAGGAGCTCAGACTATACAACAGGGAGAGATTCTAGGAGGTTGTCCACCTCCTTATCTCCCTCAATCATCCAAAATCGCCACTTTCTCTCTCATCATCTCGAGGTCATTGGTAGCCAAGCAGGATGAGGTCATTAGAAGCCAAGCAATTGAAGTTCAAGGATATCTAGATATACCTTTCTTTAGTTTTGGGAGACAAACATTCCTATTTTCTAGGGAGTTGTTGGTAGCTACCCTCTTGTATAAATAAATATGCCAAAGAGTTCATTAGGATTCAAACTTTGTTTTCATCTAAGATACTATTAAGCTTAAGCACTGGATATTATTATTTTTGACTTGTTATGTGATTTATTTGACATTAATGCAATGATAATGAGAATTTGATTTTCAGTTAGTTTTAGAGGGTTGAGCCTCTTGGGTTTGGATAGTAACCTAGTGGCTTAGGTCCCTCTTATGTATTGGTATTTATTTTTAGCTTAGAATGTTTATTAGTTTTATGCATTTTATTAGAATATAATTCCTAAAAAAATGTTTGTGACTACTACCTCTATCACATCTCTCTCATGGGAGCATGAATAGAAGAATCTACAATCACAGACCAAAAATGTTGTGTTTATGATTTCTTGGTGTTGGCTCAATGGGCCCTGACCCATGTTCAAAGTTAGTTGCGCCAACCAAAAAAAACCCTAAACTACTAGCCCTTTCGGCAACAACCCGCATAACACAGGTTGTAGTCTCACTAGAAGCAGTATTAAGGGATGACAAAACTAGGTTTCTGCATCCAGAGGTCTATGTGATAGGTTCCTGTGGCTTCTAGGGCTTAGGTCTGTCTTCATGAACCCTAACCCTTTTGATACAAGTAATTATAGTAATTCACATAAATAGCATTTATATCTTTGCAAAGGTATTTAAGCATTCATAACCTCAACAAATCTTACTGATTTACCACTTTCACGCATAAGATAAGCATTCATTCATATATTTTGCAATACATAGTGAAAATACAAAAAACTGCAGAAGTAAATACAGATACATAGATGCACACTTTATGAATCAAATTTTACTTTAATAGATGTATTCTTTCAAGTACAAACTCTCCTTCCCTGTGCACTCAGCTGGAGGGGCCTGCTCACTTAGCCTGCAGACTTACCAAGGTCTCTGACTTAGCTGTAGGAGCCTTCCCCTTCGCCTAAGTATAGGAAACAGACTTTCTTGCCTTAGCTTACTTGCCCAAACAATGATCTCCTCAATTAAGTTCAAGTTATCCTAGACTCCCTATGACTCTTCTATATATATCCTTTTCTTTTAAAATACCTTGCTCTATAGACCATCAGCTGGTCTCAAAACTTCTTATCTTCTAACAACCTAAGGGACTAAATCCCCTTTTGAACCGTATTATCTTCATGCTACAGTTCCTCAAATCACGGAGACTTTACATTTGTACAAAAAGTAAGTACCAAAACATGAAGCCAGGGGACCATATCCAATAAGTCCCTGTTATAGAAATTTTTGGGCACTACAACTCCGATCATAAATGTCCATAAACCAAGGGCTCCTAAGTCACTAAAAGTGTTGTTCCAACCCCTAAAAGAACAAGGTCAACTAATTACAGCATCTCCCAGAAGTTCTCCATGAAAAACTACTCAGAACTGTTCAAAACTAGACCATCTCACCTGCTCCATGGTCAAAGTGCACTGCATCCCACCTAAATGCACATGGGAGGTGCGATGCATACTGAAAAACCCTCATATGGGGTGTGATGGGCGAGAGTGGACAAGTGGCAGGGTCAATCTGCGAGGTGGAGGATCATGGAATCTTCCAGAAACTTCTCCTGTGACACTTGCCTCTCTGCATTCGCCCAGGGATGAGTAAGAGATCATCAATCTCCAAGTGGAATGAAGAACTATCAGAGAGAGGACACTAATCAAATCTCAAAAGCTCACTCACCCCCCTTGCAAACATCTATATATGGATTCCTCATCCTAGAGATCCAGAGGCTGGAATTTTGTATCTTGTAAGGAGGTGCTGCTGGTTTCTTGGTGTAACATCATAGTCTTGGGTGATCTAAGCTTTTCATGAGGTGAAGAAGGGCTTTCTTGCTGAGAGGATGACGCTAGGTCAGAACAATTGGTTGTAATCCTATTTGCTATTCTTGATTATTAATAAAGCTATTCGAGTTTTCCTCCACATTCTTGTATGGTTGATGATATATGCATTTGTGTGGTCAATATATATCTGGTCCTATATTGTTTATGATAGTAGATCTCTATTCTTGGATAGTGTTATGCTGCTTTGATTCTACAGGTACTCTTTGAAGCTGGGTAAACGAGGAATCAAGTGGCAAAGATCTATCAGAAGGGAGAGGAATCAAGCAAAGAACCAAGCGCAAGATAGAGTTTGGTATCCTTCTTTCCCCTCTTATATACCTCTCATAAAGGAAAACGAAAGTAGTTTTAGTTTGTTTGTTTCTAAGGTAGCTACTAGCCTTAGTGGGACTAGCAGCTCTGCATAGACACTAGATTTCTTGATAACAAAATGGTGACCATATTGGGGAGCGAATAGATTGTTTGTTTGTCTATATTTGTTTGCTTTATAAACTTACTGACGAAGCCTGAAGTCAAGCCAGCTAGCCTTCGAACTACATTTGCTATGCAAGTGCAAAGTAGATCAATGCTGCTTCAGTCTATCTCTGGGTTTTTTTTATAAACTGAACAATTGATTTACAAACTCTCTAATTTCCCTTGTGGGGGCTCTAGTAACCTCCTTAGATCTACCCCTGTGATTTATTTACTGATTACCACTTGCTCGGCCAAAATCCCTGAACTGTGCTGCAAACTGTGATCAAAAGTCTCACACTGTACCATCGCACCCTCTCTTCAAGGATCTCAATGTGCATCGCACTTCCCGTGTGTTGTAGGTGGGATGCATACTGGAATCCCTATGTAATAGGTGCACTGATCAGAAAGGGCTAATTTTGCCTTCAGACTTTGATTTTTTCACTCTTTTCATCTCTATTCAGGAGTTTTGCTGTCTGTAGTCAGTATACCTCTATTGGAAACCCCCTTCCTTGCCATTACTCTGCCTCTAATGTGCAAAGAACTGTAAATGTTTTTATGTATTTTGATCCATTTTCAGTTCTCTTTTATAAATAAGTAGCGTAATTGAACTGTCGTTTCTTGATTTGGAAGTGTCGCAAGTGTCATTTTTAGTCATAGAAGAGAATCTGATTGTTCTTGATAGTCGATTGCACTGTTACTCTTGTATTTGATTTGAATTAATAGTTTTTCAAGTGTCGAAAGCAAGTTTTCAATTCAAAATAACAAAGTGTCGTCATTGTCTTCATTTTGTCTTGAAAAGAAACTTGTTATTAATGTCGCTTTGAAAAATAATTCAGATTTTCGCTTAGCTTTCTTTCTATCATTCACACATTAAGAAGGCTGAAAATAAATACATGCATGTGCATTAGTATTTAGACTGTTTGTTGGTTTGATTTAGGACAGTGCATATAGTGTGTGCTCTCTTCTTTATGTTGAAAGAATATCGCCTCTCTTTCCTTAGTAGCTAGGATTTTCATTGCAAAAAGAAGATTAAACGATTGTTTATCATCATAGATTGCATTTTAGGAAATTTATATCTACATCACGTGGTGAACCTGAACGGCAAATTTCTTAAGCAAGATCAACTGTAAAATAAATTTAATGAATCTAAAAACGCTTTGGAACCTAATGCACAACATTTAGAAGTCTAGGCTAGAGAGGTATTCCGGTGTCGTAAAGCTTGGTAACTGTTGTTTTCATTGCTGGTTGGGTGATTCCTCCACTTTGAGACGATAAGTGCCAGTATGGACTTGTGCTCCCATGTACCATCAATTATATATTGGGAGACCACAATAGGCTTTATCCTTTATCCATAGGAAGCCGTGTCTGCCGCCCTATCGATTGAAATGCACTGAACATAGCATTTGGGAAGATTGACTGCTGTACCATAACAAGTATTCTGGAGTTTTGCGATTGGTTTGGTAATCCCTTTGTCTAGATTTCCTGAGTAGTCTCTTTCATTGCTTTTCAAACTCCTTAAAGGAAAAGGTCCATCTCAGCACTTGTCACTTCAAGCTCATTAAAAATCGAAGGCGACTAGAGTCATCTTTTGTTTTCTCTCGACTCTAAAAAATTGAAAAAGCAAGTTGTGTCAAAGTGTCTAAAATTTATTTTAATCGGAATAAACATCACCTTTCCTACGTTGGTCTTAGGTTGAGAAAAATGGAGTCCTCCAACCAAGGATTTCCCCTTGGAGGAAATCCTAGTCCTTTCTCCTCTTGGGGAGATGTTGGTGCACCCCATATGGCCACATTGTCACTTCCAGGATTGACAATCGGCTTGCCCGTATGGCTCTTCTCGATCTTTGTCATTCAGAACACCATGATTCCTGAACAATCAAGTCAGCAACTAAACAATACCAAAGTTACCCCGCAACCTTCTACCTTGTCCAATTATCCCTCTCCTCCTTCCTCTTCGCTTGATAAAGCTGGTAAAGCTAAAAATCAAGTAACTAAGAAGAAAAAGGAGAAGAAGAAGAAAGAGAAGAAGAAGGAGCTAAAGGAGAAAAGGGGCAACCAGGCATCATCTAGCAAAAATCCACACACTGCACCGTCTAGGCCTAAATCGCCATGTGTCATTTGCAAAGGAGACCATTATCATCGAGATTGTCCTTGCATCCCTCGGATCTTAAGGGATTGGTCTCCTCGTTTGCACAATCTGGTGTTATCAACCTCTGACGATCATGTTGAGAATACACCATCAACTAGTGAAAGTGAAGCCCCTGGAAAAAAAGGAAAATGGAAATTTCCTTGTAAATTGTGTGAAGGCGATCACGTCATCCACCGTTGTCCCTTCTTAGACGAGGCTAAAAGAGTTTTGGACGACCATCTAGTTTCACCATTACGACTTCCTCCTGGATATAAGAAATTCTTGCCGAGTCCGTCACTAGTTTAAAATCCGGCTGACATGCCATTGTGGTCGGCCGAAGCGTCTATCATTGAAGATAGACCATATGAATCCACACCAGACGAAAGTCAAAAGGTCGAGGTGGCAGTTGACCCGGTCTTGCCTTCAGAGGATCTATCTTCAGATGATACAGTCACTGGAGAGAACAAGAACGTCACCGTCCAAATTCTCTACCCATTCCTTTACCGCAGGAAGGAAGATCATTAGAGTCGTACCCGGCCGTCTATTCGGTCCCACCTCCAAGCAACCTAGTTGTTTCCTTTGATTGGAATCTACTAGGCAAACCCCGCTTACCAGCTAGTGTACCATTTCGAATCATCACTCAAATATATAGAATGGTCATGGCCGGTACCGTCATAGATGAAGGGGCTTCTATGAGTATCCTTTCCTCAACTGCTTGGAAAGCGCTTGGTTCGCCATCACTTTTGCCTGAAATGAGAAATCTAACAGGCTTTGACAAAGGAACCAGTCGACCGTTAGGGATCCTTCCCAATGTGCCGATAACATTGAGAAGGAAAACCGTTCACATGAACGTAATGGTAGTCCAAGGACCCCTAGATTATAATCTACTCCTTGGATGTGACTATATTTATTGCATGGGAGCCATTGTCTCCTCACTCTTTAGAGTAATGTGTTTTCCGCATGAAGGAAGAGTGGTCAAGCTCATACACCAGCTTTCGTTCCTCGGTTCACGCATAGCAAATAGTCAAATACCATCCTTGAATGGTCTTTTCACGCAAGGAATGTCTCATCAATCCCCAGTCCATCCACCTGATGAGCACGAGTGATTCGAAGGACATGACTAAAACCCAGGGAGCATGCACCCTGGTCTGTTTCAACAAGAAAACCTTGGGTATAGGGTAGGTTTCCGCGAAGGATATATGACTAGTTTATGAAATTAGACTGGAATAAGATTCCTTCGTCAAAGTTATGTGAGTGGAGCCAATTGCACCACTCACCTTTGTTTATTTCGGTAAACATCGCCAAAGACGTGTTTTTCCTGAAGTATGGATAGAACAATCTTTGGTAACCTGGAAATTTTTTGCTATACCCAGGGGCATGCAAACCTTTTGGCGTGCAAGCGAAGAGTGACCATTTATTTTTTTATATTTGTAGGTCCTCTAACCCTTTAAAGTCGTAGGATTGTTTGTTTCCTAACTTACATAAAGAAAGGATGTGGGGCAAAGCTTTGAAAAAATGCCATTTTTAAATGAGACATCCTTATTATACGACTGGATCGAGTAGTTTTAACGCGAAATTCAATCTCGTTAAAAAATAAACATAAGCAATGAGCAAATGTTCCCCCAGAGTTTAAGTTCATTAAAAAATGAACCAATTTCTGGTAAATAACCATCGTGATGTATTATCATCAACCTTTGAAGCCTTGGTCATGTTCTCATCATCACCTCCACTCTATTTTGGCCGATCATTCACCTCCATTTGATTGTTTACACTTTTTTAGGAACAGTTTTGAAGAATGATCCTGTTAGCCATCCTTGTGACACTGCCGTGATTGGAAAATTCCAAACCTTACCTGGAATTAGCTGCTACCCAAAATTATCACTCATTCCTCAAAAAATGAGTCTCCTTTAAGCTCTTTTCAACTGACTCGTAAAATATGAAAAGATTGCCGAGTTATTGGCCTCTCCATCTTGTTAAAGTCACCGAAAGTGCTATCCCTCCTTTAGATTTTAATATTAGACTTGAGGGATTATTACACGAAAAGATGGAGCGCTTGTTTTGTTCGGCTCGTTAAAAGTACCGAAAATTCATCCCTTTTGCATTGTTTTATACTTTTTCGGACTCAAGGGATTATATGACGAAAAAGGATTATTGGAGTTTTCTTTATGTCCCTTTTTAGACTCTATAAAATTGAAAAGAATCGAGTTATCTTTGTCATTAAACTCGTTAAAACCGAATAGCGATAAACTTGTCCATACAAACAAGAACGAGTTTCACTATCGCTAGGCTCGCTAAAACATAGCGATGGGTTTTCCCGAAGGGAAAATTATAGAACAAGCATATGTTATCCTCCTCAAGCTTGACAAAAATAAAGAGGTACTGGTCAGCAATGACTGGGGAAAAATTGGGAAGAAAACTTCAAGAAACTTTATTGGTAGCAAGTCGCTCTTGAATATGACACTTTCACTCCGCATCCGAGTCGGGTTGGGTTGTTCCGTTCACTGGTCATATCACCATTGGTCCATCACTACCAATCCATCATGTCAATGTCATCGATATGTTCAAGAGAAGTCGCTCAGAGAATTCACTTGTGTCTCATCCACTGCAATACATTTACACTCCATTCTTTCATGACCGCCACCCTGAACCTTATGTCATCAGATCGTTTTCACCTCCATTAAAATAATTTGCTTCGTTCCATGTCATTGATGTGGGATTCACTAAGGCCCTCCTATGAAAGATCGCTTCTTGTTGACATCAGCTCATTATCCAAGAAGTCAATCTAGGAACAACCCTTTCAGTACTTTGAAGCTTGCATGCCTCAATGGAAAGTTTCTCACTTCCGGCGACAGGTTTACATCAATGGCCTTCGAAAAAAATATTTTGCGTGGTGTTCCATGCCAAGTCCCTTTATTCACACCACGTGAATTTTACTGTAGTACCTTGAGGGTCATCATCATTATCGGTGATTCCTCTTGCACCTGTTAATAGCTTACATCATTGGCTAGTAATCAGGCGATGTCTTTCCATGTTCGACTCCAGAACATCTCTCACATGGATCAACTTGTACTTTGAGTGAAGATCGAACGAGATTGAAGACCTCGGATCTAGTTTCATCCATCTGGGCTGCGATATATATTCAAGAAAATAAAGACATCAAATGTACATCATTACTACATAGATAATCATCCAATCCAAGGGATGATGGCTCCACCAGAATCATCAGTCTGCACTCAGACGATTGTTTGTCTTATGTACATGAAAATGAATTTATAAAGCTGAGCATGGAAATGCCCGCCTCAGCTAGATCATTAAAATATTATGAAGATAATGTATTGTATTGTATCTTATTACACGTCACCTTCCAGCATGAAAAAAATTCGGATCCTCATGATAAAGCATCTCACCCGACATCAAAAGATTAACGACCTCATGCTTTAGGGGGAAACTGTTATAGACATTTTTGGGCACTGCAACCCAAATCATAAATGTCTATAAACCAAGGGCTCCTAAGTCCCTAAAAGTGTTGTTCCAACCCCTAAAAGAACAAGGTCAATTGATTACAGCATCTCCCAGAAGTTCTCCATGAAAAACTACTCAGAACTGGTCAAAACTGGACCATCTCACCTGCTCCATGGTCAAAGTGCGTTGCATCCCACCTAAATGCACATGGGAGGTGTGATTCATACTGAAAATCCCTTCTATGGGGTGCGATGGGCGAGAGTGGACAAATGGCAGGGTTAATCTGCGAGGTGGAGGATCATGGAATCTTCAAGAAACTTCTCCTGTGACACTTGCCTCTCTGCATTTGCCCAGGGATGAGTAAGAGATCATCAATATCCAAGTGGAATCAGGAACTATCAGAGAGAGGACACTAATAAAATCTCAAAAGCTGACTCATCCCCCTTGCAAACATCTATATATGGATCCCTCATCCCAGAGATCCAGAGGCTGGAATTTTGTATCTTGTAAGGAAGTGCTGCTAGTTTCTTGGTGTAACATCATAGTGTTGGGTGATCTAAGCTTTTCATGAGGTGAAGAAGGGCTTTCTTGCTGAGAGGATGACGCTGGGATAGAGCAGTTGGTTGTAATCCTCTTTGCTATTCTTGATTATTAATAAATCTATTCGAGTTTTCCTCCACATTCTTGTATGATTGATGATATATGTATTTGTGTGGTAAATATATATCTGGTCCTATATTGTTTATGATAGTAGATATCTGTTCTTGGATAGTGTTATGCTGCTTTGATTCTACAGGTACTCTTTGAAGCTGGGTAAACAAGGAAGCAAGTGGCAAAGATCTATTAGAAGGGAGAGGAATCAAGCAAAGAACCAAGTGCAAGACAGAGGTTGGTCTCCTTCTTTCCCCTCTTATCTATCTCTCATAAAGGAAAATGAAAGTAGTTTTAGTTTGTTTGTTTCTAAGGTAGCTACCAGCCTTAGTGGGACTAGCAGCTCTGCATAGACACTAGATTTCATGATAACAGTCCCCAACATAATTTAGTGACTCATCCTCAAGTCACTCAAATGGCACTTCGATCTTCGCTTGGAGTTAGTGGAACTCAAACTTGAAAACCTCGAGATATATTGTTCCCTACATAACAACTTGTTGCACTTCCTCGACCAATTTTCCAATAGGTGGGCCATCCACTACGAGGCCCATGGACCTCTAAGTCTACTGCATGCTCTTAAGTTTACTCTGTATTGAGAGAGTTAGCTAGCTGGCCTCCTCTTTCCAAGGCTTTGTTCGGGAAGAAATAATTTATTCCTTGCGAGGGAACTCATCAATTTCAGTTTGTAGTAGATTTCCTTCTTGCAACCTCATGAAGCATTGTACTAGTGCTAATGTTCGTGCAGTCGATCAAATCCCTTAAAACTACCTCTGTTTTTTTCCTGATTTTTGTGCCAACCTTTTTGAGAGTCGGGTCCTCCTACAGTGAAGTCCATAACTTCATGGCCTACTCAAGCAACTCAGTACAGCCCTTGACTGCATCTTCTAAAGTGGCCATGCCTTCTTTGATAGTAGCTATGCATGGCTCCTGAACCTCTAGAGGATTCGTAGGCTGTAGCTTTAATTGAAACTCGGATATCTGTAACCGTAATTCAAACCCAACTCGACTAATTTCATCCATTGACTCTTTTACTATCGTGACCAGCTTTTGTATCTTCTTCATGGATGCTTCTTCAGCCAAAACATTGAGTTCTAGAAGCTCATTACAAGTCTGTGTAATTGATGCCTCTAGTTGCTGACTTCATGTAGTGATTTCCTCCTTCTCCTTGAGTTCCTGCACCTTTTCTCCAAATATCTATTGGTTGTTTATTATTACTTCAATGATAACAAGCAACGCTTCCTTCTCCCTAATATGCAACTCATCGAAGACTGCTCGGTGAATCTCATGTGAGGTCTGTATAGGCAGTACCACAAGGTTTAGGCCCAGATTCTTGATCTATAATAGTTGGGTCATTACTTCTTTTGTCTCAGCATGCAAGGATCCACCTAGAAGCTGAACTATATGGAGATCCAAAGTCTTGTCCGTATCTAGAACTAACGTGCTTTCTTGATGCAAGCTCGCTTGCACCCCGTTCACCTCTCCCACGCTCGCCTGTCATCGACCTATTTAGATGTGAAACTCGTGCAAGTCTTGTTGAACATTTCCCAGCACCTGCTGGTACTGTTCCTCGAAGTTGCCCCTAAGTTATGAGGTTGTGTTGTGAACCACATCACTTATTTCATCTAAGTCCCCCTCATTGAGGACTAAAGAGGTTTCCCTGTCTTATCAGTCAGACTTCTGTTTCTTTCGCAGCCTCATGGAGGTTTAATTTTGTCAATTATTTAGCATGAAGGGGGTTCCCTGCTCTACGCCCCCACCTTCTTCCTCTAATGTTTCTTCTCGGTCTAGTGTTCTCTATGTATCAGACTCTTCAATGTCAATGGTGGTCTGCCACATTGTTGTTGTGCGGGATACTCGTGCTTTGTCTACCACTTCCTTTTCTCTAGCAGTAGCATCTTTACTCTGCGTAGCTTTCTCTCTAGCGACAACCTTCTTGGCTTCCTTCTATTTCTCTGTAGTTTCCATCTGCACGGTGGTATCCTCCATAACCTTGCTTGTACCTATGCCCACATCTAATGGGGTTAGCCATTCAGGTGGCCACTTAGCCACAATCTCTGCTATGTCTTCCTCAACCACCAGTTAAGGCAGCTTCTTCCATGTCTTCTTGGGATCCCTCCTTCTGCAAACATGCAAGTTGTGGAAGTCCACATTGAAATCAACAAGGGGCTCATACTAGGCACATAATGTGTATGATAGCCTTAGCCTCTCGCTAATCACCATCCACAAATCCATTTCAAATAGAACCCAAATATATTTTCCTCTCTGACTCACGCAGGGTACTTGGTAGCATAGAGCGAAGAAAAATCTGATGCCTCCGGAAGGTCCATTTGCTACTGAGGAAATTCACTGTCCTCAGGTGTCCACCACAACACCACATCAACCAGCAACAACAACCAGGTGTAATGAAATGCCTTGCCCTCATCCTGGGCCTCCCTACAATTCTCCAAAAATTCGTTGCATAAGTATTGAGCCTAGTTGTACAGGACTCCTTTGGCGCACTGTGCAACAAAATAGACGCCTAGTGTTGGAACTTCGTTTGCACGACACTTGCACATCATCTTGAATGCTAATATCTACCTGGAAAAATGCACTGTATGATATGTGATAGAGCGAAGAGAATATCCGTGTGGCTTCTTTGTTAGCCCAAATTTTCTCTTCATCTGGTCTGCGATTTTCTTCTCCCGTGTCTTTCCTCCAAATGCTTCTAAAGGATCCATGCCTTGATATGGCAGCAAGGTGATTTGGTGGATCAACATGTCTATCACTTGGATGGGTTCTCCCAGCCAGAGACAACCACCCATCGTGCACTAACGTGAGAAATTTTCATACACAAATGGTATTTATATTGGTTCGACTGAAATGCGGCACTAAGAGCATATTCAGGAGCCCTGCGACCCCAACACTAGTGACCCACTTCATTCAATCCAACCGCATAACCTTGAATGCTCCATAATATACCTTGGACATGTATTTGGTTGGTTCTAACTGAGGGAACTTCTCATGATCCCCTAAGTCCGAGTCCTCCATTTTTACGATCGGTATGCGGGCCAACAACACGCCCTCAAACACCACCTTCTTTGGTGAGAGTGGTGTAGTCACCATGAATTTTACATTGTTAGGGTCTTTAGGAGCTTTAGTTGTGGCCTTGCATGGTGGGATGTACTTCGGTAGCCGATTCATCAGCTCACCTTCCTCAACATCAATCTCCTTGATGCCTTCACGCAATTCTTTTTCACTCAAAATACTTGGCTCGGTCAGTTGTTGTGAGCAATCCATATTCCTCTTCTTACGGACTTCCATGGAGTTTTTCCATGGTGACTGCCTCAGCAGGACTTGCTAAGGTTTCTTCTACTTTTTATCAGTCTCCTTGGATGCAGAAGGTTGCGATACTCGGGGACACCTAGGTGCCATAATTAGAAATCCTGGAGGGAGAGATGTCAATGCTTCCGTCTAAGGGGGAGTTGCAGTCATTCTAATTGTTATCACCAAAATAGGACCTTGATAGGCTGCTCATCAAGTCAATCTCAGTGTAACTATTTCAAACCAATCTTTTGGCTAAGGCTTAGCCTCCTCAACATGAGAGGGCTCTCTCACTAGGTTTAGGGTTTTTGATTAATGATTAGATGGCTAATTCTAGGAACAAAATGAATGGAAGTATAACTTATTGACTGGTTGAAAGTATGATTAGAAAACATCTATTGGGATATGGAGTCAAATTGGTCTTCAACAAAAAACATGATGAGCAAGATATGGAAATCAAGGCACTTAGAGTTTAGGTTTATGAAGAAAACTGTAACACAGTGAAACAACACAGTTTACAAGCACGTGAAGGAAGTTAGAGCATTTTCCAATGAATTCTAAGTATCAAAAGCTCATACTACTACCAATAGGTAATTCTATAAAGCCATAAGAACATCAAACATATAAACTCTTTGTGAATCTTGAGTAGTCAAATTGATCACTATATTAAGTATGAAAAAACATACTTTTTACAATAACACAATATTTCCTTTACTAATGAAAACTCCAACCCTTTCTAATTTTATCTACTACTTCATATATAGCTTTTACAATAAGGATTCCATGATCCTTCATCAAGATAATTTGAATTTTCTTGACTTGACACCTCCTCATACCTAAAACAAACTATTAATTATAACTAGCTGTTAATTGACAATCCTAGAATCCTAATACAACTAGGAGTGTAACTCCTTATTATGCTGGCAAAAACCTTGATTGTGGAATAAATTCAGTTTTTGACAGTTTCTCCTTCTTAAGTTCAAACTTTGTGATGTCCATAACCCCCCAGCCGGCCTCCAATAGCTTCTCCTTCACCTGCCCTGAATACTAGGAAACTGTCTCCTGCTCTGTTCTGGCTGAAAAATAGGTGTTGGGACAGAGCTTTTTTCTCCTCATCAAAAATGTGTTTTGCAAAACTGAAGGAGGCTTTTGTAGAACACTCTATGCTGAACAAAAAAATCTCTTGGTTTTTCGCAATAATTTTCCTACTACCCAGAAACTGTCTTTGAATATCAGGGGTAAACTGGAAATTGTGATTTCTAAAAAACTACTCCTACAACAGTTTCGTAGTGCAATTCGAATCATCCAATTCTTCCAGATCATAATGAATTTGAAGAAATGGAAAGAGGTTTTTGTAGCTCATTATGTTAGGAATAAAAACCTCTTTCAATTTTCCAAAATATGCTTTCAGTTGCTCAAGAGACCTCCTAGAAGTTGACTACTTAAACAATTTTTCTGCTGAAAAAGGCTGCTTTAGTGATTTCGCAGCACATCCAGTGCAAATTCTGGATTTTTCACTACGAAAATTCCTAACTACGAATCCCTAATTTCGTAGCACACATAGTGTATTTTCTGAGTTTTGTGCTACAAAAACTCCTAGGTGATTTCGTAGCACATGTCAATTTTGAAACAACCTTAACACATGACACCTTTGAATCAATGTTGGATCAATGATAGGTAAAGCAAGATTGTTGACCTTATTTGATAATGGGAACAAGACTCCACTCTATGTTTTTTAGACTTCTAAAAACATTAAAAATGACTTGAACATGTTTAACATAAAAAATTTGGAACCATGTGGGCTGTCCAAAATTGTTAAAACTTTTATAGTGATAACAATGGCTCCACTTGGGATAGTGTGCCCTTGTGGTACACTAAGAACCTACAGTTCTAGTGCTGCTATCCATGCTTTAGAATAAAATTCTGAAATGTTTCCCAATCTGCTCCCCAATCTTTAATGATTTTTTCAAGAGGGACTCAACCTGCACCTACTAAAAAAAATGCTCAGTCAACCTACCCTGAGCTTATTAGCACATTCCTACCTACCTTATCAACTTCAATTTCCACTTTAGGTCAGGCAACATGATATTTCCAATAAAGCTAATCAGTTTTCTTTTCTGATATTTGAGGCTCTTGACTGCATTCAACTTCAAAATAATTATGATAGTGAGATGACCAAATCAACTTATAATGTATCTGATCTTCATAATGCAAATGAAAATGAAACACTAGTGTGAAAAACTTTTCCATGTATTCATTTATAGGGTCAAAGAGGACATGGTTATTTTTATGATCATCATAACATTCTATATCTTCAGACAACTGATTTTCAGCCAGACATGATTCCTTTGATATGCTATCCAACTGCTTTTCTGAATGACCACAAACAATGTAATTTTCTTCATTATTAAGATCATTCATTGATGTAAGTTGTTTCAAAGTATGACATAAACATTCAACCTTTTCCTCTGCCTGAGGGTTATAAAAACTTTCTTCCAGTATTTATTCTTGGTGTTTGCAATTATTTTCATTTTCATTATGATCCGAAGACTGACAAGTATGTTGCATCTCTACATCAATCTTAGAGGATGTAATATGATTTTCATAAGTAAACCCCTGCTGATTTTTATGCTGCATTTCATGGGATGTTATCCTTTCTTATTGGTGTTGAAATGTATTGTTATGAAGAGCCTCTAAAATTGCTTCATCCATGAATTCATCATCATCATAACAATCCTCCAAATATTTAATAAAACCCGCGGAATGTTTACAACAATCTTTGAACAGCAATAAAGAGGGATGACACTCCTTATACATGTCATAGAATACATCATGGAAATTAGTAAGAATATAATGAACCATTTTCGAAGATTTTATACCAAGACCATGCTTTTCATTCTAAAGTGGTCATAAACATCTTCATGAGACAATCTTCAAGGAAATGAACCTTAAGACTGCATACATGCATATGGAACCTAACCAAATGAAGAGCAGCATTGTCTTTCTTTTCATCTTTGAATATTGGAAGATCATCTAACCAATCAACCTTTGGCATAGGATTTAGAAAACCAGGGCTGTGAGACCAATTCATAGCGGCATACCTCGCATTCATTCTTGCAATGGCACTCATCTTGAAACTGCATCAATCTACTGATCTTCTAGCAGTGGAGTCACCTTCCAATTTGTTATTTGATCTGTGGAGTCGCCAAGGAATATTGTAGCCTTGAAAACTTTCTTGAGCTCCTGTTACCTTCAGAAGTTCATCTTCTTGATTTCAAGAATGAATCATCTTTAGACTCTCGACAGACACACCAAAATGTTATCACCAAAATAGGACCTTTATAGGCTACTCATTAAGTCAATCTCAGTGTAACTATTTCAAACCAATCTTTTGGTTGAGGCTTAGCCTCCTCAACCTGAGAAGGCTCTCTCACAAGGTTTAGGGTTTTTGATTAATTATTAGATGGCTAACTCTAGGAACAAAATGAATGGAAGTATAACTTATTGGCTAGTTGAAAGTATGATTAGCAAACATCTATTAGGATATGGAGTCAAATTGGTCTTCAACAAAACAACATGATGAGCAAGATATGGAAATCAAGGCACTTAGAGTTTAAGTTTATGAAGAAAACTATAACACAATGAAACAACACAATTTACAAGCATGTGAAGGAAGTTAGAGCATTTCCCAATGAATTCTAAGTATCACAAGCTCATACCACTGCCAATAAGTAATTCTATAAATCCATAAGAACATAAAACATATAAACTCTTTTTGAAGCTTGAGTAGTCAAATTGATCACTGTATTAAGTATGAAAAAACACAGTTTTTACAATAACACAATCTTTCCTTTACTAATGAAAACTCTAATCCTTTCTAATTTCATTTCTTGCCTCATATATAGCTTTTACAATAAGGATTCCATGATCCTTCATCAAGAGAATTCAAATTTGCTTGACATGACACCTACTCATGCCTAAAACAATCTATTAATTACAACTAGCTGTTAACTCAGAGTCCTAGAATCCTAATACAACTAGGAGTGTAACTCCTTATTATGTTGGAAAAAACTTTGACTGTGGAATAAATTCAGTTTTTGACAGCTTCTCCTTCTTAAATTCGAACTTGGTGATGTCCATAACCCTCCAGCTAGCCTCCAATAGCTTCTCCTTCATCTGCCCTGCAAACTAGGAAACTGTCCCTTGCTCTGTTCTGGCTGAAAAATAGGTGTTGGAATAGAGATTTTTTCTCCTCATAAAAAATGTGTTTTACAAAATAGAAGGAGGCTTTTGTATAACACTCTGCGCTGAACAAAAACCTCTCTTGGGTTTTTGCAATACCTTTCCTACTGCCCAAAAACTGCCTTTGAATATCAGGTTTAAACTGGGAATTGTGATTTCTGAAAAACTGCTCCTACAGCAGTGTCGTAGTGCAATTTGAGTCACCAACTTCTCCCATATCATAATGAATTTGAAGAAACTGAAATAGGTTTTTGTATTTCAGTACATTAGGAATAAAAATCGCTTTCAGTCTTTGAAAATATGCTTTCAGTTGCTCAAGAGACCTCCTAGAAGTTGACTACTTAAAACACTTTTTTCTGCTGAAAAAGGCTACTTCAGTGATTTCGTAGTGCATCCAGTGCAAATTATAGGTTTTTCTCTATGGAAACTCCTAACTACGAATCCCTAATTTTGTAGTGCACATAGTGTATTTTTTGAGTTTTGGCTACGAAAACTCCTAGGTGATTTTGTAGCACATGTCAATTTTGAAACAGCCTTAACACATGACACCTTTGAATCAATGTGGGATCAATGATAGATAAAACAAGATTGTGGACCTTATTTGATAATGGGAACAAGACTCCACTCTATGTTTTAGACTTTTAAAAACATTAAAAATGACTTGTCCATGTTTAACATAAAAACTTTGGAACCATGTGGGTTGTCCAAAATTGTTAAAACTTTTATAGTGGTAACACTGGCCACAAAACATTCTCGGAGAAAGTCACGTATGTCAACAAACCCTAGTCATCAAAGGAGCTCTTCCCAATCTGGCTCAGACATACAATTCATCTATTAGCACAAAATAAGGTGAAAAAGCTAAATATCAACTCTCAGGAAGAAAAGTGGCAAATGCCGGTCAACGGGCCACCTTTATAGATTATTGTGAATTCGAATCCAACCGTTCCCTCCAATTTTTATCATTAATACATCTTTGGCAGAATATTTCCAAATATATGTGCCATAAATGCATCTTCCATGCTCCTACCAATGAAAATTTTTCCATCCAATAACCTATAGTGCTTCCAATGATCATTTGTCTGTCAGGTTGCGTGGAACCCATCCTTGTGGCACAGCTTCTTCGACGTAGCTCCCCTTTGTTCCTTACTTCCATCCATCATGTAGCCCTCATGCTTTGCTTTTCCTAGTTTTGGGCAGTGTAGTTTATAGTCCCATACATCCTTGCAGCTACATGGAATACTAAGACTATCTCACCATCATATAGTCATTGTGCAGGGGCAGGATCACCCATGTACAACATTAACCAACTGCCATTGAATTTTCCTGGAAACAATTCCCCATCAAGCTTCATGATCTAAACTACGCCACCGTCTATAATGTCTTTAACGACATAAGCTCCTAACCAATTCATTTGAAACTTTGATGAGAATTTTGTCAATTTGCGTTCATATAGAAATACCAAATAGTTAACTTGGAAGATGCGCTACTTTATATGGAGATCATACCATGCCTTTTCATGATCCTTTTGCACCTGTTGATGAAATCCTGTTAGAAAACAATCTTCTTCCAGTTCTACCAGTCGCACGAAATGCTCCTCCATAGTATCGTGATCAACCATATCTATGAATGCTGCAATCCACAGACTTCACACAATGTATTCCATGGATAGTACAACCTCGAGCCGATATACCAGTTAGAAAGTGGTTTGGCCTATTAACTTTTTACAAGTGGTCCTATATGCCCAAAGGACAGCTGGTATGTGCACATTCGAGTCATTACAATTCGCGTTGCAAACCGTTTTCAAGGCGCTCTACAAGAATTTGTTGAAGGATTCTACCGTACCGTTAGCTTGAGGGTGATATGGCGTACTCTTATGATGATCTACCTAGAATTCCTCAAGCATCACAATGATTTTTTTGTTTAGGAAGTGCATGCCCCTATCACTCATCAAGATATTAGGGAACCCAAACATAGATAAAATAAACTCAAATATGAACTTCGCAATGGTAGCTAAGGTACAATATTTTACTGGTTGTGCCTCCACCCATCATGTCAAGTATTTAGTTGTTGTAATAATGTATCGTGCCCCGGTCTTTTTCCTTGGTGGCTGAATTGGACCCATGAAGTCGATCACTCATTTATCGAACACCTGCAAGGTTATCTGCGGATTGAATGGGAACTCATCCCTTCGCGATTGTCTCCCCATCCTCTGAAAAGCATCATACACCTTAAAATACACGTTCGAGTCCTTATGTATTGTTGGCAACCAAAGTTCTACACATAGGATCTTCTGCCTAGTCACTCTGCCTGCATAATATCCTCCCACTACTCCTACATGCGCTTTTGCAAGAATGCATGGTTGTGCGTACTTTGGGACATACTTGCGCAGTATCTCATCAGAGCCCATTTTGTATAAGTGTCTAGCAATCATAGAGAAGTTAGCCATGCGGACCACCAATTCCTTCTTCTCCTGTGTCGAATACCCTTCTGGGTTTCTTCCTGTAGACAAAAATTGAATTATATCAGAAAGGTGATCATCTCCGACATGAATAGAAAAGAGTTGTGCATCAGGAAACCCTTCTTCCAAACTTGTAGGCTCATCACTAGTCTGAATCCTAGATAGGTGATGAGGACCAACATTCAATCTTCTTGGCTTCACGATCACATTAAATCATACTCCCGGAATAGAAACAACCATTTGCAAATATTTCCCCCCAACACAGGCTTATTGACTAGGTATTTTAGAGCAGAATGGTCTATATACATTTTGAAGCGTGCGCCTAATAGATAGTTCCAGAATTTATATAGTGCGTACACCATTGCTAGTCCTTCATGCTCTCTAGTCGAGTAGTTCTTCTCTGCCTTTGACAACTTCCTACTCGCAAATGTTATAGTATGATGAATGTCTCCTTCACCTGGTTGGGGCACTGCACCTAACACAATACAGGACACATCCACATGAACATGAAACTTCTTTTTCCAATATAGGAACACCAGAATGGGTGCGATGACCATTGTTTCCTTCAAAATGTCTAAACTTATTTGGAAATATTTGTCCCAGCATAATGTTTCGTCCTTCTTCAACAACCTCTCCATTGGCGCAGTTATTTGTTCGTATGCCTTAATAAACTTCTTATAATACCCTCTATGGTCCAACATTGTGCCCAACTATTTTACGTTTTTCAATGCTTCCAAATCAACAATGAGAGCTATCTTGGCAGGGTCTACCATCAATCCCTCCTTACAAACCACATGACCCAACAATATTCCATACGGTACATAGAAGATACATTTTTTCACGTTAAGGGAAATCTAATGTCTTCGATAGGTATCCAGCATGAGGTGCAGGCTAGCAACATGGAGCTTTACCAACCCAAATAGGGGCCCTTGGGATTTGCAACACTCTTGGTGCAACACAAGGGCTCACCCATAGATATGACAAAGATCCAATTAATAATGAGTAGAGGATGTTGCAACAAAAATGACGGAATACAAGTCTCAATAATGGAGTTCATTAGGAAAAATAATATTTTCAATGAAAGTCACTTCAATCCTTTATGAATGATAATGACTTTTAGTAGTTACCCAAACTTCATCAAGTATAAGGTCCTCTATGATTTATCTTCAAATTTAATGATTTGAACTCCAATTTTATCATCAACATTGAAAGTTATCTCAACTTCTTGAGCTTTTCCCTAGTCATTGATGCATTATTTAATATCTTCTTTAATATGTGAATTTATTTATCTAATGAACTTTGTCCTTGATTAAGGACTATTGAATATCGACGAATTCTATGGTCTAAGATGGCCTCAATGTTTCTACACATTGATGAATAATATTTACACAAGAGCATGTGAAACTAGTAAAATGCCTTATTTTTCTCTTCTTAAGTCAATTAGCAATATAGCTAATAATTGTTGTCATACATCTTCACTTTCACCAAAAATCAAGGTCATAATCATCAACATCAAAGTAGATACAATTTCAATATGATTCTCATTAATAGTACTAACTAAATTTTGGAGCATTTCAAAGCTAATATCATCACACTAGAGATCGATTATTGCAATGCATAAGTAGACTCTAGCAACAATTTACAAAATTCTTATTGTCCTTCCAAAATCGGGATTGTTCATGTGATCTAACCTCTAAAAATTTTTGACAATCAATTGAAATATTTCATCTTTACATCATCATCATATGATTCTTGGTAGAGCTCAAGCATAATCTTAGCAATGAATGTTAGTATTATTATTTGATGTTATGGATGAGTGTTTGAACTTATTGTTTTATTACATGACTCATTCTAATTTTATGGGCCCACTTCTTACTAAATAGAAAATGAAATTTTTTGTTAATATAAAGAGATCTTGATAAAATGACTTCAAATTGGTGGGAATTAGGTTAGATTTGATTTCCTAAATAATTTCTTAGTAATATTTGCATGGTTTATCAAATTGAATGCATTATTTTGCGCTTATCTTGACACTAGTTTTTATTTTTGTCTAAATACTCAAACTTTCTTCCTTTTTCATTTCAGTAGTCCTATTTTGTGTCTTTTGGTCATAATATTTTTGCTTCATGTTTATTTTAAATTCTACATATTCGTTCGAGCTACATATTTATTTTAAGAAACATGGGTTGGAATCATCAATCTATCTACCATTCACTATAGGAAATAATCTAATTATCTACGTACATAGGGTGGCTATATCAATCCCTTGGTGGCTATATCAATCCCTTAGCCATGTCACTATGGGAACTAAACCCTGTTCTCTATTGATTTTGAAATTTTGAAATCATTATCTATGTTCACAATGACTCTGAAATCCAACTATTGGATTCCTTTTCATTCACTCCTGCTACAAGGCAAGGTCTTGGATAATATGCACTTGGTTAACTCCTATATGAACAAATGATGTCTAGTCTTGAAAGCCATAATATTCCCACTATATATGAACTATGTTGGGTAAAGATGCCTGGTCTTGGATAATAGGCCATATACGAACTATGTCTGGTCTTGAAAGACAAAGCTGTAAAAGAGTATTTTCCGGTCTCATTCAATTATATAAGATTCCTAATGATGCATGGAATTTGGTAGCCCCATTAAATAAATAAATAATGACTTACTGGATGGTTCATGGGTAGGTGATGGTGGATAGACAATTGAAATCTAAGGAGGTTTCATTTTCTTATGTGGATAGTTCCACTCCGCATTGATTCATATCTCTGGGTATTGTTGATTTCACTTCATGATGCACACATTGAGTTTCGAAACAATAAAAAATATTTCAATGTAATTAATATCTAAGAACAACCTATTACAAAACTGATTACAAGATGTAATATAACGAAAAAGTTATATTTTCCTCAATCTAGAAGTAATTCGGTAAAATTGGAAGTCCTCGAAGTGTGACGAGATTTGGTATGAGCCTGTGGAAATCATAACGAAAGGAAGATATAACGATATAAGAAAATACATTAGTCCAGAGAACATTGTAAAAGCTATAAGGTTGACATGTATAAAAGATGTGCTCTGGAAGACTACAATCTCTATTATTTTCTTTACAAAATTCATATAAAATAAAATCCATATCATTGACGTGAATTTTTTACTCTCAGTAATTAACAAGATCAAGAAGCACGCTAATTTCTATTTCTACAAATATCTCCCCACACTATATACATCCATGAATACTAAATTCAAATCTCAATCTAGAGTGTTACATTCACTTAATCTTCACATGCATGAAACCATTATAGTTAAATAATCACTGCCACGAAAATAAGAATAATAACATCTAATTATTATTTACATGCTCACTTCACCTCCTTCATTTGTTGGAAATCTCTTCACGGGTCCACCTCATTCACTTAATCTTCACATGCATGAAACCATTATAGTTAAATAATCACTGCCACGAAAATAAGAATAATAACATCTAATTATTATTTACATGCTCCCTTCACCTCCTTCATTTGTTGGAAATCTCTTCACGGGTCCACCTCCTCACCAACTCTCAAGAAACAACCAATGCACGAAGAAAAATTTATAATTATTACAATTTAGAGAGGAATTTAAGCTTACTAGCAGGAAAATTCCTTCAAATATCCTCATCAAACAAGGATTCTTAATATCATATTGAACGAGGGGATATGATAACCTAGTATCAAAGGCGAAGAGATTAATGAACTCTACATCATCATTTAGCTTCAATTCTACATCCTGGACATCATACATTTGAAATAAGGAATATAACTCAAGGTCATGCCTTCTAGACAAAAGAAATAATATTCAAAGTTATTAATAATATGTTCACCCAAAGTATTCACAAAATTTGTTCATTTTATGAGTCTAGAATCTAAAAATGTAGCTAGCTTAACTAGGTAAGGTAGTTATTTGGTCTTACCAAGCGGCATGCTCAAGTCAAACTCAATTCCATTAGATTTCCCCTCATGGGTTTCCACTAGACAACTTGAAGAAACACCCTCTTCACATTGACATAGAAACAAATTAGCCATACCATTTGAAATATGGTTGATTTATTTTTTCCTATCAAACATTTAAATAAAAAGATGATAAAGAAGCAAAATTTTTCGTCTCTTAACCTCATTTGACATTGTAATGACCCATCTCTTATTATAGTGGACACAAGACTATTAGCTTACATGACAAGCATCCATATGATAGCTACATATGCACCCATCCCATGCACTACCCTAGTATACGCATTAACTATTGAAAATTTTAAGTGAATATATAATTCACAAAAAATATTATTAAATATATTGGGTGAGGTACTTGATGTATGTACCACACCATAAAATATAACTATACAAAATAAAGGGGAAAGGAAGAGTGTTATATAAAATAAAAGTGAATGTCATATACATGGTACAAAAGTAAATTGAATATGATACATATGAAGTGAAATATAACACAAAATATAGAAAGAAATTATATTTTATATTAATGATGAACTAAAAGAAAAAAAACTCATAATAGAGCAATGATATATACTTAACCAGATCCATTATATATATTATGCATTAGCATAAAATAAAGTCACAAGGAGTATAAAGTGGACTATGATTCTAATAAGTCATAAATAAAAGGTGTTTTCTAGGAAACATGGATGCAGGTGGTAGATACCTACTCATTCGTTATCACATTATCCTTCACTAGAGGAACCTCAAACGAGGGATCATTGCTCTAAAACAGGTGAGGATGCTTCATAAAAATGGGAAAGTTGGAATACAAGCGGAAGTTTTTATTTGGAGTATTTCATAGACAGAGAATAAATTTACGAGGAAGTTGCAGATGGAGAGGAAGATTGAGCCTTGAGCCTTGATTGTTCTTGGAGCTTTGGGCATGGGGGACAAAATATCTCCATTTTGCAGTCTTTTGGATCTGAGAACTAGACGGGTAGATCTGAGATAGGCTGAAAGGAAAAGGGTCGATTTGGTAATAGAAGAGGAAGCAACAACAGACATAAATACCTTCAAACGAAAGTTCCAGGTAAGTACTTGCACATGAATGGTCAAATTTTTATTTCTCTAATTAAATTCTAAACTTATGGCATTAAATGTGAATTGTCGAATTTTGAGTTCCTATTGTTAAATTAACTAATAGGGTTTTATATTTTTCTCTCGTTAAATTTCAATAATAGGTTTTTACAAATGCCCCATCTTCAATATCCATTAACTGCAATAGGGTGACCAAGTAGTTCTTTATTTTTTGGAAAGTGAGCCTTGTGTAAGAACATTAGTTTATTGTGGTGATCTATGTTCATATTTTGGAAGCTTGATGGTAATTATTGATGATCCATAAACTATCATGGATATTCCATTGGATAGTTCGTCACAACAAATCTAACAGTATTATAATAAAAATCCAAAATTCTACACTATTACAGTTCTATTTAATTTCTAAATCTATAGATTTTACTGTAATTAGTAGAGAACAACAAAATTAAAACAAAATATGAAAAAAAGTAGAGAACAAAAAAATAAACTCACACACACACACGTAAGACACAAAATATTCTCTGGGAAACCCTCTTAAGATAAAGCCCAACTTGAAGGTGAGGTCACTTTTCTCTCTTTCCTAGTTTGGAAAATATCGCTATAGGTACAAAGAAAAAATGTCTATGGCTCGCAAGATTCTACAATGCAAAAATCCTCTTTGTGTGTTCTACCTCTTATCCCTCCTATTTATTTTTTCTCAACTATGGAACAAAATTCTCTCAAAAGAATGGAAGTACCCTTCCTCCTAGTGGCCCAATTGTAACACGGCCCAATAGCCTACTAGTAGTTAAGTTTGACTACATCAACTCTTAACTAGAGTTACAAAATAGACTCTTCTAGAGTCTTTTACATGAAAAAAACGTGGCTAGCCCCTTTTCCATGAATAATGTTGGTTGACACAGAATCCTCCTGAATTATAGGTGTGAAAATTGGAAGGTCAACTTTTGAATGGCATAACGTTTGCATATGGACTCTAATTGACATGCTTCTTGCACCATTGGAAATATATTTGTGTGGAGAATAACATGAAAAAGTTTTATGCTAAAGAAGATAAGTTTTTCCTAAAAAAAGGTCATTTGATGCTTCAAAATGCTTCGAGAAGGTTTTAGACCCCATTTCGCCAAATGAGGTCCCGCTAGTAAAATGGTCCCATGAGATGATTCCTCCATTTTTTCCACTTTGAATGCATCGAGATGGATGAAAAACAATATAATGATCCAATATGGATCACACCTCCTCATTTTGGGAGGATTTTGGTCCCCAAAATATTTTACTGAATGAGATGAGGAAAGTTTTACTTCACCTTTTCTCTCATGTACCATTTAGCTTTTCCTGGAAGTTGCCCCTTTAACCTAATCTTCCAAAGGTCATGCTACGCATGTCTTGTAGTTCTAGACCTATTCTGCAAAAATATATCTTCTTTCAACTATTCTTTAGCATCTGGTGCCACATCCTACATATAAGGTAGGACATGTTCCTCTTCCCGAACTAGCATGGAAGGCTCATAGATTTTTAAATTCTCCACATTCACAACTAAGTAATTGTGCATATATGGTGGTAAACTGAGTTGATAAGAATTATGACCCACCTTTTCTAGTATCTCAAAGGGTCCATACCTCAGAGCCTTGATTTTATTACCAAGCCTCTATAGCCTCTCTTTGTTCAACTGTAGCCATAACTTGTGTCCCACCTTGAATGATTTCTCTATTCTATGTTGATCATGTATGGCCTTATACTTTTCCCTTGACTTATGTAGTGTGTCTTGTACCTGTAGATGGATGTTCGTGATCTTCTATATAAAATTTTCATCCCTCAAAACATCTCCTGTAAGATATTCCCTCACTCCTCCTTTTTGCCCATATGTAATGTCAAAAGGTGAAGGTGAGAAATATCCAAAAAATTTCTCAAATAGGGACTTTCCTATAGACACATGAACTTCCCTATTGTAAGAATTTTGTATATATAATGGATTTTCATCCCAGTTCTTCAAATGCTTATGGTTCTATCCCCTCAGAAGTTGCACCAAATTCCTATTCACTATTGTCTTCCCATCTATATGTGGATGGAATTTCGTATATATGTTCAAGATCATGTCCATCTTCTCCCACAATGTAGTCCAAAATGCACTAAGAAATTTTGTTTCCATGCCTGAAATGATGCTCCTTGGTATCCCAAAGTGCACCAAGACCTATCCAAAGAATAATTTTGTTGCTTCTTACCTGTTGATGGTATTTTTATAGGGCATCAGAACACACATCTTGTTGAACCTATCAACTACAATGAATAGGTAGTCATGTACCTTCCTGGTTGTTAGTAATCCTCCCATAAATTCCATGGAATTTTTTTCCCATGAAAGAGTAGGTACATGTAAGGGATGATATATACCTTATTTTTTGTTATAAGGCTTGTTGGTACAACAAAGCAAGCATCCTCTTATGAACCTAACTACTCGCTCTTGCATCTTGGGCCGATACACATATCTCTACAAGTTAGCCATGGTATTCCCTACACCAAAGTGTTATGCAACCTTGGAGGTGTGAGATTCTTTAATCAGTTGCAATCACTCACTTTTAGGAATAAATAGCTTATCTATCCTGTAGAGTAACCCATATTGGAGATGGTAGTCAGTGATGTTTTCTCCATCGTGCACATGACTCTAACTCTGCAAGTGTTGATACACCTCCTTGAAGTCCTCATCCTATGAATATGCTCATTTGTATGCATCATGGTTGGATGGATCCATGTGCATAAGAGTCCCCAAAGGTGTAATATTTGATGTGGGTGGCCTTGATAGGATGTCATCCAACTTGTTTGTGTTTCGCTTCTTATATTTGATCACCAAATGAAATTTTTGTAAAAACCCCATCCACTTGTAATGCATGTTCTATTGTAGCTTACTCTAGGCCTACAAGTAATGTAACAGATAGTGATATTTGTGGATTACTGTCTCCTTCCCCATCAGATAGTGCTTCCACTTCTTCACAACTTTCACTATGGCATATAGCTCCTTATCATCGGTGGGGTAATTAAGGAATTCCCCATGAAATAATTGAGAATGGTAGCATACATGCCTTCCTCCCTCCATCAAGAGAACTCCCATAGCATACCCACTCGAATCTATCTCCACTTCAAAGGGTCACTACATTTTTAGTAATTATAGACTAGTGCTTGAGTGATCTTCTTCTTTAGCTCCTCAAAATCCCTCTGCTGATCTTTTCCCCATTGGAAACTCTTGCCACTCATTATTATGGCATGGAGTTTGTTTCTACCATAGAAAATGAGGCTATGAATTTCCTCAAGTATTGTGTTGCCCCAATGAAACTCCTAACCTCAGAAACATTAGTAAGAACCAACCATTTCATGATGGCCTTCATCTTGCAATGATGTATCTTTAGTTCTATAAAATGGTTCATTACATCATTCATTCATCTCATAAATGTAGCTGGTGTATCACATAGGCCAAATGGCATAACTAACCACTCATACAAACCTTTCCTGGTTTTGAAGGAGGTCTTCCATGTATCCTCTTCGACTCGGACCTGGTGATACCCAAACTTCAATTCCATCTTGGTGAAGTACTTTTGTTTCTGCAAATGATCCAATAGATCATCTATCCTTGGCAAGGGGTATCTGTTCTTGAGCATTATTTTGTTAGGTCCCTATAATACTAGTGATGCCCCCATTAATATTGTAGTTGTATCCCTTATTAATATTGTTGTGCCCCTATTGTCCCCATATTGTTATTACTGTGCCCCATAGAATCCCTCTATTATTATTTTTGTGCCTTTATATTATTATTGATAGGTCGGCTTGGTTATATTGTGAACCCTTAGACTCCTATATATAGAAAGGAGGTTTTGTCATTTGAATCATCCAAGAATTGTTCTTTTGTGTAATGTAAAGGAGGTTGCCCCCTCGAAGAGGCTGAATTCTAAGGCGTTCAACTATCTTTTCTATCTTTTTGTGAGCTGGTTTCATAACATTTGGTATCAGAGCTTTGGATTCTAGGGTTTCACTACTCCAAATAGGTCATCATGGAATTTTCACAATAGCTTTTTTCCTGCGATGTTTCAGAAGCGAAAAAAAAACCCATTTGAGATGAAATCACACTGAACCTCGGGTCTAAATTTTAGAGCTTTTTAGACTATATTTGTGGAGATATGATCTATGGAAGTTGGTCATTTTGCAGACTCCTGAATTACATTCCAAACAAGTGACCTGGGGAAGAATCGTCATAACTTTCTCTCTGAGCATCGGATTGAAATTTTGTAAGAAGGTCTATAATCAGGTCATCATGGGAGATTGTGCATAACTCTTCCTTGGAGAATCCAATTTGGATCAGACTGGTGGCATTGGAAAGAGGACACAGAGGGCTACTACAGGTCGTAATTTTAGAACTGGATGATCTTTATAGAGATACATCAAATTCAATATCAAGCTCCTACAAAGTGAAAAAAGGTGTGTAGTTTTTTATTTTTATTTTTGCATATGCATGGTTTGAAAAATTAGTTTGAAGGAATTCAAAGGGCATAGTAAAGCATTATTATTTGTAATTGATGCCTTGAGGAAAGAAAATGCAAACACCTAGTAAGCAACCTGAAAGCTTTAGCTTGATGGCAACTCTCTTTGGTGACAGGATCTCAGTACAGGCTCTCAGAATGAAGAAAAAGACATATACACAGGTTCACCTAGACGAAGGCGCATATACACGCGGGTTAGATGCTACAAAGGCGCTTATGCGTATACATACACTTTCACGCAAGTAAAAGCGCGTATATGTTGGAGAATTTACTTTTGGTCCGTGGTAGTTAGTCCTTGGTATTTGAACCTATGGTTTTGGACCATGGTATCTCGTCAGAAGTGTTGATCCCAAGTATTGGGTCCTTGGTATTGTTTTATTATGGTTTTGGACCATGGAATTGTGAAAGGCCTAAGACTATAAAAGAGGAATGAGATCATTTGGCAAAGGATCATCTAAATTAATTGAATATCTAATAAGAGCTAGATCTGAAATATTGGTGATTGGGGTTATGGTGCAGATTTGGATCTGAATGAAGGAGGAACCTTAGCACAAAGAAGGATAAGTTCTATTGATGGGTCATAATATTTTGGCTTGAATGATAGTATCTTTGTATGATTTTGATTAGTTATATGTGGCGCATGCTTGACTTATAAATCTGATAATCTGGGTTAATTAGTGTCTGAATATTTGAAAGAGTGAATTATCCTTTATAGATCTGTATGTAGGTTCAGTGAAGCGAAGGCGCGTATACACGCTGGTTCAGTGAATAAAAACAGCGTATACACAGGTTTCTCCAAACACAGAAGCGTATGCACGCAGGTTTCAGGTTATTGAAGTAGTGTATATCTTTTGAGTTGTGATCTAGCTGATTTTGTTTATTACTGCAGTGTTCTGGGTTCAAAATTTGGTGTGTGGTTACTGTTACTGTGTTTTGGGTACAACTGTCAGAGAAGTATCTACTTGATTCAGTCCTAATTGGTGAAAAGAAGATTGTTTGATGCAGAAATTCTTAATGATTGATTGATGTTCATGGATCCAGTCTGAAAATTTATGAAACGTGGTCCCTAGAAGAAAGAGAAGGTTGTAGCCTTCTGTAGGCCAACACCTACGTACTAGTATCTTGGCTAGTGCAAGAGCTAAGGGGGTTGTAGCTCCCTTCCAGGAGAAGTTGGAGAACAAGAGAGGGTTGTAGCTCTCTGCAGGTTGCAGCCTGCGTATTGGTAAAGGACTGCACCAGTACATTGTACAAAGAAGTTTCTAATTAAAAGAAGATAGAGACGAATTGCAGCAGGTGGTTTTCACCCACATTGGGTTTCCACCTTATATCTTGTGTTCTTGTGTGTGATTGTCTTCTACTCTGTTTCACTGTTTCTGGTTACTGGTTATTTGTTTCTGATACACAGATAAACAATCAACATGTGAAAGATAAAGTAAGTTATAATTTTGCATTGTATACGTGGGTTTCCTTATACATAGTTGTGTATATACGCGAGTTTAATTAAATGAAGTAGCATATATTATCTGGATTTGAAAAAGGGAATATTTGACTTGATAATACTGATTCACCCCCCCTCTCAGTATTATTTCCAACAATTGGAATCAGAGCAGGTCCTTCTGAAGAAGCTTGATCACTTAAAGGAAGATCCATCATCATGAGCAACTACGAGAGAGAAGCATCATTCAGGCCACCAATTTTTTGATGGGACAAACTTTGTATATTGGAAGGTAAGAGTTACTGCCTATCTTGAATCTCTTGGTACAGAAGTCTGGGATATCATAGATATAGGGTACACTTTTTCATCAGCAACTCCTACAGATCCAGCTGAGAAGAAGAAATATGAAACAAATGCAAAGGCTGTCAATACTCTATTAGGATGTCTATCTCAATCAAAATTTGTGAAGGTTATGTAGTATAAATCTACAAAAGAAATATGGGACAAGATTGTTCTGAGCTATGAAGGAGATGAACAGGTAAAACGAGCAAAACTTCAAACCCTCAGAATTCAGTAGGAAAATCTCAGAATGCACAATGATGAAAGTGTGACTAACTATTTCCTTCGTGTAGATGAGATTGTTAATTTTATGAAAAATTTGGGTGAATAAATAAAAGAGGCTGTTGTGGTTGAAAAGGTTCTAAGATCTTTGTCCCCTAGGTTTGAATCTAAAGTTTCTGCTATAGAAGAAAAAGAGAATCTATGAAACCTTACCATGTCACAGCTGCACGGAATTCTGACTGCTTATGAAATGAGGAAAGGAGGACCATTAGACATGAGATAAGTTGCCTTCAAGGCTTCAGGCACAGGAGATTACTATGAGTCAGGACACGTGTCAGAAGAAGAAGAAGAATCAAATTTTGTCAAAAACCTTCAACGGGGTGCTGGACGATTCTGAGGTAAGTTACCTTTCAAATGCTTTTCTTGTGGAAGAGTCGGTCACTATGCTGCCAAATGTTCTCATAAGGATAAGATTGACAAGGGGAAGGAACCTGTTAGATGGAACAAGAAACAAAATGCAAATAAGAAAAGCTATTACGCTCATGAAGATAGTGATGGACTTTCAAGTAGTGACGAAGATGAACAAGATAACAAATATAAACTCTTAATGGCTTTTGAAGATGATGATTTTGTGGATGCTATAAATGAAGAAAGTCTTTATGAAGTGATTTCTAGACTCAAAATTTGTTTAGAAGAGAAGAATGTGATCATAGATACTCTACAATTCCAACTTGGTGAAAAGGAAAAACATCATGAAAAGTTAGAATGTGAAATTGTGGGATTAAGAAAAGAGATTGAGAAAAAAAAAGCTCTTAATCTTAGATTTTTTAAAGGATCTGACACACTAGATGAGATTATCAATGTGCAGCGTTCTCCACTAATCAAGACAGGTCTGGGATATAATGGAGAAGCATCTCAAGCATCCACCTCCAAAAGTTATCTTGATGCAGCAAGGTGGAGCGAGCAAAGGCCTAATAGAAATCATCAGGTAAATTAGGGACAATTTACCTCAAGAATGAACAAAGACTATCAAGAAAATCGGGGGCAATCTATCTTAAGGACAATCAAAAGCCACAACTAGCCATAGGTAAAATCTTCCCAATTTGCCTCAAGAATGGATGTCAGTAGAAACTACAATCGGTTGGTTGATAGATTTGATAATTGCAGGAGTTTCTTCAATGTCCAATGTTTCTCTTGCCATAACTTTGGTCACAAAGTAGCTCAATGTGTTGCCTATAAGACAATCATGACTAGAGAAGCTCAAAAACAAAGAAGTATGACTGGAACCACAAAAAGGACCTATAACAACTTTTCCGCCCTTGAAAATGAAATTGAATGTCCTATTTTTAATAACTTCAGTCATGAAAATTCTGAATGCAGGAGCAGGTTTCAGAAGACAACTCAGAAGGAACAAACCTCAAATGCCAGAATATGGAGAATGAAGGAACCGCAACCAGAAAGATGTGGGATAGCTTTATATGCAGAAGGACAGGAAAACCAATGGTACATCGACAGTGGATGTTCGAAGCATATGACAGGTGATAAAGAAAAACTTCAATGATATAGTGCTTTCGAAAAGGGAAAGAAAGTTTCTTTTGGAAATGATACCCCTGCAGTCATAAAAGGAAAAGGCACTGTTCAGTTGAAAGAAAAGGTCAAGGCTGGAAATTTTTTGTATGTTGATGGCTTGAAGCATAATCTACCGAGTGTCAGTTAGATGTGCGATCAAGGAACTGAGGTAAGATTTCGATCAAATGGATGTAGTGTTCGTGATCTTGATACAGGAAAAACAGTCATCAAAGGCATGAGAACTCCAAATAATTTATACATATTTGAAGAAGGACAACAACAATGTTATTTGAGCAAGAATGATGAACACTGGTTATGGCACTGGAGGTTGGGGAATCTAAGCTTTTCATAGATAAGGAAATCATGCAAATACCAGGCAGTTCATGGTCTTCCAGACATCAGAATTCCAGACAATACAATATGCAAATCATGTCAGTTTGGTAAGCAAACCAGAACTAACTTCCTTGAGAAGGAAGGATCAGCTAGCAGGCCTCTTCAGCTAGTCCATACAAATGTATGTGGTCCATCTAGGAAAAGGTCACCTCGAGGAGAAGAATACTTTATATTATTCATTGACGACTTCTCAAGGATGGTTTGGATAGGACTTATGAAGCACAAAGACGAAGCCTTTGAAAAATTCAAATCTTTCAAAGCCTTGGTTGAAAATGAATCAGATCACAAAATTAAGTGCCTCAGGTCTGATAGAGGTGGGGAATTTACCGCAAATTAATTTTTCGATTTTTGTGAGGAACATGAAATAAGAAGGGAATTCTCTACAGCTAGGACTCCTCGGCAAAATGGTGTAGTGGAAAGGATGAACAAAACGGTTCAAAAAATGGCTCGTGTTATGCTTGATGAGTCTGGAACTCCCGCAACCTTCTGGGGAGAAGCTACATTTGTTGCGGTTGTTATTCTCAACAAAACAAATGTTCGAGTGAACAACACTCAAACTCCTCATGAGCTCTGGTATGGTGAGACTCCTTCGGTAAAACATTTCAAAATCTTTGGAAGCAAATGCTATATTAAGAATAATGATGAACATCTTGGCAAGTTTGAACCTAGAGCAGATGAAGGCATTCTCCTTGGTTATTCTCCTCACAACAAAGCACATAAGTGTTGAAACAAAAGACTTGGAAGAATTTTTGACAACATTGATGTAGTGGTTGATGAAGAAGGAAACATTCCTAGGCAAGTGAATTCCGAAGATCTTGAAGATGATGAGGACTATCGTTCAACATCAAATTAGAACTATGATGAAGAAGAAGCTCAAGAGGCACCAGAAGAACAGATAAGAATAGAAGAGAAGACTCCATCCAGGTATGTTCAGAAGAATCATCTAGAATCTCAAATTTTGGGGTAGAAAGAGGCAGGTATACAAACAAGAAGAACAATTACAGAAGCCTCAAGCTATTTGGCCTTGCTCTCCTCCACTGAACCAAAAATGTAAAAGAATCATGCAAGGATGAATGTTGGGTCAAGGCAATGGATGAATAACTTGAGCAGATCAAAAAGAATAACACTTGGGAGTTGGTTCCTAGACCAAAAGATAAGAATGTCATAGGGACAAAATGGATCTTCAAAAATAAGTTGAACAAAAATTGGGAAGTGATTAGAAATAAGGCCAGACTTGTCCGTAAAGGGTATGCTCAACAAGAAGGAATAGACTTTGAAGAAACTTTTGCTCCAATTGCTAGACTTGAGGCCATCAGAATGTTCCTTGCTCTCTCTAGCTTTCAGAAGTTCAAAGTATTTCAAATTGACGTGAAATCAGCCTTTCTGAATGGAGACTTAGAAGAAGAAGTGTACATTGAGTAGCCAGATGGTTTCATTCTTGTATGCAGACTAAAAAAGGCTCTCTATGGTCTTAAACAGGCTCCAAGGGCTTGGTACTACTGTTTGGACAAATATCTTCATCAATAAGGTTTTTCAAAAGGATCAGTAGATAGAAATATTTATATAAAAATTGAAAATGACAAATTTCTAATACTTGTTGTGTATGTAGATGATATTATCTTTGGAAGCAATGAAGAATCTATGAGTCAAAGCTTTGCCTTGGTGATGCAGAAAGAATTCGAAATGTCTTTTCTTGGAGAACTGACATATTTTCTTGGATTGCATATCAAACAAAATGAAGGCGGTATCTTTTTGTCTCAAACCAAGTATCTCAAGTAGATCTTGAAAAAATATGGCATGGAAGATGCAAAACCTGTATGTACCCCCATGGTTACAGGATGCAGCCTCAGTGCAAATGATGAATCAGCAGCAATGCATCAGCCAACCTATAGATCTATGATTGGAAGTCTACTCTATTTGACGGGCACTCGACCAGACATAATGCATGCAGTGGGAATAGTTGGAATATTTCAGGCAAATCCAAAGGAAACTCATCTTCAAGCAGTGAAGAGAATTTTCAAGTATCTTCTAGGAACTCAAAATTATGGCTTATGGTATCCTAGAGATACAGATCTCACTCTTCATGCTTATACAGATGCAGATTAGGCCAGAAGCATGGATGACAGAAAGAGCACAAGTGGTGGTGCATTATTTATGGGTTCCAGATTAGTATCTTGGTTCAGCAAGAAACAGAGTTCAATTGCTTTATCTACAGCTGAAGCGGAATATGTGGCTGCTACATCTTGCTGCACTCAACTCCTTTGGATGATGCAAACCTTGCAGGATTTTCAGATCACTTGTACACCACCTATCTCCATCTTATGTGATAATACAAGTGCAATCAACATTTCAAAGAACCTAGTCATGCATTCAAAGACCAAGCACATACCGATCAAGTATCACTTTCTCCGTGAACAAGTGTTGGAACAAAAGGTCAAGTTGGAGTATGTTCCTTCTAAGGAACAAGTTGCTGATATTCTCACCAAACCACTACCCAAGGAAACTTTTGAATACCTCAGACAGAAGCTGGGAGTAGTTGATGCATCATCTTGCTGTTAAAACTTGTCTGTTTCAGAGAAAAATGGGTGTACGCGAGTTGCCTGAGGAGGATCCGCGTACATATGCCGGTTTGTGCAAAGACAGTCACATATATGGAGGCTTGATGGATATCAGTAGGGACAGGCTCTGGTTAAAGATAGTCTGATATGGGTCTAACAGAGACCATCTGGCACAGGTTTAGGGGGAGCAGATAAACTTCTAATGATGCATTATTGGCATTATCTTAGAAGCTTTTGGTTCTAGTTCACAGCTGTTGTTGGTTTCAGGTGGAACAAATGTAGAGGGAAAATAGAAGGAAATCATGGTTGTTGATCTGAATAGGTGATTGACAGATGCTGCTGATATCAGTTATTGGTGACTTTCATAAGTCTTTCTCTAGATATTTCGTCTCTATGCCATGTATCTCTTTTATGGTGTAAAGGTCATGTAATGACCTATTTTGGTTTCCCCACTATGCCTGGGATGAAAATTTAACGTACTTGGTTGTCATATGTAAATTTATGATGTATTGCAACTTGGTTGGGTGGATGATACCCACTTGGTTGGTTGATGGATGTATGTATTGAGTATTTTGGTGATAGGAAGGTCCTTTATGATGTATGGTTCTTCTTGAAGAACATCTTCTTGCAGATCTTTCCTACAGTCAGGGGGAGCATGGTCAGCACAACAGGGCACAGATTTCAGTATGTACTCAAGGGGAGCACAACCCTTTGCCCTTGATGACAAAGGGGGAGAATGACTTTGAGGATCTTGGGGTTGCCATCAAGTCCAAAGGGGGAGATTGTTGGCATTATGGCACATGTGTTGTCCTTGATGGCAACTCTCTTTGGTGAAAGGATCTCAGTACAGGCTCTCAGAATGAAGAAAAAGACATATACGCAGGTTCACCTAGACGAAGGCGCGTATACACGTGGGTTAGATGCTACAAAGGCGTGTATGCGTATACACGCACTTTCATGCAAGTAAAAGCGCATATATGTTGGAGAATTTACTTTTGGTCTGTGGTAGTTAGTCCTTGGTATTTGAACCTATGGTTTTGGACCATGGTATCTCATCAGAAGTGTTGATCCCAAGTATTGGGTCCTTGGTATTGTTTTATTATGGTTTTGGACCATGGAATTGTGAAAGGCCTAAGACTATAAAAGAGGAAGGAGATCATTTGGCAAAGGATCATCTGAATTAATTGAATATATAATAAGAGATAGATATGAAATATTGGTGATTGGGGTCATGGTGCAGATCTGGATCTGAATGAAGGAGGAACCTTAGCACAAACAAGGATAAGTTCTATTGATGGGTCATAATCTTTTGGCTTGAATGATAGTATCTTTGTATGATTTTGATCTGTTATATGTGGCGCATGCTTGATCTATAAATATGGTAATCTGGGTTAATTAGTGTCTGAATATTTGAAAGAGTGAATTATCCTATATAGATCTGTACATAGGTTCAGTGAAGCGAAGGCGCGTATACACGCTGGTTCAGTGAATAAAAACAATGTGTACGCAGGTTTCTCCAAACATAGAAGCATATGCATGCAAGTTTCAGGTTATTGAAGTAGCGTATATCTTTTGAGTTGTGATCTAGCTGCTTCTGTTTATTACTACAATGTTCTGGGTTCAGAATTTGGTGTGTGGTTACTGTTACTGTGTTTTGGGTACAGCTGTTAGAGAAGTATCTACTCGATTCAGTCCTAATTGGTGAAAGTAAGATTGTTTGATGCAAAAATTCTTGATGATTGATTGATGTTCATGGATCCAGTCTAAAAATTTATGAAACATGGTCCCTGGAAGAAAGAGAAGGTTGTAGCCTTCTGTAGGCCAGAACCTACGTACTAGTATCTTGGCTAGTGCAAGAGCTAAGGGAGTTGTAGCTCCCTTCCAGGAGAAGCTGGAGAACGAGAGAGGGTTGTAGCTCTCTGCAGGTTGTAGCCTACATACTGGTAAAGGACTGCACCAATACATTGTAAAAAGAAGTTTCTAATTAAAAGAAGATAGAGACGAATTGCAGCAGGTGGTTTTCACCCACATTGGGTTTCCACCTTATATCTTGTGTTCTTGTGTGTGATTGTCTTCTGCTCTATTTCACTGTTTCTAGTTACTAGTTATTTGATTCTGATACATAGATTAACAATCAACATCTGAAAGATAAAGTAAGTTATAAGTTTGCATTGTATACGCGGGTTTCCTTATACATAGTTGCGTATATACGCGGGTTTAATTAACTGAAGTAGTGTATATTATCTGGATTTGAAAAAAGGAATATTTGACTTGATAATACTGATTCACCCCCCCCCCCCTCTCAGTATTATTTCCAACAGAAGACATGCAACATGATATATCAAAATTACGAGACCGAGTGCAACAAGTGTCACTTGCACAAAAAGTAACATAATTTAAGATGGATGGTTTAAAGAAACATGTAGAAGCTAAGATGGATGGCATGGAAGCTAAGATGAATGGCATGGATCCTAAGATGAATGTCATGGACACTAAAATGGATGGCATGGATGATAAGATGGAAGAATTGAAGATAAATTTGAATAAGTTACTACAAGAAATGGTCATTAATGGTGAAATGGTAGTAAAGGAAACTCATGATGAGAACAAAAGAAATGTTAATCATGATTCCATAGACTCTAATGTTGGATCGAAGACCCATCATATTCCAAAAATTGATATCAGGAAGTTTGATGGCAAGGATCTCACAACATGGATATTACAGATGGAGAAATTTTTCGATCTCAATAATGTGCAAAACACACAAAAGGTACGTATTGCAACTTTATATTTGGAACCAAATCAGTTTGTATGGTATCAATGGCTTTGCTCTCATAAAAAAATCATCACTTGGGCAATTTTTACGGAAGAATTGATAACACATTATGAGGATACAAAAAGTAACACTTTTTTTAGCCAATTAATAAGTCTCAAACAAAAGGGTTCAATAATGGAGCACATTGAGGAGTTCCAAAAATTGAACATAAGGGTAAAAAGTATTCTAGAGGAGCATAGGATTGATGTGTTCATAGGGACTTTAAAGGATAATATCCAACATGATGTTCGCCTTTGGGAACCTGATCCATTAGAGAAGGCATTCAGGTTAGTAAGAAAAATGGAAAGCAAAATTATGGCAACCAGGAAGCATACCACTCACAACTATAAAGATGGAAGTGTTGTTGCCCCCAGCCTTCCACAACCTATAAGGTTGACACCACAACAATTGGAAGAAAAAAGAGAAAAAGGGCTTTGTTATAGTTGTGATAGCAAATATACTAAAGGTCATAAGTGTGCTGAGAAGAAATTATTCTACATAGACTGTGAAGAGGAAGAAGAAAAGGAGCAAGAAAGGTCAAAAGAAGAGGATATACTCCAAGAACAAAGCCTAGATAAAGAAGAAATGAATCTGACCATATCTTGTAATGCATTGGCTGGAATTACCACTCATCAAACCATCATGATAGAAGAACAAATCAAGAAGAAAAAGGTAATAGTGTTGATTGATTCAAGAAGTACCCACAATTTTATTCATTGTAAGATAGCAAAAGAATTGAATTGCTTCCTATATCCAGCACCAGAGTGTCAAGTGATGGTTGCAAATGGGGGAACGATAAATTGCTCTAGAAAGTGCCATAATATCATGCTATCCATGGGAGAATATGTATTGAAAAGCCCAATGATTTTCATTCCAATGGGAGGTGTTGATGTTATACTAGGAGTCCAATGAATACAATCCTTAGGTACAATAGCTTTTAACTTTCAAGAAATTTTCATGAAATTTTATGCGGAAGGAAAGGAAGCTGAATTAAGGGGTATTGCAAGGAAACCGGGAAAGATAATAAGCTCTAATGGTATGACAAAGCTTCTAAAAAAGGAACAACGAGGTGTAATTGCACAATTACATTTGCTAGATGTTTCCACATCGAAATCATCTATTTCTCCAGATCTCCAAAAAGTCTTGGACAATCATTCCAAGGTATTTGAGACTCCCAAAGGTATCCCACCTATTCATGATCATGATCATGCTATTCATTTGATTCCAGGAAGTGTTCCTCCAAACATCAGGCTGTATAGATATCCCTATGCCCAAAAGAGTGAAATTGAACGTATGGTTGCAGAAATGCTTGAGGCTAGTATAATTCAACCCAACCAAAGTTCTTTCTCTGCTCCAATAGTATTGTTGCACAAGAAGGATGGATCATGGCACATGTGTCCAGATTATAGGGAGCTCAACAAGATCACTATTAAAGATAAGTTTCCCATTACTGTCATTGATGAATTATTGGATGAATTGCATGGATCAATTTACTTCACCAAGTTAGATCTTCGTTCAGGATATCATCAAATCAGAATGAAGACTCAAGACATTCCAAAAACAACATTTAGAACTCATGAGGGTCACTATGAGTTTTTGGTCATTCCTTTTGGCCTTACCAATGCACCTTCTACATTTCAAGGTTTGATGAATTCCATTTTCAAACCCTTCCTTAGAAAATTTGTGTTAGTATTTTTTTATGATATACTAATCTACAACAAGTCGTGGAAGTATCATGTTGAACACATTGACAGGGTGTTACAACTATTCGAGGAGAAATAATTATATGAAAAAAGATCCAAATGTTTCTTTGGAGTACAAGAGGTGGAATATCTGGGTCATATTGTATGTCATGAAAGAGTTAAGGTAGACCCTAGCAAAATTAAAGCCATTAAGGAATGGGAAATCCCCACATCCATAAAGCATTTGTGTGGATTTCTCAGGTTGACAGGGTATTATCACAAGTTTGTTAAGAATTATGGGAAAATAGTAGCACCTCTAACAACATTGTTGAAGAAAGATGCATTTTCATGGACTCCAGAAGCAACAAAGGCCTTCGAATATCTTAAAGAGGCAATGCGCCAAGCACCATCTTAGCTACACCAGACATCACAAAAACCTTTATTGTGGAATGTGATGCTTCCGAAAATGGAATTGGTGCTGTTTTAATGCAATATGAAAGATCCATTGCTTTCGAAAGTCATCTAATCAAGGGAAAGTATTTACACAAAGCTATTTATGAGAAGGAAACGTTGGCAATACTACATGCACTTAAGAAATGGCGACCCTACCTAATGGGAAGACACTTCAAGGTAAAAACAGATCATGATAGCCTTAAATACCTTTTAGAACAAAGATTATCCTCTGAAGAACAACAAAAATGGGTCACAAAGATGTCGGGTTATGACTTTGAAATCATATACAAAAAAGGGAAGCAAAATGTTGTCCCAGATGCACTCTCAAGAAAGGATGAGGATGTGGAAGCATTGTTGTGTGCCATTTCTATTATCCAATCAGATTGGATAAATGAAGCAAGGGAGGAATGGAAGAATGACGAAGAAGTGTGGGAACCTATTCGAAAGTTACAAAAAGATTCAAGTACATCTGATACATTTAGCTGGAAAAATGATTTGTTATGGTACAAAGATCGCTTATACCTTCGTAAGAATTCCCAACTCAAACAAAAGATTCTTATAGAATTGCACGCTTCTCCCTTAGGAAGGCACTTAGGATTTTTAAAAACTTACTGTAGGGTTAAGAAGGAATTTTTTTGGGATGGCCTTAAATCTGATATTCAAAAGTTTGTGGTGGAATGTTTGGTATGCCAACAAAATAAAGCTAAAACAATTAAGACACCAGGTCTATTACAACCCTTATCCATTCCAAGCCAACGTTGGGAGGAGGTTTCAATGGATTTTATCACAAGTTTACCCGAGTCTGAGGGAAAGAGTGTCATCATGGTGGTAGTTGACAGACTTACCAAGTATGCACACTTTTGTGCATTATCACATGCATTTAAAGCCAGTACAGTTTCTACAGCATTTATGGAAACAATTCAAAATCTACACGGAAACCCAAAGATTATTGTAAGTGACAGAGATCCCATTTTTAGAGGAAAATTTTAGACAAGATTATTTTCTTGTCCTGGTACTTAGTTAGCTCATAGCTCATCTTATCATCCTCAATCTGATGGGAAAATAAAGATAGTAAACAAATGCTTGGAAGGATATCTTCGTTGCTTTGTATCTGATAAACAGACACAATGGGTCAAATGGTTGCCTCTAGCTAAATGGTGGTATAACACTTCCTTCCATACTGCAAAAAAAATGACCCCATTTATGGCACTTTATGGATATCAGCCACCATCCATCACATCATATTTAAGAGAAAATTATAATGTTCAAGTAGTGGAACATCACGTCGAGCATCAACAACAAGTTCTCCAACTCTTAAAGGATAACCTTGTGTTGGCACATAATAGAATGAAACAATAGGCATATCAACATTGCAATGAAAGAAGTTTTGATGTAGGTGATTGGGTATTCCTACAGCTACAACCATATAAACAAATGCCCGTCAAGCAAGCTAAGAAGGATAACAAATTGTCACCAAAGTATTATGGTCCATACAAGGTGTTGCAAAAGATTGGTACTATGGCATACAAATTGGAGCTTCCTGCAACTTCTCGAGTGCACCCAGTTTTCCATGTTTCATGTTTAAAGAATGTTATAGGTGACAAGCTCCCAATTCAAACAATATTGCCAGAACTTGACGAGGAAGGAAAAATTATATTGGAACTAGAAGCAATCATAGAAACAAGAACTCAACAACTATGAAAGCGATTCATTTCAGAGTATCTCATCAAGTGGAAGAACTTATCGGCTGAAGATTCCACATGGGAGGATGCGAATTTATAAAGAATCATCCAGAACTACTCAAGCGTTGAGGACAACACTTTTTTGAAGGAGAGGGGCATGTTAGGTCCCTATAATACTAGTGATGCCCCCATTAATATTGTATTTGTATCCCCTATTAATATTGTTGTGCCCCTATTGTCCCTATATTGTCATTACTGTGCCCCATAGAATCCCTCTATTGTTATTTTTGTGCCTTTATATTATTATTGCTAGGTCGGCTTGGTTATATTGTGACCCCTTAGACTTATATATATAGAAAGGAGGTTTTGTCATTTGAATCATCCAAGAATTGTTATTTTGTGTAATGTAAAGGAGGTTGCCCCCTTGAAGAGGCTGAATTCTAAGGCGTTCAACTATCATTTCTATCTTTTTGTGAGCTGGTTTCATAACAAATTTTTTTCAATGCCCTATAATATATACACATACACCAAGTCCCATCCTTCTTTGGCACAATGATCATGGGTGTCCCACATGGTGATGTACTTAGTTGAATGCTCTATTTCCAACTATTGTTGAAGCTATTTCTTCACCTCACTTGCTTTTATAACAAACTTCTTGCACGACCCAATATTTGGAAATGAGGAGTCTGGAAATAGCTAGATCTCATGCTCCACTTTTCTTTAGGTGTCAACCCTTTAGGTTCTCATAACAAATCCTTTTATGTTTGTAGCAAATCCTCCAATTTTTGTTTATTTCTTAGTACACCCCTCCAGGGATGCCTTACCTCTTATTGAGTCCTCTTCAAACTGAGTTTCTCTTAAAAACAATAAAACATACTTCTTGTTGGAGCTAATCAAATTCTTGCCTTGGTTGCCACTTACAAGTGAAAATTTTTACTTTCCTTTGCGCACATTTATGGTGAACGATCTTCCATCCTTAACAAGACGCCAATGGTTGGATCTCCTCATGAATATTTCATCATGCATGTACATATATGACTCCCAAACATGAATCCACATACATCAAGGGAAACCACATCTAGATCTACTTCATAAATAAAATTAGCAATGATATCAAATCTAACTTTACACTATTTTGTTACCTTCATCTCTGCATCCTTATTTACCCATCCCAGTGGATATGGGTTTTGATGATCATGAAATTCTAGCCCCATCTTCTTGACTAGCTATGCTGCAATCAAATTGGTCTGCAATCCTCAGTCAAATAGAGCATAAATATTTCTCTTCTTGACCTATATCCTTATATGGAAAAGTTTGGCAATTTATTTCTCTCCTGTTATTGAAGCTTACTTAGATTCACCTCCTTCTACACTAATGTATAGATGATATTCTAATCCATGTCTGAGCTAATTCCAAATTGGTTGCTTGAATCTGTGGCCATGAGATTCTTCTTCTTGTTCTTCAAGTTTAGCTCTTGTTGGTTGGGCCATGGTTAAGGGAGATCCAAAGAACCAAGACAGGATAGAGGGCCAAACACCTAAGTGTTGTGAAGATCCACGTGGAATGTGATTAAGAGTTCACAATTTCAAAACTTTTCCGTAATTGAATTGTGAGAAAGTTATGATGCCTAGGAGCTCTGATGTTTGTGGCGCTTGGTTATGGAAGCCCAAAAGAACAAAGGGTGAGTGATATAACACAAGGAGATAGGCCCATGGTAGGATCCTGAAGGCCTCAACATCTGAATGCTATGTTACTGGTCATGGCACTCATTCCTATGGAGGAAATTTGATAAAGGGATAAGCATAAGGAGCTAAAATCCAATCAGGATTTTATGATTTCATAAGGTAATTGTAATAAAAGTTATGAAATAAAAGGGCTCTGATAGTTCAATATAAATGAGTATTGAAGGTTGGATGGGTTGGAAGCTGAGTAAATGCATACAAAGGAGTTGATTTATGAATTTAATGGCATCCACAGAGATCGTTGGGTCAAGGCGATGAGGACCCCAATTCTCAACGAATAAGTTTTGGGCTTATCTCGATGTTGAAAGAAATTAATCTCTGATATCTTGTGCATATCTTATAGAAATAAATGAATAAAAAATAAGCAATGCTGAAGTACAGTCAAGCTTTGTGAGCCATAAATAATCATGGGGAGTCTCATTGGAATATGTAGGTGTAATGAGATTAAATTCTCAGCATGGGGAATCACACAGGGAGATGGTGAAGTGAAAGAAGTCCATTCCCATGTTTTAACAAGGGTGTAATTTTTGAAAAGATACACAACAGAAGAATGGAGTGGCATGCTAGAAGTACACTCTTGGGTAGTGTGGATAGCAACAAAGACAACATTCAGATTATTGTAATAGAGGAACAAAACTCAGGATTTTCATTAAGAAACTAGGGGGAAATATAGTATTTATGTGTATATGCTGAAGGGAGTGGAGTAGAGTGTGCAAAGATTGAGGAATTGGCTAAAGTGTTGAACTGAAGCAGAGTGTTGTAGAGAGCCTTTGCAATAGAAGGTTGAAAGAAAAGTATATGTGGTTGAGAACAAAAGGATGAGTATAATGTGTTGCAGGAGAGTGAGCAGAGGATAGGGTGTTGTTGTGTGAGGCTGAGAGAGCCTGTGGAATAGTAGAGGGATAAGAGAAAAAGTATGATATTGTAGTGAACCAAATTGGTATTTCCCTATATACATATTTTCCCTTACTTTTAGTTTAAAAATTGTATGAAAGGTGAAATATTGGCTAGAGCAGGTGGTGGTCTAAATTCATAAGGGGTTGCTTCCTCTTGGAAAGTAGGTGCTTTCTATCTTAAGGGGGTTGATGCCTCCCGTGAGTGGGTGCTCACAAATAAATTGATGTAATTAAGTAGGTTCTTAATTTACATCGTAATAAAAAACAAATTTGTGGATTTTTCCCTTTGGGTTTCCACATAAAAATACCTGTGTGTATATGTCTATGTTGCGCATGTGATGGATTATATGTACATGTTAATGATTTATCTTGTTGATTATCTGCATTGTGTATGAAAGCTCTCACAAGTAACTGAGCATAGTGAAAAGTGTTAAATACTTATACTTAAAATTGAAAGAACTTCACTATTATCGATTCACCCCTTCTCTCAGTAATTTCTTATTCCAACAATTGGTGTCAAATCCATGTTCTTTTAGGAATAGTCTAACCATTCAAAGGTAGATCCATAAGGAATTATGTCTAGGAAAAAGAGTCTAGGTGCTTGCTCAAGCAAGATACCGGTCTTTGATGGGACAAAATATGCCTTTTGGAAAGTTAGGATGGAAGCCTATGTTATGTCTATAGGAGTATATGTTTGGAGCTCTATACTAGTAGATTATGATGTACCTGATATCCCTCCTACTAATGGAGATCGTAAAACATGTATGGAAATAATGCTAAAGCCAAGAATGTCATTCTCTTTGGTCTTAGTCAATCTGAACTTGTAAAGGTTACGCACTATAAGTCTACGAAGGAAGTGTGGGTGAAGATCAATTAGAGTCTTGAAGGATATGACAAAGTCAAGAAGGTAAAACTTCAAATATTCATAGGTTTGAAAGATTACAAATGAGTGAAGAAGAAAGCATAGAAAAATACTTCCTTAGAGTTGATGAAGTAACCAATATGATTAGAGAACTTGGTGAAGAAGGCAAGGAAGATATGATGGTTCAGAAGGTCTTAAGATCCTTACCCATGAGATTTAATGCCAAGGTCTCTTCTATTGAAGAAATGGATAATTTAAATAATCTCAAGACGGACCAATTTCTTGGTACTCTCACAACCTATGATATGAGATTAGGGAGAGAGAAGTGAATCCAAGGAGGTAACATTGAAAGTGTGCAAGAAGGCCAAGGAGCACAAACCTCATCAAGATTCCTCCAGTTGTGAATATGATTAGGAGTTGGCTCAATTTTACAAGAAACTAAAGCATGGCTCAAGAAAATACAAAGGGAAGTTTACCTTTAAATGTTTTGACTATGGGAGAGTTGGACATTTTTCGTCCAAGTTCCCTTACAAAGAAAGGACCGAAAAGGAAGATGATAAAAAATTTACAAAAAAATCTTAGAAATATAAGAAGAAGAAATTTTATAAGAAAAAGGGGCTATATTCCAAAGAGGATAGTTCAGCACCAGAGTTGGACAACGAAAACTCTTCAGAAGATGATTTAGATAAGTATTTACTTATGGAACTTGGTGCAAACTCCAAGAAACAAAATATTGCTCACACTAAAGAGGAAGGAGAAGAAGACAGAGTAGTGGACTTTGAAGGGGAACTCATCATTTCTCTTGAGGAGTTAAAGAAGGAAAGGAGAAAGAAAAATCATCTCAAAGAACATCTACATCATGCTGAAGAAGGTATGTACAACTCTACCATTGAAGAGTTTGTTTATCAAAAAAAAAACTCAAGGAAGCCATTGAAAGCAACGATATTTTATCCCTTCTACTAGAAGAAAACAAAGAACTTGTGAGAAACTAGAAGAAGAGAAAAAGAAAGTAAAACACGAGTTGTTCATGGTAAAGATTGAAACAATCTCAAAAACATGCAAAGAAGAAATTCTATCCTTGAAAGTCAAACTCGAAGAAGCTAAACGAACGGAAGAATTCATTCAAGATTTGATCCATGAATGGGAAGATAACTATCTAAGTCTAGAGATATAGATCATCTCTCTAAGAATAGATCTTGAGAAAATGAATATCGAAAAAGGCATAAATGGAAAATTTGCAGAAGGAACAAGAAAGCTAGATCATATTCTAAGTAATTAGAGGTCTTCAGGAAATAAAACATGCCTGGGATACTCTAGACCATAGGAATTTTCTATGGCAAATATGAACTTCAAATCGATAGGATTTGAGGAACCTCAAAGCTATACAAAGATGCACCAAGAAAGAATCAATGAAGACAAAAAGGTTGCAAGCCAAATGAGCCCATGACTCGAATAATAACTCCATCTACCCCAAGGGGTCACACTAGCAGAGAACGAATCAATCAGCCAGATAACAGAGGTACCTTCATGCAAAAACTAATGAACCTTTCAACTTCAGGTACCCTCATTTATTTTATGATCTTTTTTATAAACGTCAAATATTTTGACATAAGGTTGTTGATTGTAGAAAGATCAAAGTTGACATAGATGAAAATTTTAGATACAATAAGTATCAGAATTTTAGATCTCAAAACTCTACTCTCAGAAATTGAAATGTTTTCTCTCCCTTAATGAATGGCGTTGAATGTTTCAAATGTAATAAATTTGGGCACAAGGTAAGTGAGTGTAGAAGCAGGTTTGAGTATCCATCTAAGTCTCAGAACACTTGGAAACCAATTTTTCAAAAAGTTAAGGAGAATTGTGTAGGTTTTAACCCTGTACAGAAATTACTTGCATACAAATTCTAAAATTATAAAATAAACAATGCCAAGAGCATAAAACATAAGACATATATACATAGAGATTTTCCCCTAGATCCCAAAACTACGAATACCAGATTGATTTTTAATTATATTCATTTCAGTGTTACAATACACATATATACATGCCAAAGAATCCATAAACTCTAATCTGTTAACTCTGGATTAGAACATAACTGTAATTCCCATGACTAGATATACAACCTACCATGGCAAGAAAACCACCATGCCCAAAACCATGTGTGAAACCCATGCACAAAAACATAGGTAGGTCTAACCACCTAATATGGGGTCCAAAAAATGTTTCCCAAGGCACTGCCTTAGACCCCATATGGGGGGCCTACCTGTAGGTCATTTGGAAGCTTCCAAGGCACCCTTATGTGGCCTCCAATGCTCAAATTCGAATTCCCTTCAAAGGAGATTTGGATAAAGGTCAAAGAAGAATATGTATCATATTTGGATTGAAACTCTATGAGCTGTCTCATCATTTCTTATTTGGATTAGAACTCTATGAGACACTTAGGGGATATGTGTCTCATTATGAGCTATTTGGTTGTAACTATATGATATTTTAGTGGATCTTCATTAAATAGGGTAGCTTCTTATGTTTTTGTATAAATAGGAGAGCCTTCTCCTTTGAAAGGCATGTGTAAAGTTGGAGAAATGCTCATGTTTTTAATAGAGAATTTGGAGCTTATACTTGGAGATTTGAAGATTTAGTTTTGCTTGCATATGGAGCTTCTTCACTTTACATCCTCATACACCATTGGAATGGATATTTAATGATTGTGAGATTTAATTTCTTTTATAGATTAGAGTTCATTTTCTTTCTTAGTATTAGTTTTAGACTGATTGTGTAATCTTTGCTTTTCTAAGAACATTTCAATAGGAAAGATTTATGTATTTTCCAATTAGATTAAGTTTGAGGCAAGAGATCATAATTATTTAGTTTCCTTTCATGTTATGTTATTTACTTTCTTAAATTAAACCATCAATTCATTGTATAATTGAATAAAGGATTAGGCCAAGAAGGTGACTTCAAATTGGGTGATTGAATGTTCAACCTATGCAATCATTGAGCTTTATTTTTTCATGCTTTTATATTTGCTTTTAAGATCCTCATTTAATTGCATTAATTGATATTCCTAATGATCATTCTAAGAAATTTATTTAATCATATTTCAAGATTGAATGGTTGAATATTTGATACATGCAATTACTGAGTTATTTCCTGCACACTTTACTTGCTCTTCTAGGACATTAGAACTTAAAGTATAAATAGTTTCTTACAAATCATCTCAAGAAGGTAACACTTCATAATTGAATGTTGGAGTAACTAAGCATACATTAGTTGTTTTTTATTTCACAGGTTAGTTGAATTTCATTTTCATTATTTGATTTCATAGATTAGATGAATTGGTTTTCGTTATTTTGTAGTTAGATTGATCTAAACTGAAAGACAATTTCTAGCACATACACTGCACGCATGCTTCACAAGTTTACGAAACCCCCATGTTGAATGTTGGGGCCAAGTGACTGCCTATCATTTAATTTGTCAACCTGGGGGTTTTGTAAATTTTTGAAGCATGCATGCATCGTATGTGCTAGAAACTGTCTTTCAGTTTAGATCAATCTAACTACAAAATAGTGCAAACCAATTCATCTAATCTATGAATTGGTTTTCGTTATTTTGTAGTTAGATTGATCTAAACTTAAAGACAATTTCCAGCACATACAATCCACGCATGCTTCACAAGTTTATGAAACCCCCAGGTTGACAAATTAAATGATAGGGAATCACTTTGCCCCAACATTCAACCCAGGGGTTTCGTAAACTTGTGAAGCATGCGTGCACTGTATGTGCTAGAAATTGTCTTTCAGTTTAGATAAATCTAACTACAAAATAATGAAAACCAATTCATCTAATCTATGAAATCAATAATGAAAATGAAATTCAACTAACATGTGAAATCAAAAACAAATAATGTATGCTTAGTTACTCCAGCATTCAATTATGAAGTGTTACCTTCTTGAGATGATGTGTAAGCAACTATTTATACATTAACTTCTAATGTCCTAGAAGAGCAAGTAAAGTGTGCAGAAAATAACTTAGTAATTGCATGTATCAAATATTCAACCATTCATTCTTGAAATATGATTAAATAAATTTCTTAGAATGATGTTTAGGAATATCAGTTAATGCAATTAAATAAGGATCTTAAAAGCAAATATAAAAGCACAAAAAAGGAAAGCTCAATGATTGCATAGGTTGATCACTCAATCACCTAATTCGAAGTCACATTCTTGGCCTGATCCTTTATTCAATTATACAACGAATTAATGGTTTAATCTAAGAATGTAAATAACATAACATGAAATGAAACTAAATAACTAGGAGCTCTTGCCTCAAACATAATCCAATTGGAAAATACATAAATATTTCCTATTGAAATTTTTTTAGAAAAGCAAAGATTACAGAGTCATTCTAAAACTAACACTAAGAAAGCAAATGAACTTTAATCTATAAAAACAATTAAATATCACAATCATTAGATGGCCATTCCAATGGTTTTGATGTAAATAATACTGAGAGGGGGGGTGGTGTGAATCAGTATTAACAAGTCAATAGTATTTCATTTCCATATTCTGATTCATATATGCTACTTCAGTTAATGAAACTTGTGTGTATACGCAACTATATATAAGGCAACTAGTGTGTACCCTGTAAACTTATAATTTAGTTAATTCTTCATAACTTGATCTGTGCATTAGAACCATATAAACAGTAACTAAGAGCAGTAAAAATAGAACAGACAGTCACACACATGAACACAAGATATAAGGTGGAAACCCAATGTGGGTGAAAACCACCTATTGCAATCATCTCTATCTTTCTTTTAATAAGAAACTTCTTTTTACAATATTTTGTACTAGTGCAGTCTTATACCAATACGCATGCTTCTACCTGCAGAAGGCTACAACCTTCTCTTGTTCTCCCGCTTCTCCTGCAAGGGAGCTACAACCCCATAGCTCTTGTACTAGCTGATGTACTAGTACGTAGGTGTTAACCTACAGAAGGCTACAACCTTCTCTTTTCTTCCAGGGACCACGTTTCATAAATTTTCAGACTAGATCCATCAAATATATCTGCATCATCCAATCTCCTTTTCACCAACCAAAATTTGAATCAAACAATCACTTCTCTAAATGTTGTAACTAGAATACAGTAACAGTAACCAGAACCCAAGCCACAACCCAGAATACTGCAACAGCAATCAGAAGTAGCTAAAGCATATTTTATGAGGTGTACGCTACTTCAATGTGACGAACCTGCGTGCATACACAATTGTATCAAGACAAACCTGTGTATATGCACTTTTGAAATGCCAAACCAACATGTATACGTGCCTTTTCTATAATGGACCTGTGTACAGATCTGTAAATGATGATTTAGAATTATTCAAACATCAGTTATACTCAGATCATCATATTTACATATTACAGCATGTGTCAATTATTCAGATAAAAGATCAAAACCACACAAAGATACTTCTCTTCAAGCCTTAAGATCTTGACCCATCAATAGAACTTATCCTTCATCAAGTGCTCAGGTTCATCCTTGATTCAGATCCAGCTGTGCACCATAACCCAATCACCTGTATACTAGATCTTGCTCTTCATTAGATATTCAATTCATGAGTGACTTTGCCTAATGATCTTCTCCTCCTTTTATAGTCTTAGGCCTTGCTCAATACCATGGTCCAAAACCACTTAGAATCAATACCTAGGACCAAATACCTGGGTTCAACGCTTCGGATAAGATACCTTGGACAAATACCATGGATCACAATACCATGGTCCAAATATCATGGACCAAAACCAAGTTTTCCAACATGTACATGCTTTCATTTTGTGAAAGTGCGTGTGTATGCTCATTCACACATTTTTCTCTGTGAACCGGTGTGTACACGTGGCTTAGTCAATGGGAACCTACACATACCTTTATTTCTTCATTCTGTGAGCCTGAACTATGTTCTGTCATCTCTGAGAGTTGCTTAAGATACTTAGTTTGTGATAGAAAAATACCATCTTTATTTTGTTGAACTTGTAAACCAAGAGAATATGTGAGTTCACCAAGTAGGGAAATTTCAAATTCTTTCTGCATTACTAAAGCAAAGTTTTGACTCATGACTTCTTCATTGCTACCAAAAATGATATCATCAACATACACAAAAAGTATTAGCAATTTATCATTGTCAATCTTTATATATAGATTTCTATCAGCTGATACTTTTGAAAAACCTTTTTGATAGAGGTATTTGTCAAGACGATAGTACTAGGCCCTTGGAGCTTGTTTTAGACCATAGAGAGCCTTTCTGAGTCTGCATACAAGTTTTGGATCATTTCCAAGGATGAATCCATCTAGTTTCTCAATATATACTTCTTCTTCTAAGTCTCCATTAATAAAGGCATATTTTACATCCATTTCGTATACTTTGAAGTTCTAAAAGCTAGAAATCGCAAGGAACATTCTTATGGCTTCAAGTCTAGCAACAGGTGCAAAAGTTTCTTCGAAATCTATACCTTATTGTTGAGCATATCCTTTACAAAGAATTCTAGCCTTGTTTTTAATAGCTTCTCCATTTTCATTCAACTTTCTTTTGAATATCCATTTGGTTCCTATGATATTCTTATCATGAGGTCTAGGAACTAATTCCCAAGTATTGTTCTTTTCAATTTTCTCAAGCTCTTCATTCATGGCCTTCACCCAACATTCATCTTTGCATGCTTCATGTACATTTTGAGGTTCAACGGTGGAAAGCAATGCTAGATAGCTTGAAGCTTCTGTAATGGTTCTTCTTGTCTGCACACCTACCTCTTTCTATCCCAAAATTTGAGTCTCTAGATGATTTTTCTGCACATACCTGGATGCAGTCTTTTCTTCTACCATTATCTGTTCTTATGGTACTTCATTGGTTTCTTCTTCGGAATTAGTTTGATTTGATGTGGAAGGATAATCCTCATCTTCTTCATAATCTTCAGTTTTTACCTGCTTTGGATTTTTGCCTACTTCATCAACCACAACATCAATACTTTCAACAATTTTTCCAAGTCTTTTATTATAACACTTATATCCTTTACTTCAGGAAGAGTAGCCAAGGAGAATGCCTTCATTTTCTCTAGGTTCAAACTTGCCAAGGCTTTCATCAGTCCTTTTGATGTAACATTTTCTTCCAAAAACTTTGAAGTATTTTACAGTAGGAGTCTTACCATACGAAAGTTCTTGTGGAGTTTGAGTGTTGTATACCTGAACATTTGTTTTGTTGAGAATAATGACAACAGCAAATGTAGCTTCACCCCAGAAGGTTGCAGGAGTTCGAAACTCATCTAGCATGGCACAAGCCATTTTTTGAATAGTTTTGTTCATTCTTTCTACCACTCTATTTTTTTGATGAGTCCTTGTGGTAGAGAATTCCCTTTTTGTTCCATGTTCTTCACAAAAGTTGAAGAATTCATCTGAGGTAAATTTCCCTCTTCAATCAGACCTGAGGCATTTGATTTTGTGATCTAATTCATTTTCAACCAACACCTTGAAGGCTTTGAACTTTTCAAATGCTTCATCTTTATGCTTTAGAAGTCCTATCCAACACATTCTGTAAAAGTCATCAATGAACAATATAAAGTATTCTTCTCCACGAGGTGACTTTTTCCTTGATGGACCACATTAATTAGTGTGAACAAGTTCAAGAGGCTTACTAGATGATCCTTCCTTCTCAGGGAAATGAGCTCTGCTTTGCTTACCAAATTGACAGGATTTTCATATTGTATTTTCTAGAAAGCTAATATCTGGAAGATCACAAACAACCTTGTATCCGCATGCTTTTCTTATTTTAGAGAAGCTTATATGCCCCAATCTTCTATGCCATAGCCAATGTTCATCATTTTTTCTTAGGTAGCATTGTTGTTGTCCTCCCTTGAGTATGTATAGGTTATTTGGAGTTCTTATACCTTTGATCATTGTTTCTCCTATATCAAGCTCACGAACAACAGATTCATTTGTTCGAAATACTACCTCATTTCCTTGATCACACATTTGATTGACACTCAATAGAATATGCTTTAGACCACCAACATAAATAAATTCCCAACTTTAACCTTTTCTTTTAAGGGAATAGAGCATTTACCTTTTATGACTGCAGGAGTGTCATTTCCAAATGAGACCTTCTTTTCCTTTTCTAAGGCATTATATGACTGAAGTTTTTCTTTATCACATATCATGTGTTTTGAGCATCCACTGTCGATGTACCACTGATTTTCTTGTCCTTCTGCATACAAGGCTATACCACGTCTTTCTCTTTGCGGTTCTTTCTTTCTCCATGTTTTGGGACCTAATGAAGTTTTCTCCTTTTGAGATGTTTGCTGAAATTTACTCCTGCATTCAGAATCTTCATGACCAAAGTTGTTACAGATAGAGCATTCGATTTCATTCTCAAGAGTAGAAAAGTTATTTTAGGTCCTTTTCATGATCCTAGTCACATTCCTTTGATTTTGTGCTTCTCTAGTCATGATGGTCTTGTAAGCAACACATTGAGTAGCTTTGTGTCCAAAGTTATGACATGGAAAACATTGGCCATTAAAGAAATTCCCGCAATTATCGAACCTACTAACCTGGTGATTGTAGTTTCCATTGACATTCATTCTTGAAGCAAATTGAGTATGATTTACCTGAGGTTGGTTGTAGCTTCTATTCATCCTTGAAGTAGATTGAACCTGATTTACCTAGTGATCTGCTTTATGCCTTTGTTGACGATTGTCAAACTGTTCACTTCTCCTTGCTGCATCAAGATAGCTTTTGGAGGTTGATGGATTTTGTGCTTGAGATGCTTCTTCAGTATATCGAAGACCTATCTTTATCAGAGGAGAATGTTGAACTTTGATAATTTCATCTAAAGTTTCTGATCCTTTAGCAAATCTGAGATTGAGAGCTTTTTTTTTCTCAATATCTTTTCTTAGACCCACAATTTCACATTCTAATTTTTCATTGTGTTTTTCCCTTTCAGCAAGTTGGAATGTCAGAGTATCTATAATCATATTCTTTTCTTCTAAACAAATTTTAAGTTTAGAAATTTCTTCATAAATATCATCTTCATCTAAATCATCCAAGAAATCATCATCTTCAAAAGCCATTAGAAGGCTATAGTCATTACCATGTTCATATTCATCACTATTTGATAAACCATCGCTATCTTCATGTGTATAATAGCTCTTCTTACTTACATTCTGTTTTCTATTCCATTTGTTGATTCCTTACCTTTATCAAACTTATCTTTATGAGGACATTTGGCTGCATAATGACCAAATCTTCCACAAGAAAATCATTTTAAAGGTAGCTTACCTCTGAATCTTCCAGAAACACGTTAAAGGTTCTTGACAAAGTCTGCTTCTTTCTCTCCTTCTAAAATATTTCCTGATTCATTGAGTTCTTCTCTTCCTGAAGCTTTCAATGCAGCTTCTCTCATATCTGATGGACCCCCTTCTCTCATTTTGAAAGAAGTTAGGATTACGTGTAGTTGTGTCATAGTAATACTCTGAAGATTCTGCTTTTCCTCTATGGCAGAAACTTTTGATTCAAACATACAAGAAAAGGATCTTAAAGCATTTTCAACTACAGTAACTTCTTTTATCTCTTCACCCATTTTTTTCATGAGATTCAGAATCTCATCTATACGTAAGAAGTAATTAGCTATACTTTCATCATTGTGCATTTTGAGAGTTTCATATTGAATTCTGAGATATTGTAGTTCTACACATTTTACTTGATCGTCTCCTTCATAGCTTAGAACGATCTTGTCCCATATTTCTTTGGCAGTTTTGAGCTGCATAACCTTGACAAATTCTGATTGTGACAGACTCCCCAATAATGTATTGACAACCTTGGCATTTGTTTCATACTTCTTTTTACCTACAGTATCTATAGGAACTGCTGATGGAAATGTGTATCCTCATTCCACGATTTCCCAAACATCCGTTCCAAGAGATTGAAGGTAGGTTGTGGTTCTTGCCTTCCAATAGATGAAGTTGCTCCCATCAAAGATTGGTGGTCTAATGGATCCCTCTCTTTCGTAGGTACTCATCATGATAGATCTTCCTTCAAGTGATCAAGCTTCTTCTGAAGGACCTGCTCTAATTCCAATTGATGGAAATAATACTGAGATGGGGGGGGGGGGGGCGTGAATTAGTATTAGCAAGTCAATAATATTTCGTTTCCATATTCTGATTCATATACGCTACTTCAAATAATGAAACTTGCGTGTATACGCAACTGTATATAAGGCAACTAGCGTATACCCTATACACTTATAATTTAGTTAATTCTTCATAAGTTGATCTGTGCACCGAAACCATATAAACAGTAACCAAGAGCAGTAAAAATAGAACAGACAGTCACACACATGAACACAAGATATAAGGTGGAAACCCAATGTGGGTGAAAACCACATGCTGCAATCATCTCTATCTTTATTTTAATAAGGAACTTCTTTTTACAATATCTTGTACTAGTGCAGTCTTATACCAGTATGCAGGCTTCTACCTATAGAAGGCTACAACCTTCTCTCATTATCTAGCTTCTCCTGGAAGGGAGCTACAACACCCTAACTCTTGTATTAGCTGATGTACTAGTACGTAGGTGCTGACCTACAGAAGACTACAACCTTCTCTTTTCTTCTAGGGACCATGTTTCATAAATTTTCAGACTAGATCCATCAAATATATCTACATCAACCAATCTCCTTTTCACCAACCAAAAACTGAATCAAACAATCACTTCTCTAAATGTTGTAACTAGAATACAAGAACAGTAACCAGAACCCAAGCCAGAACCCAGAATACTGCAACAACAATCAGAAGTAGCTAAAGCATATTTTATGAGGTGTATGCTACTTCAATGTGATGAACCTGCGTGCATACGCACTTGTATCAAGGCAAACCTACGTATACACACTTTTGAAATGTCGAACCAGCGTGTATACATGCCTTTGCTATAATGAACCTGCGTACATATCTATAAATGATGATTTTAACCTTTACAATTATTCAGACATCAGTTATGCCCAGTTCATCATATTTACAGATTATGACATGCGCCAATTATTCAAATAAAATATCAAAACCACACAAAGATACTTCTCTTCAAGCCTTAAGATCTTGACCCATCAATAGAACTTATCCTTCATCAAGCGCCCAGGTTCATCCTTGATTTAGATCTAGCTGTGCACTATAACCCAATCACCTATATACTAGATCTTGCTCTTCATTAGATATTCAATTCATGAGTGACTTTTCCTAATGATCTTCTCCTCCTTTTATAGTCTTAGGCCTTGCTCAATACCATGGTCCAAAACCACTTAGAATCAATACCTTGGACCAAATACCTGGGGTCAACACTTTAGAAAAGATATCTTGGACCAATGCCATGGATCACAATACCATGGTCCAAATACCACGGACAAAAACCAAGTTTTCCAACATGTACACACCTTTCATTTCGTGAAAGTGCGTGTGTATGCTCATACACACATTTTGGTCTATGAACCCGCGTGTACACGCAGCTTGGTTAATGGGAACCTGCGTATACCTTTCTTTCTTCATTCTGTGAGCCTGAACTATGGTCTGTCATCTGTGAGAGTTTCCATCGAGGACAACCCCTGTGTCATAGCACCAAATCTATGTCATAATGCCAATAGTATGAGGATGGCAAGTGAAGAAGCTCCATATGCAAGCGAAACTAAATATTCAAATCTCCAAGATAAGCTCCAAATTATCTATTAAAAACATGAGCATTTCTCCAACTTTACACATGCCTTTCAAAGGCGAAATCTCTCCTATTTATACAACAACATAAGAAGCTACCCTATTTAATGAAGATCCACTAAAATCTCATATAGTTACAACCAAATAGCTCATAATGAGACACATATCCCCTAAGTGTCTCATAGAGTTCTAATCCAAATAAGAAATGATGACACACCTCATAGAGTTACAATCCAAATAGGACACATATCCTTCTTTGACCTTTATCCAAATCTCCTTTGAAGGGAATTCGAATTTGATCATTAGAGGCCACATAAGGGTGCCTTGGAAGCTTCCAAATGACCTACACATGTCATGAAACTCAAGTCACCTGTATAGATACATGAAACCATGTTAATTTGCTAGTTTTTAATCATAAATTCACTTTAAACACATAAAATAAATAACTTTGGTAAATAAAGATCCTAACCCATATATTTATTAAAATGGTGGCTAATGAAAGATTATATGGTTATGGAGTTGCAACATGTGAGTGAAATGGTGGTGATAAAGGTGAAACATCATTTTAAAGATATTTTGGAGGCCCAACACTATCGCCCCCCTAAAACCCCCTGATAGGGGGGGCTATGCCTGGCCCAATGAGCAGGGGTGACTACCGCCCCCCCTCACGTGCGACTAGTCATGGAAAGAATATAACACACACCCAATATCCTCCCACTTATTGTTTTATTTTCCACACAAGGGACCATAAGAGAGCTTAGTCATTGGTCCAACCATGAAAGGCCCATTGTTGCTGTACACCAAGAAAACTTCTCAATGCTCACAGACTTCATCAACGCATATGTAGCATTCTTCAAAGTGTCCACCTTTACTAGAAATAGTCTTCTGAACCATATCCCTTACAATGTGATACCTAACATCAATGTGCTTTGTCTTTGAATGATAATCAAGGATCTTTGCCAAGAAAATTTCACTTTGGATGTGACAGTCTATTCTTATAGCTTTTTGTATTAACCCCATACTTTAACACAATCTCTGCAACCAAACATCACCCTTGCTTACATGAGTGACTGCCATACATTCTTCCTCTATAGTTGAAAGTGCCACTACATATTGTCTCTTACTCATCCAACTGATTGTACCTCCAAATAGGTTAAACACATACCCACTTGTAAATCATCTCTGATCTAGATCTCCAGCCCAGTCTACATCAACAAAGCCATGGATGTCCAAAACTCTATCCAATCTCAGTCTTCCTTGGTAGCACATACCATAATCAATAGTTCCATGCAAATACCTAAAAACCTGCTTCATTGTTGTCCAATGCTCCTTCCCCTATTTTGACATAAACCTACTCCATACTCCCACTACATGTGTAATGTTTGGTCATGAACAAACCATTGCATACATCAGGCTACCAACTGTACCTTCATATGGAACATGTGACATTTCCTCTTCCTCTTGTTGTGTCTTGGGACACTATTCAAAAGATAATTTTAAACCTATAGGAATAGGAACCTTCACGGTTTACTATCTTGCATATTAAACCTCTGCAATATTGTTTCGACATACTTCCTCTGGTTTAACCAAAGCTTCCTTTTTACCCAATATCATTTAATTTCCATGCAAAAAATATAGTTTGTAGCACCAATATATTTCATTTTTGTAGGAAACTTGGGTCTTCAATACATATATAATTTATTTGTTACTTTTTAATAGTAGCATATCATCCGCATACAAGGTTGTTACACAATATTTTATAAAATTCCAAATTGTATACTTGAAGTGTTGTCCCTTGTGCCACTGTCATCACAAATGTCATAAAGTGACAAAAGATGTGTAAAATAATTCAATGTAAACTATATACTCAACACATCCCTGAAGAGATGGAGAACTAATGTCTTGAAGTAATTATGGAAAAACTTGGGAAAAGCGCTAATTTGCATGACCAAATCTACTTTTAGTAGGCAAATCCATGCTGGTAACCTTTTTTCGAACTAGTGACTAGCACTGGGAGTGAATCTTTTGGTAGGAAATATGTGTTTATCCTCTTTAGGATGTTTCTCCAAAAATGCAGCAGAAGTTTCTTTTACTAGAAGCCTCAAGAATGGTGAGTCGGTAGTTGTTAGATGAAGATATTGTTGTGTACTCCCAATTAGAGCCTTTGATTCTACCTTTAGGGATCTTACCTTTGGGATAAAGACTATCTTCCCCCTTTGGTGGATCTCTAACCTCCTCTCCATCACTATAAATTCGTTCTTCACTTTCCTCAATGGGTTGGTCATTGCTGGTTGTCATTCTTTTTCTCAATTTTGCTTAGATGCTACAATTTTGGTGAGAGAGGAAAGGAGTGCTCATTAATTTTGGATTGGACTTGGAACCATCTTGAAGGAGGCCTTCAACATCAAGGCACCTGTTGTATGCTTCCCTCTTTGATTTAATCATTAATATAAAGCATGTTTTACTTCCCATAAGCTTGTCTATGATGGTTTTCTTAGTATAATACTCCTTGATCTATTGTATAAGTTATATTGGAATGAATATGCTATGATATCTCTTGTTGTTGTCTTTTGATCTCTCTTGGAAGTATTTGGACAGAAGGAATAGCAAGGAGAGAGCCTGGGAGCTAAGGTATTGGGATCATTATCAAAGGTTGAGCACATGGGAGAGAGGTAGACCATCTCCCTTTATCATTTGTCATTCTAATTTGGGTTAGGGAAGTTTTCTTGTTTTTTCATGGCTATTACTAGACCCACACATTAGGCTAGAGGCATCATTTCTATCCATAGAAGGGATTTCCTAGTTAACAAATCGGCAACTTCGTTGGGGAAGCCTATAGCCTTTTCATCCTCCTTTCGTTTTTTGCCTTCTCGTTAAGTTTGTCCAACTATCGAAAGACCATGTTTTTGGATTGATTTTTAGTATGTTCTCTTAATTGATGGTGTCTTAGGCTATTAGATATAGAGTTTCTTCCTGTGTCTTTCTTCTTTTTCCTAAAATTTCCTCATCATCACGTGTTTTATCAGTGACTGTCATGCTGAAAGCGCTTGTTTTTCCCTATATAATCATGATGAAAACCCTATCTTCCACTTTTTACCTAGGCTAAAGACCAATTCGGGGTTTTCTATGAATAGTAGTGCTTCTAGCATCGATTTTGCTATGAAAACTAGCGTTGATGACCTTGTCAACACGAGTTTCACTTTATAAAGTAGCGTTGATCCTTGAATGTTATAATTTTCAGGGTCTCTACTGAAAACTCTATTGTGTCCTACTCTCTTAGGTCTCTTCTTTGCTTTATTTTCATCAGTATTTTTGTGTATGCTTTTGATTTCTTGGTGGAATGCAAAATATTGTCTCTTGCTTGAAGTGGTAAAATATTATATTTTTATTGAGTTTTTTTAGATTTTGATTCTATTGAGATCACTCTTTACTAGTTGTGCGCTTGAGAATTATCGATTGTTCTGTTAATTAAACAATGATTTCTATTTTTCATTGATTAAAGGAATCAATTTTGCATTGAATTAGTTTTCATTTCGAAAAATTTACTTTTTGTTAAAATTGCATTAGATCACTTGCATGAAAAGTTATTTTTTGGAATTAATTATTGGAAATAGATCACATTTTTCAATAATTGAAAACTAAATGGTGCATTAGTTGCATTAAATCATTTAAAGCAAAAAGAAAATCATAATTCATATAAGTTCATCTTAGGAAAAGTGAAAATCATTTTTACTTTTTGGCATTGCATTTGGAAAGTGAAAGTGAAAGATCTAGTTAGGAAAGCTTTGTTTACTACATTCTTCATTGTTGCATCATTGTTTGAATCTCTTCCCTTACTAGATTAGCTTTCATCGAAATGGAAAGAATCATTTTCTCATGATAGTTTCATCCTAAGAGTTCAGGTGACATCGTTTTGACCTTAAAAGTGAAACTTGATTGAATATAAACTTAAAATTTTCCTCAATTAACCTAAGGAGCATTTGGAACTTAACAAAAACATTTAGAGGTCTAGGCTAGAGACGTGTTTTGACATCGTTAAATGAAGGATATGTGGTTATTTTCTAGTGTTGTATCCTAGAGGTGAAATCTCGTTCCACATATGGAAGTGTATAGGACTGTTCTCCAGTACTTTCAGGTATAAAGAAGGTGCTCCACACATGGTAAGTATATGGGAATGCTCTCATTGAATGGTTACACATTAGACAACAATACTATAGACTGCACTCCCATGTACCATAACATATATCTTGGGAGCCCCCTCTAGGTTTCTGGCCATCCATAGGTAACTGATTCAGCTACCTTGTAAACATGATACGCCAAACACAACATTCGGGGAGATTGCATGCCTCTACTTCTTGGTTTTCTAGGAGGTATTTTGCAATTTTCTATGCTCCACAATATCCCAAGGCTGAAAAAGGAGATCAGCAGAGGTAACCTTAGACTACCTAGGGTTTAACATCTAACCCTTCCAAACTAGAGAGGGTTCTCTCTATAAATCTCACAACAAAATATGACTGGAGTGGGAAAAACATATTAGTCTAGGTATTACAGCACTAGGGTTCAAATATTTTAAGGTTTTGTTGGATGAAGAGTCAAAATAAGGGAACTAGTTCAGGTCTTAAGGGTTCACTTGCAAGAGATATGAAGGAGGGTAGGTATTCTTTTGTGATACTTTGGGACTTTTTCTATGTAGTGAAGGGTGGAAAAGAAAATATTCAAAATGAGCATGGAAAGTATGAATTCATTTATTAGAAGATAGGTAACATACACATGAAATTCCTAACAAAACAAAGCTTAAATTTAAGAATTTTATTTAAAACCTCTTAGGAAAATCACTGAAGAGCATAGATATGGAAAGGAAATGAAATTATAATTCATATAAACTATTAATAAAAGAAAAAAATTATAACAAAATAATAACACAAGAATTTCTAAATAATAGTTGCAACTGCCCTTTGATTTCTTATAAAAGATTATGAGTACAAGCTCCAAACTTTCACTCTCTAATGTCCAACCTGTTTTATGACTGAAAAATAGAAACAAATATATTAAAATCCATCTTCCCCTCTCTCAAGGTCGAATCCTTTACTTTAGGAACTGATTTCCTGAAGTGCTCAACAAAACCCTAATGTCTAGGGAGGTTAAAACCAATCCTTCTTTTGAACTTTGACAGAACTGCTCCCCATAAATGAGGCTTAAATTACATGAAAACAACTGTAACAAGATTATTTACCTCTCATCACATCATAATTACATAAAAGACTAGTAATTACATCATGAAATCTAGAAACTAGCTGATAGAACTGAGAAACATGAGTTTCAGGCAAAAACATAGCGAATTTAGGCAGAAGTGCAATGTGCTAGGAGAAAACATAATGAAATTGATATAAATGACTTTTGGAGGCTTTTTCGAGGTCCAAAACCTAGTCTGAAAAATGATGGAGATCTCTCTAGATGTCTGTTACATGACATAATCCTCAAGCATTGAAAAAAGATGCTTCTAGCCCTCCAAAAATTCATTCTCCCATAAGTACTCCAAAAACGTAGTGAGCTCTTCAGAAAGAGGGCAAAGACGTGATTTTTGAGTGGTTCTTGGCTTTTTTCACCTACCAGAACCTAATGAAAATTTTCTCCCAGGGGATAGAAGTGATGTACAAGTGATTAAAAATCCAAATATGCAAGTAGAATTGTCATTTCGATCTCTGCATCAAAAGCGCAACGTGGGGCACACTACACTTTTGACCTAGTGGTTGTTCCAAAAATTGCCAAAAAATTGCCAAAAATTCACAATTTCCAAAAATTTCTTCAAATTTCTTCAAAATTGGTCCAAAGTTGCTCCATGAAGACTTGATATGGTATGATATGTTATGAGGGAAACATCAGCAAGAAAATCCAACTTAACCCTCTCTTTTTTCTTGATTAGGGTTTCCTTGAGTTTTTCCTTCAATTGCTTGATCTTGACTTTGGAGATTTGATTCCATGTATAGTAGTGAGAAACCATATGTCTTTGCAGTTTTTTATCTCTTTTGGCCCTCTTAAGGATTTTTTCTAAATGGAAATTTCCTTTTTCAAGCCATAACTCCCTATTTTGATTGATTTCAGCTGTAATTAGGCCATCTGAAGACATTTTCTCTTTTGGCGAAGATTGTTCTCTTTGTTGCTGAAGTGCCCATTGGAGGCCTCTAGTCCTTGGCCTCTTCCTTGTCACCTACTCTTGATGCTCATCTAAATCATCTATGTCAAATACTACTTTTCCCTTACATATTCTTTGCTAACATAAATCTTATGCTTATTCAAGAGTAGTTGATTTACCTTCAATTGCTTATTCTCCTACTCTAGGATTGAAATCATGAAATTGGCCTTAGACAAGTTGTCCTTAAGCTCTTTGATCTCAACATATTTCTCCGTGATGTCCTACTCTACTATATTATGCTCTTCATTAACCTTTAAGTCTACTATATCAGTGTCAATATGGAATGGCTCCTAATCTTGCAAAGATGCCTCATGTTGTGATGGTGATCCCTTTTTTGCTGATGTAGGCTTGGTCACTTCCACAATGTTTGGAGCCAAAAAAAGCCTCCTTCCTCTATGATATGTTTGAGTCACCTCAACCCTAGGTTTCCTCTTGTCTGAAATGAGCCAATCTCCATTTTCTTGGATGGTGCTGATGGTGTAGTTTGGCTAGTACACTCACTAGCAAAAGACAATAAGGCATTTGAGTGAATGAATGTCTCCCAAGTGATGTTCATTTGTGCAAGCGAATGAAACACAATGATTTTGATGAGGGCATGTTGAAAAAGGTTGGTTTGATGATCACTTTGACTATGTTGCACCTTCTCTGCCATTTTAGCCAAGCTCTTGTAGAGGTAGTAGGATAGGTTAAGTGGTTTTACCCCTGTGAAATGCATGAGCAATTTGACATCATACTTGTACAATTTTGAAAATCTACACTCACATGTAAAATACTTCATAATGACCCTAATCAATGAAGGAAACTTCTCAAGGAGTTGTCCAAAAGGAAAAACTTTCTTAATGGTGTCTTTGTAGTGACCTTTGATGAAGGGTTTGTAGTTTTTCACATCCAAGTATAGGATCTTAAACCAATTTTCTCTATTGTTTGGTATCCCTGTGGCTATTTTTATGGCTTCAATTTAAACTATGAAGCTCATCCTACAATAATAGCCTTACCTCTCCTAAAGTTAGTAGCAAACAAGCTAGTCAACATGGCATGATACTTGACTTGTTGAACTTGCTCACAGAACCCTAAACACCCTACATTTTGAAAAAATTTCTTGAATAGTGACGAGGAAATTAGCTCATGGGTGTTGAGTGGTTCATACCTTGATACTTTACCTCCCTTGTTATAAGATTTCTTTTCTTCCTCCATGTTGATAGTTTGCAAGAGAAAACCCTAGTGGGAAAAAGAGGGGAAGTGAGTGAGGGGATAGGATGAAGTTTTTAGGGAAGGGAAATGAGGGTAGGAAAAATTAAGGAAGTAGGTAAGGGTGTTAGGGAACTTTGGGAAGTGGAAAGGGATGAAATGAGAGTAGTATTTAGCCTAGGGATTTTTATATAGTCCCAGTTATGAAAACTGCAAAAACCACAACATGGGGACAATTGGAGTCTATTCACCATTAAAAAAGGAAATAAAGTTGATAGGGGGTATCAAGGGACCTTATCTCACTTGTAGATTACTGCTGAACACTTCAATTTCCTTTGAGAACCCTTGAAAACAATTTTTATGGCTTTTGGAGTGAAAAAGCAGCGTGGTTGCCGAAAACACAACGTAGCTGCTTGTAATACGTTTTTGGAGTATCCTTTGGCCTTGAAAATGCTGAGGAAGTTCTTGCTAATGAGTGAGAGCTCTTTGCTAATGAAATTAATGAGAGAAACAAATTTTGATGGTCTTTTATAGCTTGAGGAAGTCAATTCCTTTATAGTGGTGGGGTGGCCCACCATATGTTTTTCACTTTTGCTTTGAAAACTATGTAGCTTTGGAACATTCAATGCAGATTTGGAACATTAGAACTTATTACATCATATTTTAAATAAATTGAACTTTGAAAAAATAAATGAGCAAATTCCCTATTACTACTCCATTTGACGGATTTATGAATGAAATGACAGATCTTGCTGACTTTGACCCTAAAGACTTAATGGTGAGAGTGAGATGAATGAGGACCATAATGATATGAATGAGATGATTATGATGATCTTTTAGTGATGGAACATCCAAATAAGTGATGGCAATTAACGGAACATGAAATTTTTTTAGAGCAGTAATAGACCTAAACACACTAGCTAGTGACCAAATTTTTATTTTTAAAACCTAATGAAATGATAAAAAATTTACTTGAGACACTAACAAAAACCTTGTAATAGCATATTTGATCACTGGTGACTGACATGACTAGAAGGCACTAACATTGGCTCCAACTGGGGATGGAAACTCCTTTAGGAGGTGTCAAGAACACCGTAGACCAAGTAGCCTTATCCATTCGGCATGGAGTCAAAACACAAAGACCGAACTAAAAACTAAAAACTAACTGACTAACTGACTTTGAAAAAATAAAAAACAAAATAAAATCTTTCAAACCAGTAGCTGGTCAAAGAAGTCTTTTGGCCTTCTCCTCAGGCTTCAATCTCCCATGATAGCTACTTCACACTTTGACAAGAAAGTAAACTGGTATGTATAATGATAATGAAAATTTCCAAAAATTCCTCAAGGTAGTGCTTGAGAAGCCTACCATTGATTTCCCCCCCAAAATAAACTTGTCCATTCATTTATTCTAACAGATAAGCATTCTTGCCTCTCAAAGCTAAGATTTCGTATGGTCCTTTCCACAGATTTTCAAACTTATCGTGCTTTCCCTTCTCTTCATTTTGTGCATCCCATCGAAGAACTATATGCCCCATGTTAAAATTATCTCTTTAGTCTTGCAGTCATAAATCTTCTTTATTCTTTGCTGAAGTTTAGAAGTATTCTGAAATACTTCCTCCCTAGTTTGCTATAAGTGAATCATCTTATTTATTCTTCCCTGCACCTCATTCGGTTCACTGCCCACTTCCTGTAAAATCTTCATGACTGGGAGAACAAGAGAAGGAAAAAATAGTATCAATCCCATACACCAACTAAAAAGGTGACATACCTATAAATTTCTTGTTACTTACTCTATCTGCCCATAAAGCATTGATAATATTTTTATGACAATTCTTCTTATTGACCTCCAACACCTTCTTGATTATATTGATAAATGATTTATTGGAAGATTCAACCAACCCATTCCCTTGTGGGTAATAATTAGTTGAATGCCTTAATGTGATACGATACTTTTCACATAATTACACCAGCCCTTTTGACTTAAACGTACTGGCATTATCAGTGATTATCTTCTGCGGGCAGCCAAACCTTGACAAGATATTAGATTCAATAAACTGAATGACTACAAAATCATTAGCTTACCTAGTTGGGATCGCCTCAATACATTTTGTAAAGTAATCTATGGTTGTTAGGATCCATTTGTGTTGGGCTTACGATGAAGGATGGATTTCCCCAACAAAATCAAGACCTTGCTGCTGGAATGGTGTCGATAATAAATGGGTTGCAAAGGAAATGGTAGTAGTTTCCTTTTCCCCTGAAAAATATGACATTCATGATAGCTCATCAAAGTTTTATACACATCAACAAAAAGAGTCATCCAATAAAAACCAGCCCTCAAAATTTTTTTGGCTGTAGTTCTCTAGAAGAAGTGATTGCCAGAATCCCCCTTCTGAAAGTCACTCATCACATCCTTTTCTTTAGTTTCGACAAGACAATTCAACGACAAACCACCCAGATCTTTCCAAAATAAAACACCATCAAGAATAAAGTATTTTGAAGCTTTTAATTTCAATGATCTACTCTTACTTATTTGCACTTCCGACAAAGGATTCGAAGGTTGTAATACATAGACAATATAAGAATACCAAGGAGATGAAGTAAACATTTATGATACCTATACATGTGAGTCTTCCACTTATTCTTCAAATAGGGTAGCAATTCAATTGATATCCAATGCGTGCAAGTTAGATTTGGCCATGAGATTTTCCAAAGCCCTTTCCCTTGATCATCTTTTCGGTTTTATCTCCAGATCATATTCTAGCATCGCTATGATCCATTTTTCCTGCCTACCTTCTGGATATGTCTGGATGAGAACTTCCTTCACTGCTACAGTTGGAACATAAGCTAGAATGTGTGAACGAAGAATATATACCTTCAAAGCCTTTAGAGCTTTCACCAAGGCTAAAGCTTGCTTCTTAATAATGTATACTTTAGCATTGCATCTCTTATAGTTCAACTGAAAAAATCTATGGGATGTTCAGTTTTTTGGTCCCTATTCTGCATTAGGACAATAGCCAAAGTATGCTCGAAAGAGAATGAAAATATAATAAAACCTAAAGTATAATTAGGACTGATCATGGTGGGAGCAGTAGACAATGAAAATTTAACCTCATTTAATGATTGCTTTGCATCTTCTGACAATTTACCTCACTCTGTTTATTCAACATATTAGTGATCTCTCTCCAGTGTTCAGTAAGGTTGGGGATGAATCTCCTCGAAAATTTGATTTTGTCATTAAAAGATTGAATCTCTCTTTTGTTTCTTGGAAAATCTAACTGTTGGATTGCTTCAACTCTTGCAGGGTCGATGTGGATACCATATTTGGAATAGTGTGCCCCAGTAGCTTGCCCTCCTCCATGTAAAATAAGTTATTCTTTGGATTCAACAAAATGTTGAATTTATTGCATCTCTGAAAAACAATTATTAGGTGATGCAAGTGTTCTTCATCAGATTTGGAAAAAACTATGAGATCATCCAAATAAATAACCAAAAATACATCTTTTTTCATTGGCAAAAGAAATATCCATTTCTCGTTGAAATGTGGCCCCTGCATTCTTCAATCCAAATGGCATCGTTGCATACATAAAAGTACTCCATGGTGTCATAAAGGTTGTTTTCAACTGATCATCTTCATGCACCAAAATTTGGTTGTAGCTTGAGTATCCATGAAGAAGTGACATCCTGGAAGACCCAACTACCCTCTGCAAAATATGGTCCATCTTCAGAAGAGGATAATTGTCCTTCAAGGACACTTTGTTCAAATTCTCGAAATCAATACAAATACGAAACTCCCCTATCTTTTTCCTTACCGACATAATATTTGACATCCATTTCGAAAATTGAATAGGAACTATGATACCATATTTGTAGAGTCTATTTACCTCTTTCTCAATGGATGGCAACAATTTGGGATTAATCCTCCTAAGCTTCTAGCGGAATGGCTTCTAATCAGCGTTGACTAGTATAGTATGCTAGATGGTTTTCTTATCCTACACCTTTAGATCTAAATAGTCCCAAGAAAATACATCAGAAACATTTTCCATTAAATCAATTTACATACTTTTCATCTCAGGGGATAAAGACTTTGACAATTTGACCATTTTTGGCTTGTCAGTTGTACCAATGTTTATATCTTCAACACCTTTTTCTGTGGGGACCATTGTTGGATTTTTGGCAACATTATCACAATAAAATAACTCTTCCAAAGGCACGAGACCTCGTGGAATGTTATTTTCTTTCAGCTGCAACATTTCAACCTCGGTAGCCTCAATTTCCAGATCATTCTCATCAAATGCATCATCAATATGGGAATGCAAGAATTCATCCTCCATCTATAGAAAATTATTAATTTGTTTATCATCCCAAAACACCTGCCAATATCTCAGATTGTCAGGGATAGTTGGACAATGCTTGACATGAATTGAAAACTTCTTATTTGAGTGGATGGGGATCTTAAACATACTTGCTGCAGTGGCAAGGGAATCAGCCATAAAATTATGACTTCTAGGAATCAAAGACAATGTATGTTCTGAAAAAGTTTTGAGAATATCAAGGAAAACATTTTGATAAGCTCGCATCCTTGGATGCTTGGCTTGGTACTCCCCTTTTACCTGTTTAATCACCAACTCGGAGTCACCATAAACTAAAATATTCTTTTCTCCCAACGTTTTGAGAATTTTAAGGCAAACAATCAATGCTTCATACTCTGCCTGGTTATTTGAGCAATCAAATCCAACTTATATTAAATTAATCTTACATTGCAAGGTACTTTACCTAACTGATGCAAGGGACCATGGACCCACATGCCAATCCCAATTCCTTCTTTTACCAATGCTCCAAAAAACTGCAGGGTCCAAAGACCATCTTCTTCATCTGAAAACAGAAATTTGGAGGGCTGATCTGTCTGACTTTTTGGAGTATGACTTGTTGTCTCAACAATTTATGCCTCTGGTACTAATTCAGCAATTCGTTTAGGTGAACTTTTCGACTGCAAATGATCTACATCCTTTTCCTCTTTTTTTGTAATCACATCTTCCTGTATACTACTTATAACTTCTGAAACTTATGAAATCTCTACAATCTAACTATCATCATCTACTGGAATCATATCACTATACAAAATAAAGGACTCTAGGTCGGTATGTACAACATGGATTGGGTGATTATTAGGTCTCTCTTTGCTACTAATCATAAATTTCATCTTTTTATCTTGGTATAGTTTTCTAAGCTGCCAAAATACCGGTATAGTAGCATACGTGAAATCAAGTTGTAGGGTTCCTTTCAAATTTTCTCCACAAGTCTGTGAGAGAAGCATGCCAAACCGTGGAGGAATATCAATGACAACCACATCCATCAACACATTCTTGGCTGGAATTTGGTCCAGAGACACTACCAAGTCTTTGATAAGACTGAGGCATTTCACTCTTCCAGAATCAAATGAATAGAGGTCATGGTATGGTCAAGTGATATCCAATCCCAGTGTGTCCATAATATCTTTAGGAATAAGGTTGTGTGGGGCCCTAGAATCCAACATCGAATTATGAAGGATATAATCATGGAGTTTCAGACTAAGGTAGAAAGATGGGACTTCATTATCTTCTATACTTCCCTCTACAATTGTACCAAACAAAATTACAGGCTCATCATCAACAACGTTAACCATATCTGACATCTAATATACCATTAACATCTTAGTAATCAGATACTTATATTTATCATTCTTGACTAGTTCATTTAGACAGATAGAAACTTTCAACTTAGAAACTTTTGTTTCTAAACTAAACACATTAGATTGCTTCTCTACCTATTTTGAAGTGATATCCTTCTTTTCAGGTTGTCCTTTGGTATGACACTCCTTTCTCTGACCTTCATTTGAAGCCTCCTTATCCTTCCTTACATTGTTGGTAGAAGATTCATTGGTCTTGTCCCGACTTAGAATAACAATGTCCTTTTCTCTGTTTTGATCTACAGGGGTTGTTTCTTTGTCTTACACATCTCTTTGAGAATTTTTCCTTTTCTGATTCAATGTAATGGGAACATTCCTACTCCTCAAATTGTACTGCTTTTGCAAATAGATGAGAGCATTCTGATAACCCCTTAGGTATTCCTCGGTCTGCACTGCCCACGAATCATCATTTGCAAGGACAAACTGCTGATCACTTGGTGCAAGAGAATCTTGAGAGAGTTTATCTTCCTTAGTTAGAAAAGTAGGTAGTCGATCTTCCTCAAAGAAATGGTTTGCTACAACAATATCTTCTTCATCTTCTTCTGAGCCTTGAGTGTACTTTTACTGAAATGGAGTCCTGATTTGTCCTTGAGGATCTTGATTTTTTTGTTCATTCTGCTTGTTTCTTAATTGTGACTGCTATTTTCCCCTATAATTTGGATTCCTTATTGAAGTCTCTACTTTCCAATCTACAATGGTCATTCTATCCATCATTCTTTCCATGGTTTTAATAAGAGTGTCGATTTTACCATCAGAAGAAGCAGAGGATTCCTCCTTAATGGTAACTTTCTTCTATGGTTTTAATCTAGACTTCTTGATCATCAAATTATCTTCCACACTCATGACATTTCTCTGCATTTCTTCTAAAGTGGCATGGTCTCTCTCCCTAAGTTGATAAGCCATTTTTGGGTCAATGGCATTAGGATAGTAGAGGAGTGCTAGACCAAGAGGAGGTTTCATGTCATTAGGGATAGAATTGTACACATTATTGAATCTAGTTGTGAACTCCTGCGCTATTTTATTCGAATTTCTCTTCATGGAATTGTATTCAGTGAAAATATGAAATGGATTCTTCTTTTGTTCCCACTAGGCTAGGAGCAACTCTATTAGCTACTGAGAGCTATTAATGGAACCAACTGCCAAACTATGAAACCACTTCTTAATCTCTATGGTATAATTCTCATTTTAGTGTCCTCTTCATCAACTTCTTCAAGATCGGTGAAATCCACAAGTTTCTCAACATGATTTTGAGCTATGATTTATGAATTTCAATAAAAAAGAGGAAGCCTTTGGCCATAGTTTTGAGGTAGGGCTACAAGTTAACTAGGTAATGCTAGAGGGGTAAACCTTGCCATCACTGTTGGAGGAAGTTGTACGGGAACTAAAAATGGTTGTGTTGATTGGGATGATGATGTCTATGGAAGTAATGATGGATTAAGAATGACAGATGTAGTGGCTGACGTATTTGGTGGTATGGTAGATGAAGTAGCAGTGGACAAAATTTCAAGTTGATATTGAATGCAGGCCTTCTTGGTGGTGATTTGAAGTTGGTCAGATAGACTTTGGATCTTATAAAATTTTGACCAAATCTCGTGATCAGTTTTAGAAAACAGGGATTTAGAAGAACGCAAATAAGAATAAAACTTGATAGGGTCAAATACTACCTATGAAAGGAAAGATTCATACTTTGATTGGAAAAGAGATAACTCAAATTGGATATCAAAAGAAAGATCTTCAACAGTAAACAATTGATCAGGCAAAGAAGTAGTTCTTACCAATTTATGAGCTTCACTTTCAAGAAGACGAGATTTGAGTTTCCTAAGAAATTTCTCTTGATCATGTACAAAAAGTGTTGGATTTGGGTCAGGGTTTGACCTCGTGTGTCTTTTAGGAGCCATAATTTAACACCTTAACTTGATGTGATTTAGATCAGCCTTCTTTGAATACTCTAACCTATCACCCATAAGGCCATTCTTGAATGCACTTGTAGACCTAATCCCAGGAATAATATATCAGTCGTCTCCTTAGAAACGATGCCAAAAGGTTATCCTCCTCAATATCCCAAGGTTGAGAAAGGAGATTGACGGAGGTAACCTCAAAGCACTTAGCGTTTAGCAACTAGCCTTGCTAAACTAGAGAGGGATCTCTCTATGAACTCATGGCGACTGATGATTGGAGTGGGAAAAGATGTTAGGCTAGATATTTTCAGCTCTCTGGTTTTGAAAATTTTCTGGTTTTTCTGGGTCGATAGTGAAAATCAGGGAACTAGGTCAAAAGATAAAAGCTTTCAGCTACAAGAAACATAAAGGAGCAGGGTAGGTATGCTTTTGTGATACTTTGGGGTTTTTCTGATGTAATGTAGGATGGAAAAGAAAATTTTCAAAATGAGCATGGAAAGCGTGATTTAATTTATCAGAAGATAGGTAACATAAACATGAAATTCCTAACAAAATAGAGCTTAAATTTAAGAATTATGTTTAAAACCTCTTAGGAAAATCACTAAAGAGCATATATATCGAAAGGAGATAAAATCATCATTCATATAAACTATTAATAAAAGAAAAACATTATCGCAAACTCATAACACAAGAATTCCTAAATAATAGCTGCAATTGGCCTTTGATTTCCTGTAAAAGATTATGAGTACAAGATCCAAAACTTTCACTCTCTGATGTCCAACCTATTCTATGACTGAAAAATAGATACAAATAGACTAAAAACCATCTTCCCCTCTCTCATCGTCAAATCCTTCATTTTAGGAACCGATTTCCTAAAGTGCTCAACGAAACCCTAATGTCTAGGGAGATTAAAACAAATCCTTCTTTTGAACTTTAACTGAACAAATCCTCATAAATGAGGCCTAAATTTAGATGAAAAAAACCCTAACAAGCTTATTTACCTCTCATTATATCATAATTACATCAAAGACTAGTAATTACATCATGAAAACTTGAAACTAGCTAATAGAACTGAGAAACAGGAGTTTTAGGAAAAAACGTAGCGAATTCAGGCAAACATTTAGTGTGTTAGGAGAAAATGCAACGAAATTGGTGGAAATGACTTTTGGAAGCCATTCCGAGGTCCAAATCCTGAACTGAAAATTTTTGGAGATAAATCTGTATGTCTTCTACATGATATAATCCTCAAGAACTGAAAAAGGCTACTCCTAGCCTTCCAAAACTTCATTCTCCCAGACGTACTCCAAAAATGCAGCGATCTCTTCAAAAAGAGGGCAGAGGGGTGATTTTTGAGTGGTTTTTGGCTTTTTCCACCTACCAGAACCTGCTAAAAGTTTGCTCCCAGAGGCTAGAAGTGATGTAAAAGTGATGAAGAATCCAAATATGCAAAAGAAATTGTCATTTGGAGCTTGCCATCAAAATCGCAGCGTGGGGCATGCTACGTTTTTTTACCTAGTGACTATTTCAAAATTTGCCAAAATTTCACAAAAATTTCTTCAAAATTGGTCCAGAGTTGCTCCATGAAGACCTAAGATGGTATACTATTCTATGAGGTAAGCATCAACAAGAAAATCCAACTTAAACCTATCTTTTTGCTTGATTAGGGTGTCCTTGAGTTTTTCCTTCAACTACTCGATCTTGACTTTGGAGATTTGATTCCCTATATAGTAATGAGCGACCATGTGTATTTGCAATTTGTTGTCTTTATTGGCCCTCTTAACGATATTTTCCAAATGGAAATTTATTTTTTCAAGACATAACTCCCTATTTTGATTCATTTCAGCTACAATTAGGTCATCTGAAGACATTTTCTCTTTTGGTGGAGATTGTTCTCTTTGTTGCTAAAGTTCCCTTTGGAGACCTCTAGTCCTTAGCCTCTTCCTTTTCACCTGTTCTAGATGCTCATATGAATCATCTATGTCAACTACTACTTTTCCCTTTACATCTTCTTTACTAACATCAACCTTATGCTTATTCAGGAGTAGTTGATTTACCTTCAATTGCTTATTCTCTTGCTCTAGGAATGAAATCATGAAATTGGCCTTAGAAAAGTTGTCCTTAAGATCATTGATCTTAGAATATTTCTCCATGATGACCTGCTCTATTGTCTTATGCTCTTCATTAAACTTCAAGTATACTATATCAGTGTCAAGTTGGAATGGCTCCTCATCATGCAAAGGTGCCTCATGTTGTGATCATGATCCCTTTTCCACTGATGTATGCTTGGCCACTTCCACAATGTTTGGAGCAAACACAAGCCTCCTTACTATTTGTCATGTTTGATTTACCTCAGCCCTAGGTGTCCTCTTGACTGAAATTATGCTATATGAGCCAATCTCCATATGCTTGGATGGTGTTCATGGTGTAGTTTGGCCAATAGACTAACTAGTAGAAGACAAAAAGGAATTTGAATGAATGAATGTCTCCCAATTGATGTTCATTTGTGAAAGATGATGAAATACAATGATTTTTATGAGGACATGGTGAAAAAGGTTGGTTTTATGATCACTTTGTCTATGTTGCATCTTCTCTAACATTTTAACTAAGCTCGTGTAGAGGTAGAAGGATAGGTTAAGTGGTTTTATCCCTATGAAATGCATGAGAAATATGACATGATACTTGTAAAATCTCTAAAATCTTCCCTCACATGTAAAATACTTCATAATGACCCTCATCAATGGAGGAAACTTCTGAAGGATTTGTCCAAAAGGAAAAACTTTCTTGATGGTGTATTTGTAGTGACCTTTGATGAAGGGTTTTTAGTTTTGCACATTCAAGTCTAGGCTCTTAAACCACTTTTATGCATTGTTTTTGATCCCTATGGCTGCTACTATGGCTTTAGTTGAAATTGTGAAGCTGACCCCTTCAACAGTGACCTTATCTCTCCTAAGGTTAGTAGCAAACAAGCTTGTCAACTTGACATGATACTTGACTTGTTAAACTGTCTCCCAAAACCATAAACACCCTACATTATGGACAATTTTCTTGGACAATGAGGAGGAAATCACCTCATGGGTGTTGAGTAGTTCATATCTTGATACTTGGCCTCCCTTTTTATAAGATTTCTTTTCTTCCTCCATGTTGATAGTTTGCAAGACAAAACCCTAGTGGGAAAAACAAGGGAAGTGAGTGAGGGGATAGGATGAAGGGTTTAGGGAAGGGAAATGAGGGTAAGAAAATTTATTGAAGTAGTTAAGGGTGTTAGGGAACTTTGGGAAGTTGAAAGGGATGAAACGAGTGTATGATTTAGCGTAGGGAATTTTTACACAGTCCCAACCATGAAAACTGCCAAAAACACAATGTGGGGACAAATGGAGGTTATGCACCATAAAAAAAAGGAAATACAGTTGATAGGAGGTATCAATAGACCTTAACCTACTTATAGACTATTGATGAAGACTTCAATTTCCTTTGGGAACCCTTGAAAACAAGTTTTATGGCTTTTTGAGTGAAAATGCAGTGTGGCTGCTAAAAATGCAGTGTAGTTGCTGAAAACATAGTGTAGCTACTTGAAATCTATTTTTGGTGTATCCTTTGGCCCTGAAAATACTAAGGATGTGCTTGCTGGTGAGTGAGAGCTCTTTTTTAATGAAATGAATGATATAAACAAATTGTGATGGTCTTTTATAGATTGTGGAAGTCAATTCCTTCATAGTGGTGGGGTGGCCCACCATATGTTTTTCACTTTTTCTTTGAAAACTATGTAGCTTTGGAAATTTCAATGCATATTTGGAATATTAGAACGTATTACATCATATTTAAAATAAATTACACTTTGAAACGAAAATGTTTAGAGAAAATTCCCTATTATTACTTCATTTGCCGGATTTATGAATGAAATGACAGATTTTGATGAATTTGACCCTAATGAATTAATGGTGACATTGAGCTGCATGAGGATCATCATGATATGAATGAGATGATGATGATGAACTTTCAGTGATGTCACATCCAACTGAGTGATGGTAATGAGCAGAACATGAAATTTTTTGAATGGAGAAGTAATAGACCCAGACACACTAGTGAGTGACCAAATCTTTATTTTGAAAACCTAATGAAATGATAAAAATTTGACTTGAGACCCTAACAAAAATCTTGTAAGAGCATATTTCATCACTGGTGACTGGCATGAATGGAAAGCACTAACATAGTTCACGGATACTTGATAAACCATTTTGTCAAGTTTTACCCCTTTTTTTTATTTTGTTTTTTTAATTTCTAAAATCAATTAATTGACCACAAAGAAAATCCTTCATGTGGAAATACTCCGTAGTAAATATTAGGTTAAGACTAGTGGAAATGATTCTTGAGTCTACCAATCAAGGAAACTCCCCTGATGGGAATCCTAGTCCTTTTCCCTCTTTTGGAATTATTGGTACTCCTTATATGGCAACATTGTCCCTTCCTGGATTTACCATTGGTTTTCCGGTTTGGTTATTTTCAACCCATATGGTTCCAAGTGTCCAAAATGCTCCTCAACCAAGATCTCCTCCACCTAAACCATATCAACCTCCAGTGGATCTTAAATTTGACCCTTTACCTTCTTCACCCTTCCATTCTTCTTCTTCTTCTTCTTATTCATCTGTTGAAAACATGTAAGTTAGTAACGAGGTGGATAAGAAGAAGAAGAAATATAAGCAAGAGGGCAACCAAGAAATCGACGCTACTAATGCAATCGATGTTGACAAACCTTCCAGTCAACCACATAAAGTGAAATTCCCTTACAATATTTGCAAGGGTGACCACCTTCTTCAAGAATGTCCTTGTATTCCCAATATATTAGAAGTGTGGTCCACATGTTCATATCGACCTTTGTCATCAACCTTTTGAGATCATTTTGGTGATAAACCTTCAACTCGTGAGAGTAAAGTCCACGGGAAAAAGAGAACAGTAAAATTTCCATGTAGGTTATGTGAATCGAATCATCATATTAACATTTTTCCTTATATGGATGAAGCCTTGAAAGTGTTGTATAACCTTACCACTTCTCAAACTCGTCTTCTGACTGGTTATCGGAAGTTGCCCCTTAATCCTCCACTAGTTGATCAAGTGATTGATCAGAACTCATCTTCGGTCAATCCCACTCTCTATGAAAGTGAATATCATGATTCCATTTCCAAACAACCATTGGTAGAGGGAATGGTTGACCCGATTCCACCTTTAGGTGATCACACCTTTCTTATAGAGAGTGAACCTCATACCACTCATGTTCTTCTTGTTTTGTCAGATTCCAATGAGTTGGATGGAAATCCTCTTGTTCCCATGATACATGGGGACGATTCTCCTATTCCCATGATCCATGGGGTTGATCCTCCTATTCATGTAATGCAAGTGGGAAATTCTCCCATTTTTATGGCACCCCCTCCAAGTAGTTTAGTCACTTTATTTGATTAGAGTCGATTAACAAGATATCATCTTCCTTCTTACGTGCCTTTTCAGATCATAGTATAGGCTTACAATGTACCCATACCTAGCACAAACATAGATGAAGTCACATTTATTAGTATTCTATCTTCAACTACTTGGAAACCTTTAGGCTCTCGGCAGCTTGTGCCCATTACCGAGAATTTGTTAGCTTTTAATAGAGGAACCACTCAACAGTTAGGTATCCTTCCTAAGTTGCCTATTACTTTGGGATGAAAAATTGTCTATCTCAATGGGATGGTTGTCCAAAGCCCTTTAGATTTTAATCTAATCCTTCGACGGTATTATGTTTATGTGATGGGATCTCTTCTCTCTTCTCTCTTTCATGTCATATGTTTCCTGCATGAAGGAAGAATTCTGGCCATTGATCAAATTTCATTTGTTAGTACTAATATGGCTCCCGATCAACCATCTTCCCTAAATGGTCCATCTATGCAAGTGGTATCACCCCTGCCATAGGTTAATTATGTGTCCACTTTTTCCATGCCCACGTCTATTGATGATCTAGTCAATGATATAGCGCATCATGTACTAGGGGCATTGGAGCCTAATCTTTCCATTAGATCCTTTGACATGTATCCCTTCTAGAGCATTGTTCTCCCATCTGATGAGAACCTCTTGGAAGCCATGGTCTCTTATAGTCCATGATCAAAGTCATGAGGATAGTTCTTTTACCATGTCAGCGTTGTTAAAAAATGAAATAGGTTCCCACGAGGATAGTTCTTTTACTATATCAACCTCCTTAAAAAATGAAATAGGTTCCCACGAGGACATTTATTTTACTATGTCAACCTCGTTAAAAAAAAAAACATGGTGTCGAGGATAGTTCTTTTACCATGTCAACCTCATCAAAAAATGAAATAGGTATCCATGAGGATAATTTTATCACTATGTCAACCTCGTTAAAACATGAAATGGGTCCCCATGAGGATAGTTCTTTTACTATGTCAACCTCGTTAAAAAATGAAATAGGTCCCTATGAGCATGGTTCTTTTACTTGTGTCAAGCTCATTAAAAAATGAAAGAAGGTATCATGAGCATGGTTCTTTTCTTGTGTCAAGCTCGTTAAAAAATGAAGCAAATCCCCTTCTAGTTCGAGTGTTTGATTAGATCCCTTAAAATCCCAGTCGAGACTTTCACTTGATCTGATAAGTGATCCTTCATTCCATCCACCTGTTAGTAACCAGTAGTCTACTTCGGTGAATGAAATGAAGCTTTGGGGCCATGTAACTCAAATTGATTCATTATGCTGGGGGCATGCAAACTCAACGCAAGCATAGTTTAACTTTGTTTTGAGCTTGTTTAAAAATGAAACCAAACCCAAGAATAATTTGTTTATCTTTCAAGCTTGTGTAAAAATGAAACTAGATCCAAGCATAGTTTTCTCTCATGTTTCAAGCTTGTGAATAAATGAAACCATCTTCAAGTATTCTTAAGCATAGTTTCCAATTTTTCAAGCTTGTGTAAAAATGAAACCATTCCCACTTTGCCCCTCGTGATTTTCATTTTTATCAGCCTATTTTTTCAAGATGAACCTTGGTTTCTTCATTCCATCATCACCATCTCTTTGGCCGATCATAAGCTTTCACTTGGTTTTTTTACCCTTGTTTGGGAACATCTACAATGAGTGTTCTTATTAGCCAACCTCTTGACTTTTACATGTTTTGAACAGTTCCATCATGACCAGAACTAGTTGCTATCATTTTATACCACTCATTCCTCCAGGTGGAGTCTTATTTTAGCTCTTTTAAGACTCAAGAAATATGGAAATATTGTCGAGAATTTGACTTTTCGATCCTGTAAGAGGAAATCAAAACACGTCTACTCAGTAGAATTTTAACCCTTTTCCAGAATGAGATAGACTAGATACGAAAAATGAATACCTTAGTTGAACATGGCTAAGAGCTTCTCCCGAGTATTGTTTTATACCTTTTTGGACTTAAGAGGCTATCGACAAAAAGGGACCTTTGGAGTTTTATTTTCTGACTCTTTTTCAAACTCTATAAACATGAAAAAGGTGTCGAGTTACCGCTCCTTCGGACTCATAAAACTTAAACAACATAGGACTTGTCACCATGACGAGATCAAGCTACTCTTTCCTAGGGCTCGTTAAACTTACTAGGATTGATTCATTTGAAGGATGAACTTATACAACAAGCATATGGCATCCTTTTCAATCTTGTGATTTAAAATAAAGAGGTACTCGCTAGAAATAGCAAGGTAAAAATGGAAGTAAACGTGTCTTGTATTCTGTGTGAAAGGTAGCATATCGCTATTGAACATGACACTCATATGTATATTTTGTCAAGTTTAGGATATCCTTTCTTTTCCACTTACCTTCCCGAGTTTGGGAAATATGTTTGCCTCTGATTCAATCACCCATGTTGTCACCATGACCTCTAATCCCATTTTGAGTCAAATGATGCCAGAATCCAGAGTCATGTCACCAATATGTTCAAGAGAAGTCCTATTTTCAAAATCAAGATTCCTATACTTATTTGACCCCCTCTGCTGATATATCCTATGTTTTGTGTCGATGATGTGGGAAAATTTATTTCCCTCCTTTGACGGATCACTTTCTATCGAGTTCAACTCATTATCGAGGAAGATGATTTATAAATTCCCTTTCAGTACCTTGGAGCTTTCATTACTCAATGAAAAATTCTTTGTGTTAAACGATAGGCTTACATCATTGGCCTTCGATCGAATGATTCTGCAAGTGTTCGACTTCAACTCATGTATTCACACTTGAAGATTGTAGTAGTGTACCTTGAGGGCCATCATCATTATTGGTGGTTTCTCTCATGCCTATTAACCATTTACATTATTGACCGATAATAAGGTGGTTTCTACTATGTTCGATGTCAACACATATATTCACATGGTTAGGTTCATACTTTGGTCAGGATAGAGATGAAAACCTTGGATATCATCTGTTAAAATACAAGTTGCAAGGAGTTATTGAGTATTCATGATTGTATACGTGATCCTTTTCATACGGATGGCTGCATCCATGTCGTGGATCCTTATGGGATCCTTAGACATGATCCTTTTTGACGAGGATGGTTATGCCCATACTGTGGATTCGTGTATTATATTTTGATGCCTATTCAGATATATTATCAGACATATGTATATATCAGAGATGTCATATATTGTATCATGTTTGATTTGTAGGTCTCCTGATGGTGGTCAACCAAGTTCCTTACCTTAATTGATAACGCACTTCAACCATCACTTCTTGTTCTTGTCTCATGCTTTAGGGGACATCTATTACATAGTATTTTGTCACATTGCCAAATTTGTACCCAAAGTGTCGTCCTTTGTGCCACTACCATCACAAATGTCGTAAAGTGACAAAATTTGTGTAAACTCAGTCACCATGAATTATATGCTCAACACATCCATAAAGAGATGGAGAACTAATGTATTCAAGTAATTCTGGAAAAACATGTGAAAACCCCTAATTTGCAAGACCAACTCTACTTTTAGTAGGAAAATATGTGTTGGTAACCTTTTTTCTAACTAGTGACTAACGTTGGTAGTGCGACTTTTGATAGGAAAATACATGTTGATCCTCTTTAGGTAGTTTCTCCAAAAATGGAGAAAAATCTTCTCTTACTAGAAGCCTCGATAATGGTGAGCTAGTTGTTGTTGGATGAAGATATGGTCGAGTACTCCCATTAGATCCTCTGATCCTACCTTTAGGGATCTTACATTTGGGATAAATACCTTCCCCCTTTGGTGTATCTCTAACCTCCTCTCCATCACTATAAATCCATTATTCCCTTTCCTCAATGGGTTGGTCATTGCTAGTCGCCATTCTTCTACTCGATTGTGCTTAGATGTTGCCATTTTAGTGAGAGAGGAAAGGAGATCTTGCTAAGTTTGGCTTGGACTTGGAACCATCTTGAAGTAAGCCTTAAGCTTATCATAAGCTTATCTCTGATTGTTTTATTAGTACAATACTCCTTGATCTATTTTATAACTTATATTTGAATGCATATTTTATGATCTCTCTTGCAGTTATTTGGACACAAGGAATAACGAGGAGCGAGCCTCAGAGCTAAGGTATCAGGATCATGATCAAAGGTCAAGCACGTAGGAGAGATGTAGGTTATCTCCCTTTATCATTTGTCATTCTGATTTAGGTTAGGGAAGTTTTCTTGTTTTGTCACAAATGTTAGTAGATCCACACATTGGGCTAGACGGATCGTTTCTATCCATAGAAGGGACTGCCTAGTTAATAGGACCAAATAAATAACATGGTCACCAACTAATTTAAAATACACACAGTGATATTCTTTGCTTCTAGTGAAGCCAAGTCCCTGTATATATGTATCATAGTTCTAATACCACATCGTTGGTGAATGTTTTAACCCATATAAAGACTTTTTTAACCTCCATACCAGTTATTTCTTACGCTTTACCACAAAGCCTTCAAGTTGCTTCATGTAGATCTCCTGTTCCATATCCCCATGAATAAATGTTGTCTTCACATCCATTTGTTCTACCTAAGAATCAAAAGAAGCACCAACTAATAAAAGTAATCTAATAGAAGCTACCTTGGCAATAGAAGAAAAATATCACGAAAATCAATTCCCAACACCTGGGAATAAAATTTTGCTACCAACCAAGATTTTTATTTCTCCACCTTGCCTTCTGCATTCATCTTCTTCTTAACCACTAATTTTCTTCCAATAGGTTTCCTTCCAGCCGACAACTCCACTAGATATGAAGCCTTATTTTTGTCCAAGGATGCCATTTCATCATCCATGGCCTCTTTCCATAGTTTCCTGTCCTCTGAATTTACTACCTCCCTAACAGTTCTGGGATCATCATCAGTAATAGATAAATAAAAATTTGAACAGAAAGCAAGTGGTCTATACCTTTTTGGGTGCCTCCTTTCTCGAACTGATCTCCTCATGGTTGGAGTTTGTGGCTCTTCATATTCTAATTCCTCTTCTTCTATAGAGTCAGATTCTTCCTCCTTTAGCTCAAACTCTATCTTCTCAAGTTCCTTTGGTAGGACTTCAAGTTTAATAACATCTATCACCTCTCTAAACACCACATCATGGCTATACACAACCTTCCTTGTTTTTGGGTTCCAAAACTAATAACCTTTTAAACCATCCTTATACCCAATAAAGATGCACCTTTCAAATTTACTATCCAACTTGGTTCTTTTCTCCTTTGGAATGTGTACATATGCATCACATCCAAATACCCTTAGATGTGAAAGAGAGGGTTTCTTACCCGTCCATACCTCTTGTGGAGTCTTATCCTCCAATGCCGATGAAGGTGATCTATTGACCAGGTAACATGCAGTCTCAACCGCCTCTGCCGAGAATTCCTATCCTAACCCAACATCACTGAGCATGCTTCTTTCATTTTAAATCAATGTCTTGTTTATTCTTTTTGCAACTCCATTTTTCCGAGGTGTGTATGGAGTAGTCTTCTACCATGTTATACCACACTTCTTATAGAACTTTTCAAATTATTTCTTACAGAATTCTCCATTGTTGTCTGTTCTCAACACCTTTGTTTTCTTCTTTGTTTGGTTTTTGACCATAGCCGTAAATTCTTTAAACTTGTCAATGACTTAAGATTTATTCCTAGGGAAATATATCCATATATTCCTTGAGAAGTCATCTATAAATGATAGCTAGTACATAAAATTACCCAGTGATGGAACCGACACAGGTCCAAACACATCAATGTGTAGAAGCTCTAATATCCCTTTCACCCTCATAGCACCAAAGAGGAAACTCACGAAATTCTACTTCCCATATGCACAATGTTCACAAAAATCAAAATCCACAGATAAATTAGACATACCTTTTACCATACCATTACCATGAAGTATTTGAAGGCCCTTCTCTCCAATATGTCCAAGCCTTTGATGTCATAGCATAGTCTTTTCTTGAGAGACCATCAGATTTTTTGCCCCACTTTCAGGAACTATAAAACTGTTGCACCCATCAATAACAGTACTACCCACAAGCTTGTATAAAGTTCCAATATAAACTCCCCAAATCGATACTACTTCTCTTCGAACCATCTTGCATGTATCTTTCTCGAACATTTTTTTACACGTGCGTCATCCATCTTTCTTACATAAATCAGATTCTGGTCAATTCAAGAATATGCAAAACACTCGGAGGTGTTCTAATCCTTCTAGCTTGCAACTTTAGCTTGACTTTTCCATGTACAAAGATTCTAGCCTTCCTGTAATCCCCTAATAAGACATCACCACCACCATATTTCTCATACTCATAGAACCACTCCCTGTGGGGAGTGAAGTGAAAGGATGCACCTGAGTTAATCAACCACACCTCATGATCTACATGTGTACGTGAAGAAGAAGCCAAGTACACATCCCATCCTTCTTCTGAGGTGGTTTTTGCCTATGCATAAGGAGAAACATCAGATCCCTTTCCTTTATCAAGAGATTGAGATCTACAGCCCTTTTTGAGGTGTCGTTCCTTTCCACATTTTTGACACAACTTTACAGGTTTTCCTGAAGATTCTGTATTTGGATCTCCCTCTATATTTGGATCTCCCACTCAAGAGCTTATTTTGTTTATGTTCTAGGACCGTCCTCATACAGATAAGGTATCACAATTCTAACCCTCCATAATTTTCCATCTCATCTCCTCTGATAGCAAGGATGAGACTACTTCATCAAACTGCAAGGTAATTGTATTACTACCTAGTGCAACAACCAGACTATCCCACAAATCTGCTACATAAAACAAAAAAATAATGCACTGAAATTTTAAGATCAACATATCACAATTGGTTTACCATGGTATTAAAGGCACTTAGATGCTCTGTCACTAAGTCTCCATCCTTTATCCTCATGTTATACAAATTTTTCTGTATGAACAGTTTATTCACCAGAGACTTATATTGGTACAAAGTCTCTAACTTGTCCCACAAAGGCTTTTCCAAGGCTTCCCCTGATACATTCAACAATATTGAATCTAAGATACATAACCATAATGTGATCTTTCCTGTCTGATCCAACTTCTTCCAGTCTTCATCGGACATTGTTGTTGGTTTAGTACTTGGATCTATCACGATCCATTAATCTTTATCCACCACCAGATCCTCCATCTTGAGTTTCCACAACTCAAAACTTGTACCATTAAATTTATCGATCTCTATCTTTCCACTACTCACCATCTTCTTTCACCACAAGAATCGATCCCATAGATCTCCCACTGAACAGGGTCTACCATAAGCCCAATAAAAAACCCTTAGCAACAAAGGTGTCTCATTGAAATCGAAACAACTCTGATACAAAATTTAGGTTTTAATCTTGTATTGAAATTACTTTCATACGAGTCTAAAAACAGAAAATAAACAATGGTGAGAGAATAAAACACAAAACATATATACACAAATATTTTCCCCTGGATTCAAAAAGGGAGACTACAAGATTAATTTTTCACTATTTTCCTTTCCATGTTACAATACATATATATACATGTCAAAGCATCCATGAAACCCAATCCATTAACCCTGAATTAGAACATAAACAAAGTTATCTTGACCAGTTCTACAAGATACCATGGGTATAAAACCATCATGCCCAAAACCATGTGCCAAACCCATGCACAAAACCACAGGTAGGTCCTCCCACCTAATATAGGGTCCAAAAAAAATAATCCAAACCCATTACCTCAGACCTCTTAGAGGGGAGATATCGCCCCCCTCAAATCCTCCAGTAGGGGGGGTATGCACCCCCAAGTGACCGCCCCGCTACTCCTGGTGCAATCAAAGGGGACTTGGCCATCCCCCCCTCTAACCCCTCGACTTTGTAGCTGGCTAGTCGTGGAAAGAATATAACACACACCCAACAAATTGGAAAGGAAAATCTGGAAAGAACATGGAATGTGGACTTGCTCTATCAACACATAATCAAGAAAACATATGGTATGTGGATAGTGGTTGCTCCAAGCATATGACTTGGGATAAGAGAAAATTTATGGTGCTAAAAGAAAAGGAAAAATGGAACAATGTCACTTTCAAAAACAATGCCCCAACAAGAATTAAGGGTAAAGGCATAATCATTCTTGATGAAAAGAATAAATCCCAAAATGTGTTGTATGTAGAAGGTCTCAAGCATATTTTGTTTAGTGTAAGTCAAATGTGTGATAATGGATTTAATGTGACTTTCAATTCAATGAATGTGAGATCTGAAATAAAGAAAATGGAAATATGGAGGGAAAAACAGTCATAACTCACAATAATGTATATGCGTTTGATGACTCTAGAGTAAGATGATATTTAAGCAAGTCAAGTGAAGCCTGATAATGGTACAGGAGACTTGGTCATATGAATTTTGGTAGTCTAATAAGATTCATCACACTGGGAGTTGTAAGATATTTTCTAGGATTGTTAAGGTTTGATAAGTCAATCTACAAGCCATTTCAATTTGGTAAGTAGACTAGGAGTCATTTCAAGACAAAAGAGATTTCTTCATATAGACCACTAGAGATAATTCATATAGATATATATGGCGCAACTAGATCGAAAATCCCAAGAGGAGAAATGTATTTTATGTTTCTTATTGATGATTTTACCAAAGCCACTTGGATCATGCTCTTAAAGGAAAAATCAGAAGCATTTAAAAACTTTAAAAATTTTAAAGCTCAAGTGTAAAATGAAAAAGATCTCAAAATCAAATGCTTAAGATCAGACAAAGGAGGATAATACACTTCAATAGAATTTGAATAATTATATGAAGCGAATGGCATAAGAAGGCAATATTCTATGACTAGAAATCCATAACAAAATGGAGTAGTTGAGAGAAAGAACACAACAATATAGGAAATATCCACAACTATGGTGGATGAAGCAAATGTACCTCACATCTTCTGGGGAGAAGAAAAAAATGTAGCATTCTACCTATCAAACAGAAAACAACTCAGGCCTAATAGCGATAAAACTCCCTACGAGTTGTAGAAGGGAAGGCCTATATCAGTTAAACAATAAAAGGTTTTTTGGATCAAATTATTTATCAAAAGGACTGATAAAAATATCAAAAAGTTTGATTCACACATTGATGAGGGTATATTACTTGGGTACTCTGATCGAAGTAAAGGATACAAGTACTACAACAAATGAACGAAGAAGGTTGAGGGTTGCATTCATGTAGTAGTAGATGAAATAACTTCACAAACTGAGTCCTTCAAAGGAAACATGAACTCAAATGGAAAAGAGAGTTTAGAAATCAGGCCCTTAGATCAAGATGCAACAGATTTAGATAATGAAGACATGGAAATGAGCACAAACACAAGGCCCAATGCACCTTCCATGTATGTACAAAAATATAACCCTGATAATTAAATTATTGGAGATCAAAGACTCAGTGTTGAAACGAGCAGGAAATTTGTTGGTAGTTCAACTTGTGCAAATATTGCTCCGCTATCTTAGGTTGAGCCTAAAAACCTCAACCAGTGAAGTGAGGACAAGTTCTAGGTGAGAGCTATGAATGAAAAACTTGACCAAATGGAGAATAATGACACTTGGGAGCTTGTTCAAAGAAACAAAGAGAAAAATTTCCTAGGTACAAAATAGGTATTCATAAAGAAGATAAATGAGCAGGGTGGAGTAATTAGGAACAAGGACCAATTAGTTTGCAAAGGGCATGCCCAGATAGAAGGGATAGATTTTGAGGAAACCTTTACAATAGTAACTAGACTGGAAGCTATGAGAAAATTTCTTTCCTTTTCCAATCATAAAAACGTCAGGGTATATTAGATGGATGTGAAGTCATAATTTATCAATGGAGATTTGGAGGAAGAATTTTATATTGAGTAGCTAGAAGGATTCACGCTCACCGAAAATGAAGGATTCATGTGTAAACTGAAAAAGACCTTATATAGATTCAAACAATATACTAGAGCCTTTTATGCAATATTGTATTGATACCTTCAGAAATAATGCTTTAAGAAAGGTACTCTAGACAATAATATATACATAAAGTTTGAAGAATATCATCTACTAATTGCAGTTGTGTATGTGGACGACATAATATTTGGCAGTGATCTCGAACAATTGGGACGTCAATTTGCAAGTTGCATGCAAATAGAGTTCAAGATGTCCATGATCGGAGAATTATCATTTTTCTTAGGACTGAAAATTTTTCAATCAAAAAATGGGGTATTTATCTCCCAATCCAAGTACCTACGAGAAATGCTGAAGAAATTTTGGCTGGAAGATTGCAATCTAGTTAGCACTCCTAAGGTTACAAACTAAAAATTGTGCAAAGAAGATGAGACACCACTAGTAAATCAGACTAAGTACAAATCAATGATAGGAATATTGTTGTATCTCACGGCTTCGAGACCAGAATCATGCAAGCAGTGGGCCGAGTGGCCAGATTTCAAGATTTTCCTCATGGAAGGCATGTCATCATTGTCAAAAGGATCTTCAAATATTGTCAAAGAACAACTGATTATGGACTATGGTATGCTAAAAGCAAAGAGTTTAAGTTGAAGGCCTATACTAATGCTAATTGGGCAGGAAATATTAATGACAGGAAGAGAACCCCAGGTCTAGTATACTTTTTGGGAAACTGCGTAGTGTCTTGGGTCAACAAGAAACAAGCCTCCATTTCTCTATCAACTTCTAAAGTAGAATATATTACATCTACCACTTGTTTCTCAAAAATTATTTGGATGAAGACGACCTTAAAGGACATTAAGGTAGAGTTGATTGGTCCTATTCCATTCATGTGTTATAATACTAGTGCCATCAATGTCTCTAAGAATCCTGTCATGCACTCAAATACCAAGCACATCCCTATCAAGTTCCATTTCTTAAGAGAGAAGGTTGCAACCAGTGTTGTTCAAATTTAATATGTGGCCACTAAAGACCAAATTGTAGATATATTTACTAAGCCACTGGCAACAAAACCTGTTGACTATCTCAGGTAGTAGATAAGAGTTGTGACTTCTCCTCCCAAATGACTCAACTATAGTGTGTGTTGGAAGCTACTCAACATGTGGGATCAATTGAAGAGTAGAATGCAGTGGTTTAGGGGGGAATATTCAAGGGAATCCTTTTTCATTGATGCCAAAGGGGGAGTATATTACTAGTGCATCAAAGAATAACAATAATGAAGAATACCATGCCTAGTTTTAGGAGGAGCTTATGTTATTTCTGTTAATCCAAAAGGGGGAGATTGTTGGACAGTAGGAATTGTCTCTATGACTAGTGGTGGCAAGAATGTTGGCATTGATGTCAACCTGTTGAAGCCTCGAAAATCACTGCAACAACATGCGGGATGACCACCCAGTCCGAACCTTAAAGCAACTCCTTTTCCGTTTGGAATGGTGGTTCTGACTGGTTCAACTAGGTCCAGTTACCTTCTCTCAATCTCCAATGGCTTTTAAAATATGACTTTCATTCACAAATGGAGAAGAGACATCATATCGACCCTCTTGCTGATCAGACAAGAAAGTGATCCTTAAGCTGATTTGGAGTTCAACCAATCCACTACTAAAGTTTGCCTCTTTGGGAAGAGGAATTCAAAGAATGTAGAAATTATTCTAAATGCAAACTTGTTCGAAGATGCGAGCAAAAGAAACTATCTTAATTCTATCTCAATTAGGCAAATATAGATCTAATCCAACCAAGAGTAGGTATTTATAATATTGGGATTGAAATATGTCTTGTTTATAATGAATATCATGTCAATGAAGTAGTTCAATTAACTAACATTATGGATACTAAACACATCCTATTGAGACCTTTTAACTGAAATAATCAATCAACAACACTCAGGAAGAGGTTTCCAGAATGATCTTGTTGAAGAGAAATCTGCCCAATCCTATTTTATTTGCTCAAAATTCCAATCTTTAATTGCTAGAGCATTCTCATTGGTTGAGATCTTTTTCTCCATATCTCTTCTACTGTTTTCCTGTAAAAAGAAATAAAAAATGAATTAAGATGCAACAATAAAATCAAAATATCATTTCTGGCATTAAAACAAATCCAATCAAATGCAGTTAATTAAATAATTGAAAATAAAATATAAGCTTTCTATTGATGTCTGGGATTATTTAATTAGCTAAGGATAATATTGACGAATGGATCTGCATTGAGAAGAGGCTTGGACAAATTAAAATGCAGAAAATAAAACTCAGAAAATTGATTTTGTTTTAGAAATTCGTAACTTGATATTTTGCCTAATTTTTGACCCAATAAATGACCAAATCTGTTAGTGAAACCTCCTCAAAATGTTTTCCATGATTTTACCTTTCCAATGAGCCGTCATAGGCCTCATTTGGCCAAGTAAAACTCAATCTATGAGCTTCCAAAGTTGATAGGTCAAAACTGCCAAAATTCTGGAATTTCTGTTACTGAGCTAAAAATCAGAATTTTAATTAAAAGTTTAATCCTAAATTAGAATTCTAATTATCTAATAATTAATTCTAATTTAACTATTAATCATAAATTAAACTAATTATTTAATAATATTATTAATTAATCTAACTAACTAATATAATTAACAAATTAATCTAATTAATAATTAATTCAATTATATATATATATATATATATATATATAATATAATATAATAAATTTAAAATTAACTATTATAAATATTAAATATTAAATCTAATATTAAATTAAAACAACACTCACCATTTCACTTCACTCATTCGTATGAGTGTTAGTTTGAAACAAATAAAACATGAGTGTTATAAAAACTATGGTTAAATGCTTGAAGCCCTTTGACTCCTTAGCCATCGCATATCGGCGATCGGGGAATGGAGTTCATTGGGCTTTTTTAAAAGAATGCTACGATAAAAAAATCCTCGATGTGATAAACAATCTCCGATGTGATGTAATAATTTTTTTTTATATGTATTTTTTTATTAACTTTTTAATTTAATTTAATTAATTATATTTAATATATTAATTAATTTAAAATTTAATATTAAACATCAATTTTTATTTTGGTTTTATTTTTATGATTTTAAGTTTCTAAACTACAACCACTTTGAAAATAAAAATAAAAATAAATTACAGCTACTTCGATGCTCTAGGTTTTGGAGATTAATAATTAATTTGGAAATTGAAGTAAATTTTTAAAAACCCAATGTTTCATGATTTGTTTATATCAGTAAATATGAAAAATGTTAGTAATAACTAACTAGGGGTTAATATTTAAAATAAATGCATTATTGAACTAATTTATTTACAAAAATGGAATATTGTAGATTTTGTACATTTTTAACCCAGGCGACATAAATGATTAGACTTCAAATGAGTTTCGTTCACAAACGAGTTGACCAAATGAGGCAAAACAAGTATCAATGGGAAGCTTATACAAAATCGATTTTAACAAAGCAATCAAAACAAGAATCCAAAGAAAATGAAAATTTAACAATCAGGTAAGATAATCAACTAAATAAAAATCCTAAAAGGTGTTTAGCCAAAATTTTTATAGAAAGGGTCCCCATTATTTGAAGTGAACAAATAAAAAATAGCGGGGTTTTGTTTTACCACAACAATGGCAACACACGGGAGGAGAACCAGTTACCTCTATTTGATGAAATTTTCCTAAAATCAAAGTAAAAATAATTAAAGAAGAGAAAATTATTTTTTGGAATGCTTGACTAGGTTCATTAATCTTGAATAAAAGCAAGAAACATCTTACTGTAATTTTCTTAAAATTTCTCATAAATTAAAATATTTCAAAACTCTATATCAGACCTTAATTAGTTTTAGAGATAAAGCAGGGGTCACTTTACAGCTTAGCTTTTAAAATATACTCATTTGTCACAGGTAGAGCCACTGCTGCCAGCAAACATCTATAGTCCCGACAGGGTTACCTTTTAGTCATCAATGATTCAGAATCCCATCTCTTTAAGAATTATTGACCTAGAGATAAATCCATTTATATATGTATTATTTTTTTATTTTTTAGTTCCTAAAAGCCATTGTCCTGGTTTGGTAGCCAGATAGTTGACAATGCCATTCACTGATTATAATTGGACTGAACAAACTGGCTCGTGATGAGACCCCTTGTCTTATAATTGTTTGAAATCATAAGCCATTACCCTGGTTTGTTAGCAGTGTTGGTAATGTCAGTCTATTTTTCCCCTATGATCATGGTAAGTAGGCTCGTGATGAGACCTCTTATCTTTTAAGTTTAAATATATTTCTGGATTATACTCTAGAAAAATATGACTCTTTGGGACGGGGAGAATCATTAACTCCTTAGGAATTAAGAATGACAATTTCAGAGATAAAGGTGCTTCGCTGTAAAGTGCCTTTACTTGGTTAAAAATAACTTTTTTTGACTGATAATCGAACTTTGAAAGATCTTAATAAAGTATTGAAATCTCAAAATGATTACAATTTTGATGAAAAAAAGTTTCTCCAGATTTTATGATACTTTGCCAACTGCTCTTCATCGGTAATCTTTTCCTTAAGTATGTCTACCTTTATAATAAGAAAATCAAACTTTACTAAGAGATTTAAGAAAAAGCTAATAAGTGGACTATTAACAATTCTTCTCCATGTATGCTGACCATTGTTAGGTAACAAGTAGGCCTTCCATATAAATCATGGCAAAGTCACCAAAATTAAAACCAAAAATGAAAGGAAAAGAATTCTTATACTAAAATAAGAAAGAAACCACCAAACAAAAATAAAAATGAAGAAATTTTAAAAGTCAACAGGAAAATCCAAGTTTCACAAGATAAACTCAAGCAAGAATGTTTATACCAATGTCTCAACAATATGAAGAAAAAAGAAAATAATCGCGTAATTATTCCTTTTTATGTCGAGATTTAGAAAAATCATACCTTGCAGGGTTGTAAGTGTATTAGAGTTTTTGGATAGCAGTGACGATAAAATTCAGCCACAATGAAAACTTTCTGTCTGATATCAATCTTCTTGTTTCAAATCATCATCTTAATCATTTTCTAATAAAAGGAATGTTTAAAAAAACAAATTAAAGGATCAGAAGCTTCCTGGTGTAGTTGTTTCGATGAACATTATCGCTGCTTATTGAAATAAAGCCAGGAGAAGAGTATATGACTTCGAAAATATGATCTGGTAGAGGATTGAAAGCTTCAGATGGAGAACTGCAAAACAGATGTTTTATATCAGCATACTTTAAAAACAAAACTAAAGTAATGAAATGGAAATTAATGAATGTGGGTACACGAATCTTACCTGAGAGACATCAGTTTTTCTAATACTAGCTGACTTCTTCTTTTAGTTAACATTAAAAATATGAAGAAGGTAGTCTAACCAAAATCCCATAACCCAAAATCATTATTTATTTTATTTACACTAAAGTAAGCAGTAAAATGCAAAAATGGAATGCTTAGTGCTCAAGGGAATACAAATGCATCAGAATTGAGAATGACAATTTGTAGTAATGACTACTTCTCAAAATATTATAAGTTTCATATAAACTCCATGATTTTATAAATTGTTTAGAATCAAGACGAAATCCAAGATAATAAAATTTAAATATGAAGATACAAAGGTCTTGAATTTCTTTTTTAATTATGGAATTATATATTTAAAACTGAAATATATGAGAATTCGAAATGATTTGAATATGTTACAAATTTGTCATTAACTGCTTTCTTACCATAGTGGTTACCCAAGCTCGCTTTTATAATAACACATCGCCGTATCGGATGATTCGCATCACATGTTTCTTCACCATGCTTCAAGTTTAGTCTGCAAGACTTCATCTTTGTTGCTATGTCATATATCGATTAAATGTTAATGGCTTAGAGGCACGCATTGGAAACTATCACATCAGAAGTTGCAATGGAAAATTGCCGATGAGAACATGTGCGATGAAATGAAGCGATCGCATCATTAAAGAAATATTATATTGGGGATAGGGGAATATTTACATTGTGCTTCCCAAATCGCACATCGCACATCGCAGATTCGAAGATGTGATGTGAGCATAAATAAAAATGCGATAAAGCGATTGCGATATCGACGATTGCTAATCAGCGATTGGTGAACTTTTGGCACCCGATGTAAAACAATATTATTTTTGCGATGCCGATATGCGATGAATGACATGGCTAATCGGTGATCATGATTGGCAATCATAAGCACATGATGTAACAATTCTCGATACGTCGATATGTGATGAAGAGTGGACTTGATAATTTTATGATGAAAATTTAATAACATATTGGATCCAAGACATCGGCCCTTTAAAATTATGCCCCTACTCTTACTGCGATTGAATGGACGCGATATTTTATAAACTTGATTTGATATTCATATCGGGTCCAGAATTATGTGGTCATCGCAATATCGGTAAAGTCATTTATCAAAGATCGACAATTCATGATAATGGAAGTATATTCAACTGCAAACTTTCGATATGTGAAATGCAATATGACATATGAGCGAGGTAATACATCGAAGATCTTTTATAAACACTTTGTTATAAAAAATGCTAAGAACTACTTCGGATGAAATATTTCGCTACAAATGGTTGTGAAGTGGATGATGTAATATCGAAATGAAATTATTGACGAAGATGAGCAGGATGGTAGTATTGCGAATATGTATTCACTGCAGTATCATCAATATGAAAATCAAATTGAAATGATGAATGTAAGAAAAATTAAAAAATCCTCAAATTCTAATGAATCACAAATAAAATTTCCCTAAACCTGTTGCAAATTTGAACTGGGGTTGCTACTTACTTCAAATGAAAACCTGTAAATAAAACAGAACAAGAATAAAAAATGAACTAAGGAAAAGAGAAACTAATAATAGATGAAAATGAACTTGTAAATGCATACCTGGAAGTAAATTGTCTGTAGATTTTATCTCATGAATCTTCCAATTCTTCCTTTGATTTATCAAAATTTTAACTTTGTTCAAAATCATCTTATTATTTATTCTAAATTAAAGTGGACAATCAAGTTGAAGGAAATTAATTATTTATGTTCAGTAAATCTGAAATTCATAAAATTCACCAAAAGTAAATACGAAACTATGCGTCCCTTTTGAATTGCAACAACAATTTATTACCTCTGCTCATTCTGAATTAACTTGAGAAAAATATGTTTTGTTATAGTGACTGTTCAATAATGCCTTCAATAAATAAATATGATGCGTATTACAGTATCAGATAATAAACTGAAAACTAGAATGACATAAGGGCACTAATTGTGGAAAAATATCAACACAGATTTAAATGTGTGCCAGGTGCATACTCAATTAAATTCTGTCAATACATTATTCAAAATAGGCATATATGTATTCATGGATAGAGGTATTGGTGCAAGAAATTTTAAAAAGTAAAACAAGAATTAAAACTTTCTGATAGGAAGAAAATGTTTCACTGAAAATGTATATGATATGAGAAGGGCTGATTGCTTTGTTTTATTTATATCTACAGAACTATTGAAAATAAATTAACTACATTAGCTCTACTCCTATTTTAACCATATATCTGAAAATGACTAATTATAGTCATATTTTCAGTGTAACCATTTTCTCATTTTAATTCCTGCATGTATGTACAATTCAAATGTTAGTAATAAAAATACAAATCTAACTAAACTAAGAAAGATAAATATGTAAATAGAATGCTCAGTTATTGTTAGCAACTTAATTAGAATCTCTTTCTCTTGAAATTTCCTTTCCAATTGAATACCAATTGGATTATAGAAATCTTGATGGATTTCTATTAATAATTGGGAAATGTTTAAAAGAGGAGATGAAAGGCCAGATTGTGAATATGAACTTTTACATTCAAAGGCTTGAAAAAAATTGTTAGTATTATGTAAAAATGTTAAATTATTAGCAGTCTTCCATGAAGGAAAATTTTCCAAATATTTTTCAAATGAATTGATGAAAAATGGATGAAAATCTGTCAAATAAAATGGAAAATTATTAATTAAATTGGATTGTTGGCCAGATTGTAAAAATGCATTCTTTCATTGATATTGCTTTTGAGAAGATAAAAGCTTTTGATAAAACATTAGTATTGATTGAAATTGAAATTGAAATAGCTTTTGATGCTCATGATTATAATATAAAACTTCAATTTTTCAATAGGACAATACATCAATTGAATGTTTGATAGTAAAGTGCTCAATATGCTAGCATAAAGTATCAAAAATCTGAAAAATAAAATTAGAAATAAAGTCTAATTTTAAACAAAAAAAGTGAAGAAACAAAAGTAAAATGAAATCACTATTGTTACAACTAATGTTACAGCACAATTGGGATTGTTTTGAAATAATTTCTTTTTTTCACAAGGATTGTCCAGAATTATGGAATTTGAGTAATTTCGAATTCCAACTTGTGAATTAGAAAAAGAATTATGATTATGAATAGAAATGAAAGCTTGATCATGATATGAATCATAAATTGGAATATTTTCTCGAATAGTGAAATTGTGAAGATAATTTTTTTCTCTAGAATGAAGATTGGTTGGAATAATTTCTAAATTAAAATGTCCCCCATTTTCAGATTTTATTTGAATCTTCTCATGAGGATTCTCTTGAGAAAAATAGAAATCAACATCCTCGATGTCACAGTAATTATCATAAATATCTTCACAAGATTCTCTAGAATTCCCTTCAATCTCATTCAATATATCCAAACGAGGAACAAGAATTTCATGTTCATTAATGGCAAAAGAATGATCAATTATTGTTTATCTATATTGATAAAAATTTATTGGTAATTCATTTAAATCATCCTCTTTAATTTCTGAAATATCATTAATATCAAGAGAGGAAAAATTATCATCATTAAAAATATCAGGATAAAGGGAAAAATGTGAACTTGAAACAATGTATTTAAAACTATCTTTGTTTGAGAACTCTTGTGCATTATGCTCTTTGTAAATTTCAAATTGCAGATCATTCCTTTGCGTACTCATACTTTTTTGAAGAAGATTGATTTGCTGCTCTGATTTCGGCATTTGCTCATCACGGAAAGATTCAGAAATTTGTACAGCGGTTTGCATGTTATTATTTACTTTGATTTATGTTTGTACTTGCTGATTTGCAATCTGATTTTCTGAATTTAAAGCAAAGTAACTTTCAGATTCCAATCTAGCTCTTTCTCCAAAATCGTTGTTGTTGTCTTCTTGCATTTGATTAGAAATATTTTTCAAACTTTGTGAAACCACCTTATCAAAATTTATTTGGACATCCATATTGGAATTCTCATTTATATTAGAAGGGGATGGAACAAATCTTGAACTAATTTCATATGGATTGGGAATGGGAGGAAGAGAGAAAATATATTCAAACCAATCTAGTAATTCTTCTTCCGTAGGTTTATCTTCAACTTTAAATCTTAAACAATTCAAATGAAATCGAATATTAAAATCAATAACAGAGTCATTTTCAAACCTTCGTAGATATTCAATTTCATTACATATCTGTTCATAATCATAGCCGTCAAATTTACAAATGAAAATTGTAACAAATTGATCCCAGCTATGAATTGAGGCAACTAGAAGAGTTCTACACCAGTTTCTGGCTTTTGCGGCAAATGTAAGAGTAAAAATTATGCATAAAATGTCTTCTTGAATTCCTTGAAAATTATAATTTGAAACTTTTTGAATAAATTGAAAGACATGATTAAAAGCAGAAGAGTTTCTCTTACCATTGAACTTTACCTGAGACAAGAGTCTTACCACTTTGGGTGGAGTATTGGAAGATGCACGTCGATGGATACAACTCCAAATTGGAAGTTTAAGAGGAGCCATCGTGATTAAAATAAATTGTTAAAATTAAAAAGGTTCTAATAAACAAAAAGTTTCAGGCCCTCCTTCTAGCGCCAAAATGTTGAAGCCTCGAAAATCGCTGCAACAACATGGGGGATGACCACCTGGTCCAGACCTTAAAGTAGCTCCTTTTCCATTTGGAATGGTGGTTCCGACTAATTCAACTAGGTCCAGTTACCTTCTCTCAATCTCCAATGGCTTTTAAAATATGACTTTCATTCACCAATGGAGAAGAGACATTAGATCAACCCTCTTGCTGATCAGGCAAAAAAGTGATCCTTAAGCTAATTTGGAGCTCAGCTAATCCACTACTAAAGTTTGCCTCTTTGGGAAGAGGGCTTAAAAGAATGTAGAAATTATTCTAAATGCAAACTTGTTATAAGATGCAAGCAAAAGAAACTATCTTAATCCTATCTCAATTAGGTAAATATAGATTTAACCCAACCAAGAGCAGGTATTTATAATATTGAGATTGAAATATGTCTTGTTTATAATGAATATCATGTCAATGAAGTGGTTCAATTAACTGACATTATAGATACTAAACTCATCCTATTGAGACCTTTTTACTGAAGTAATCAATCAACAACACTAAGAAAGAAGTTCTCAGAATGATCTTGATCATTTAATCAGTAACTTGAATCATTAAACAATAATATGTCGGAGAAGTTCACAACATATCTCTATTTATTAAACTAGTATTAAAAGACGGATTTATGAGTAAATAGTTACATAGAAATCAGAATTCAGCCCATAAGAGCAGAGATAAATAACAACATAAAATAGAGGCAAATTACCCATACCGACAAAGGTGTACAAATATGTAAGTAAATTGACACAACTCTTGTTATCATAAAATAAAACTAGCATTTAAAATAATAGTATTCAAAATACCAATTTATTGAATCCATTTCTCCAGCTCCAGTCTCTAATAGTCCTTTACAAGTGCATTAGTCCCAAATAGTGGCAATAAACCTCAAAGTTTTAAAATGATATTTTTTCATTTAATTCGAAGATTTATTTGTTTTTAACATTCTTGATACTAACACCATCAAGCGATAGAGAAAATTAATGAAGTGACATAGTTATTGCACCTCAAAAATTTGTGATCATCACAAATGGCATGCAAACAATTAATATTAGTAAGTGCGAGATGTGAGAAGTGAAACGTGCAAAATAAGTAGTTGTGCAGAAAAAGTGATATGAATAGTCGAAGATGTATATGGAATAAAGAATATGCGCAAGAACAAGTATATGGGGGAGAATATGTTCACACATAAGAATTCTCTAAGTACAAAAAAAATTAATAAAGAAATTTTTAGAGTTAATAGGCACAAGTTGGAGCCAAACGAAAGTAGGCATTGATGTGCTTATGAGCAAGGACAACTTAAAATAAATTACAAGCTCATTTCACTTAAATCACTACATGTTCTACTTCTAATGCAGATTGTTGTCCTTTATGTTGGCATTATGATGCATGTGTTGTACTTGATGGAAACCCATTGTAGAAGAACAACTCACTTATATATAACTAGATGAATCTGTAGAAGAGATATCAGATGTGACAAAATACAAGGGATGCAAAACAGCTCAAACGAATCAGTTCAGAAGTAATGAACAATGACAACTCATTAAGATGACAGTTCTCAGTATGTCAAGTTAGCTTTGCCATCAAGTCCAAAGGGGGAGATTGTTGGCATTATGATACAAGTGTTGTCCTTGATGGAAACTCACACAAATGACAGATCATAGTGCAGCAGGTCATAGCAAAGAGTTGATGATCAGACTACAAAGAATGAAGAAAGAAAAGTATATACACAGGTTCACTATATACCAAGTCGTGTACACACGCAGGTTCACTATATACCAAGTCGCGTATATATGCAGGTTCGCTATATACCAAGTAGTGTATGCACGTATGTTGTACACGCATGTTCACTATATACAAAGGTGCGTATACATGCGGGATTGCTGATCAAAAGTAGCATATGCATATTCACGCACTTTCATGCACGGAAAAGCATGTACATGTGGGAAAGCTTATTTTTTGGTCTGTGGTATTTAGACCTAGGGTTTTGGACCTTGGTATTGCGTCCGAAGTGTTGAACCTAGGTATTCGGTCCCTAGTATTGGTTCTAAGTGGTTTTGGACCAAGGTATTGAGTAAGGCCTAAGACTATAAAAGGATAAGAAGATCATTAGGCAAAGGCATTCAGAAAGTCTTGAATATCTGATGAAGTATGGAATCTAGTATGCAGGTTATGGGTTCACAATGCTTTCCTAAGGAGGAACCTCAGCGACTGATGGAGAAGAAGATCTAAGGATAGATTGGGATCTAATGGCTTGGAATGAATCATCTCTATACGGTTTGATCATGCTTATTCTAGATCTGTATACTGATGCATGTAATGTTCTCTAAACATTATGATCTAGGTATAACTCAAGTTTTGGAATAGCTGCAAATAATGAATGAATATTTACAAATGTATACGCTGGTTGACTATGATAAAAGCGTGTACATACGTGTGTTAGATACATCTAAGTAGCATGTACCATATGAACTATGATGTTTGAAGTTACAGGTGGTTCTGGTTGTTGATGAGTTTTGACGACTGTTTACTGGTGTCAGTATTTTGCATATTCAGTTTGGTTGATTGTGTTTAGCTTCAGTGTTGATGGATGAGATCTATAATGGATCAGGATCATAATGACTTATCTTTATGTGATCTGATGGACTAGATCTGGTTGCTAACATGAGTATTATCCTTGTATATGTAATGATCTGGTTATGTCTGAAGTCAGGAAGTGCAACAAAGACAAAAGTAAGTAATTAATGACATATACACTGGTTAGCTTTGGTGAAGTTGCGTATACATGCTAGTTCGGCTCTTCCAAGTAGTGTATACACTCTCAAACATGATTTTTGATGATACAGTTAAATCTGAACATTGTTGCAGAGTTCTGTGTTCTGCTCTATGTTCTGGTGATTGTAGTTTTTTTACTAGGTTTCAGTGATTCAGTATTGGGTGATTCAGAGATTGATTATGCTAGTGTTGATTGATTGTGTGCTTCAATGATATTGATGGGTCTAGTATGAAAATTGGATGAAACATGGCCTTCAGATTATGATGATGTGTTCCATGAGTATCCAGTCTAAAAATTTATGAAACATGGTACCTGGAGGAAGAACGAGAAGGTTGTAGCCTTCTGTAGGTCGGCACCTATGTACTAGTACATTAGCTAGTACAAGAGCTAAGGGGGTGGTAGCTCCCTTCCAATAGTAGCTGGAAAACGAGTGAAGGTTGGAGCATTCAGTAGGCCAACACCTATGTACTAGGAAAAGGATCGGCTAGTACAAGAGCCAAGGGGGTTGCAGCTCCCTTCCAAGAGAAGCTGGAGAACGAGAGAAGGTTGTAGCCTTCTATAGGTAGAAGCCTGTGTACTAGTACAAGACTGCACCACTACATAAATATTGTAAAAAGAAGTTTCTTATTAAAATAAGATAGAGACAACTTGCAGAAAGTGGTTTTCACCCACATTGGGTTTCCACCTTACATCATGGTGTTCATGTGTGCTTCTTGTGTGTGATGATCTATTCTATTTTACTGCACCTGTTTACTGTTCATATGGTTAATAAAATTTATGATGCACTAACTAAAGATCAACATTTAATGCATTAACTGAATCATAAGTTTACTGGATATATGCTAGTTGCATTAAACACAGTTGTGTGTACACGCAGGTCCCCTTCACTGAAGTAGCGTATATGAATCTGAGTATGAATACGAAAAAGTGTTTGATTTGATAATACTAATTCACCCCCCTCCCCTCTCAGTATTATTTCCAACAATTGGTATCAGAGCAGGTCCTTTGGTAGAAGCTTGATCACTTGAAGGAGATTCGTAGAACAATGGGAAAGAAGCTTAAGAAGAAAGCACCTAAGAAAAAGAATACATCCCAGAAGAACTATGACATTGGGAGAATCGATTGGGGAATATGTGGAAGAAGCACTTCAGAATGAAGATGAACAAGAAAAAGAACTATCATGTATGAATTTGTTATCCTTTGGTGATACATTTCTTCATCCATTTGAAGATGATGAAAGTGATAGTGAAACAACTGAATTTTCTCTTATGAGTAAGAAAGAAAGATATCAAATAGAGGCAGAATTTAAAAGGCTTACAAACAAAATTAGAGATCAACAAGATCTATTGCACAATAGGGACTGTATCTCCAAAGAATAAGTTACCAAACTAAAAGCTCAACTAGAGGAAGGAAACAAGGTAAGGAAGCTATTCAAGTAAAAGGAAGATCAATGTCAAAAGTTTCAGGATGAAGTGACATAATAAGAATTGAAGTAAATCAAAGGAGCACAACAATCAAGAAACTCAAAGAAAGATCTAGTTACTATGAAAGTCTTGAAGCTATGATCCTCTCGCTAAAAGAGGATCTTGAAGAATCAAATAAGTAGAATAAAGAACTACTCCAAGCTCTTGAGAAACAAGAAAACAAAGTTCTTGAATTAAGACACCAGTTGGAAGAAGGAAGAAAAGTTGAAGAAAACATGAAGAAGTAGTATCGTGAAAAGGAAGAGCAACTTCAGGTTGAGGTAAATATTCTAAAATATAACTTAGAAGAAAATGATAAGCTCTTACGATTTCAAGATAGTACTAAGATCTTGGATGATATTCTTAGTAGTCAAAGGTCTCCTACTATGAAAAATAGTCTTGGTTTTCATGAATATGTTGAAGGTGAATCTAGTTCACAAAATAAGACAAATAAGACAAGGAACTCTAATGCACAATCTGAAATACTCAATAAGGAGATGAGAGGTCAATCCCATCAACAACCAAGGAAAGAAATTCTTCAAAGAAAATCTTTTACTCCTACGATGAATAATGTTGAATGTTATGTATGTAATAATCTTGGACATGTTGCAGCCAAATGAAAAAGTAGAATGGTTCAAGACCATCACAGAGAAATATCATCACGTTCCAAATACTTTAAGGGATATTGTTTTTCTTGCAATAAGTTTGGTCACAAAGCTATTGATTGCTACAGAAGGAATATGAAACATGTAAGATGTTATGCATGTAACAAGCTTGGACATATAGCAAAGGAATGTAGGGACAAAGTATGGGCACCATACCAAAAGGAGAAAACATCATCACACTTGAAGATATGGAAGAAGAAGGAAGTACTGTCAAAAATATGTCGCACAGCACAATGCATAGACATAATAGACTCAGAGGAAGCTGAAAGTGTAAAACTTCAGTGTTCTCAATCTCATACGCAAGTTTCATAAAGAGAAGTCACGTATATACATGAGTTAGAGAGTGCACATTAGCGTTTGAGAAAAGCAATGGGACAGGCTCAGGAAAAGGGTTTGATATGATTCAGTCCATTACTTTCTCTGTTTGATAATGGTTACAATCTGCTGATGATGTGTGGAAATGTCTTGATACTTGTAAGAAGTTTAGAAGTGTTTTGATCCTAACTTGTTGATGATGATGCCTTGATACTTCTTGCTGATATATGCATGATCAGATCTGACAGTAAACAAGATGGCAGAGGTTCAGGGGGAGCATATACTTTTAATAATGCATTGGTGGCATTATGGTTAGTAGTCCTTGGTGATGATGCTTATATGGCTAAATGATACATCTTGCTATGATATGGTTATGAGTTTTCCATGATAAATTCTCATATGATTCTTGGGGTTACGTAGTTGGTTTTCAGATCAGATTTGTGGTTGATTCTCTAATGATGCATATATGGTGCTTACATGGTGATCTTCATAAGGATAAGGAGAAGTACAAAGCTTGAATACACAATTTCATTACTTAATGATGAGTCACTCATATGCTGTTGTCGACATATAATACAATTATGATGTAGGATTCCTATAGTTCTTGGCGTTCACATGGATGAAGATTGTTGTTGTTGATGATATCAAGAAGTCTTGACAAAAGATCTTGAGCTCAAGATACATAGTGCTATATACAGTATGATGGATACATGGATGATTACTCAAAGTTGAATTGTTGGAGACATGATGATGATGTGTTATTACCCATATGATGACATGTTGATACTTACATATGTTGATTGATACAAATGAGGGATGTCCCCAAGTGATGATACATGGACGATATATAAGATCATGCAGATCTTGATGTTGATGAGATGGCTATGGTGCCTTTCACATATGATATAATGTGAATGATTTTATAGTGCTCAAGATCAAGCAGATGAATTGATATCAATATGCAGACATATCTTGTCACAGGTTGATGCTATCTACACTAATGGACATATACAGGTTGCTGGTCTAGACGTTGTTGACAGATGCTTATGGAGCATATCATACACTGTGTATGATAGTTGCTGATGACTATCATGGTCTTATTTAGATGTTTGGTCTCTGTTATAAATGTCATGTATATCATTCAATGTAAAGGTCATATCAAGAATCATGATGTAATACTTTGTCTCTGTCTATTGTAGTCATTTGATGAATCCCTTTGGGTCATATGATGTAAATTGTACCCCCACTATGCATGGCAAGAATGATGTAATATTTCAGTCATGTATAAACAATTGGTATCTGGTATATCCCCACTTGGTTGGGTGGATGAGTCAATATTGGTATATCCCCACTTGGTTGGGAGATGGATGTATGTATGAGTCTTTGGTGATAGGAAGGTCATTTATGATGTATAGAGTAATGTTCCTTTTGTAGAACATCTTTTTGCAGACCTTGCTTACAGTGAGGGGAGCATGAACAACACACTTCAGCAGAGCAGAGATTTCAGCATCTACTCAGAGGGAGCATGGACAGATTGGTACACCTTGGCATATACAAAGGGGGAGCTCAATCAGAGATTTCAACAGTACTTAGGGGGAGTATGGACATCGGAATGTATATCAAGGAAGAGAATATCTTGGTCCAGCCTTTGCCCTTGATGTCAAAGGGGGAGAGTGACTTGGTATGGTTGTTGCCATCAAGTCCAAAGGGGGGAGATTGTTGGCATTATAATGCATATATTGTACTTGATGGCAACCCCTTGTAGAAGAACAACTCACTTATATATAACTAGATGAATCTACAGAAGAGATATCAGATGTAAAAGAATACATGGGATGCAGGACAGCTCAAAGGAATCAGTTTAGATGTAATGAACAATGACAACTCATTAAGATGATAGTTCTTAGTATGGCAAGTTAGCTTTTCCATCAAGTCCATAGGGGGAGATTGTTGGCATTATGATACAAGTGTTGTCCTTGATGGAAACTCACACAGATGATAGATCATAATGCAGCAGGTCAGTAGGAAGGAATTGACGATCAGACTACAAAGAATGAAGAAAGAAAAGTATATACGCAGGTTCACTATATACCAAGTCATGTACACATGCAGGTTCACTATATGCCAAGTCACGTATATACGCAGGCTCTCTATATACCAAGTAGTGTATACACGCAGGTTCACTATATACAAAGGCGTGTATACACGCGAGATTGCTGATCAAAAGTAGCGTATGCGTATGCACGCACTTTCATGCATGGAAAAGCGTGTACATGTGGGAAAGATTATTTTTGGGTCTGTGGTATTTAGTCCAATGGTTTTGGACCTTGGTATTTCATCCGAAGTGTTGAACATAGGTATTGGTTCCCTAATATTGGTTCTAAGTTGTTTTGGACCATGGTATTGAGTAAGGCCTATGACTATAAAAGGAGAAGAAGATCATTAGGAAAAGGCATTCAAAAAGTCTTGAATATCTGGTGAAGTATGAAATCTAGTATGCAGGTTATGGGTTCATAATGCTTTGTTAAGGAGGAACCTCAGCGACTGATGGAGAACAAGATCTAAGGATAGATCAGGATCTAATGGCTTGGAATGAATCATCTCTATATGGTTTGATCACGCTTACTATAGATCTGTATACTGATGCATGTAATTTTCTGTAAATATTATGATCTGGGTATAACTCAAGTTTTGGAATAGCTGCAAATCATGAATGAATATTTATAGATGTATATGCTGGTTAACTATGATAAAAGCATGTACATACACAGGTTAGATACATTTAAGTAGCATATACCATATGAACTATGATGTTTGAAGTTACAGGTGGTTCTGGTTGTTGATGAGTTCTGATGACTGTTTACTGGTGTCAGTATTCTGCATATTCAGTTTGGTTGATTGTGTTTAGCTTTAGTGTTGATGGATGAGATCTACAATGGATCAGGATCATAATGACTTATCTTTATGTGATTTGATGGACTAGATCTAGTTGCTAACATGCGTATTATCCTTGTATATGTAATGATCTGGTTATGTCTGAAGTCAGGAAGTGCAACAAAGGCATAAGTAAGTTAATAATGACATATATGCTGGTTAGATTTGGTGAAGTTGCATATACACGCTGGTTCGACTCTTCCAAGTAGCATATGCACTTTGATACATGATTTTTTATGATAGAGTTAGATCTGAACGTTGTTGCAAAGTTCTGTGTTCTGCTCTGTGTTCTGGTGATTGCAGTTTGTTGACTGGGTTTCAGTGATCTAGTATTGGGTGATTCAGAGATTGATGATGCTAGTGTTGATTGGTTTGTGTGCTTCAATGATATTGATGGGTCTAGTATGAAAGTTGGATGAAACATGGCCTTCAGATTATGATGATTTGTTCCATGAATATCCAGTCTGAAAATTTATGAAACGTGTTACCTGGAGGAAGGAAGAGAAGGTTGTAGCCTTCTATAGGTCAGCACCTACGTACTAGTACATCAGCTAGTACAAGAGCTAAGGGGGTGGTAGCTCCCTTCCAATAGTAGTTGGAAAACGAGTGAAGGTTGGAGCATTCAATAGGCTGGCACCTACGTACTAGTAAAAGGATTGGCTAGCACAAGAGCTAAGGGAGTTGCAGCTCCCTTCCAAGAGAAGCTGGAGAATGAGAGAAGGTTGTGGCCTTCTGCAGGTAGAAGCCTGTGTACTGGTATAAGACTACAATAGTACATAAATATTGTAAAAAGAAGTTTCTTATTAAAAGAAGATAGAGACGACTAGCAGCAGGTGGTTTTCACCGACATTGGGTTTCCACCTTACATCATGGTGTTCATGTGTGCTTCTTGTGTGTGATGATCTATTCTGTTTTACTGCACTTGTTTACTGTGCATATGGCTAATAAAAGTTTTGATGCACTAACTAAATATCAACATTTAATGGATTAACTGAATCATAAGTTTACTTGATATACGCTAGTTGCATTAAACATAGTTACGTGTACACACAGGTCCCCTTCACTGAAGTAGCGTATATGAATCTGAGTATAAAAATGAAAAAGTGTTTGATTTGATAATACTGATTCACCCCCCCCCCCCCCCCTCTTAGTATTATTTCCAACATTTTACCCCATTAATTCCTTAGCTCAAGTCAACATTCCTACTCATGGTTTAGGTTCATACTAAGGGCATGGTTTTGATTCTTTAGTCCTCTGACACTTCATTTGTCTCACCTCAGTTCGTCTACAGACAAGTAACCCTCTATTTTGTTAAAGACTTTGCTAACAAGACTCCTAAACATTTGACTTTTGACACTTGCAATGCCTGTTTGAACCCAACCGACAAAGCAAGCACATCATATATTCAACTTTCTGAAATTAAGAATGCATTACTAATCCCTTGGTCAATGCATATATTTGATTTTTATTTGGTTAAACCATGTCTGTCATGCTATAGCTCACTTAAAAATCACCTTTCTCACTATTTTTTTATACATAGATAAGTATAATTTTTTATGCTTTGACATTTATATAGGCTCATGTGAATTCATGAAAGAGTTACCACACCATCCTTTATTTTCTATGAATCCTTTTTTTTCTATTTTTTCTACATATATGGTGAAATAGAGTTATTCTATGCCTAAAGGAAGATAGTATGTATAAATCTATTTCTCCTATTTTTCCAATGAAACAATTCAAACAAAGTTTATACTTATCGGAAAAAAAAAAAAAAAAAAAAAAAAAAAAAAAAAAAAAAAAGTTAGCTTCTAGGAACAATAATTATTAATTTCACTAGTGAAACAAAGACACATGCAAAAGTAATGCATATGTCAAGATAAGACATGTTTGAAGCTAAATTTTGTGTAGAAGAAAGATGTGCGTGTAGCTAGACTCTGATTTTTGTCCTGACTTTATTCGGAGCAGTCGAACATACCATATTACCTCTACACATGCTTCACGTTCACACATACTTTACTTTTTCATTTACTATTTGTGCACAGACATGAGCTTTGCACATGGACTACTTGCACCAATTTGTTTACGCTTGTAATTAGTCAACATTAATAGTAATATTTGGCCCAAAAAGTCAAAAAAAATATTGAAATCATTAACAATATGTGAATGTATCAACAATTTGATGAAGACATAGAAGATATAAACAATAATTACGATATACCTATTCCACTACATCAATTATTTCCATACCTTTATTATAGGAACAACAATGTACAAAAGCACAATGAGAAAATGTTCTTGTTGGTGAAAAAAGAACTAATAGTTCTTAATACAGTCAATACAATGGTGCCACAATATATCAGATAAAACAATGAGGTTTCCACCAAAAATTCTAATCAAATGTAATGTTCTCGTTGAGCTATATTCATGAAATTATAACATAGAGGATACCATTGTTAATAGATATGATTTGATATGTAAAAAATATACCAAAACAAAGCATGTAACTAGTCTCCCACAATCTACCACAATCTAACACTGAGATGCCCAACAACCAATCCCTCCCCTTCATTTCATTCTTAATTCAAGCATGATGAGAATAATACTATATGACCAATAATTCATTAATATATATAGACTATCTCATTAATCTAATATATATATCTATATATATATATATATAACCTTGGTATCTTATGTGGTTTATGTGAAACAGAAGGAACAACAAAAAAAATGAGATACATATCTACAATTTATTAGTCATAATAGATCAATTGTAAACAAGGTAATAGTTAATTTATACATTTAAATGAATTTCATTTATTCACTTCTCTCACAAACGAATTCTTTCCCTAATGTCGCAATAATGATAAAATTAATTAGTCAATACTAACAAACTCTAATCATCCACTGACGAAGAAAAAATGAAAAAATATTTCGATTTCAATGAAAATGAGGAAGCCAATTAAAGTAATAGTGCCATAATTTCTCAATCTTGAAAAATGAAAAATCCCAATGGTCAAGTATCATATTAAGAAAATATAAGTTTACAATAAGGTAGATTATAATTGCTTAGCAAAATCAAAACCCCTATTTCAAAATCATGTTTTGGTTTATACCTTTCCAATATTTTCTAAGTTAACATCCTCACAATAAACAAATACGAAAGTAAAATTTTCTTTGGATTTTGACATAAAAACAAGTCTTCATTGTTTTCATTAGACAATTGCCACCATGAGTAAATCTCTAGGAGTTGTGCAAGCTTTGTAGGAGGTTCAATTTGCATATTGACCTGGAACTTGAATATATGTTCTTCCAGGATTGGCAATTCTTCTGTGATTCTATCGGTGACTAAGTTATTCATGAGCAAGAAATTTTGTTGTTTGACCAAAAATATTTAGATAAAATCCAAGGCAATGTTTGGAGGGGGTCCCTAGGGTAAATTTTGTCAAAGTTTTGGTAAATTTTGTAATATTTTTTTGTAACAAATGTAAAGTCTCTGTGAAATATGGAATCAGAGCACAAAGCTAGTAGAAGTCAAAGGGGCATTAGTCCCTTAGGTCGGTAGATGATACAGAGTTTTGAGACCCGCTCGTGGTCCATGGACCATGTTATTGTAAAGGAAATGTTATATATAAATGAGTCATAGTGAGCCTTAGGAAGTATATTTTTGGAAAATAATCATTGTAAGGGAAAAGTTCTAAAGCAAGAAAGGTTTGTTTCCTATATGTGGGCAAAAGGGGAAGGCTCCTGCTGCTGAGTGCGCAGAGACCTTGGTAAGTCCATAGGATGAGTGCACGGGTCCCTGCAACTGAGTGCACATGGAAAAGAAGTCTGTAATTCAAATATTATACTTAATAAAGACTGGTTTGGGCTGAATCTGGTACATCTATGTCTTATTATTTTCTTCTGCAAAGTTCATGTATCTTTGCTATATCTTATGATTTTTATGAATTAATCCTTATTTACTACGAGTAACCAGTAGATCTATAATCTTTATGCATGTTAAGTATAATCAAAATCCTTCACAAAGATCTAGAAGTCAATTAGATAGATTTTCATTAAATATCCGTTCGAAAGGATTATAGGTGCATGAAGGTAGATCTAAGCCATAAGGACTGGAGGAACACATCACATAGGCCTCTGGATGTAGAAACCTAGTTTTGTCATCCCCCAATACTACTTCGGGTGAGACTGCAGCCTGTGATACGCGGGTTATTGTCGAAAGGGCCTATAGTTAGGGTTTTATTGGTTGGCACAGATAACACTGAACCTAGGTCAGGCTCCATCAAGCCAAAAAATGGTTCCGTTGCTAGGACTAAGATCTATTTGAGGAATCTATTTGCAACTTAGGAGAATAGAATCCCATGGTTATCCAAGCAATAATGGTTGAATAGATACATGTACACAAATGAAACCAAAGCCTTTTTATGTTACTTCCCTTGTGAATTGTACGAGTGGCTATCTAGATTAGTAGACGGTCACAGTACGTGAAGGCTTGATGGCCCTATTGTGTGGAGTCCAGAGCTATTGAAGTGCCTAAAAGCTTCAGAAAATAACATCGCTCGGTCTATTGATCACTAGATAGATCGTATATTAGGAGGATTCATCAATGATTGCACGATTGATACAACCATCAGCTATAGCAAAGTATAGCACAGGCTCTTCAAGGGACCATGAGGTAAGTATTTAAAATCTCTGAAAACTTGGACTAAGATGTTGTTTTATGAAAAAATGGTTATGCCATTAGCTTGATGTTTGGTACTACATGAAGTGAAAAACCCTTCTGAAGGAACGGAGAATTAGGCTCTGAATACAGTCTGATGATAGGATCCTCTTCCAGTGATGACGAAGGAACTATTCTGAGTACACTGCGAAGCACACTGTAGATAGTGAATTAGGGTATCCTGAGGATACCTCACCCATCCACTCCACCTCCACCTCCACCTCTGTCACATACAACTACACCTTCACCTCCACCTCCACCTCCATCGCATACACCTACACCTTCATCTCCACCTCCACCTCTACATCTACCATTCAACACGACGAATCCAATGGAGATGTCGATCTTCAAAGGGGTGGGAAGAGAAGACCCTGAACAATTCTGGTTTGTCACTAATGTTGTATGGACAGTGCAACAAATTATAAATGATAATATGCAAAAATCAAAGTTGATCAAAGCACTATGGGACAGAGCATGGACTTGGTACATCAACTTCTGTATGGATAGACCTGGAGCGAGGATGACAGATACTCAATAGCCATTGAACAGTGAGTTTAAGAAACCTAAGTCTCAGATGCAATCTGTAACCGAGTTTAAGGAAATACAACAGAAGGTAAATGAGTCCTTGTGGGATTTTGATTAGGGTCTAAAATTCCTGATCCAGTAGGCTAATATGAAGATCATGAATGATCAACATAGAGACTGGTACATTGCTTTGTTGTTGCATCATATGAGATTACCATTATCATAGCACAAGATAGGAACGTAAGTAGAGGATGTGAATATCGTGATGAGTTTAGAATCCTCTCTAGTGTAGGATATGAATGTTGGAGTACAATAGATTCAGTCACAACTGAAAAGCTTGCACATGGAGTTGAAAAGCTTAAAGACAGGGAAGGAAGCTCAGCCAGAGGTGTGCACTAAAGTTTGGTGTATAAAATGAAAAGACAAGGGACATGATAAGGATCACTACCTTATTTATTAGATTTAATTGATTGAAGGAGATCATGTGCCTCTAAATCCTAATAACATTGCGGGACTGAGCATGGGAGTACTGATATGGTGCGCTATGTTCCAGATAGTTTTGAAGCACGCGACTGATAATTGTCGCCTCTTGCAAAAGTTTGTTCATACACCACAACAATTGTTTTGTACTTTCTATAAATCGATTGGAAATGATGAGTGAAATTGTCGAAGCTATGAATTAATGATGGAGCACACCCCTACATATCGAATGCAAGCAAAAAATTGGCCTCAAGATCAGGGCGCGAGTACAATGTGTGGAGGATTTCAAGGTCGTGGAAGAGGAATCAGAGGAGGGGATGGTAGAGTTCGCAGACAAGTTATTTATTATAACTATGATGAAGTTGGACATTTTGCGTGTGATTGTCAGAACCCAATGCATTAGTCTTGTCAATTTTGCAGACAATTTGATCATGTGATAGAATGTTGCAAATTTTTGATTTCCAATATGCAAGAGAAAAAGACGCAATAACCTACACAAAACATTCAGATGATGAGCGTAGAGCCTCATGAAGAGGAGCATAGCATCAATATCTTAACACACGATGGTATGGCCACAGGAGAAGATAAGGGAGAGCAGCCAGAAGCCGAAGGATGGGTGCGCAAGGTTGCCGAAAAAGAAGTCAGATGTGATCTCAAACGGGCTAGAGAAACTTTTATAGATGACAAGAAGAATTTTGCTGAAGATTCTATGTCAAGGAGTCAAGAAAAATTGGCTGGAAATAGTGAAGTAGAGGATGTTGATCCTTCTCTATTGGCTACCTTTTCGAAAACTTTTATGAAGTTGCTGCAGGATAAGAAGGTGGTAGAAGGGCTCAAGGAGCTAATTGATAATTGCACAGGAAAAATTAATACTCCTTCAGAACAACGTGTTGTAAGGAAACTGGGTAAACATAAGAAGCAGACAGGGTGCGAGATGAGGATGATTACGTAGATTAGAGAGTATGAAATGGATCAAGCCATCTTCGATCTGGGATCTGATGTGAACGTACTACCTGAGAAGACATGGGAAACAATGGGGAGGTTTGCATTACAATGGTATCCTATATAGCTACACATGGCCAATCAGTAGAAAATCATTCCAATGGGGTGACTGTATGGGCTAATAATTGATATTGAGGGAGTGAGTGCTCTGGACAATTTTGAAGTAATTGAAAGAGTGGATGACAACAATCCCTACCCTACGCTACTAGGAATTTATTGAGCATTCGACATGGATTCTGTAATTAATCTAAAGAAGTGAAGGATGACATTTGAAAGGAAAGTGCTCAGGTTTATTGTGCCCCTGGACCCTGCTAAAGGCATGCGCTACACTGAACTGGTTTGCTTCTATGTGGAGGATGATGATCCAAATCAGATATATAAGATAACCACACACAATGAAGATTGGATCAATCATATTGCATATGGGCAAATTGCATGGGATAGAGATAGCTCTTGTACCGCAGATTCAGATGATGAGCTCAAACATAGGCATAATATATTGCATGAAGTTTCCTCGCTTCATTGCAATATGATGAAAAAAATCATTGCGGTGCGTATCTACAGAGGTAAGAAATCTTCTGCATTATGATGGCTTAGATGATGTTATTTTATTTTTGGATAAGTTTGAAAGGGAGGTGCTAGAAGAACTTCATTTTGAGGAGCTTGAGTTGGCACTGCGTGCTACACCTGCCCATTGGTGGGGTATGCTTGAGGATAGATTCGCTGATTGGAAGGAATACAAGTGAAAGGGATGATCCGCACGAGCATTTGGCATGGTGGACTAAAGCTTGGGGAGAAGAGCCACAACCAGAACTGGTGCATATCTTCTGTCACAACTTATATATTACTCCAATGAATTGCTACTTGGAAACGAAGCTATGCCATGGGACGACCGAATGGGATATCTTGAGGGATAGTTTCTTGTTAACTTTCAGCTTTGAGGATGGATTTGAGTGCATTGATGAAGCACTCAGAGAAAATAAGGCCACTATATTTAGAACATATGAAGAGTTGGTAGAATGGGTTCAACCGAACTGAAATACCTAGTTGCGTCATGCGCTAGAGTGTTATAATGTGACTACAGAAGAAGAAGAAGAGGATCCCCGGAAGATCAACATTCCAGAAACCGAAGGACAACGTGAGGTTGAGGGACCCAAAGCAGCGAACCCTGATATAACAGAACCATTGAAGACTAGGCAAGTAAACATTGGGTCATACGCGCAACCTAATTTTGCAAAGGTAGGTGATTATTGGGATGAAGATAAAACTGATAAAGTGGAAGAACTATTGTGCGAATATGAGGACTTGTTTCCTACAAAATTCTTGGACTTGAAAGGAATAGTAGGGGATATTGGAGTGATGAAGATCACCTTAAAGTGCAATGCCAAGCCCATAAAACAAATACCTTACTGTCTAAATCCTAAGTATAAGGAGAAGGTGCACAAAAGAGCTAGAAAAAATGTTGGAAGCTGGAATCATTGAGCCAGTAGAAGAGTCTAATTGGGTAAGCCTTATGGTTGTTCAAGAAAAGAAGCAGAAAGGTGAAATCATGATATACGTAGATCTGTGACAGCTTAATGATGCGTGCGTTGATAACCCACTTCCAAACCCATTTATGGATGGAGTTTTGGAGAATGTTGGAGGGCAGGAAGCTTATTCATTCACTGATGGGTTCTCAGGGTACCATCAGATTGAGATTGCATCAGAGGATCACAGGAAGATGACATTCGCAATAGAGTGGGGATGCTTTCAGTACACAATGATGCCATTCAGGCTGAAGAATGTGCCTACGATATTCTCGAGGGTTGTAATTGCAACATTTAAATAGTTCATCGATAAATTATTAGAAGTGTATTTTGATGATTGGACTATCTTTGGGTTGGTAAAGTGCCATGTTGCAAGTGTGCGCCTTATGTTAGATACTTTTTTTACACTCTAGATTGCCCTAAATCTAAATAAATGTATATTTTTTGTGCCTTATGGGATATTGCTAGGCCATGTAGTCTACAAGAAGTTATTAATGGTGGACCCTATGAAGATAGTTGTGATTGTCAATTTAGAAGCTCCAAAGAATGTAAAGTAGCTACACGCAATGCTGGGGCACACTAGCTACTATAGAAAGTTTATCAAAGCTTACACATAGATAACTGTGCTGATGGAGAAATTACTGAAGGAGGACGTGACTTTCTGCTGAGATGAGAGTGTTAGCACAGTTTGGATGTGTTAAAGGAAAAGATGGTGGCTGCACCCATTTTGGTGTTTCCAGACAAGAAGAAAGAGTTTCATGTGCATGTAGATGCATTTTGTATTGCATTGGGTGTAGTATTGACCTAGCTAGGAGAAGGTTAAATTGATCATTCGATAGCCTTTGCAAGAAGAAAATTATCAAAGGCTGAGAAGAACTATTCAACTACAAGGGGAGAAGGACTGGAAATGGTCTATGCAATCCAGAAATTACGACATTACCTGTTAGGCATGCATTTCAAAATGTACACAGATCACTCTGCTCTCAAGTACCTGGTCAACAAGCCTATGTTGGGGGGAAATATATGTAGGTGGTTGTTTATTTTTTAGGAATATGATTTTGAGGTAATTTTAAATCCTAGATGATTAAATGTGGGACCAGATCATCTATCTAGGATTGAGATAGGTGAAGAACCTAATAGCCTAGAAGACAAGTTGTTAGATGCATAGCTCTTTGCGGTGCATGTCGCAAATGATCACTTCACTGATATAATCCATTTTTTGACTACCGACACAACCTTGGAAGGATATTCTATCCAAAAGAGAAAGGAACTAGTGGTTTGCACGAATAACGTTTTTGTGATCGTGGGACACTTTTATAAGATGGGAATTGATGAAATACTACGTCAATATGTTCTATAGTTTGAGCGAACTAGAATCCTCACTGAAGCACATGGAGGAGTAGTGGGAGGACACTATGCAAGCAGAGAAATCACGTAGAACCTTCTACGTGCAAGATTATGGTGACCAATAGTGCATAAGGATTCTAAGGCATATTGTAGGGCATGTGATGCTTGTCAGAGGATGGGGAAGCCATTAAGGAGGGAAGAACTACACTTAAATCCACAGATTCCATTACAAGTCTTTGATAAATGGGTGATTTAATTTGTAGGCTTGATACAGCCACCAGCGAAAAAGACAGGCGTGTGGTATATTATTACTGCGACTATGTATTTGACAAGATGGGTGAAAGAACAACTGGTGAAAGACTGTAGTGCTGCTACAACTACGAAGCTTCTGTTTGAATATGTCTTAACTCTATTTGGGTGTCCTAAGATACTGATGAGCAATAGGGGTACACATTTTCTAAATGAAACAATTGTCGTGATGCTCGAATAATTCAAATTCTATCATCAAAAGAGTATGCCCTATCATCCTTAGGAAAATGGTACAGTTGAAGGATTCAATAAAATCCTAGAGAACGCATTAATGAAGGTCTGCAATGTGAAGAGGAATGATTGGGATGTATGCATACTAGTGGTCCTATGGGCATATAGTATAACGTGCAAAGAGTTGATAGGCCAGACTTCATTCAGGTTGGTCTATGGCATAGTGGCTATGATGTCCATGGAGTCTATTGTGCCAAGTTTGCAGATTGCAACATTGACTGATATGGTAGATCGCGAGACTATGGAGGAAGGCCTCGCGTAGTTGGTGGAATTAGAATAAGATTGATTTCTAGTAGGATTTCACTAAGGTGAAAAAGGAGTGCGAGAAGGCCTAGCATGATCGACATATTAAGTTGTGCACCTTCAAGGTGAACTATTTGGTGTTACTTTATGATGGCGAATTTACAAAATTTCCTGGAAAGTTTCAAATGCATTGGATGGGACCCTATGTAGTCAAAGAAATTATAGATGGTGGTGTATTTCAACTCGTGAAGCTGAATGGGGAATTATTTCCAGGAGGAGTCAATGGAAGCCAATTGAAATTGTATCAAGGGGATCCTGCCCCTACACAATGAATACATGATGGCGGGATAGTATTAGTACTCCAAGCAGCTTCAAGGATGTATGGGACTATAAACTACACTTCTTGAAGAATGGTAAAATGATGTAAGGGGGTTGTGCGATGGAAACAAGAAATTCATCAGAAGTAGTTGCGCAAGGAGGTCCGCACCATGGAGGATGGTTCTACGCAGCAGGGTCCAAAAGTAGTTGTTGGGTGCACTGTAGTTGATTGGATGGAAAAAACCCTGTTAGGAGGAGTGGGTGGGTTGCAGTTATGGCACAAATCTTTGGCAACCTGCTAACAAATATGAATTTATGATCATAATTTGGAGGGAATGGTTGGATTCGAATTTGAAATCGCCTATAAATATGGCATGCTAGCTTGCAGTAGAACACTTTTCCTTCTAAAAATTGCTTGTGATCACTCTTGTCATAAGTCTATGAACCCAGAAGATTAGGAAGAGATTTTTAAGTGTCCAGGGCTCACTAACATGTCTGAAGCCTTCTGAAAGGCCTTCGTAGACAGTATGATGACCACTAACCCTACAGAAGCAACAAGTTTTGAAGTTGTTGTCTCTGAAGCCATAGTGCCTAAAATCACATCGAAGATGGAAGCCACACAGTCCTTGCCTACAGCACCAAGTTTCCTAGGCCTAAATCACCTACCACTAAGGAAAAATAGAAGAAACCACAGTCTGTTCAAGTGAGGCAATCATCGAGGAAGAACCCTACTGAGGTTCTGCAAAAAGGACAGGTGGATAGGTCAAAACAACCAAATGAACCCCTTGATCTCAACGAAGAGGAGCTTCACGAAGGTGTTGAAGAGTTGGACGCTAAGGAGGAGAGTGAGCCTATCACTAGGTTCCTGAAGCATATCCCTCCATGGAAAGGTAAAGTGAAGGTCCTGAAAGATCCAGATTCTAAGAAGTTTATGGCCTCTACATCGATGTTGCCGAAAAATGTTGTATTTGAAGACACGCTCTTAGGGTGCATTCCTGCACTTAAAATGGAATATTGGGATCTATCTGATCATGAAAAATTCCGTAGTTGGTGCCAAACAAGTATTTGGCAAAGATCTATTATGAAGGGACAGGAGTCAGAAGACTGGAGCCTATCAAGTGGGTCGTGGGGGTTGAGAAGGATGGATTGTTGAATATGTTATGGGTATTGCATTTCAGTAGAACCACTATCAACATGGTGTGCGTACACCCATTAATCACATTGGTTCATGATGGGTATCTCTGGCTAGGAGAACCCATCCCCATCACAGTTACGATGATCCACTGCGTCACAAGGTTTCCCTACCAAGGGGTGGATCCAGGCGAGGATTTTCGAGGCAAGAGTAAGGAGAAACAACTCGTAGACAGAATGAAGAGTGAGTTTGGATTAGTAAAGAACTCATGTGAATAATCCATTTGCTCCATCACAAACAAGGCAGTGCAGTTTTACGCCCATATTTTGGCATGTAAGTTCATGAGGAAGTGCCGGGCAGATGAGGTTCTGGTGCTAGTAATTTCACTTACTACCCGATGCACGAAGGGGGTACAGTAAAACTAGGCACAATATCTATGTAGGTAGTTTTTGTTGAATTTTTTAAAAACGCTGGATGATAGCAAGGCATTCCAGTATTCTTGGCTTCTATTGTTGATTACCCTCGTTGTGTCGATACTGCCAGAAGATAGTTGGTTCCATCCATAGGATGATGACATACCAGAGGCCATGAAGATCTCTTTCCTATGGGTGACAAAGGATCCTGAGATGGTCATGGGGACGAAGATGTTCTGGGTGTTGGTAGAGATGGAGGTCCGCACCGTGATCGGCTAGAAGCCAAGGCTATCACCAACCTTATTTGAGCAGCTAGAGGGCTATGCAAAGTTCAAGGTAGATTTTCACAATGTGTCTATCTACATGAGGAAGGATCCGAAGAAAACATGGTACAAGTTGTTGTACCTGGTGAATGAGGAGGATGCATACGAGATTGTGGGTAAATGGTCAGGTGAGTGGCTGTAGCCATAAGATCTCAGTGCAGGTACAAGAAAGGATAGGGAAAGCTCCTCTGTGCAAGCCATAATAGCACAAAAATAGAGGGAAGATGAACAGGCTGCAACCCAAGATAAATAAGCACAGATAAAGAAGGAAGTTTATTCCAAGGCAACTACTGCTAAGGTAGCTGCTGACAAGGAGCACGCTACAAAGGAGGCCATAGTGGAGGTTGAGGAGTCAACTTCTCAACACCATGGGGACAAGGAGGATTCCCACATTGAAGGAGGCGGTGGTGAGGAGAGGATCACTCCCTTTGAACTACAAAAGTGGAACAAGGAGAGGACTTTCGCGCTGAGAAAGAAAAAGAAATTTGAGAAGCATGCACATGTGGATCCAATGGTCTTGTTGTAGCAGCTACAAACACCCTCCAAAATTTTGTCTTACCTTTGTTTTGGAGCCTCCCTACCAACCTTTCACAACACCTTGTCTTGTTTTGTCAAGTACATAAGATTCAATTTTTTTGTTGCACAAAGATAGCCTATCAATCAAAACTTGATGCATTCCCCTCATAGGTTGTTCCTTTGAACTTGGTCTCGTTACAGGTCGAGAAAAGCTCCCTCAAGAAATTGTGCAATTCTGGAGGGTAACTATCCTTCCCTTTGGAAATTGTGCAATTCTAGAGGGCAACTATCCTTCCCTCCAGAAATTGTGCAATTTTGTCTTGCAGCCTGCTGGGCTCCAGAATTGCGCAATCTTGCCAGTCAGGCTTCATCAAGAAAATTGCGCAATTATTGCTAGTAGGGCTGCTCAGCCCAGGAATTGGGCAATCATGGGTAGCAATCAGCTGCTCTGCCCAAAAATTATGCAAACCTCCTGGGCAGCCAGCCCAAATCCCATCCATAAATGCTCATTTTCTCCCAGCAGTTGAGCAGCCTCTTGCATGTTCAGTTAGGTTGACGAGTTCCACCCTGGACCAAGGAAAATTGACTTGCATGCATGGATTTCTTCTCCTAGAATAGAAAAAGGTAGCATGAAAAAAGAATCCCTTGATTCAGGGAGCTACTTTTAGCACGTGGAAGTTACATGCAAAGTTCGTTTTAGAATCCTCCCTCCAAGTGTCACTTTTGCCCTGATTTGTGGCATGCCCATCATGAGACAAAACTTATTTATTCGACGCATTAGAGCTCACTCTTTCACATCAATCTTGGAGCTCTGACATCCCACAACACATCTAGGACTCTTCGACACATCCGGCTCAGCTATTCATGGGCAAGTGGTCTCAACTTGTCTTTTTCAGCATTTCTGTCACTTTTTTTTGTTTTTTCTTTTGTGAGTGTTGTTTGCTTGATTTCTTTGAATGGTTGTTGCCATTTACATGCATACTAGATTATACTAGCATCGTTTCAGTTTTCATTGCTATCTCACTATTGTTGAATGCATGAAACTGTTTTGCATGAATGGTCAACGATTTGACAACTCACTTCACCCACATGCATGTTATTCTATTTTTTGAATATTTCATTCAATATTTGCATGCACGATCAATTAATTCTACTTTCACTTAGTATCGACATGCATTCACTTTCACATTTTCTTTCAGTTGTCCGTCGGCGGGTCTGGGTAACCTTGGCTTGGACTCTGCTTCACCAAGATAACTTTGCACAATTTGGGGAAGGAAGGCTCTATCTTCCTCTCTATAAATGCTCATTTATTCCTAGGAATTGTCATCCAGGACTACTTTGTGTATTTCTGAGGGACATTGACTATTGGCCCAAAAAATTGCATTATGGAGTCACTCAGCCTGCAGTCATTGCCAACTAGAATTTTGCATTGCACAATTCCAACAGTTAGCAGTTAGCCTGGATTGCGCATTGCGCTAATCCAATAGCCAGTCTTGCCTCCCAGACAACCTAGACTACCTGTTGCACAGTTCTGGTAGCCATTCACCCAGCCTCCCAAAAGAAATAGTGAAATATTTTCCTATCAATCCGCAGGTATGTGTCATGTCATTCCCGAATTTGCTTTGGTTTTTGCTAATAGATTTCTTGCCATGCATGTCGCTTTATCTCTAGATATTTTTGGTGTTCATACACGTATTAGTGGTATAGGATCAATGGCCTCCAAGAGAGTAGGATCAAAAGACACTGATGGAGTGCAAATGGAGCAACAGTTAATCGGGTGTCCGCATGTCTACCGATCTATAAAGGTACCACGTTGTTTCTAGAAAAGGACATCAAGCTGAAATGGCAAGAGGTCAATGAACCATTTGCATGCAAATATCCCGCGTTCCCATGCACGAACATGATACATTGGATCGTCTCGTACACTGATCCCAAGACGATGACTTTGAGCAGTGTCAGCGAGATGAAGATTGCGACCTTCTAGGAATAGGATTATGATGAGACGTATCAGATTTCAGAGCCCATGACTATCATGGAGACTCCCTTCAGCTTACCCAATAACAGTGCAAACTCTAGAGACATTCTGAAGAACTCGGTAAAGGAGCTAGCTAGATTTAATATGACACCCAACCAGATCTACAAGACGAAGATACTGTAGAAGGCATATCAATATTTTCTCATATTTTCATCTCAACTGTATGGCCAAGAAAGCACGGAAACCTTCCCACAGAGTTGGGTGATCACACTGGACCAATTAGCCGGAGAGGGCAAACCAGGTAAATGGTCCAAAATGCTAGCTCATCAGCTGAAGGAGCATGTAACAAAGGCTCGACAGTTGCCTGAAGGTATGCAAGAAGAGGTCTATATGTTTGCCTACATATTAGATGTAATCTGTGCCTGACAGGAGTTCCTGGGCTTGGAGTGGGCATGGTCACTGGCAGAGACTGCAGTCAACAGTTATTGTAGGTTATTGTCTGAATGCTACTTCAGAGGAGTTATCACACAGTTGTCTGATCATTTTTTCAGCCCGGTTTACAAGATGATATTCGAACATGATCCACCTTGCATGTTGAAGGCAGTAATGGAGGCACTGATAGGCATTACCGATTGGTATGCCTCAACATCTGGCACCTTCATACAAATGTTTAGCACAGAGAAACCTCCGCATGTTCTACCAAATTTTTCCTTGGACGCACTCATCATGAAGGAAGTAGCATATCACATCTTGGCAGGATTAACAACTAGACTACACCAGAAGAACAAGGCACCTTGGCCCGCTCTTCCATTATGAATAGGGTTATACAAGATCTGGAGTTTCAAGCATGCAAATGTTGAAGTAGAATAGATGAAGAATTATCCATTCAACCTCTGAAGTTACAACCTGTATGACCCACTTTGTCTGGTGAAAGATCACTGTGTGAGAGTACAACTCAACTGGATCCACGGGGCATTTCATTGGGCGAGGGAGGACCCATGGAGATATTGCTACAACTCCTCCAAACTCAATGAACTGATCAGCTTCACTATGGAGTGGTTAGTGAAGCAATGTGAAGCAGCATCTCAGAGAGCACCAACACCAGAAGTAGAAGCAATAGCAAAAGTAAGTATACTAGTGCGCGATAAGGGTAAGAGGAAGATTGTCGATCACATGGAGGAAGAGAAAAGTTACAAGTTCCAAGAAGACCCACTTGTGGAGAAAGCAACTTTGTCTATAAAGGCAAAGAGACAACAGCGTGACAAGTGAATTGCGCAAAGGCAAAAGTAGAAGAGAAGAATGGAGGAAACAAAGAGGGAGTTGAATGGGCTTAAGGAGTAACTCTAGAAGGAACAAGAGCTATGCAAATAGGAGAGGGAAGCACAACATAAATAGGTACAACAGGGGGAACAACATGTGAAAACAAATGAAACAGTGCCCGTAATAGTAGTAGAATCATCAGAATAGTTGGCATCAGGTAGACAGGGTGAACCATCACAGGAGCAGGACTTCACTTGTGAGATAGAGCAAGCACTTCAATAGTTGGATACAGATATGGAGCAACAAGAAATTGGAACAGGACATTGATCTCATGCCTCACCACCAAGAGGTCGATTTATCCACTTCACCACATCTAAAAGATGAGCAAGTCTCAAGTGACCAAGGAGGCACTGAGATCCTTGGAGATCAGCCAGAAGGAGAGATGCACCACATCTCATTCAATGAGTCTCAACATAGAGTTGCGCAGTATCACACAGTGTTGACTCCGGATAATCATACATCTTATGCGCAATTTGAGGAACGAGTGATTGTGTCTGGTTGAGAATGAGTGAATAGCTAAGGAACTACAAACGGGAAAGCAAGGAGGAGACTTGGTGACAGCGTCCACCCACAATGAAATGAAGAAGACAATACTGGATGAAGTATGGTCCCTGTACACAGTTATGCGAGCAACGTACTCCAAGTTTGATATCATTCATAAGGCAGTCATCCATCTCAACAGATGGCAGTAGCAATGTGCTAGAAGAGCATGTATCTTGACTAACTTGCATGTCGTCATTGATTAAATGCAGACATGAACGATGAGATACAAGGGAGCCTCGTTTCACTTACCTAAGATGATGAAGGCTAGTGTGGTTGAGCTAAAGGCATGTATCTGGAGTCAGATCCATAACTATGAAGAACTCCCATAGCTCATCACTAGTATACATGCTTCCCATGTGTAGTGATATTTTAATCAACCTTAATTGATTCAAACTGCAACATTACTTGTCAACCCAGGGTAGGACTTGCTGCTTCAATGGAGTTCACACTGTCTGTGCCGATATACTCCAGCCAAGCATAAGAAACTACAGGAAAAATGTAAATGATGTCGTTGATCTGAATTGTTAAATCAAACCATGCATGTAGGTACAAAAACACTCTACATAATTAAATCCCAACTCACAGCTGTTGAAGTAAAGGTGCGCCACACAAGAACTAACATATATTCTAGCTGGTTACTATTACTCTGTTGTTTAACTCTGTGTAACAGCATAAGATAAATAGAAACAACAGCGAATGCAATCCACGATTTGTTCAACAACAATGAGAAACCATAAATCAATGAGCTAAACTGAAATATACACTACCTAATCACTGCAATCCCTGCTAAAGAGGAGGGCCCTTCCTCCTCACCGGGGCATAGGAAGAACACAAAAAGTGATTAACGAATTAGTTGGAAAGTAATAGCATCACCGTGGAAATTGATATTGAATAATATCAGGATTATAGAAACAAAGTAACGATACTCTTCTATATGTCATCCGCTAATACATAAAAATTCGAGTCTTTTATAATTATTACAACCCAAAAATTAGAAAGCAGATCAGTCATGAGAACCTCTCGATTGTCATGCTGAGAAAAAATAAAGAAGTTACAACTTATTACTAAATAAATATACATCAATTGCAACTGCTTGAGTCTTGTTGCTTAAAAAATAAACAATCCTACTGTCGACAAGTGTTATGTGGAATAGTACCCACATTTCCAGCTTTGGTGCAACAACATTAAGCAAATGGTGGTTCAGGATGATGCAACATAATTGACAACAACACTGTTTGATGTGATGGCAGATCCAACTGAGGTGTAACAGCATCCGATGTGTAACAGAAATCTGTAACAATAGCAACCTGTAACAACAACAACCTATAGCAGTACCTAGTATATAGTAGCGGTCTGTAATAGCACTCAACATGTAACCGCAAACCATTTCACCCTTTCCTACAGTTAAGCTTTGTTTCCTATCTTCTTCATAACTTCATTTGTGCAAACCAATACCTGAAAAAGATGAATTTCCCAAAATACTCCTTCAATGCTCTCCAAGTTAGCCATAAAAAGGAATAGAGCCTCGTATTATTCGGTAAAATACAGCAAAGTAACATAACACTAAAATGGATTAAAAAGGTAAGAAAACAGAGAGTTTGGTCATATAAGGGCACAAGCTTGGAGGACAGAAAGGTCAAAACAAGGGAAAGAATGTGCAGAAAATGGGTAAAAAAACACACCTAACATCTCCCCCTAACTGAAGCAATTGCATGTCCCCATGCAGAATCTCAGTTCCTTCTACTGTGCCCCCAGTGGAAATCTATGAAATTGTAGGCACCAGGAGTATCATCGCTCAGAGCTCTGAATCCTTGATCGTCCATTAATTCACGTGGCCAAGATTCCTCTTCATAATCACATAACCGATAATCGGGCTAATACTCCTCTAATGGCAACCCGATCAAAGGGAATTTTAACATGAGCCCAATCCAGAATGCCCCCATTGTCAGCACAATCTGAGCATATGCCGGCACCCATGTAACAAGAGCCACAAAGTTCTTGTACTCAAAGGGGTCTCCTTCCTGCAATTCCGCACTACAAGCCTCAATGCGCTTGAGACATTTGACTAGAGCCTGGCTCCTCATGTTTGCAAACCAGTTGAGGTAGATCCTCATTATTATCCTTCTATAAATGGCTGATTGATCTCTGATTTCTAGATTACTCAGGAACCCTCTGAACTCTCGTCAGAGTTTGTAAGGCATTCCTAGTTCAACCCTCACCCACAATGTTGTCTTTTCCTCATTGGCTTCTATTTTTTTCTTGGCTACTTGCCACTCAATCTGATTCCTCATAAATGAAAGAAATGACACTCACCACCATCCTCGTGCTCACATGTTTGCACCTCATATTGTGCAAGAATAGCTCGCACAGAAAATTCTAATCATCAAAATCACAAGAATGGAAAATTTCCAAGAATGTGTGGGTTAAAGAACCCATATAGGACATGTTCTCACAAATTTCCCTTAACTGGAATAAGTAGTAACGTTACCACAGGAACACAGGGTATGATGGGGATGGCTACCTGCATGCTAGCAGGTTTAGAGCAATGTCTTGGAGTTTGGTTTTATCAAATGTCAGGTTGGAGACCTCCCGATGCAGTTGATGCAACTGTTCATCCTTTTTCTTCAATATTTCTTTATGCCTTCATGCCTCCTCTTCTCTTTCCCATTCTTCTTTTAACCATTTTTCTCTTAGGGAATCCATCATTCTCTTATGCATCTTCAATGGAATCACTCCCTCCTGTAGTGAGAGTGCCAGCTGCTTCCAGTTTTGCAGCTCTGCCAATATCAACAATTTCTTAGAACGCCATCCTTCCACAGGACACAACATTCCACCACACGCATCATCAATTAAAGGTGTAGCAGCCTTCTAAGGGAGAAACTATCCCACCTCGGTAGCTGGTTCTTGTGTAAGAGCAGCTTCATTAGTGGGTTTTATCATAGTTTCTTTATTTTCTTGGTCAACTTCCATTTTTACTGCTAGTTCTTGTGTGGCAGCAGTAATATCCATAGGCTTTTGTTCATCAGTTCCCTTCAGACCAGCTTCGGTCTCTGCTGCTAGTTCTTGTGTAACAACAAGAGTTACCATCAGCTCATGGATATTATCTTTCTCTTCCTCCTCTTGGCTGATTTCCTCCTTCACTACTGTTCCTAGTGAAATAGTAGTGTCAGCCAAGGGTTCTTGTGTATCCATTGTTTGATCAGTCCCTGTAGATTGTGTTGTCTTGGTCGCTAGTTCTTATGTATTAGCAACCTCCTCGACAGGTTCTGGTGTAACAACTTCCTGGTTTTCATTTTGAATCCCCATCGAGGTAGTGTCTGTTGCACAGACTTTGAATCTGGCTTCCACCAACTTCTCAACATAGGCTACGCATAGAGTGCCCAGGATTTCTCCCCTTCTGGCCCTGTCCACAACCTCTGGCAAAGTATCCAGCCATGGGGCTCTTAGCTCTTCCTTTCCTACTTCTAGCTGTTCCCTTAATTATTTAATTTCTTTTTCTAAAATGTCAATTTTCAATAGCAAAGACTGGGTTTCACTCTTACCAAGTGAAGGAGGTTTTTTTGGCTAAGCTTGCTCCTCGTCCTTCTGCTTGACTGCTTCTTTGTCCTTTATCAACATGGATGGGGACTTTGGGTGCCTACTAACTCTTATTCTCTACTTTGGCCTTCTATTTCCAATCAGTTTATCAACCGACTTCTTACTAACCCTCACTATCGAGGACTAGTGTTGCTCCTTTGTCAGTTATGGAGTTTCCCTAGCCATCTTTATTTGCCTTCTACGAGGTGTCCTTGGCCTTTTCCACATGAATTCTTCCCAATTCTTGCCTTGTCGACTCAAGGCATCTAGCCTAATGATTTTAATGAGGCCATTGTTCGTAACACGTTTCTGGATGTGCAGTCGTTTTCACAGCCGGAGCCATGTGCCTAATATTTCCCAACAAGAAATAAGGAAGGTTGATCAGCTGCTGCTGGTGGAGATGGTTCAGCAATGGGAAATGATAATTGAACAAAATTATTGCCCTCCCCTCAAAAGTAATGTACTTAATGAGGAAGAGAGCAACATCCTCCCATGGCTGGGGGAGTGACAACCTATCAATTCCCTTGCCTTTCTTAACTAATGACTTGCTTTCCTGAAGAAAATCCCCTTTCAGTGAGGGGTCATTAACCTTCCTAGTAAACCATCTCTTCCCTTCTGTTGGAAATCCTGTTACTTTGGCGATAACTTCTTCCATGACCTCCAATTTCAATCCTCTGACTTCCGTCTGGTTTCTTTCTAGGTTCTTTGCAAATTCCATGGCCACACCATTGTCTGATCCTTCCAATCTCTAGAAGAATTCGAACTAGCCTGCATCTTTAAAAACCTGGCATGCTTCAGGGAAACCTTCCAGGGCTTCTATGGACCTTGGCTCGTGCCATATTGCTGCTCCTCCCATTGCCTATGCAATTCAGTGTTGTTTCACCTGATTATCTTTCCCTTCGGCACACACTCTAGTTGTTTCTGCTAGTACTGCTATCTTCCTCCTCTCCGGACACTCTGAATGGGGATTCAATGCTTGCAACAAGGGTAAATGGTAGGGTGGCAGTGTGGCATAGGTGAAGATTTTGGATTAAGATTTGGCACGCATGGCTCGTACTGCTTAATGAATTTTTCCTTAATGGTGAGTCATGGGGAGGTCTCATCAATGGTGCCCTTACCATTTTTGGTATGATTCAGCATTAAATAACAATAACTACCAGGTCACATGGCTTAATTAATGGATTTTTCAAATAATTAAAAATCATGCGATGGTCATGTCATGATGTGATTCATTCTCCCCTAGCTTGATTATGATGGCCAAGCCCCAGCTTAATTATGACAGTCGTCCTCAGCCATCAATAGTCATGTTAAGTTGCCATAATTACAAAATAAAACGAATTCATTATTACCTTTTTTATGATGTACCTGGGTGACGTGTAACGAAGTAATGGGCAGTGCGACATCGAATCATCCTCAGGCAGTGAGATGTGCGAACTTAAATCTGATGACAAGGCTCACGGTGATGTTTTTGTTGTTTATTATAATAGAATATCTCGTTTATTCCTGAAAAGTCGTCAGTTGTTACAAGTGTGACAACCAAGACAACTAATGTATATTAATTTAATATCATCAAAGAGACAGAGAACAAAATATCGTGTAACGATCCTTATCGTGTGATATACCTTGGAATAACAAATGTTGTTACATAGGGTGTAACAACTGCCACTAGGTTGTTTTCAATTGCTACAAAAATGTATGTTTGTGCCTGAGAAAGGTTTTCACAGCCATATTATTGTTATTCTTGTTGTTGTTATTATTATTATTATTATTATCTATATATATATCTATATATATATATATTGGATGGTGTAACAGCTGCCACCAGGTGGTTTTCATCTACTACAGTTATTGGAAAAAGTAAAAATTTTGCAGCACAGGGGGGATTTCCCCTGTTCCCGTAATCTGTAGATCTGAATTTGTGACAATGTTGAAAAATGAATCCTTTGAGGTGGTTTTGTGATACAATTGAAGATGGTGCCCATTTGGAAGTAATGATGTCCTTGCACTGTCAATGGTTACCAAATTTATAGTCCCATAGTCAAAGACTACATTTACCTCATAAGAACCTAGCCATTTGGTGCAAAGCTTACCCTTGAAGTCTTTCAACCTTGAGTCATAGAAGAGAGCCCAATATCCTTTCTGGAATTGCTTCTTCTTTATAAATCTATCGTGCCACTTAGCTCTCCGCTGCTGGATAATCTCTGTTTGCTCGATAGCAACCAACCGTTTCTCCTCCAATTCATTGAGCTGGTTCAATCTCTACCTTTTTACTGTAGCCAAATCCAAATTCACTTGCAATGTTGTCCTTAGTGTTTTGATTTCAAATTCAATGGGGAATAAAGGGTTCTTGCCATACACAAGTTCATACGGTGAGAATCCAGTGGTGTTCCTCCATGTATTCCTCTATACCCATAACACTTCTAGAAGTTTTTCAGCCCAATTTCTTCGATGACTGGCCATAGCCTTAGTAAGGATTCCCTAAATGACTTTATTAATGCTTTCTACCTAGCCATTCGCCTATGGATGGTAAGGTGTTGTGATTTTGTGATGGTTTTTATATTTTTCGACCAACTTCCACATCTTATGAGATGTGAACTGCGGTCCTCTGTCTGTGACTATCTCTCTGGGTATGCCAAACAGGATGAAGATGTCTTCAAATAGAAAGTCTGAGACAACCTGCTCCGTGGCTCTGGTTAGTGCCTTGGCCTCAACCCATTTTGTGACATAGCCAGTACAGACCAAGATTTATGATCTCCGTTGACATGAAGGATTGATTGGTCCTACAAAATCTAGAGCCCGCTTCTCAAAAGATTCTATGACGATCTGGAGTTGTAATGACATCTCATCTGATTGCGGTGGTTGGCCCATCCTTTGAAAACTGTCACAAACCTTCACATACTTCTTGGAATCCTGAAATATTGGCAGATAGTAGTACCTTGTTGAAATGACTTTGTATCCTGTCTGTTTGTCTATGAAGTGTCCTCCACAAGGTTCCTCATGGCAGGCTTTGAGGATATCAAAGACCTCATCCTCTCTAATGCAATTTCTGATCTAGAAATCAGGTCCAATGTGATAAAGGTTCCCATCTATCCAGGTATATGTAGCACTTTGTTGTATGATTTTGTTTTTCTTCTTGGAGGATAAATTCTGGGGAAACTTCCCTGCAGCAAGATAATTGGCTATATCTTCATAATTAAGTAGAAATAGAAAAAAGATATTCATTTGGGAAAGAATCTTCAATAGGAGTGCAATTATCACCAATAGTTAGCCTAGAAAGAAATTCAGCTACTACATTGTCTTTTCTAGGCTTATCTACAATAGTGATATCAAATTCTTGTAACAAAAATAACTAGCGTGTAATCCTACCATTTGTAATTGTCTTATTCATTAAAAAATGAATGGTAGAATGGTAAATGTGTACAAATACTTGATATCCGATGATGTAATGCCGGAATTTATTGATGGTGTGCACAACTGCTAAGAACTCCTTCTTAGTCACTGTGTAGTTGAGCTCAGATGGAGTAAGAGTTTTACTTATGTAGTAAATAGCATTTATGCTCCAGTTGGCCCAAAACATCACCTACAACAATATTTTATGCATTTGTAGCTATGTGAAATGATAGTTCCCAAATAGGTCCTCGCAAGATTGGAGCTGCTGATACACAATATTTTAGCTTTAAGAAGGCCTGCTCACACTTCCCTGTCCACAAGAAATCAACATCCTTCATGAGAAAGGAAAATAATGGTGATGCAATTCTTGAAAATTTATCTATAAATCTTCTATAATACCCTACATGCCCCAAACAACTACATACCTCTTTCTGCATTTTGGGGATTGGAATTCTTAGAATTACCTCTATTTTTGCAAGGTATACCTTGATTCCATTAGTAGAAATGTAATTTCCAAGCAAGATCCCTTCAGTCGTCATCATGTGACATTTCTCATTTCTCAAGGCAACATTAGTCTGTAGACACCACTCTAACACTTTTCCTAGATTGACTAATTTTGTTTCAAAAGCCTCTCCATAATGTGTGAAATTGTCCATGAAGATTTCTAGACAATCATTCAATAAGTCAGAAAAAATTCCCTGTATTGCCCTTTGAAAGGTTGTTGGTGCATTATAGAGCCCAAAAGGTAGCACTCCATATGCATAGGTTCCCCAAGGACAATTAAAGGTCATTTTATCCTGGTCTTCTGAGGCAATATGTATCTGACTGTAGCCACTAAATCCATCCAAAAATGAAAAGTATTTCTTTCCAGAGAGAGTATCAAGGACCTGATCTATAAATGGTAATGGAAAATGGTCCTTCTAAGTGGCCTTGTTGAGTTCTCTATAATCAACACAGACTCTCCACTTGCCATTCCTTTTAGGAATGATGACAAGCAGTGATACCCACTAACTGTCAGATATTGGATAAATAAAATTAGCACTCAGTAGTTTTTCTAGTTCTTCTTTCACCACTTCCTTTAGTGCAAGATTCATGCGACGCTCTGCATGTCTGACTGGTTTGTAGCCATCCTTGAAATAAATACAGTGAGTGCATATATTAGGGTGGATCCCTTTCATATCCATATAATCCCATGCAAATACCTTTTTATACTTTTGTAACAGTTGTAATAGCCATTGATTCTATTTAATAGTCAAATTGGGATTAACATTAAAAACATTTCCAGATTCAATCTCAATTAGGCTACTAGCAGTATTTTGAGTAGTTCTCATTGGTTCAAAATTTATGTCTTCCACCTCTTCCTCCTGATTTTCATTTTTAATAGAAGCAACAGAAAGTTAATTACTAATAAAACCATTAATAAAATCTTCTTTTGTCTCATCTTTGAAATATTGGGCTTTGCCTAGAGTGAAGAGTGGTAGGGAAAGATCTGACTCAGGTTCAAACTCATCCCACCAAGGGTTGTACACATCCACATTTCATTTTACAGGATAAAGATTAAGGTTCTGGGTTTCCTGGTCATCTGAGATTACCATGGATCCTATCTTGCAGCCTATGAATGCATCTATAGTGACCAACCAAGGCCTCCCTAAGATCAAAGAATGCCCCCCCAAATTGGATTTGGGTTGTAGGATAAGGAAATTAGTCGGGTATCTCTAGGAAGCTATCATAATCAGTACATATTCTAACATCCACTCGAGTTTAACAAGGGACCTACCTACCAATTCTAGCACAGTAGTAGTGTGTTTGAATCCCTATAGCCCAACAACGATAAAGAGATCTTTCATCATTACATTAATGGCAGCCCCAAGATCAAACAATGCATTGGCTATGGGTTGATCATTAATGTAGATGGTGACTGTGCGATTTCTTGGATCATGGTACTTAGTAAGGAGAGGCTGAGCAGACATTAATTTGGATAACTTTCCCATCACATGTATGGTGGCAGGGTCTTTAGGCTTCCTCCCAGGCTTCTTGATGCACAAATCTCTCACTATCTTGGCATAGATGGGTACTTCTTTAAGGGCTTGCAGCAAAGGAATTCGTACATACAAATTTTGCAACTCCCTAAGGAAATCAAATTTAGGCTATGAAATCATCCTAGGTTTGGCTAGTATATGAGGGTACAGGGGGGTCCTGCGTAACAACAGTTGAATCTGTTGTTATAGGTGTATCAGCCTTCCCCAAATTATTTGTTACAAATGTAACAGTTCTTCGTAGTTCGGTTGTTACAAATGTAACAACTTCCTTTGTATCAGCTATCGTAGACCTAGTAGCCACCTCAGAGCCTCCAACTTCTCCTCTAGATGGTTCACAATCCTCCTCCGTAATGATAGGGGAGTGACTGGGGTTAATTATCATGCCCGATCGCAATTGTATTTCATTAAGTTCCACAGGGGTAATAAAGTAGGTCTGGAAGGTTGTAGGAGCCTCTATGCCCTGAGCTGCTTTATTGTTTGGGTTTGAGTTAGGTTGCATAGGTAGTTGGGGTCGCAAAGGTGGTGGAGGAGCAGGGGCTTGGAAAGGAGGTAACTGCAGCTGTTGCTATATGGGTGGTGTAGACAGAGCTAAATTTTGGGCATTTCCTCTCCAGTTCTGGTTCAAAGGGTATGGTTGAGATTGAGGATATTAAACAAGAGGAGATGGAGGCAATTGGTTCCAAGGTGAAGGGAATTGAGCTGAAGGAGGGGAAAAATATTGTCATGGATATGGTTGGTTATTTTATGCAATATTCCACGAACTGAAAGATGAAAAGTCTTGAGACATACATGGAGGTCGTGGTTGCCATGGCCCTCCTTGGTGTGATGAATTAAGAGTATTGCACCTCTTCGCTTGATTCTCTGAGTACTGCCTTTGGTCTAGGAAGCTCTGAACACTTCTCTGTCGAATGCTCGAGCTTGCAGATGTTACACAGGCTGATGCTATTGAATTCACATTGATTTGAGGATGTTTCTTTTGACAAGTCAGACAGAACACGGTCAAGGGTGTATCAACTTCTTCTTGTGTATTTTTGATCTGTGTTATTGTTATCTAGGCCGAGAGAGTACTGAGGATATCAGTCTTGAAATTTTCGAACAAATTTCTGATCTCTACTATAGTTACTCCTCCACCTGCATATTTTTGCATGCGAATAGAGGCATCTCGAATTGTACTTCTTCCTTTAGATGATCCCTGAGAGCATCATAGGCAGAGATTTATAATTTAAGTGAATGGCTCTTGTGATACATCCCCTTTTCCTAATAGGTTCAGGGTGTCAAGGCAGTCATCCCTCATTCCTTTAACGAATATAGTATTCAATATTTCCGGGTCTAAATCATTATGTTTAGACCTCTCCAGATTGTAGTGGAACCATTCCACATAATATTCCAGGATTTCTACCTCCTTCTGTGTCATTTTAAATATCTCTTCCCTTAAGTCCCTGGTCCTACAATAGTCTTGGTACTTTGACAAGAACGTCTCCTTCATAGCATTTCATGTTGAAATGGAAGTGGGACCTAATCCCATGAACCATCTCAAGGCTGCTCCTTTTAAAGTAGCAGGAAATAGCTTTAGTTTCTTAGAATTTGTTGTATAATCATAACTTCTACATAGGACATAAAACTCAAATGGAAATGTATCTAGATCTTCGACAGTTATCCCATGAAAGGATGGTAAGGATGATAGAGGAATGTTTTTCATAGGAGCTTTACCTCTGATATTCTTGATTGGAAACTCAAAGGTGGTGGTAGTGGTGTCTGTTTCAGCATTGTTATCATTGTTGTCTCTCATGATGTATTCTTCTAACCCTTCATGTAGCATACATTCTTCGAGCTGTGTTTATGATGGCCCTACAGGCATGATTAATGCTTCAGATACCATTGGGGTTGGTTGTTTCACCTCACTACCTGTATCCCAATATGGATAAATCAATAGGCTCTTTTCCACCTCAGCTGTCTGACGTTCCCTCTCGATTTCACCTTGACCTTCTGTCCTCAAATTCTAGCAACTAACTTCCCCTTCTTACTCATAAATCAAATCTTTGATATTGGGGGTATGAGTGCTAGCCTTAGAACGATACGGTCCTAAGATGGAGGGATTGGAGGTTTTTTCTTTCGCCATGGGAGCAACCACCTTCTGTGGCCCTATTTTCCTTGCATTCCTTTGAGAGCTAGACTGTTCCTTTTCTTCCTTGGAGATTAATTCCTCGATAAATGTCTTCCTTCGCAAATCTTCACCCTTCATTTCCTCTTTACGACCCATCGTTCCTATGACTTATTAGAGTGGGGGTGATTTTAGTGTCTCTATAAGTCTTACAAATGCACACATGGACCCTATGTGTATTAAATCAAACTCTAAGTGCCTCAGTCTTCTACAGTGGTGAGCCCGCCTAGGTATGTTAGAGTGATGCACAGGTTCTTACCCCTCGTCTTACCGCCCAACGACTGAATAGTTGAAGACACACTAATCAAAGCATCAAAATGTCCTAAGTGTCCTAGTGATCACAATGGTGAGCCCTCCCAAGTATGTTAGAGTGATGCGTAGGTTCTTACCTCTCATCTTACCGTCGAACAATTGTGGATTAGGAGCACTCTATATCAAACAAACCACTTGGATGATTGTATCGTCAACTTGACATCCCCGGCAACAACGCCAAAATGTAATGTTATTTTGATCAACCTTAATTGACTCAGACTGCAACATTAATTGTCAACCCAGGGTAGGTCTTGTTGTTTCAATGGAGTTCACATTGTCTGTGCTAATACACTCCAACCCAGCATAAGATAGTGCAAAAAAGATATAAAAGATGTTGTTGATCTAAATTTCTGAATAAAACCATGCGTGTAGATACAAAAACACTTTATAAAATTAAATCAAAACTCACAGCTATTGAAGTAACGGTGCGCCACACAAGAACTAACATTTATTGCAGCTTGTTACCATTACTCTATTGTTTAACTTTGTGTAACAGCATAAGATAAATAGAAACAATAACGAATGCAATCCAGAATTTGTACAGTAATAACGAGAAACCATAAATAAATGAACTAAATTGAAATGTACACTACCTAGTCACTGCAATCCCTGCTAAAGAGGAGGGCCCTTCCTCCTCAACGGGGCACAGGAAGAACACAAAAAGTGATTAATGAATCAGTTGGAAAGTAACATCATCATTGTGCCAATTGATATTGAATAAGTTCAGGATTACAGAAATAGAGTAACAACACTCTTCTATATGCCATCCACTAATACATAAAAAGTCGAGTATTTCATAATTATTACAACCCAAAAATTAGAAAGCAAACCAGTCATGAGAATCTCTCGATTCTCATGCTAACCAAAAATAAAGAAGTGACAATTTATTACTAGCTAAATATACATCGGTTCCAACTACTTGAGTCTTGTTGCTTCAAAAATAAACAATCCTACTACTGACAACTGTTATGTGGAATAATACCCACATTTCCAGCTTCGATGCAATAGCATTGAGCAAATGGTGGTTAGGGATGATGCAACATAAATGATGAAATCGTTGTTGATGTGACAGTGGATCCACCTGAGGTGTAACAGCATCTGATGTGTAACAACAATCTATAACAGCAACAACCTGTAACAACAACAACCTGTAACAGCACCTAGTATATAGCAGTGGTCTGTAACAGCACTCAGGGTATAACCACGAACTGTTTCACCCTTTCCTACAGTTAATCTTTGTTGTCTATCAGCTTCACAGCTTCATTCGCACGAGCTAATACCTGAAAAAGATGAAATTCCCAAAATACTCCTTCAATGCTCTCCCTGTTAGCCACAAAAAGGAATAAAGCCTTGTATTATTCAGTAAGATACAAAAAAGTAACATGGCAGTAAAATGGATTAAAAGGGTAAGAAAACAGAGAGTTTGGTCATATAAGGGAAAAGGCTTTGAGGATAGAAAGGTCAAAAAAGGGGAAATAATGTGTAGAAAATAGGTAAAAAAACACACCCAACACCATGTACGTGTATTCAAGAGTATGGATGTTGTGGTGTGTGCACATGCAATCCATCTATTGGGAAACTCACCTAGGTGAATACAAAGGCATAGGTCTGACTAGAGCTTGACTCATACTTTGATGAGTTGATGTGTAGTGTCACCAATCCAGATGATGAACCTGAGTATGGCAAGAAGAATGCTACAACTCCCAAGGCTACCAACTGTAATTATCAACCCGGGGTTTGTACAAACTTAAGAGGTGTCAAAACTATATGTGTGGCATACAATGTGTCCTTTCTTTGTTTTCATGATGTAATGGAGTTCATGTACTGAAGTCAAATCCTAAAATAATTACAAAAAATGAAATGTTCGAAATAGAACCTTAACCTATTGCAAGAAACAAAGTACAAGGAAAGAGACAGAAATTCAATGCTAAATCACACCATTTCCTAATTAACTTCCAAGAAACTATGCTTTACAATAATGCTAAATTATCATGAACCAAATGCTACTATCTATGAATGAAAGTAGGAAGCAACAAACATCACTAATGTGCAAGTAAGGGGACTGAAATAAATCTGTTTTTGTCTTTTTGTCTTTTCATGCAAAATCAAGTATGCAAACTAATTTCCTTTGGTGATGTCGTAGGTGAATTAAGGATGTTGTAGGTTGGATGGAAGGATTAGGAGATGGTTGGATGGTGTGGGAGACCCTTGGGAATATTTTGGTGACTTCCTAGAGGTTTTCTCTCAATTCGACCTCAAAACAGACCATTTCAGGAAAACCTACATGATGTTCTAGAGACCTACAGGATGATCATGTAGGAATTACAGTGAACCTACAAGATACAACCGAGAGAAAAATGGAAGGTGTTGGAGGTGATGTAAGGCTTAGGGAAGACTGTATATGGGTGGAATGGAGTGATAAAATGCCTAGGGTCACTTAGAACTAAAAATCAAAGTTGGGAGATGGCTGGATTTGCTCAAAAATCTTGGAGAAGTTTCCTTGTGAAATGATGAAATTGGCGAGGGTTTAATGACCAAGAAAATCAAATAAAAATTGGATGGGAATTTTTTTTATTTTATAGGATGTATTACGTCCCTATTCCAAATGAAATCACTCAAAAATACCTCTGTTAACCCATTCTAAAAAAATAATAAACATTACTAGTCAAAAATCTAGAAATTCGAGAACTAGTGAGCTAGGAAATATAAAAAATGTCTAACCAAATCAAGTGAAAATGAAATGGGGTGATTTTTGTTATGAACTAGAATGTTTTTCTGATCTAATTCAAGTGAAATTGAGTCGATTGAAGCTCATTAACATGCTCTAAAAAATAGCAGGAATTTATTGTTCTTTGCTAAAAAGGAGGTCCAACAATCTAGATTTGGGAGTAAGATGACTAATCCAAACAACTCAATGATTATTATGAACTTCCAAAGCTTTTGCAAGGATGAAATAATGTTTTTGATCTTGCAAAAGAACTTACATCAACCATTTAACTCAATCCTACAACAATAAATCATTAATACTAAATGCAGAAATAAAAAGAAATAAAAACTAGAGATGCATGTGAATAAGCAACGAAAAGAAGGAAAGAAAATGATACAAAAGGACTCTAAGGTTCCTGGGATGCTGAAGCCGAAGGAAATTCAGAGACCCATAGAGGAGAACGAGATTTAGAAGCTGAACATGACACCAATCTTCATTATTTTCATCAATAGAATTACATCCTTGAAAGAAAATACAATGGAGCTGCAAAATACAAGCTCTCTCCACAATAACAATAATGAAAACCTTTCCCTAGAGGAAAATTAAACTCGGTACTTATACGCAATGATTATGAATCATTCCCCATGAATGGAGGAAGATTTCCCCACCAAAATCCCTTGATTAGTGGATCTACTCCCCAATACTAGGAATTTGCATTAAATGGCAGGGAACACATTTCTAGATTTTCTCAACCATTCCCTAGAGGAAAATGTCACTTGGTACTTATACAAAATGATTAAGAATAATTCCCCATGGATGGAGGAAGCTTTCCCCACCACAACCCCTTCATCAGTGGATCTTCTCCCTTGATTAGTGGAACACATTCCTAGATTTTCTCAATCATTGGAGTTCCAAAATCTGTGCCATAATTCAATAATATCTTGTTGACTTATTATTTATTATTGATCCTCCAATAGTAGGGAACAAGTCCCTAAATTATCTTCTCCTCCAACTCTTCACAATCTGCCCAATATTCTCATAATATTCCACAAAAATAAATAATATTAGGCACAAATATTCAATTATTCATAAACCTTCCTAATGAATATTTTAAATTTAAAAATAAATTATCTAATGTAAAAAGAGAGTTTTAATGTGCTGAAGTATGGTCATAGGCCTTAATTTATCTTTTAAATTAGAGGCATGGGCCTTAATTTATGTCTAATTTAGAGGCCCATCATAGTCCCCTCGTGAAAGTGTTGCTCATCCTCTAAGCAACTTCATGACCTCAATGCGCCTCATCCATGGCCTTGATGGCCTCTCTCTTGTGCATTAAGAATCTTGGCTATAAGCTCTGCAATGACAAGCCCAAAGACATATTTGTTCAAAGAAAAATCATTGTTTCTTGAGACCTTTAGCTTGCTTTCTTGCCCTTATTCAAGATGAGTTCTTGAGTATTTTTTTAGTTTGGCAAGGTTTTCCACACCCTTATTAGCATAGCAAGTCATTTATTTGCCTTATGACTACCTCCTGTAGGATTTCCGGGTCACTGTAATTCCTACAGGATCATCTTGTAGGTTTACACGGGATCTTGTAGAAAACACAAGCCCCTTGTAAATTGAAGTAAAGGAGTGGGAAAATGACAGAAATAGTGGAGGAATGAATGGTAATGAGTGGTAAAATAAAAATGTGAGTGACAGGGGTCCCTTTGTGATCCTCCTTTTCTCTTTGACTGTCCTTCTTGCTGACCTATAAATGGAAATTTCATGAAAATGGAGAGGATTCTCTCTTTGTTTTTTTCTTCTTTTTTTCAAGAATGAAATGGGATGGATTAATGATGAATAGATAGTGAATCTGAAGTGGATGTGATGCAGAAAATGGGTGAATACAAAAAATTCCAATATCCCTAGGATTTAACTCAGAAACCGAGTCAAATCTTCATAAAAGAATGGTTTCAGCCCCTTTCATAAATCCCTATGGGGAATGATTTATTAAACCCCCAATTATAGTCTAACCATTCATTAAAGAATGCCGCACATAGATCCAAACCCCACCTTATAACTTTGGTCATAGTAGGACTTAACCATAACCCTTTCATCAACACTTAATCTATTATAACCTTTTATAATAGATATTACATAAAACACCATAAACCATACCTTTTCCACCTAAGGCCGAACTTCAAAATAATTACACCCACATTCATAAATTATCAGCTGCTTGAACTGTTAAAACATGCACACATTCTCGCGTGATCACCGTTCAATCAAGCATCCAATGAATGGTCTGGATGGTCAAACTTCAACGATGGTTAAACCTTGTCATATAAAACCCATCGGGTCCAAAATCCGAATTAAACTCCTTGCTTGTTCACACTTGATATTCATCTGATCATTCATTCGACAAATGGTCTGATCGCCTCTGGATTTCAACTCAATTAATTCTCATCTCATAACCTCATCAGGTCTGTTTTCTAGAAACTGCTTATAGCTTTTGAGGCTGCCCAATAATCTGCTTACCACCTTTGGGAAACTACTCTTCTGGTTAATGCGTGCACATCTTCACTACTCGATGACCATATATCTCCTTTGATCAATGATCACAACCCACTCGTGACTATTGACTTGCGAAGTGTTGACTACTTTATTGTGCTATCAATGGTTAATCTAAGCCATCCATCTGCCAGTTCAAATGATACGATTTAATCCTCACCCTCCTTTCACCCTTCATAGTTTCTTTACCATCCTTTTGTAATTTGGGAAAAGTTTGTGTTCTCTGTTATAAAAGATATTTTCAATCTTCCTTTGTCTACTATAGAACTCAATTATTCCCGCTTCCGGTTGATCCTTCCATCCACTCAACATGGAATCTAGATTTCTACATGCCTTTACACATGGTTTGGTAAACAATTAAATACGCATTCCATAAAGGAAAACTCCATCATACATTCATGCTATTCAACACAGAATTCACAGTATTTCTCAGGTTGTCAATCAATACACCATAGGGTTATTAAAACACATATAGATACAAATTCCTCATATCCTATTCAAACCAAATAAATATAACTGTTTGGCCTAATCTCCACACAGGGAGGATCAATCAGCCACTATGCCCTTTTATCATATTTGAGAATAAATAAACACTCTCACACATTTAAATAAACAAAATTAACTAATATCTTATCTACTAACTCCTTGTTAGTCACAACATGTGATCATTCCATCACATTGCTGACTAGGTCTAAATGCTCCTACATCAGACTCGCAAAGTTGCAATTTTTCATGAACTCTTGGTAATGTGTTTCTTCTGTTGATCATCCAGTATCCTGAAATTTACTTTGTAACTGATCATCACTTTCATCATGCTGCTGACTTAATTCTTTGGCCACTGTAACTTTTGTTCCTCCAGATTTCCAAATCTTATTTTGTTGCTGTCTTTTTTCCTTACTGATACAAATTCCTTTTGTTAATTTCTTTTCCTTGCTGTCCCTCTTCTCATTTGATTTCATCTTCCACAATTTCTAAATTTCCTCCTTACCATTTGTTCTTAACTGAACTCCTCTTACATCTGTCTACTGTACATTCTTCTTTACCATATAAATTATAAAATTTATGTCCAATTCTTCTTCACCTTTGTCATTTACAAACTGTTGTTTGTATTCTACAGCTTCTCTTCCATTATAATTAAAGATAATCCTTTCCTCTATGTTATCAAGTTCATATAATATCTTTTCCAACAAAATACAGATTCCTTCATATTCAATAAGCAAGTCAATTACATATGACTTCTACTTCCTGTATAAGACAGAATTTCCATCACAATTGTCAGACTCAAAATAACTATGGTTTTCAATCTTCATAGGTAATTCTACCATCAAATCTTTATACTATCCTTCTGCATAAGTTATGAAATTCTCGTCAATTTTCATTTCCATACTTTCCTCTACACTATACATTGTTCCTTGTTCTAACACAAGACTATCATTCAACAATTCAATAGCTAGGATTTCTTGGAGCATATAATTGTGAAGTATCCTTTCACACTCTATACTTGTACCATTGCAGCAAAATGATGTTGTTTTATCTTTTCCTACATCAGAAACAAAAATTTTGTTTTCTAAGACTTATTCATGGTTTACAAATTCATAAAAATAATCCACTTTAAAATCATAGAATTCTTGAACTTCTGTATTTGTCAACATCATCATATATTCCTTCACAATTTCCATAATACTTTCATTTTGATTCTCTGTTGAAGATATTTCATTCTGGTTATCATCACAAACTTTCATTTTCTTATATTCAGCTTCTTTAATCATGACAATTTCCCTGTCAATATAATAATTCTCAAGATTATTAAATACATTCTCAAAATATCTTTTTGTTTTAGTCATCTCTTCCAGTAATCTCACTTCTTGATCAACATGCATAAGCACATTGTCCAATTGTTGTTCATCACTTGTCAAACTTGAAAACATACAGAATATGTCAGTTTTAAAAATACAAGGCTCTTCATTTGAAGCCTTAGTGATTAGCTCCTCATGCTTCTCTAAACTATTATGATAGTTCACTAAGTTATTGAGAAATTCTTCCTCAACATCTCTAACTTCTTCCTCATTAGAGAAAACTTTTGGGATTGCAACTTCTTGACTATGCTTGGCAACTTCATCATAATTTTGTAGAATACCTTTCTGTTCTACACAACTTCCTCCAACACTCAGTTTATCCAAATAAGACAACAGTGCCTCCTCTTCTATGATAAGTCTTTCATCTTTCAAAGATTTCCTTGATTTAACTTCTTCAACTAAGTTCTCTCTGTCATCTTTCCTTTTCTTCACTTCACAAATATGCAATGCATTTATTTCCTTTCCTGTTTCCATTTCCCATTGATCTTCTATCCATGGTAAAATTCTTTCAAATATGATCCGATATGCTTTTACTAAGAAAAGACACAACCATTCAGACATACCTTTTAATTTACTCCACCAATTGAAGTCTTGAAAGTCTTTATGCATCTCCTTTTGTGTTTGTCTTACCTTTGCCTCTTTCACCTTTTCATACACAGGTTCAAATTCATTAGGCTGAATACTTGCAATTTTACATTCACAGAAATAGTTAACCCCAAAAATATGAGATCCTCTTGTCTGTGAGGATGCTACCAGCACATTCCTCTCATTTTGACTTGGATAGATCAGTTCTTCACCACTATCACCACTATCTTCACTATCTCCTTCCCCAAGGAGAGATCCTTTCTTTGGTTCACAGATGTATTCTACTCCTTCATTCTCAACAGTTCGGAGTATTAATTTCTCAACAAACAATTCTTTGACAAGCCATTTAACTCTTTTTCCCACATAAAATCCTTGTTTCCATTTTTCTCTAATTCCTTTCAATACCAACTTCTTCAAACGACTGAGTTCTATCTTCATCTTAGCCAATAATATGTTCCTTTCTTATTTACTCATTCCTTTGAGTCCAACTACTTCAGCACTCTTTTTCCTCTACTTCTGACTTTCCTTTGTACCCCTGTCATGACTATCAATAGTCAATTCCATTTATTTCTCTAGTGAACTTTCCTTGTTCACTAGTGAGCTGCAACTAGCCTTTTTCATCTGTAACAAGTCTCCTTCGTGCCTCACCAAACTTTCCTGAGTTTAGCCTTTTGGCACCTATTGGTTCTTTCCTCGAACCTTTCACTGACTAACAATTCTACCTAACACTCCTCTTGTTGGAATTATTATCTCATATCCACAATCACAATTGTGGAGCTACCTCAACAACTTCTACCCAACCATAGTTGGAAGTTATTCTCATCTTCTCTCGAACACTCCTTGCTTTAGGCTTTGCATCTTCAATTGCTCACTTCCTTCTTCATTCATTAATTTCATTTACTCTTGGGTACTGTCACCTTTACTCATCTGAGAGTTCTTCTTGCTTTATCTTCTTAATCATAGCTCATATGCTATGATGCTGGTACAATCCATTCTATCTTTCAACAATTCCACTGCTTCTACTAACCTTCACAATCTTATCTCAAGATACATCAAAGTAACCTTTTAAACATGCAACTTTTCCTTCAAATATGTCTTAAAAGTAATTCCAATTTTACTTTTCATAATGGACTCTTCAGCTCTCAAGATCAATTAAGATTAGATCTGAATTTCAATTATTTTACCAATTCATTGCAGACACTATCAATTCCTTCTCATAACCTATTTGTAAGCAAATCATGTCTTGCTTCTACAAATTCCAAAATTCATTCCTTGTAATGGCTCTCTTTTCACATCTATTGAGTACAACCTTCAGTCTGACTGTTCCTTCATCTATCGATATCATTGTCTTCAACAATTCTTTAAGAAATCCTCAATCATTCTCAGTTTTCACAAAATTCTTCAAATCATTTAAATGACTTTAATGCCATAGCAAACCACTCTTCTATTTAGCTTTAACTTCTAAACCTTTCATTTCAATTTATCTTTTAAATCAAATCAATCATTCAATCAACTTACATGGAATTTTCATTTTCCTGAAAGGAAAACACCTTCTCCTTTTAAATTTCAATCCCTTGTTGTTCTTTAGACATTCAAAACACATCTCTATGAAACCATCAAAATAAACATTCTTACCAGACCTTCATCAGAGATTCATTGCTTCCCCATTATGACCTTAGTGTCCTTTGTAGTCTGATCCCCATCTGTATCAAATTCACTTCAGTGCAATTATACATATGCTGGAATTAAAATTCAATCTCTCAACCAATCTCTAGAGCATTGATCTAGCTCTGATACCAAAAATGATGCAGAAAACGGGAAAATACACAGAATTCCAAAATCCTCGGGAATTTTAGCTTAGAAATTGAGTCAAATCTTCATAAAAGAATTGTTTCAGGCCCTTTCATAAATCCCTATGGGGAATGATTTATTAAACCCCCAATTATAGTCTAACCCTTCATTAAAGAATGCGCACATAAATCCAAACCCCACCTTATAACTTTGGTCGTAGTAGGACTTAACCATAACTATTTCATCAACCATTAATATATTATAACCTTTTATAATATATATTACATAAAATACCACAAACCATACCTTTCCGCCTAAGGCCGGACTTCAAAATAATTACACCCGCATTCATAACTTATCGGGTCCGCTCGAACTGTTAAAACATGCACACATTCCTGTGCGATCACCATCCGATCCAGCTTCCAATAAACGGTCTGGATGGTCGGAATTCAATGATGGTTAAGCATTGTCATATAAAACCCATTGGTTCTGAAATCCTAATTAAACTCCTCGCTTGTTCGCACCTGATATCCATCCGATCATTCATTCAACGGATGGTCCGATCGCCTCCGGATTTCAACTCAATTAATTCTCAGCTCATAACCTCATCAGGCCTTCTTTCTGGAAACCTCTTACAACTTTTGAGGTTGCCCGATAATCTGCTTACCACCTTTGGGAAACTGCTCTTCTGGTTAATGCGTGTGCATCTTCACTACTAGATGACCGTAGATCTCCTTTGATCAATGATCACAACGCACTCGTCACTATTGACTTGTGAAGTGTTGACCGATTTACTGTGCTATCAATGGTTAATCTGAGCCATCCATCCTCCAGTTCAAATGATACAATTTAATCCCATCGTCCTTTCACCCTTCATGGTTTCTTTACCATCCTTTTGTAATTTGGTAAAGGTCTGTGTTCTCCGTTATAAAAGATATTTTCAATCTTCCTCTGCCTACTATTAAACTCAATTATGCCCGCTTCTAGCTGATCCTTCCGTCAACTCAACATGGAATCTTGATTTCTACATGCCTTTACACAGGGTTTGCTAAACAATTAAATACGCATTCTGTAAAGGAAAACTCCATCAGACATTCATGCTACTCACACAGAATTCACAGTATTTCTTAGGTTCTCAATCGATACACAATAGGGCTATTAAAACACATACATATACAAATTCTCACACATAATACACACAAATTCACACTATTTGATATTATAATATTTACAAGGAAACAGTCACATTCAGCTGTTTCAGTTCTCCCTTCTCTCATCCATCCTATCTTTCCATTTGAATCTAACCTAGCTAACGTCTTGAATTATGCAAAAAAAGCTATATTTATACAAGAATGGATTCATGAACCAATTTTGGTTCAGATATAGAAATCTCTCACTCTCTCGTAAAGAATCTCTTCAACTCCACTCTTTAAAAAACAAACACTAAATCAAGCTTTCAAAATCCTCATATCCTAAATCTAATTGTTTGGCCTAATCTCCACACAGGGAGGATCAATCAGCCACTATGCCCTTTTCTCATATTTGACAATAAATAAACACTCTTACACATTGAAATAAATAAAAATAACTAATCTCTTATCTTCCAACTCCTTGTTAGTCACAACATGTGACCATTCCATCACATTTTTGACTAGGTTTAAATTCTCCTACATCAGGATGGAGGGCTTGGAGTGCTGTGATGACCTTGGCCTTTGTAGAAATTTCTTATTTTAACTGCTGTCCTCATTCCTTGAAATCATCACCCTTCATAATTTGACTTTTCAACATTGCATGAGTAATGGAGTGAGCTGCAATCAACTAGTTGAAGGCGGTTGAGACTACTAACCCATCCTTAGTCTATAAAACCTCATCTCTTATGCATTGACAACAAATTTCTAGCTCAAGAGAAGAGGTCAAGAATATTGCATACATGTACCTACCTGATGGTTGTTGGAGAGACATGCATACTTCTGCTGAGTTCATATGTGCAGGTGTTGGATGGTGATGCTGATGACCCTGATGTTGCTGCTAAGCTCTGGAGGAGCTCCTTTGACCTCTGGATCTCCTTTAAAACTGCTCACTACCAATCCTATAGGTGTTGTTCTGTATCCTATAGGTTTACATGACATCGACTTGTTTTGTCCATATCTCTGAAACACTAGATTGGATTGAGCTAAAACGTTTTGAGCATGATGCCATCATCATTATGCACCTCCTCATAGAAACATTTTGGTCAATGGATGCATGGATTTCAAGAAAAATTAAAAATGGTTGGAGGTTATAGTTGCATATTTCTTGGAAACTGTGCACTAAAATTTGCTAAAAATTTCTTGGGCATGTTACCATCATCCATATGCATCTCCCCATGACACATGTTTTTAAATGGATGCATGAATATTAAGAAAATTTAAAAATGGATGAAGGTGATGGAGGCTAATTTATTAGAAACCGTGCACTGGAATTTTCTGAAATTGCTTGAGCATGTTACCATCATCCATATGCATCTCCCCCTGAAACAACCTGGCAAATGGATGCATGATTTTCAAGTTATGGAAAAAAACAAATTTATGCTCTATGTATTTTTGTGTCCTGTAGTAAAATAGAGCATCGTGTGTTTATTAGGACACCAAGGAAAATAAGTGGTAGAAGCTTGAGAATGATGGGTCGATGGTGAAAATAGATGAGGGTGATGGAGTGGCATGGCCTTGGACTTGTTGGATCATTTGAGCGAAGTAGGAGAAAGTCAAAATTTGACTTCTTTTGACAAGGCTTGACCAATTTTCCTTTTGGTACCAACTTTTTCTTGTTACTTGCGGATTTTGGAGAGTACATACATGCATGGAGCAATGATTCTTTTTTTTTTAGGCGTACTAGCAACCTCATGAAGTTTTCAACTAGTAGGTTTGCCTAGGCACCTAGAAGGAGGTTTTCACCTAGGATCTTCTTCTTTTTTCTCTTTTTTTTCTTTTTTCCAACCCATTTACGGCCTCATGGATGTTTTCAATCAATGAGCCAATTTGAGGTGCCTCCAAGGAGGTTTTCACCTGAGATTTTTTTTTCTCTTACTTAAAAGAAAAAAAAAAAAAAAAAAAAAAAAAAATCTACCCTACCCTTCTTCAAAAGTAAAATCACATTCAAGTATAAGAATACTTCCAATGGAGCCATGTGCACATCAAGATAACATACAAAATGATGTGGAGGCTTGACATGTATGCTTTGACATGTACGTGGATTTGAGAGACCAAATGATTTGACTTTGAAATGATCAAGCATAGTTGAGGAAGAGAGTGATGTTGCAACTTAGTGACTCTCTAGAACCATATTTCAATATAGTTGTGATGTCCTTGGTCCTTTTGCTAGTCTGGACCATTCTTCATGTCTTCTTCTACCATTACCTTCAAATCTTCCTCTTTTTGTTGATTGTTCTCTTGAATACATGGAGATTTGATGGTAACCATGAGGGAGCTCTCTCGATCTTTGATTTTGATGTTTGCTCTTCATCAAGTGCAGCCCATGATTCTATGGTCTTCTCATTCGAATCTTCTTCCTCTAGATGTGGTCCTTCAATGATATCAAGATAATCTCTTTTTTGCAATACTCTTCTTGAGATATGGTGAATACCTTTGAGCTCAAAAGGAGTTGTTTGGAAGTGTTGTACCTCAGCATTGTAATTGGGTTGAGCTACTTCAATGTGTGGGTTTGGAAATGGTGGTATAGGTAGTTGAGTGGGAGTGTATAATTGAAATGGATGTGGTTGGTTTGTAGTTGTGGTGGAGATGAATGGTAAGGATAACATGTAGTTTGGTATGGAGGATATTGAGGAAAATACTGAGGATATCGTGGATGGCTCCCATAATTTCTTTGCCAACCTTGTTGCCAAGATTGGTTTTGGTGTTGAGATGGCCAATGTTGCCAGGGAAAAGGTGTGTTCCAATTACTTTCAGGTGGATATGCATAACCCTGAAATTGTGAATTAGGTTGTTGCATCATATCAGGATGAATAGGTTGTCATGGTCCTGTTGGAGCTACATAACATAGCTGCATTGGTGTTTGACTTTCTCCATTGTCCTCTGGTAAACTTCCTTCAGCCTTGTTAATGATGGGCCATGTTTAACATCATGTGGTTCTACAACACAAACATCAACATTTTTTTCCTTCATCTTTCATTCTTAACATTTCTAATTGTTTTGTTAGATTTCTAAGAATTTCCATTTTAAAATCATGAAACAAGTTTCCAAGTTTAGCTTGACTTACCAATCTTGATGTTGATTTACCTACTCTTGTTTTTCCTCTTGATATGTGTTTGCATGTTTCACAAATTTCCTCAAATGCTAATTGATATACATCACCTCTACTCATGAAAATAAGGATATCAATCCATTCATCCCTAATTGTTCTAAGTAAGAGGGTTTTTTGTGTGTCGGATCCTAAATGATGTAATTTCTCCCTTTTAACATTATACATGAACCTCTCTATTAGATCCTCTAGACTCTTATCTTCTCTTTGATCCATTCTAAAGATTTATTATTTTAGATCATGATATTTATATTTTTCTATAAATATCTTTTGCATATCATTCCATAATATTATTGAATTAGTCCTTAAACTCATGAACCATTTAAGAACTCTATCCTTCAAATTTGCCGGAAACAATCTCAGTTTTTGAGTTTTTAATAAGTAACCATAAGATCTATAAACAATTTCAAATTAAAATAGAAATTTTTCCAGATCCTCTCACCTTAGGCCATGAAATTTTGGAAGAAAAGATGGAGGATTTTCTTCATGTGCACACTACCATCAGTATCTTGAATGGGAAATCTGAGCGGATCTTCCTCATTTTCATCATCTCCATCCATTTCGTCTACATTCTTTTCCATCTTCTTCTACCTGAAAAAGTAAATGGTGATATGGATCTTATTGCACCATGTGATAAAATGCGGTGGTGGTTTGGTGTTGGAATTTTGTTTTCGTTTTTATGATTGAATGAAAACTATAATGCTATGCAATTTTCTACTTTTGAAATTAAATATGCCTAATGAAAATATTTTTTTGTTTTTGCAAAAATAAAAAAACAAATGAATCAACTAGGGAAAAGACAATGCATACTTTGACACCTCCCCGGAAATGGTGCCAAAAAGTGATGAGCCTCGGTATTGCAACAAGAATGCTGCAACTCCCTAGGCTATCGACTTTAATTATCAACCTAGGGTTCGTACAAACTTAAGAGGTGTCAACACTATATGTGCAGCGTACACTGTGTCCTTCCTTTGTTGTCATGATGTAATGGAGTGCATGTACTGAAGTCAAATCCTAAACTAACTATAGAAAATGAAATTTTCTAAATGGAACCTTAACCTATTGCAAGAAAGAAAGTACAAGGAAAGAGACGAAAATTTAATGCTAAATCACACAATTTCCTAATTAAATGCCAAGAAACTATGCTTTGCAATAATGCTAATTTATCATGAACCAAATGCTACTATCTAAGCATGGAAGTAAGAAGCATAAAACATCACTAATGTGCAAGTAAAGGGACTGAAATAAATCTTTTTTTTTTCTTTTTGTCTTTTCATGCAAAATCAAGTATGCAAACTAATTTCCTTTGGTGATGTGGTGGGTGAATGGAAGGTTTAGGAGATGGTGGTGTGAGAGACCCTTCGGAGTATTTTTGTGAATTCCGATAGCTTTTCTCTCAACTCAGCCTGAAAGCAGACCATTTTAGGAAAACTGACGAGATGTACTAGAAACCTACAGGATGATCCTGTAGGAATTACAGTGAACCTATAGGATACAACCGAGAGAAAAATGGAAGTTTTTGGAGGTGATGGAAAGCTTACGAAAGGTTTTATATGGGTGGGATGGAGTGATAAAATGCCTAGGATCACTCAAAACTAAAAACTAAAGTTGGGAGATGGATGGATTTGCTCAAAAAGCTTGGAGAAGTTTCCTTGTGAGATGATGAAATTGGAGAGGGTTTAATGACCAAGAAAATCAAATCCAAATTGTATTGAAAAAATTTTTTTATTAACTAGGATGCCTTAGGTCCCTATTCCAATTGAAATCACTCAAAAAGACCAATGTTAACCCATTCTAAAAAAATAAAAAAACATTACTAGTCAAAAATCTAGAAATTCGAGAACTAGTGAACTAGAAAATCTAAAAAATGTCTAACCAAATCAAGTGAAAATTCAATGGGGTAATTTTTGTTATGAACTAGAATGTTTTTTTGATCTAATGCAAGTGGAATCAAGTCGATTGAAGCTCATTAGCATGCTCTAGAAAATAGAAGAAATTTATTGTTCTTTGCTAAAAAGGAGGTCCAACAATCTAGATTTTGGAGTAAGAAATATAATCCAAGAAACTCAATTATGAACTTCCAAAGCTTTTCCAAGGATTAAATAATGCTTGTGATCTTGCAAAATAACTTAGATAAACCACTTAACTCAATCCTACAACAAGAAACCATTAATACTAAATGCAGAAATAGAAAGAAATAAAAACTAGAGATGCATGTGAATAAGCAATGAAAAGAAGGAAAGAAAATGATACAAAAGGGCTCTGAGGCTCCTAGGATGGCCAAGCCCAAGGAAAATCAGAGACCTATGGAGGATAATAATCTTTATAAGCTGAACATGAAACCAATTTTCATTATTTTCATCAATAGAATTACATCCCTGCAAGAAAATACAATGGAGCTGCAAAAATACAATCTCTCTCCACAATAACATTAATGAAAATCTATCCCTAGAGTAAAATTCCACTTGGTACTTATAAAAAATTATTAGGAATCATTCCCCATGAATGGAGGAAGCTTCCACACCAAAATCCCTTGATTAGTGGATCTATTCCCCAATACTAGGAATTTGCATTAAATGGCAGGGAACACATTCCTAGATTTCCTCAATCATTCGCTAGAGGCAAATTCGACTTGGTACTTATACAAAATGAATAAGAATCATTCCCCATGGATGGAGGAAGCTTTCCCCACCGAAATCCTTTGATTAGTGGATTTTCTCCATTGATTGGTGGATTTTCTCCCTTGATTAGTGGAACACATTCCTAGATTTTCTCAATCATTGGAGTTCCACAATTTGTGCCATAATTCCATAATATCTTGTTGAATTATTATTTATTATTGATCCTCCAATAGTAGGGAAGAAGTCCCTAAATTATCTCCTCCAATTCTTCATAATCTGCCCAATATTCTCATAATATTCAACAAAAATAAATAATATTAGGCACAAATATTCAATTATTCATAAACCTTCCTAACAAATATATTAAAGTTAAAAATCAATTATCTAATGCAAAAAGAGAGGTTTGATGTGCTGAAGGATGGTCATAGGCCTTAATTTATGTTTTAAATTAGAGGCATGGGCCTTAATTTATGTCTAATTTAGTGGCCCATCACCAAACTTTCCCATGAGTGTAGACATCATGCGCATGTATGTTGCTAGTTCGTTCACATTAAAGATAATTATGCACATGATTTTAGAGGAATTGGACAGAGGAGCCCGAGCAGTGTACCTGGATGCTATGGAGGCAAGATTTACGTTCTAGAGAGATGTCACCTTGGAGCACATAGACACCATCACGGAGTACCGCTCTTGGCATCAGTATGTTACTGTTGATCATCACGAGGATGTTGAAGAGTTGGACTTCCATTGTTGTCTAAGTCACAATGATGTCTAGCATGGATTGCTCGAGCCATTTTGTCTCACATCGGTACATGTGCATTGTAATGTAATGTCTTGTCAAGCGTAAGTCAAGTTTTAATAGTTGGATGTAACAACCATAGTGTAGATGAAGAGTCATGAGGGTAGATGAATTGTCACAAAGGGGAATGTCAAGGGTCACCCCACCCTTTGCTATAAATAGTCCCTCATAACTCATTGTAAAGGATTTTGGTCAGCCAATATTCTGATAAGACTATCTTGGAGAGAGAATGGACAATATTGTAATGAACCTTGGCTTCTCCACTGCATAGAGCTAGTACATCTCTTTGTAGGAGTAGGCAGTTTTGGCTATAACATTCTGCTGTTGGAACTAGTGGTTGGACATGGATTTATTGTATGACTAGAACTTACAATTCTTAATATAACAAAAGACAACACATTTGATGCATATGTGGTATTGTATTCTATGCTATCTGGTTTACTCTAAATGATATATGTATTTGTTTACTTACGCATGCATGTATAGCTATATCTGTATGTTTGTATGAATCTTTCTGGAATGTGTTGTTGGTTTAACCATCACTTTAGATTTCTAGCTAACTTTCCTTCCATGATGTGATGCATCTTTGCTCATGTGTTCCCTTCTTAACTGTGTGCTATCACAGGTTTCCAAGGGTCACACTCATCTCAACCCCCATGCGTTAGAACCTCTCATGCACCTTCCTTGACTCACCACAACTCTTACACGATTGCTACTAATAGATTTATCTCACTTGCCTCTGTGCGAAATCACTGTTAAGGAATTAATGTACAACCCACTACTAGGACTCCTACATCAAATGGAATGAGGTCTAATTTGGACTTCTTACTAGGGAGATCCCTTGACATGTTGGAGGGTCCAACATCGTCAACATTTCTCGCACTAGAAGGAGGGCCAGATGTCAAGTTGTGTCCTCTCATCCTGTTTTGAACCTTTTCATATCTATCATGGATCCTTGCACTATCCTCCCTCCACAATGTTTTTCGAATCACAAATATGTCACCATCACGAGGGAGTTTTTCGATCACTTGTCCACATAGATGTATGATGGTGAAGGCGAAGTGGCTTGACCTGAGTTCTTACATGACTTTCTTTCCATTCTTCATGATGAAGATGAATGTTCTGACAAACAGGCTTGTTTGTTGCTTGCATACACACTTCACAAATCCTCACATTGGTGGTTGTGTAGCCTACCGAATGATAGTGTGCACTCACTTGAGAACTTTTGTGATCTCATTGTAGACACTTTCTATCATTTTGATCTAGAACACATTGACCAAAAACTGTTACAACAATGAAAGTCTCCGCATGAATCGACTATGGATTTTTGGTAGCGATTTGTGATTTACAATTTCAAGCTCCCAAGAGCAATATGAAGTTTTTTTATCTTTGGGACCAATTTCAGTATTACATTAAGAAATCTACTCGTCCTAAGAAGAATTTTGAAATCAAGCCTGGCTCAGAATTCTTCAGTGATGGAGCTGCACAATCTTAGACAGGTGCGGTCACTATCACAAGTTACTCTATACCATCTCCTCATCAAACAACCCCACCATTGTAGAGTGATGTTGAGGATCATGCTTAGACACCGGTTCAGATGTCACATCCTCCCAACATCACTTTGCTTAAGTTTTGTGCAGATTTGGTTGTGAGTCCATCAAGTTGTCATATGCATCATGTTCCACAACCTCCATCTTCACACTCAGTTGTTCCTCTGCATGATACGGTCTTGTGTTCTTCCATTCCAAACTCTACACTTGTTGTGAATGAGGAACAAGCCACTGACAGAGTTGGTTTTTCACAACCAACATGCATTGTCATGCATGAAGAGTATGAGTGGGAGCATGAGCATCAACACTCGACGAAGGATGAATCCCTTCAGTCTGAGCCCCCTTCGTTCCTTCATGACATATTTGTTGAACCTTCCATACATGATTTCACATGTGTATCTTCATCCGCACATGCACCTGTTATCACTCAGGTTGTCCCTTAGCTCCTTGAGGGATACGGCTGAGGTAACCACAAACCAATCTTTGGACTGCAGGTGCTAGCCCACCAGCAGTCAGAGAGGGCTCTCTCTTTAGGATTTAGCTTTTGTTGATGATGATTTTAGGCTAGTTATTGAGTACAAAGGGTTTTGTTTTAGTTTTTGTGGGATGGATGATGATTTCAAGTAAAGAGGCAGGGATAGCATGAAAGTTTTAGAACCATTGGGCGTGGAGTCAAGGAGTAGGACTGCTGGTGCGTTTTCTTGGTCACAAGAGGGAATGTGGAGCAAGCTAGCTGCACATGAAACAATCATTCAAGCTAAAGGATGGAGTGAAGGCTAGGAATGAGAGGCAGTTAAGAATCTCTCGTTCAGCTTAGCAAAAGGAAGGTGAATGAGCTCTATCTAGGAGCAGTAAAGGATCCCTAGATAACTGTCAAACATGAGTGAATTAGGGGAAATATGAGCCACAGGGAATTCATATTCATTTCTAATTTAGATGAAAACACATAGAAACAACATATCATGTTGCAGCACAAGAATTCCACATTTAATTCTTCAAAACATTCATACACAGCACACAGTCATTCCTCCAAGCTTTTCAGCAGTCTTTGATTAAGTAAAACATTAGGTATACAGAGCGAGTCTCTTGGAGCTATACAACCAACCAACCCTTTAAACAGTGAATTAGGGTGGCTTTTATAAGTAAAATATCTATAAAGATCAGATCTCAGACAGATCTACTGTAATAAGTGTCTTTAACCTAATACATGTCTGAAATAAATGCGGAAAAATATCCTCGAGCTGCGCTGGGGCAGTTGTACCAAAAGGAGTTTAATGTGTCGTCTTTATGGGTCTGTGTTGATCACTTAGCCATAATTGTGCTTTGGGTTTTGATCCATGCTCTTGAGTGGTTCTGAGGAGCATTAACTGTGATGGGAGAGCCTTGATTGGCCTTTACTGCTTTCTTTGACTTTGTTGGAGGTCATTCAATGTCCACCTGCATTGGGAATAAAGGTTTTCATTTAAAACATTTGACTGATACTCTTTGCCGCTTCCTTGATAGGCTTTGGCACTAAATGTGCACCTTTCTCACTTCTGATACTCTTTAAACTATTGCATCGACCTTTCATGGCTATTGTTCGGCCCTCTGCTTGTTTTTAAAATTGTGTTTGCCCCTTTTTGAATGCTGCGCAAAGAAATTCATGTCATTCTGCGCCTTTCGGGCCTGCTGAAGCCGAGCCACAAAAGGGATTTCCATTTTGGCCTATTTCCCGTAGCCATGCGCAATTAGCGCTAGGCGCTAATCGTACATGAAAAACTACCTCAGATTTTGATTCCGGGCTTCCTAGGCTGTGATTTGTGCCTTTCGTGCTTTTTGACGGTGACGTCGGCATGACGTCAGCGGTGGGTCCTAGTACGGCAGTGACGTGGCAGGGTGACGTCAGCAGGGTGATGTGGCAGTGATATGGCAAGGACATGGCAGTAGGAGACCAACGCAGCATGGTGACGTCAGCATGACGTGGCACTGACGCAGGAGGGGGGAAGGCGGTATCCGGTTTCGAGCGCACCACTTTTGTGCGCAGGTGGTTTCGGAGGAGGGGCTCCGCCACAGCTGAGAGGGTGATGCATGGTGGGAGTACAACGGGAAAACTGCACATCTCCCAGACGTTAACCCTCGGCACATCGGCATATGGGAAGACCCGCCCACCGTTGACCTGTGACGCGCCAGATCTGACGGCCGACAGGAGAGACAAGGCGGCGGAGGGTTAAAAAAGGGGCCCGTGCATATTTTATTATGTGTTTTATTCATACGGCGGGGGGGAAAACTTTAGGAGAGTGGGTTCTTGGGTTAATGCGGCATGGGTGTGATTTGAACCAATCTTTGTCACAAAATATGAACACGGATGGGTTAAATATAGGTCCTAGATGGACTTAATATTTCCCCAGACTTGATAAATGTGGCTAAAAAATGCCAGGGGTGGGAATATGTACGTAGGGGAGTTATTAACACATTTTTAGTAGGGGAAGGGGAGATAGATAGGGAGCTACATAGTAAAATTAGTAGTTAATATGACAAGTGATCAGAAAGCGCTAAGTATGTGAATATTAGGCTATTTATGGGGAGAAATGATTCATAGAGGAAGTATGAACATGCCTTGAGAAAAGAAGATCTTTACCAAGGCAAATGATATGGAAAATGATGAAAGTAAGAGGTATCAAGCAGATCTTGACCCCTTCATGGAAGTTAGTGAGTGATTTGGGAAATGAGAAGAAGGGGGAGTTAGACATGCCTCACTTGAGCTCCTCCGAATGGAAAACAGCATCATAACTATGATCTGTGAAGATATAACACCTGAAAACATGAAATGGACTACAAAGCATGATTCTGTAACCACAAAACTACCTACCCAGCCTACTTATCAAAATTGGGATACAGTAGTGGCATTTAGACTGGCACACTTTCATGGCCTCTTCTTTGGCCTCTTTTCAGGAAATATGGAGCATTACAGCATGCAAAGTATGACATATTTGGCATGTAAAAATGTCAATCATGAAAGGTTAACACCTGTTGCAACAGGAGGCTAACAGTGGCTCCACTTGGGGATGGCTTCTCCTTGTGAAAAGCCAAGAACAGCAGGTCAGACTGCCTTGATCTTCTATTGTTGCTGTGGACTGAAGAATTTCCTTGTGCTGGCTGCTAAAAATGTGAAACTCTGAAATAGGAGTAGCCATCTCCTTCATTAAAATATTGTGAAATACATAGCACTGCCTGCTTTCTTCTGCGTGCTTGCTATTATATACCATATTGCTTGAGCATTGCCTTTGAAATAGGACCAAACATGGATCCAAACTGATGTATTTCCCTTAGCTTCTGGTCTAGAAACAGTTGCTGATGTGAAACTAAACAATGCTCCTCTCTTATTGATACTTTTTGATTGGATACTACAAACTGCAACCAGTTTCCTTTTATCATGAATTGCTGTGATATGACAGCGCTACTCCTGTTGTTTTGCTAAGACTAATGCAGAGATAGAGCCTTAAGAATGGAGTACTTGCACTGGCTGTGTCTTAGTAAACTTTGCTGCTACTCCTCTAACACTCAGACTGCTAAAAAAATAAAGCAAAGTGCTAATATATACAAATATTAATGTACAAATAGATATGTAAAGAGTTGCATTGTACCCCTTAATAGGGATCATGGTAATGTTTTAGCATTCGACCATTAACAGTGCCTTCTTCAACAGTGCTTCCCTCTACAGACTTGAGGAAATATGTGTTATTTCCCTGAACAACAAAAATAACAAATGGCCCTTTCCATAAAAAATCAAATTTTGCATGTTTTCCCTTGTCTTCTCTTAGTGAGTCCCACCTTAGAACTTTGTTGCCAATGTAGAAATCCTCAGTTTTATCTCTTTTATCAAACATATTTTTGAGTTTCTCTTGCAATATTTGAGCTCTGTTATAAACTTGCTCTCTGGTTTGCTGAAGATGAATGGTCTGATTGATTCTTCTTTGAATATCATTTGGTTCTGCTTGGATCTCTTGCAACATTTTCATGATAGGAGTGCCCAAGGAGGATGGAAACGTGCCCTCCATGCCATACACCAGCTCATAAGGGCTCATCCCAATGAATTTTTTTGTTGAAAGTATGTCTACCCATAGGGCATTTGTGAGCTTTTTATGTGAGTTCTTCTTGTTTTCTTATAAGACCTTCTTGATAATATTAATCAGGCTCTTGTTAGATGACTCGGCCAAGCCATTACCTTGGGGGTAATAGGTTGTGGAGTGGCCCAAGGTAATGTGAAATTTATGGCAAAAACTGATCATCTTTTTGGATTTGAAGGCAGCGGCGTTGTCAGTGATGATCTTCTCAGGGCAGCCAAATCTAGAAAGGATATTGCACTCAAGGAACTAGATAATGATGGAGTCATTGGCTTGTCTGCATGGGATGGCTTCAATCCATTTAGTGAAATAGTTGGTGGCTGTTAAAATCCACTTGTGCTAGCCTGAGGAAGAGGGGTGGATCTCTCCAATGAAATCAAGACCCCATTGTTGAAAAGGTTTCTCGGTTGAGATGGGCTTAAGGGGCAAGGGTAACAGCTTTCTTTTGCCCTCAAAGATTTGGCATTTATGACATGAGATAGCAAACTTCTTTATATCTGCAAATAGAGAGGGCCAATAGAAACTAGCCCTTAAAATTTTATCAGCAGTGGACTTCCAATATAGATGTCCTCCACAGTCCCCTGCATGGAATTCTTTCCTGACATTGTTAGTTTCATTCATGGTTAAACAATTAAGCAATATACCTTCATGATTTTTCCAAAATAAAGCACCATCTATGACACAAAAATTTGAAGCCTTCATTTTCATAAAATCTTTTCTTGGTTCTGGACAATCCTGGGGGAGCAAATAGGTTTTAACAATACAAAGCATATATCAGCATACCATGGGGATTGCAAAAAGTTTTCACTGATCTGTGGAGTCGCCAGCTCCTGTTCATTGTCCAGTTGGTTGATGTCTAAGGCTTGAAAGTTTGTTTCGGACATCAGTTTGGCTAAACCTTGTCCCTTTATGAGCTTGGTTGGTTTAATTTCTATGTCATACTCCAGGATGTTAGCAATCCATTTGTCTCTTTTTCCTTCTAGCCCCTCTTGGGTTAATATGTCTTTTACAACAACATTTGGGACATAGGCAATCACATGTGAATACAAAATTTAAATTCGGAAATCTTTGATTGCTTTAAAAAGGGCATAGGCCTGCTTCTCCATGATTTGGTATTTCAAAGGTGCATCTCTTAAGTCTCGGCTAAAAAATGCAATTGGCTTTTCAGCTCCCTGATCATGCTTTTGCAAAAGGACAATAGATATGGTATGCTCAGATGCAAATGAAAATATGATGAAATCTTTGTCAAATTGCGGACTGGTGAGGACAGGGGCTTGGGTTAATGTTATAGACATTTTTGTGCCTTACATCTCTACGCATGAAATGTCCATGAACCAAGGGATCCTAAGTCCCTAAAAGTGTTGTTCTGACCCCTAAAGGAACAAGGTCAACAAATTACAGCTTCTCCTAGAAGTTCTCCACCATAAATCGCTCAGAATCAGTCCAATCAGGATCATTTCAGCGTGTGTTGAGCGGGAAATGACAAATGGCAGTGTCATTCTGTGAGGTGGACAGACAATGGAAGCTTCCAGAATCTTCCCCAATGACACTTGCCTCACTGAGTTCGACCAAGGATGAGTAAGAGGCTCTCAGTCTCCAAGTGGAAGCAAGAACTGACTGAGAGAAGAAACTAGTCAGATCATAAGCTGACTCATCCTCTTTGCATACATCTATATATGGATCCCTCATCCCAGAGATCGAGAGGCGGGAATTTTGTACATTGCAGAGAATTGTTGTTTGTTTTGAGATAGATATCAGAGTATTGGGTGATTTATGCTTTGTTAGAGGTGAAGAGGGGACTCCTTTGCTGGGAGGTTGATGCTGGATCAGGAATCATCGGTTGTAACTCCTCCTGGACCTTCTTGTTATATCAATAAAACTATTTGAGTTTCTCCTACATGCTTGTGTATCATTGATGTTTGTTACATTTGTATGTTTAGCTTAAATCTGATCCTAAGCTATTTATGAATATAAATCCATGTCTTTGTGTAGTTTTCTTCTTCTGTGATCTTACAGGAACTTGGTGAAGCTGGGCAAGTAAGGGAGCAGGTAGCTGGAAGCTGTCAAAGAGAAGAGAGATTGGATCAAAGGACTAGCGCAAGACACAGGTTGGTTCATCCTATTCCTCTTCGTTTATAGTTCATAAAGAAGAATACGAAATTAGTTTTCCCTGTTTGTTTCTAAGGTCACTGTCACACCTTAGTGGGATAGGGTCGTTCTGAGTAGACACTTTTCTCGTTAACAGAATGGCGACTCCACTGGGGATCGTGTCTAGTTAGTTTGTTTGTGTTTCTCTTGTTGTTTGTTTCATAAACATAGAAGTAGCAATCGAACTGCATTTGCCATTAACAAATGCAAAGTAGACATCTGCTACTTCAATCCATTAACTGGATCTGTTTATGATTTGAATAGCTGATTCACAAATGATCTGATTTCCCTTTTTGATAGCTCTTAGACCTCTTTTAAATCTACCCTCTGATTGTGCATTACTGATTGCTTTTACTCGGCCAAAAACCATAGATTAAACTGCAAACCGTGACCCAGAACCCAGATAGAATTCTCGTTTATGCCCCAGCGCAGGGTCTGTGAAGAGATTCTGCATTTCAACGCGGTTCCCGAGAGGGATACCTGCGCTGCAATCCAGTTTCTCTGTGTAACAGGTGCGCTGATCAGCCTAGCCTTGTGCAGCTGAGGTTCTTTGCTTAATTTTTTCAGTTTTGTCTTTGATTTTTGCAGCCTGTGATCAGTGTGTGTGTCTGTTTAAAAACCCCTTTTCTTTGCCTTAATTCCGCCTCCTTTGTACAAAAAGACTGTAGATGTTTTTGTGTGTTTGTTACATCGTTTACAGTTTTCCATTGAAAAAGTAGAATAGTCATACTGTCGTCCTTTGATTTAGATCTGTCGTAAGTGTCGATTTTGATCTTAGGAGAAAGTTTATTTGCTGTTGACAGTCGATTATGCTTTTACTTTTGCCTTTGGTTTGAATTTGTGACTTTCTAGTGTCGAAACGAGTATTTATTTCAAAATCATAAAGTGTCGTAATCATCTCTACCTTTTTGATTTCGAAAAGAAGCTTGTTTGTGTTTGTCACTTGAGAGCAAATTCAGATTTGTACATCAACTTTCTTTTAAGGCATCAATATTAAGAAAGTGAAAAACAAATACATGCACATGTGCATTTGAATATTGACAGTCTGTTTGGCTTGATTTAGGAAAAGTGCATTTACAGTGTGCTCTTTGCTCTTTGAGAAAAGATTGTGTCTTGCTTTTCCCCTTGTAGCTAGGATTTTCATTGCTGAAAAGAGATAAAAGTTTGCTTATCATCTTTAGATTGCATTTTAGGAATTACATCTACATCTCGTGGTGAACCCAAAAGGCAAACTTCCTAAGAAAGATCAACTTAAAATAAATTGAATGAATCTAACAATGCTTTGGAACTTAACGCACAACATTTAGAGGTCTAGGCTAGAGACGTATTCCGGCGTCGTAAAGCCTGGTAACTGTTGTCCTCACTGATGGTTGGGTGATTCCTCCACTCTGAGATGATAAGTGCCAGTACGGACTTGTGCTCCCACATACGGTCGAGTATATATTGGGAGACCCCTATAGGCTTAAATCCCTTATCCATAGGAAGTCATGTCGACCGCCCTATCGATCGCAATGCACTGAACACAGCATTCGGGAAGATTGACTGCCATACCGTAAAAAGTATTCTACAGTTTTGCGATTGGTTTGGTACTCCCTCTACCTAGATCTCGAGAGCAGTCCCTTTCGTTCCTTTTCAGACTCCTTAATGGAAAAGGTCCATCTGAGCACTTGTCACTTCAGGCTCATTAAAAATCGAAGGAGACTAGAGTCATCTTTTCTTTTTTCTCGACTCTTTAAAACTGAAAAAACAAGTTGTGTCAAAGCGTCTAAAAAATTATTTTAAACGGAATATTCATACCCTTTTCCTACGTTGATCTTAGGTTGAGAAAATGGAGTCTACCAACCAAGGAATTTCCCTAAGTGGAAATCCTAGTCCCTTCTCCTCTTGGGGAGATGTTGGTGCACCCCATATGGCCACATTGTCGCTTCCAGGAATGACAATTGGCTTGCCGGTATGGCTCTTCTCAACCAATGTCGTTCAGAACACCACTATTCCTGAACAATCGAATCAGCAATTAGACGAGTCCAGAGTTGCCCACCAGCCTTCTACTTCCTCTAATTCTTCCTCTCCTCCTTCCTCTTCGCTTGATGGAGCTGGTAAAGCTAAAATCCAAGTTCCTAAGTAGAAGAAGGAAAAGAAGAAGAAAGAGAAGAAGAAAAAGGAGCCAAAAGCGAATGGGGGAAAACGAGTGTCGTCTAACGAAAATCCACACACTGCACCGACCAGGCCTAAATCGCCATGTGTCATTTGCAAAGGAGACCACTTTCACAGAGATTGTCCTTGCATCCCTCGTATACTAAGGGACTCGTCTCCTCGTTTGCACAATCTGGTGTCATCAACCTCTGATGATCATGTTGAAAGCACACCGTCAACTAGCGAAAGTGAAGCCCTAAGACAAAAATGGAAAGCTAGATTTCCTTGTAAACTGTGCGAAGGCAATCATGTCGTCCACCGTTGTCCCTTCTTAGACGAAGTGAAAAGAGTTTTGGATGATCGTCCGGTTTCACCATTACGACTTCCTCCTAGATACAAAAAACTCTTGCCGAGTCTGTCGCTAGTTGAGAATCCAGCTGGCCCACTCAAGTGGTTGGTTGAAGCGCTTATCATCGAAGATAAACCATCTGAATCCATACCAGACGAAAGTCAAAAGGTCGAGGCGGCAGTTGACCCGGTCTTGCCTTCAGAGGTTTTATCTTCGGATGATACAGTCACTGAAGAGAACAAGGATGACACCGTCCAAATTCTCTTCATCAACACAAACTCCGACGAACATGGGGGCAATCTACCCATTACCTTACTGCAGGAGGGAAGTTCGTCAGAGCCATACCCGGCCGTCTACTCGGTCCCACCTCCAAGCAACCTAGTTGTCTCCTTCGACTGGAATCAACTAGGCAGCCCCCGTTTACCAGCAAGTGTACCATTCTGAATTATCGTTCAAATATATAGAATGGTCATGGCTGGTACCATCATAGATGAGGGGGATTCTGTGAGTATCCTTTCCTCTATTTCTTGCAAAGCGCTTGGTTCGCCATCGCTTTTGCCTGAGATGAGAAATCTGACAGGCTTTGATAAAGGAATCAGTCGACCTTTAGGGATCCTTCCCGATGTGCCCATAACATTGAGAGGGAAGACAGTTCAAATGAACGTAATGGTTGTTCAAGGACCCTTGGATTATAACCTACTCCTTGGATGAGACTATATTTATTGCATGGGAGCCATCGCCTCCTCACTCTTTAGAGTAATGTGTTTTCCACACGAAGGAAGAGTGGTCAAGCTCGTGGACCAGCTTTCATTTCCCGGATCACGCATAGAAAATAGTCATATACCATCCCTAAATGGTCTCTTCACGCAAGAAATGTCTCAATCCCCATTCCGTCCTCCCGATGAGCGCGAGTAATTCGGAGGGATATTACTGAAACCCAGGGGGCATGCGTCCTGGTCTGCTTCGGCAGGAAAACTTCGGGTATAGGGTAGGTTTCTGCGGGAGAATATGACTAGTTTGTACCCCATCCGTCGGTGGAAGAGGGGTTATTCTAGAATAAGATTCTCTTGTCAAAGTTATGTGAGTTGGCGGACGTCGTCACTCACCTTTGTTTATCTCGGTAGACACCGCCGAAGAAGTGTTTTGTTTGCACCGCGAATAGAAAAATCTTTGGGTAACCTATAAGAGGTAGGCCTTTCCCGATAGAACAAATGTTTTGTCTGCAAATTGAGGGGTAACCTTGAAACCATATTTTATACCTGGGGGCATGCAAACCTTTTGGAGTGCAAGCGAGGGGCGACTATTTATTTTTTTAAATTTTTAGGACCTCTAACCCTTTAAACTCGTAGGATTAGTCGTCACCTAACTTGCATAAAGAAAGGATGTGGGGCAAAAATCTAAAAGTTGTCGTTTTATATGAGACATTCTTATCATATGACTGGATTAATCGAGCAGTTTTAGCGCATAGTTCAAGCTCGTTAAAAAATAAACATAAGACATGAGCAAATGTTTCCACCCGCGTTTAAGCTCGTTAAAAAATGAACTATTCTCCGGTAAATAACCACTGTGAATGTAACATTTCAGCCATTAAAGCCTTGGTTGTGTTTGCACCATCACCTCCACTTTTCCATTGGCTGATCATTCACCTCCATTTGATTGTTTACCCATTTTGAGGAACAGCTGCGAAGAGTGATTTCACTAGCCATCCTTGTGACACTGCCGTGATTGGAAAATTCCAAACCTTACCTGGAATCAGCTGCTACCCATTTTATCACTCCTTCCTCAAAAGACGAGTCTTCTTTAAGCTCTTTTCAACTAACTCGTAAAATATGAAAAGATTGCCGAGTTTTGGCCTTCCAGCTCGTTAAAGCGACCGGAAGTGCTATCCCTCCTCTAGATTTTAATCTTTTTGGACCTGAGGGATTATTGCACAAAAAGATCGAGCGCTTGTTTTGTTCGGCTCGTTAAAACTATCGAAAATTCGTCCCTTCTGTATTGTTTTATACTTTTTCGGACTTAAGGGATTAGATGACGAAAAAGGAATTTTGGAGTTACCTTTACGTACCTTTTTAGACTCTCTAAAAATGAAAAGGACCGAGTTATCTTTGTCGTTAAACTCGTTAAAAAGATTAATAGCGACAAACTTGTCTTTAGACGAGAACGAGTTTCACTATCGCTAGGCTTGTTAAAACATAGCGATGGGTTTGCTCGAAGGGCAAATTATAGAACAAGAATATGTTATCCTCCTCAAGCTTGACAAAAATAAAGAGGTACTGGACAGCAATGACTGGGGAAAAATTGGGAAGAAAACTCAAAGAATCTTTATTGTAGCAAGTCGCTCTTGAACATGACACTTCCACTCCGTGCCTGAGTCGGGTTGGGTTGTTTCATTCATCGGTCACATCACCATGGTCACGCCATACCATCCACATTTGGGGTAAATGTTACCAATCCATCTCATAAGTGTCGCCGACATGTTCAAGTGAAGTCATCCAGAGAAGTCACCCGTGTCCCATCCACTACCATACATTATACTTCATTCTTTCATGACCGCCATCCTGAACCATATATCATCAAATCGTTTTCACCTCCATCAAAATCATTTGCTCCGTTCCGTGTCATTGATGTGGGATTCATTAAGGCCCTCCTTTGACGGATCTCTTCTTGTCGACATCGGCTCATTATCCAAGAAGTTGATCTAGGAACAACCCCTTCAGTACTTTGAAGCTTGCATGCCTCAATGGCAAGTTTCTCACTTCCGGCGACAAGTATACATCAATGACCTTCGACAGAAAGATTTTGCGTGGTGTTCGACGCCAAGTCCTTTATTCACACCACGTGAATTATACTGCAGTACCTTGAGGGTCATCATCATTATCGGTGATTCCTCTCGCGCTTGTTAACAGTTTACATCATTGACTGGTAATCAAGTGATGTCTTTCCATGTTCGACTTCAGAACATTTCTCACATGGATCGACTTGTACTTCGAGTGAAGATCGGATGAGATTGAAGACCCCGGATCTAGTCTCATCCATCCAAGCTGCGATATATATTCAGGAAAATAAAGACATTGAAATGTACAGCGTTGCAGCACAGATAATCATCCTATGAAAAGGATGGCTCTATCAGAATCATCAGTCTACCATCAGACGATTGTCTGTCCTATGTACATGAAAATGAATTTATAAAGCTGAGCATGGGAATTCCCACCTCAACTAGATCATGAAAACAATATGAAGATAATGTATTGTATTGTATCTTATTACAGGTCTCCTCCCAGCATTGAAAGAACTTCGGATCCTCCTAATAAAGCATTTCACCCGATAAACGGCCTCATACTTTAGGGGGAAACTGTTATAGACATTTTTGTGCCTTACAGCTCTAAGCATGAAATATCCATGAACCAAGCGATCCTAAGTCCATAAAAGTGTTGTTCCAACCCCTAAAGGAACAAGGTCAACAAATTACAGCTTCTCCCAGAAGTTCTCCACCAGAAATTGCTCATAATCAGTCCAATATCATTTCAGCTGCTCCACTAGCTAGCTGCGTTGCATAGCACCCGAGTACACTGGCTAGGTGCGTTGCAACGCAACTAAATGCACTACCAGGGTGCGTTGAGCAGGAAATGACAAATGGCAGTGTCATTCTGCGAGGTGGACAGACAATGGAAGCTTCCAGAATCTTCCCCAATGACACTTGCCTCACTGAGTTCGACCAAGGATGAGTAAGAGGCTCTCAGTCTCCAAGTGGAAGCAAGAACTGACTGAGAGAAGACACTAGTCAGATCATAAGCTGACTCATCCTCTTTGCATACATCTATATATGGATCCCTCATCCCAGAGATCGAGAGGCGGGAATTTTGTACATTGCAGAGAATTGTTGTTGGTTTTGAGATAGATATCAGAGTATTGGGTGATTTATGCTTTGTTGGAGGTGAAGAGGGGACTCCTTTGCTGGGAGGTTGATGCTAGATCAGGAATCATCGGTTGTAACTCCTCCTGGACATTCTTGTTATATCAATAAAACTATTTGAGTTTCTCCTACATGCTTGTGTATCATTGATGTTTGTTACATTTGTATGTTTAGCTTAAATCTGATCCTAAGCTATTTATGAGTATAAATCCATGTCTTTGTGTAGTTTTCTTCTTCTGTGATCTTACAGGAACTTGGTGAAGCTGGGCAAGTAAGGGAGCAGGTAGCTTGAAGCTGTCAAAGAGAAGAGAGATTGGATCAAAGGACTAGCGCAAGACACAGGTTGGTTCATCCTATTCCTCTTCGTTTATAGTTCATAAAGAAGAATACGAAAGTTGTTTTCCATGTTTGTTTCTAAGGTCACTGTCACACCTTAGTGGGATAGGGTCGTTCTGAGTAGACACTTTTCCCGTTAACAGTTAAGGCAGTTTTGATACTCTCAAAGGCTTGCTTGACCTCAAGAGACCATTTTACCTTAGCATCCTTTTTTAACATGTGGCTTAACAGTCTTATTAGCTCGGCTAGGTTTGGAATAAATCTTCTTAAGAAGTTGATTTTTCCAAGGAATGCTTGCAATTCTTTTATGCTTCTTGGATATGGGATTTGGAGGATGGCTTGGATCCTTTCTGGATCTATTCTAATACCGTCTTTTGAGATGATATGGCCGAGGAGTCTGCCTTCTTCAAGGCCAAAGAGGGATTTCTTGGGGTTCAAGGAAATGCCATATTTCCTACATGTCATGAATATTTGCCTCAAATGTTTTAGGTGCTCTGGATCAGATTTGGAGAAAGGGGTTAAGTCATCAAGGTAGACAACTAGGAAATCATGTATTTCCTTGGCAAATGCAATATCCATTGCCCTTTGAAAAGTAGCACCAGCATTTTTAAGTCCGAAAGGCATCTTCACATACTTAAATGTTCCCCACGGTGTGGTAAAGGCTAACTTGTCTTGGTCATCCGGGTGAACCAGTATTTGATTAAAACCTGAAAAGCCATCTAGCAAAGAGATTCTAGATGACCCCACTACTCTTTGTAGGATGTGGTCCATTTTTGGCAAGGGGTAGTGGTCTTTTAGGGAGACTTGGTTTAAATTTCTTAGGTCTACACATAGCCTAATCTCACTTGTCTTTTTTCTTGTGGGAACAAGATTGGATACCCATTCAGAGAATCTGATGGGTGCTATGATACCTGCTTCAAACATCCTTTTCACTTCCTTTTCAATTAAGGGAAGGAGTACGGGATTGATTCTTCTAAGTTTCTGTTTGAAGGGCTTTTGGTTTGGTTTTAAGGGAACGGTTTGTTGGATCACTGAGGTGTCATAGGACTTCAAGTCCTCATAACTCCAAGAAAATACATCTTGGAATTCTTTGAACAAATCAATATATTTGGTTTTTTGATCGGGTGGTAAAGTTTGAGATATTTTGATCATTTTGGGCTTGTCTGTTGTCCCAATGTTGTGTTCTTCTACAACAGTGTTTAAGGGCTGTATTTTTGGCTTTTTGGGAACATCATTGGTATCAAACATATCTTCTAATGGAGTGAGGCCAGCAGGGAGAAAGTTATCTTTCAGATCAACGATCTCGGCCTCTATTTCTACTATATCCTCCAAATGCATCTGTTTCAACTCTTCTATGTTTGCATTGTCAAAAATAGTTGGGTTTAGGATTTGCTTGGTTGTTACAGCGGTTACAGCCTGCTGATTTTCATTTGTTTGCTGTTGTTCATCCATCATAGCATCCATGTCAATGTTAATATTTGAAAACTCATGCTCAAGAGTGAGGAAGTTGTTAGTCTGGGCATCACTTTCAAACACTTCCCAATCTCTAACATTTTTTGGGATAGCAGGCTATGTTTTATCTCAGCAGTAAAATGGTGATTTGGCTCAAAGGGAATCTTGCATGTACTAGCAAAAGTGGCTAGGTTGTGTGCATGAATGTTATGATCTCTTGAAATATTGGCAAGCTTGGATTCAGTGAATGCATTGAGTATATTAATAGCAGCAGTCCTATAGGCCTTCATTCTATTGCCATTGGTAACAAAGTTGCCTTTCATTTGTTGTATGATTAAATCAGAGTCACCTAGAATAGACACTTTTGCAGCTCCTAGAGCTTTGAGCAGTTTAAGGCCTAAAAGGAGAGCCTCATACTCTGCCATGTTATTGGTGCATTTGAAATTTAGTCTGTAGGCATGACCTTCTGCATGATTGTTATGTGTATTGTGAATCCAAACACCTGCCCCTGCTCCTAACTTGTTAACAGAGCCATCAAACTCTAAGTACCATGTGATTTCTTGCTTGTGGTTAGTATCAAGAGTTTCAGTCAGTTTAGGATTGGGCAGATTTGAAATTTCTGTTTGGGGAGGTTTTTCTTGTATGCTGGTTGCCTTGATTGTTTTGACAGTTACATTAGTATGGGAAACCAATTCTTCATCGGTGTGTGTGTTCAGTTATAAAGCCAAGGGCTTGTCATCAGTGAGAGTATTTGTTTCATCATTCAATAGAACAAAAGAATCCATATCGGAATGGATTGAGTGTATAGGAAAATTTTGGGGCTTATCCTCACTAGTTACCACATACTTCACCAGTGTTTCTCTATATAGCCTCTTTGGTTTCCCAAAAACAGATATAGTGGCATAAGAGAGGTCTAATTGGAGGGATCCTTGGAGTTTTTCTCCCTAAGATCTTGATAATAGCATACCATACTTTGGTGGAATGTCAGCAACCACCACATCCATGAGGATAGTCTTGTTGGTATATTGGACTAAGGAGACACACAAGTCTTTGATAAGGCCTAAACACTTGACTTGACTTGAGTCAAAGGAGAATAGATCTTTGTAGCGTCTTGTGACGTCAAGGTTGAGTTTTTCCATTACAGCTTTGGGCATAAGGTTTTGTGAGGCACCTGAGTCAAACATAGCATTATGCAAGATTTTGTCATGTATGTGTAAACTGACATAAAAAGGTAGAACAGATCCATAAGTTGATTTTCCATTAACTTCAAGACCGAACAACAGTTCAGGCTAATCATCAAGAACATTCACATCATCCTTTACCTCTGGCATTTGAAGTGATCTTTGAATTTGTTGCCTATACACTTCATGTTTGGCAAGTTCAGATAAGGGGATGGAAATCTTGAGTTTACCTATTTCTGCCTCTAAGTCAAATGATTTTTCAGATTGGGTTTTAGTATTTTCGGAGGTAGGCTTCCCTTTTTCTATTGGAGTATCAGCAGTTTGGTCTTGTTTGTCAGTGTTAAGGGAAGTAATTGCTTACGGTTTTTCAATTTTAGGAGGGCTTTTTGGAACGATGTTCAAATTCTCTTTGGAGGAAGAAGGTGGCAGAGGTTGATCATTAGAAGATTGCATTTCTATTATGTCCTCTATGGTGACATCCTTTGGATTAGGGACTTTTTTACCAGCAGTTTCCATGAAGGCAACCTTTTCTTTAATCTTCTTTGGCTACTTGGTATCATTTACCTTAACCTTTTCAGGCACATCTATGGTTCTTGTCCTCAGCTTATATTGTTTGTGGACCTCATACACAACAGTATCATAGCCTTGTTTAAAATCAAAAGATTCACCAGACTTACTCTGAAATTGACTAAGGTCATGTTCATCTTGGTCTTGTTGAGTTAGGAAAATTTGTTGCTCAGCCTTCAAATCCACCAAGTTCATGTGAGTATCTTTTGTCTGTTCACTAGATGTAGATGCTTCAGCGTAATTTTCGTGAAAAGGAGGCCTTACATCATGGTCTAGGCTAGACCTACCAGCATTTGTATTCTGAGTTTTCCGGAAATTTGGGTTCCTTATGGTATTGGGTTATTGTCCTTCCCATGATGATTTCCTTTCAACACTCTCTACTCTGTCTCCCAGCCTGTGCATGCCAGTGATAATAGCATCCAACTTTTAGTCTAAGGCTGAGGGTTCCTCTTCAAAGGTGGTTCTTCTCTCAATTCTAGCTCTGTTTCTTTTGGAAATTAGATTTGCCTCTATGCTAACAGAAACATTTTGCATGTCTGCAAGGGTTTGAGGGGCTCTTTCCCTTAACTGGTAAGCCATGTCAGTGTCAAAACCATCAGGGAATTTATACAAAGCAAGATCAGGTGGAGGTCTCAAGTTCTGTGGTATTGCATTATAAATATTATTAAATCTTGTACAATAGTCCAAGACAGATTCTTGAGGGCCTCATTTGATGGTGTCATATTCAGATAATATGTGCAAGGGGTCTTTCTTTTTCTCCCATCTGTTGATAAATGAATGGTATAAGGATTCTGGGTCTGCTATGGAATTGGCTGTGAGTGCTCTAAACCAAGTTCTAACATCACCTATCAAACTTTGGACGAAAATCTTCATTCTGACGCTATCGTCATCTATCTCGTAGTTCTCAAAATAGTCTTGCATCTTCTTTGTATGCTGAAGGGCTGTGCAAGAACTAATTCCATCAAAGTATGTGATTTTAGTTTGATAATCCTGAGGCATAGCCCCTGGATTAGTAGGTAACTGTAGGGGTGCATATCTATTAGCCATGTTTATGGGGATAAGTGGAACAATAGGAACAACTGGAACAACTGTAACAACAGCGGTCAGGGGAGTATGTGCAGTAAATGGAGGTGTGGGAGGAGTGCTTTGAGAGGTGGATGATGAACAAGGGGAAGTGGGGGTTGAACGAAATAAAACCTTGACAGGGGTTGGAACACAGCTTGGCTGAACTATTTCAGGACTAAAGTCAACAAAATCTTCTCTTTTCTCTAGCTTCCTGAGGCTCCTTGGGATTAAATTGGGATTTTCAAGAATAGCTGCGGGGTTTGGGTCTGGATTTGACATTGTATACCGTGAATTCCTTTTGGGAGCCAGATTCTGAACTTGTTTTGGTATTTTCTGTGAATGCTTTTTTAGAATTAGCAAGGAACTGATCAAATTTTGGAATAGATATCTATAACTTAAAACTAGCACGAAGTTTGACTGAAGCAGCATTTGATTACTCCTATGAATGCAAAGAAAGAACAATTTCAAAGGCTTCCTGGCTGACATTCAGGCTTCATCTGTAGTTTTAAGGAATATGTAGCAATTGGAAAATTCATTGTTTTTTCCCAGTGGAGCTTTCCAACTTGATTTGCGAGATTTAACCGAGGATGTCCCCAGTGGAGTCGCCATTATGTTATCACTCAGGTTGTCCCTTAGCTCCTTGAGGGATACGTCCGAGGAAACCACAAACCAATCTTTGGACTGCAAGTGCTAGCCCACCAACAGTCAGAGAGGGCTCTCTCTTTAGGATTTAGCTTTTGTTGATGATGATTTTAGGTTAGTTATTGAGTACAAGGGGTTTTGTTTTAGTTTTGGTGGGATTGATGATGCTTTCAAGTAAAGAGGCAGGGATAGCATGAAAGTTTTAGAACCATTGGGCATGGAGTCAAGGAGTAGGACTGCTGGTGTGTTTTCTTGGTCACAAGAGGGAACGTGGAGCAAGCTAGCTGTACATGAAACAATCATTCAAGCTAAAGGATGGAGTGAAGGCTAGGAATGAGAGGCAGTTAAGAATCTCTCGTTCAACTTAGCACAGGGAAGGTGAATGAGCTCTATCTAGGAGCAGTAAAGGATCCCAAGATAACTGTCAAACATGAGTGAATTAGGGGAAATATGAGCCACATGGAATTCATATTCATTTCTAATTCAGATGAAAATATATAGAAACAGCAGAAATTGAGCATAGAGGGCAATTAAACCAATTCTAAATTATTCATTCTTTCTGTTATTTTGGATGGTATATCAATGGAAAACAAAGGTAAGAAACACTTATTGAATCATGTTGCAGCACAAGAATTCCACATTTAATTATTCAAAACATTCATACACAACACACAGTCATTTCTCCAAGCTTTTCAGCAGTCTTTGATTAAGTAAAACATCAGGTATACAGAGCGAGTCTCTCTTGGAGCTATACAACCAACCAACCCTTTAAACAGTGAATTAGGGTGGTTTTTATAAGTAAAATATCTATAAAGATCAAATCTCAGACAGATCTGTTGTAATAAGTGTCTTTAACCTAATACATGTCTGAAATAAATGCGGGAAATATCCTCGAGCTGTGTTGGGGCAGCTGTACCAAAAGGAGATTAATGTGTTGTCTTTATGGCTTTGTGCTGATCACTTAGCCATAACTGTGCTTTGGGTTTTGATCCATTCTCTTGAGTGGTTCTGAGGAGCATTAACTACGATGGAAGAGCCTTGATTGTCCTTTACTGCTTTCTTTGACTTTGTTGGAGGTCATTCAATGTCCACCTGCATTGGGAATAAAGGTTTTCATTTAAAACATTCGACTGATACTCTTTGCCACTTCCTTGATAGGCTTTGGCACTGAATGTGCGCCTTTCTCACTTCTGATACTCTTTAAACTGTTGCATCGACCTTTCATGGCTACTGTTCAACCCTCTGTTTGTTTTTAAAACTATGTTTGCCCCTTTCTGAATGTTGCGCAAAGGAATTCATGTCATTCTGCGCCTTACGGGCCTGCTGAAGCCGAGCCACGAAAGGGATTTCCATTTTGGCCTATTTCCCGTAGCCATGCGTGATTAGCACCTAGATTAGCGCCTAGTGCTAATCGCGCATGAAAAATTGCCTCTGATTTTGATTCAGGGCTTCCTAGGCTGTGATTTGCGCCTTTCGCGCTTTTTTACGGTGACGTCAGCATGACATCAGCGGTGGGTCCCAGTATGACGGCGACATGGCAGGGTGACGTTAGCAGGATGACGTGGCAGTGATATGGCAAGAACACGGCGGCAGGAGGCCGATGCGGCATGGTGATGTCAGCATGACGTGGCGCTGACGCAGGAGGGGGGAAGGCAGTATCCAGTTTTGGGCGCACCGCTTTTGTGCACAGGTGGTTTTGGAGGAGGGGGCTCCGCCACAGCCGAGAAGGTGACGTGTGGCGGGAGTACGACGGGAAAACCGCCCATCTCCCGGATGTTAACCCTCGGCACATCGGCGTATGGGAAGACCCGCCCACCGTTGATCTGTGGCACGCCAGATCTAACAACCGACGGGAGAGATAAGGTGGCGGAGGGTTAAAAATAGGGCCCGTGCATATTTTATTATGTGTTTTATTCATACGGCCAGGGGGAAAACTTTAGAAGAGTGGGTTTTTGGGTTAATGCGGCATGGGTGTGATTTGAACCAATCTTTATCACAAAATATGAACGTGGATGGGTTAAATATAGGTCCCAGATGGACTTAAGATTTCCCCAGACTTGATAAATGTGGCTAAAAAATGCCAGGGGTGGAAATATGTACGTAGGGGAGTTATTAACACATTTTTAGTAGGGGAAGGGGAGATAGATAGGGAGCTACATAGTAAAATTAGTAGTTAATATGACAAGTGATCAAAAAGTGCTAAGTATGTGAATATTAGGCTATTTATGGGGAAAAATGATTCATCGAGGAAGTATGAACATGCCTTGAGCAAAGCAGATCTTTACCATGGCAAATGATATGGAAAATGATGAAAGTAAGAAGTATCAAGCAGATCTTGACCCCTTCAGGGAAGTTAGTGAGTGATTTGGGAAATGAGAAGAAGGGGGAGTTAGACATGCCTCACTTGAGCTCCTCCGAATGGAAAACTGCATCATAACTGTGATCTGTGAAGATATAACACCTGAAAACATGAAATGGCCTACAGAGCATGATTCTGCAACCACAAAACTACCTACCTAGCCTACTTACCTAGCATTTTTTCTTCTTTTTGCCTAGGTGCACTTGGACTTGCAGACCCAGATTATCCTTTTCTCTTTTTGTTGTCCCTCTATCTAAGTCTACACTTATTTCCTCCAAGGCCCCAGATTAAGCAGTTGGGCTCCTTTGTTTCTCTACCTATATATAAATCTACCAAGATTGAACTGTTTGGACAGATAATGACTCTCTATTTTGTAAAACAAGAAACTGAAACCTAGGGAAGCCAACATTAGGCTGTTTGGACTTCCCTTAACAGAAACTTCTTCAAAAATGGATAACTCATCAAAATTGGGATACAATAGTGGCATTTAGACTGGCACACTTTCATGGCCTCTTCTTTGGCCTCTTCTTTAGCCTCTTTTCAGGAAATATGGAGCATTGCAGCATGCAAAGTATGACATATTTGGCATGTAAAAATGTCAATCATGAAAGATGAACACCTGTTGCAACGGGAGGCTAACAGCACCCATCATTGATCACTTATAGGATACACCGGATGTCAGTCCATCATCCAATAATGGAGAGGATAAGTTATTCATTGAAAATCCACTTGATTTTTCATATGCCTTTTCCAGAAACACAGAGGATGATTTTGTCTGCTTATCATATACCCCTCTGTTTGACTCATGAAATCATAAGGATGCCGATGAAATCATTGATTTTTCTGATCGTGGCTGTCGTGATCCATTTACTCCCATATTCGATCATGATCATGATTCTATTGTAGTTGATTTCTCGAAGCCACCAATCTATGATGATCTATCTAAAAAGGAAGTTGAAGCACTCCAGGCTGTCGAGGCACTTCAGCCCGAGCTGATGGTTATGTCAAGCCCTCGCTGTCCAAAGGTCGGTTTCACTTCCGACCAGGAAATTGTTTGATCACCCGAGGCTCATCATCACTCATCTGTATGCGTTGAAGGTCAATCTTGCACACAGATCATGCTTCCTCCACTCAAACTGCACAATCCCATCACTCATGCATTAGAGGAATCTTACATTGCAAGCACATGTGCACGACACAGATTATCTTTGTTTCTTTTGTTTTCTTGCATGTCACAATCAAGAATGTGTTTATGCTTCACAACTACATGTAGTGTAGCACAACACCATGGTAAGTCCGTCCACGGATTGCTCGTCATGCACTTGCACTCACTTATTCCCCGTGGGAACTTTGAAACACGAAGTGTGGTTGTCTTCATTGTTATATCTTTCTTGCTTGCTAGTTCACACAACTCGGTTGCTCGCGTACCAAGCCTTCACCAACATGGGTCAACCAATGCACTGGTGGCCACATTGGAAATATTACTTCATGTGATTAGGCCCATGCACTGTTATTTTAGGAGTAGGAGTAGGAGTACTGTTTTCTTTCAGTCAGTTTTCTTTCATGCTTGTTTTCTTGCTTGCTTTGTTTGTTTGTTTATTTTCTTGCTTGTTTTCTTACTAGCTTTGCTTTTGCTTGAGCTTCTGCTTCTAGTTTGCTTTGTTGTTTGTTTATTTGCTTGTTTTGTTCGTAGGTTAGTTTTGCATGAAACCATGCATGACTCTTCAAACAAGTTGGGTAAAGTACAAGAGGCCTTGTGAAGCTATCAATACTTGGTATCTATCATCCTACCTCTAAATGAAGAACTTGTTACTTTTAGTCCATGATAAGTAGAAGGAAAATATGTACTTTTCGAAGTGAACATTGGCAAAAGAACAACACTTGCACGCTAACTACTATCACCTTCTCTAGTTGGTTGTTTTTGGGTTAACCCTTGTTACCTCAGTCAAGTAGAGTAAGGTTAGGGGAAAAACCTTAACATGTACGTTAGAGGTATAATAAACTATTTCTCTGTTGGAACAACCTCTTCTACTCTCAATAAGTTGGGATCACTCTTCCACCTTTGAAATGAATAAGTGCTATGAATAGTTATGAAAAATGAAAAAAAAAAAAAAAATTGAAAACTAAAAAAAAAATCAAAATGCAAAATGTATAAGGCAAAGGAAGAGAAAGGCTTCCTGCATAGGGAGGTGATGCAAGTAACTCCATCGGGGTACTGACCAAGATCACTAGCAGTGGAGCCATGCTTGTGTTCCAATGTGACTCCGTCGGGGTACTGTCCAGGGTTGCAGAAAGCAGAGCAACACCAAAGATGAAACTAAGACTCTGATGACTATACTGCTTGTGCATAAATATACCCCTCAACTCTAATTGAAAAACTGTGTTTCCTTGGCTTAGATGTGTGTCAATCGACAAAGAGCTTGGCAGATGCTACATCTTACAATCAAGCTAGTGTGAGACCAAGATGAACTGAGAAATTAACAATACGTCTGGAGGTGTTAGACTTGCTTTTCACGAACAAGGTCCATTCAAAAAGCTAGAGTTATACCAGTGTGTCGCCAAGTGTCGTAGCGACTACAACCACCCTCCAAAATTTTTCCTTAGCTTCATTTTGGAGCTTCCCTACCAACCTTTCAAAGCACCTTGTCTTGTTTCGTCAATTACAAAAGCTTCAGTGCTTTTCTTGCACAAAGACAACCTGTCAATCAAAGATTGATGCATTCCCCTCATATGTTGCTCCTCTGGACTTGGTCCAGTTGCAGGCTGAGTAGCCCTCTCAAGAAATTGCGCAATTCTGGAGGGAAACCAACCTTCCCTCCAAGAATTGTGCAATTCTGTCTGGCATTCTGCTAGGCTCCAAAATTGCATAATCCTGCGAGTTAGGCTTCATCTCGAAAATTGAGCAATTCTTCCCAGTAGCGCATCTCATCCCAGGAATTGCACAATCCTGTGCAGCAGTCAGCTGCTCTGCCCAAAAATTGTGCAAACCTCTTGGGCAGCCAGTCCAGCTCCCATCCAAAAATGCACATTTTCTCCTAGTAGTTGAGCAACCTCTTTCATGTGCAGTTGGGTTGGCCAATTCCACCCTAGACCAAGGAAACTTGACTTGCATGCATGGCTTGCGTCTCTCGGAATAGCAAAAGGAAGCATGAAAAAAGCATCCCTTGATTCAAGGAGCTATTTTTAGTAGTTGGGGGTTACATGCAAAGTTCATTTTAGAATCTTCCCTCCAAGTGTCGCTTTTTCCAAGATTTGTGGCATGCGCATCATGAGAAAAAAATTATTTATTCGAAGAATCAGAGATCACTCTTTCACATTGATCTTGGAGCTCTAACATCCCACAGCACATCTAGGACTCTTCAACACATCCGGCTCAGCTATTCACAGGTAAGTGGTCTTAACATGTCCTTTTCAACATTTTTGTCGCTTTTTGTGTTTTCGCTTGTGTGAGTGTTGTTTGCTTGATTTCATTAAATTTGTGTTGTCATTTACATGCATACTAGCTTGTACTAGCACCATTTCAACTTCCATTGATGTCTCATTATTGTCATATGCATGAAACTGTTTTGCATGAACGGCCATCGATGCGGAGACTCGACTCACCCACATGGATGTTGTTCTATTTTCTAAATCTTTCATTCAATGTTTGCATGCACGATCAATCACTTATTCATTGCCTCAATATAGACATGCATTTTCTTTCACATTTTCTTTCAGTTGCCCATCGGCGGGTCTGGGCAACCTTGGCCCAGAGTCTGCCTCACCAAGAAAGCATTGCACAATCCGGGGAAGGAAGGCTATGTCTTCCTCTATAGAAATGCACATTTCTGCCTACAAACTTTCCTCTAGGACTGCTTTGTGCATTTTTTAGGGACAGTGACTGATGTCCCAGAAAATTTTGCAATGCAGTCACTGAGCCTCCAGTCATTGCCAACTGGAATTGCATATTGCACAATTCTATTAGTTAGCAGTCAGCCTGGATTGTGTATTGCGCAAATCGAACAATCATTCTTGCCTCCCAAACAACCTAGACTACCTTTTGCACAGTTTTGCCAGCTAGTCACCCAACCTCCTAGAAGAAATTACACAATCTTTGTTTATCAATCCCTAGGTATTTGTCATGTCATTCCTGAATTTGATTTGGTTTTTTCTAACATATTTCTTGCCATGCATGTCACTTTCTCTCTATTTATTTCAAGTGTTCATCCACCTCTTAGAAGTACAGGATCAATGGCCTCCAAGAGAGTATGATCAAAGGACACTGACGAAAGTGGAACTGGAGCAACAGTTGATCAGGTGTCTGCATGTCTACTGATCTATGAAGATACCAAGTTGTTTCTAGAGAAGGAAATCAAGCTAAAATGCCAAGAGGTCAATGAAGTATTTGCAGAACTTTTAGTGAAGACCTCGAAGACATCTAGGTGTATGTGAACATTCACAAGTCCAGCTTGTACCGAATTGCATGCAGATACCCCACGTTCCCATGCATGGACATGATATAATGGATTGTCTCGCACATTGATCCTGAGATGATGACTTTGAGCAGTGTCAGTGGGACAAAGATTGCAACCTTCTGGGCACATGATTATGATGTGATGTATTAGATTTTAGAGCCCATGACTATCATGGAGACTCCCTTCATCTTACGCAGCAGTAGTGCCAACTCTAGAGACATTTTGAAGAACTGGGTAAAGGAGCAGGCTAGATTCAGGATGACACCCAACCAAATCTACAAGTCGAAGATACTGCATAAGGCGTATCAATACTTGGTCATATTTGCATGTCGACTGTATGGCCAAGAAAGCACGAAAAACTTCCCATAGAGTTGGGTGATCGCGTTGGACCAACTGATCAGAGAGGGAAAATGATGTAACTGGTCCTGCATGTTGGCTCATCAGCTGAAGGGTAACAAAGGCTTGACAGTCATCTAAAGGTATGAAAGTAGAGGTCTACATGTCTGCCTACATATTAGATGCAATCTTTGCCCGAAAGGAGTTCTCGGGCTTGGAGTGGGCATGGTCACTGGCGGAGACTGTTGTGAACACTTATTGTAATTTGTTGTCCGAATCAAGTTTCAGAGGAGTTATCACACGGTTTTCCGATCATTTTGTCATCTCGGTTTATAAGATGATATTTGAGCAGGATCCACCCTGCATGTCGAAGGAAGCAATGGAGGCACTAATAGACATTTCTGATTGATATGCCTCACTGTCTGGCAGCTTCATACGAATGTTCAACGCGAAGAAGCATCTGCATGTTCTACCGAAGTTTGCCTTGGACACACTCATCATGCAGGAAGTAGCATATCACATCTCAGGAGGATTGACAGGTAGACTGCACTAGAAGAAGAAGGCACCTTGGCCTGCTCTTCCATTGCAGATTGGGTTATACGAGATCCAAAGTTTCAATCAAGTGGATGTTGAAACAAAAAAGATGAAGAAGTATCCATTCGAACTCCGAAGTTACAACCCATATGACCCACTTTGTCTTGCGTAATATCATTACGTGAAAGTACGGTTCAACTAGATCCATGGGGTATTTCATTGGGTGGAGGAGGACCCATGGAGATATTGCTACAACTCCTCTAGACTCAGTGAACCAGTTAGCTTCATTGTGGATTGGTTATTGAAGAAACATGAAGCAACATCCCAGAGAGCACGAGAATGAAAAGTAGGAGCAACAGCAAAAGTAAGCATATCAGTGCATGACAAGGGCAAGAGGAATATTGTCAATTTCATGGAGGAAGAGAAAAGTTGCAAGTTTCGAGAAGATCCACTTGTGGAGAAAGAAACTTTGGCTATAGAGGCAAAGAGGCAACAGTGCGACAAGTGAATCGCGCAAAGGTAGAAGGAGAAGAGAAGAATGGAGGAAACAAAGAGGGAGTTGCATGAGTTGAAGGTGCAACTCCGGAAGGAACAAGAGCTATGCAAATAGGAGAGGGAAGCATAGCACCAACAGGTACATCAAGGGGTACAACATGTGAAAATAGATGAAGCAGTGTTTGTACTAGTAGTGGAATCATGATAACGGCTGGCATCAGGAAGACAGTGTGAACCATCCCAGGAGTAAGACTTCGCTCGTGAGATAGAGCAAGCAGTTCAACAGTTGGATACGGATATGGATCAATAGGAATTGGAACAGGACATCGACCTCATGCCTTACCACCAAAAGGTCGATTTACCCCTTCACCGCATCTAGAAGATGAGAAAGTCTCAAGCGACCAACAAGGAAATGATATCCTTCGAGATCAGCCGGAAGGAGAGGTGCACAACATCTCATTCGATGAGTCTCAACATAGAGTTGTGCAGTCTCACAAAGTGTCGATCTCGATGAGCATACATATCTTGCACAAGTTGAGGAATGAGTGATTGGGTTTGACGTGCGTAAACATCCAACAGCGTTGGCCGATGCTACAGAGTGTATGCCGAAGCCACTAGCTCAAGTGTTCGCTTTCTGATAGTTGAGAATGAGTGAATGGCTAAGGAACTACAAATGCCCAAGCAAGGAGGAGAGTTGGTGACAACATCCACCTGCGCTGAAATGAAGAAGACAATACTGGATGAAGTATTGTCCCTTGACATAGTTATTCGAGCATTGTACTCCAACTTTGGTACCATTCATAATACAGTCGTCCACCTCAACGGATGGCAGCAGCAATGTGCTAGAAGATTACATATATTAGCAAACTTGCATGTTTCTGTTGATTATAGCATTGCGGATTACCGATCTTGGCATCAGTATGTTACTATTGATCACTGCGAGGATATTGAAGAGTTGGAATTACATGGTTGTCTAAGTCATAGTGATGTCTAGCATGTCTTTCTCGAGCCATTTTGTCTCACATGGGTACATGTCCATTGTAATGTAATGTCTTGTCAAGTGTAAGTCATGTGTCGATAGTTAGATGTAACAATCATAGAGTAGAAGAAGAGTCATGAGGGTAGATGATCTGTCACAAAGGGGAATGTCAAGGGTCACCCCACCCTTTTCTATAAATATTCCCTCATAACTAATTCTAAATTATTTTGGTTAGCTAAGCTTCTGATAAGACTCCCTTGGAGAGAGCTTGGACAGTATTGTAATGAGCCTTGGCTTTTCCACTGCGCAGAGCTAGTACACCTCTTTGGAGGAGTAGGTGGTTGTGGTTGTAACATTCTGCTTTCGAAACTGGTGGTTGGACATTGATGTATTGTATGAAAAGAACTTAGACTTCTTAATATAACAATAGAAAACACATTTCATGCATATGTTGTATTGTATTCTATGTTATCCGGTTTACTCTAAATGATATATGTACATATGTTTACTTATGCATGCATGTATAGCTATCTGTGTATGTATGTATAAATCTTTTTGAAATGTGTTGTTGGTTTAACCATCACTATGGATTTCTAGCTAACTTGCCTTCATTGTTGTGATGCTTCTTTTCTCGTGTGTTCCCTTCTTAACTACGTGTTATCATAGGTTTACAAGGGGCACACTCATCTCATCCCCTGTGTGTTAGAACCTCTCATGCACCTTCCTTGACTGACCGCAGCTATCGCACCCTTGCTACCAACAGAGTTATCTTACTTGCCTCTATGTCAAATCACGGTCAAGGCATTACTGTATGACCCACTGCTGTGACTCCTACACCAAATGTTTTGATGTCTAATTGGGACTTCTTACCGGGGAGATACCTTGACATGTTGGCGGGTCTAACACCATCAATAGGTCCTCATCGAGGGGGACTTGTATGAGATCAGAGATAAGGTCCATGATACAATGAACAAACTGTGGTGACATTTCAAACAATAGTACCTGCAGATGTTCGGGAATGTGCAGAAGGATTTGTGCAAGTTGTAGATTCAAACAAGATGACTACAAGTGAGCATTAGATAGGCGAGTGGGATTCAAGTGAGCGCAACTAAGATCGAGACCGATAGGACATTGAACCTCAAAGTTATATCCTTACGATAAGGATCACTACATGCATAGGCAAATGAAGAAAACACCCAGCTCACACAAATCAATGATGTGGGTGTCAACCTAGCCGCACTATTCAGACCCTCCACGAACTGCATTAGTGGATATCAGACGAGCTCAAGGTCAGGGAGCAGCATGCGTTGTTTTTCATTAGAGAAGTAAAGATGAACAACGAGAAAATATTTGCAGAGAAGGCATAAGCGCTGAAGGAAAAGGAATAACTGGCCACACACAGCCATAAATTGGAGATAACCATTACACAGGCATGTAATGTGCTACCAGAACTTAATATTTCCAAAGATGCAATATCAGTAGCAAAGATTCAAAAATTAAATCCCGCAGTTAGAGAATCAAAGGAGGTAGTTGGCCGAGTTTGATTTAGCTTACAAATTCAAATCTCAGAGCTACAGTTGAAATTACAGCCAACCACTCCACCAGAAGTCTAGGAGCATTGCAGAGCAACCATCAAAGAGGGAATGACCACGTTAGATGCACCAGTCAAGGGCTGCATAGAGCTCTTCGAGCAAGAAATGGAATTATGGACAACTCTGCAGGGGAATCCCACTCTGCAAAAAATTGGAACAGATATATGGGAGAAGCATCGAGAATTTGATGAACTCAGTCCGACTACACGCACTTTGACACCAGTCTAGCGCTTCATTGCTTTACAGAAGGGAAACAACTGCAAACATAGATTAAGGAGCTATAGAGAAAAGAGGGCATCTTGAAGGCCAAGACATAGCCATGGATAAAGGAAGAAAGCCAACTTACTCTATCAGTACAAGAGAAGTTGAAGACAATCCAGCAAACACAACAGACAATGGGCCTTGTGGTGGAAGGCCCTACAATAGAGAAGTTGGTTGAGGAAGCGCAACAAGCCGAGGTGAAGGGTATTACTGACTTGCAAGTGTTGAAGGTGGAGTTCAGCGAACTCCAAGCCAAGATTTTTTTGCTAGCTGAGTGACTCGATGGTGAGTCACGCAATTGTTGGGGCCCTATTGGGAGGGTGTCCCTAGGGTCAATTTGGTCAAATTTTTGGTAAATTTTGTAATATCTTTTTGTAGCAAATGTAAAGTCTCCATGAAATGTGGAAGCAGATCACAAAGCTAGTAGAAGTCAAAGGGGATTTAGTCCCTGAGGTGGGTAGGTGATAGAGAGTTTGGAGACTCACCCATGGTCAGTGAACCATGGTATTATAAAGAAAATTATCTATATATATATATATATATATATATATATATATATATATATATATATATATATATATATATATATATATATATATATATATATATATATATATATATATATATATATATATATATATATATATATATACATATATGAGTCATAGTGAGTCTTAGGAAGTAACGTTTTGGAAAAGAATCATTGTAAGGGCAAGGTGCTAAGGTAGGAAAGGTCTGTTTCCTGTACTTGGGCGAAAGGGGAAGGCTCCTACTGCTAAGTGCGCAGAGACCTTGGTAAGTCCACGGGCTGAGTGCCCGGGCCCCTGCATCTGAGTTCACGAGGAAAATAAGTATGTAATTGAATGATTATACTTAATAAAGACTGATTTGGGATGAATCTGGTGCATCTGTGTCTTACTATTTTCTTTTACAAAGTTCATGTATCTTCTCTATATCTTATGAATTATGTTAAACACACATGGATAGGAAAACAATAGGAAAGATAAATCAGTGAGTGTATATTTTTTATTAACATAAGATACACATTTATAGTACAATAGGTGACTCTTGGGATTCAGATCCCAAGGTCTCTTGGACTGCTTTGTCCATTCAACTTCCACGCTAACCCTTTAGGATTAGGTGTCCAACATTCCCCCCCTTAATCCGAAGGGTTATGTATGAGTCCAAGAAAAGAGCTGTAATACAAAATGTGCAAAAAATACATGGCAGCACTAGGCTGATTGTGCTCTATGAAATGTTGGTATAAAAGGGCGGTGGTTTAAGGATGACCACCAACACTGGAACGCTTAGTGCAGTTCCCGGAACTCTTCCAAAACTGGCAAGAAACTGAAGTTTTCTGCTAGAGGAAGTGTTCTCAATCTGTGATGGTTTAAGGATGACCAACAACTCTAGAATGCTTAATGCAATTCCTGAACTCTTCCAAAACTGGCAAGAAGCTGGAGTCTTCTGCTAGAGGAAGTGTTCTCAATCTGTGATGGTTTAAGGATGACCAACAACTCTGGAACTCTTCCAAAACTGGCAAGAAGCTGGAGTCTTCTGCTAGAGGAAGTGTTCTCAATCTGTTCACGGGCATCTTTGTCTCTGGCTGCAACTCTGAAACTGGTGTGGCAGGTTGTGGCTCAGGCTCGCTTGATGTGACTTTGAAGCTTGTAGATGACCATCATTTCCCCCCCTATCAGATACAAGGTGAGAAGATGGAGAAAAATCAACTGCAAGACTGTTTAATACTCTGGAACAAGTTCTAACATGCGTTTGGAATATCTTCTTGGCTGTTGATGCCCATTGCCAAGAAACGATCCATCCAAGATGAATCTTTGTTCTTGCAGGACGTTTGTTTCTGAAGCATCTGTGTGAAGAATGGCTGGTTTTATGATAGTGCTCACATGGATGAAGATCAAAACAGTGATCTTTCAGATGGCCAACTCGGTCACAGTGTTGGCATTTCACGATCTGTTGTTTTTGTTGTTGTTGTTGTTGTTGTTGTTGTTGCTGTAGAAGAGGGGCAGAGTCTGGAATAGCTGAAGCTGAACTGTCATGAGGAGCAGGTGAACTGTCATGAATGAATCCAGCACTCTGAAACTGAATGGGCTTGGCATAGTCTGGAATATGAAAGGACAAGTCCTTGTCATATCCAAGACCAGTTCTGTGCTTGTTGTGGACAAGCTGTTCCCAAGGTCTGATGATGGGCTTGGGAAGTGCAGACTGAGTTTTTGCATCTGCATTTACAACTGTTGTTTTATTGAATACTGAATCTGAATGAACTTGAACAATATTGACTTGCTGTTTATGGGAGTCTGCTTCATTGTTCTGAACAGAAACAGGTTCAGAATGATGACTCCACTGGTGTAATTCTTCCTGCTGTAGCTTTGTTTCCAGCTGCAAAAACTCAATATTTTCTTGTACATTTTTCAAATAGATTTGAATGTTTGCGACAATGGCTTTATCAATCATAATTGTATTGTCCATGGTAGAATGTATTAGAGTGTTCAGCAATTCTAATACAACACCCATTCTATCCATTTCTCTGACTAATTCCTTTTCAGAATAAACTTTTATAGGATCAACAGGCTTCTCAGTGACATCATTATCACCTGCTGTGAGAGATGATTCACGGACTGTCTTTGTCTTTGGACTATTTCGTTTGTTGCCAATAACAGGCAAACTTGAAGACAACTTTATTTCTGAAGGTGCAAAATGACCTGTCATTCCCTCAAATGCCCGCATCTTTGGTTCTATCTTCTCCAACCTGGCATTGATCTCTTTCAGTTGGCTTGGGCGAAGATTGTGACGTTGGAGTTCCTCCCGAAACTGAGGTCCTCCTTGATGATACATTTCCTCAAAACATAGAATAGCTGCTTCCCTAACATTGCTGTTTGAGTCTTCTAGCAAATGTAACACCGATGGAAGCACTAAACGCTGGAAAGGAAGCTCAGTGGCAGCAAAAAGACTGATAGCAGATGCAACAGTTCGAGCAAATTCTTCACGAACTCGCCAATTTTTATGTGTCCAAGCATAGCTCCCTGCTCTCTCCACAATTATTGTTGGTGATGATACCTCCATGAGAGCCAGCAAAAGCCTGCGAGCGGCATCGCGCACGGGCTGTTTGCCATCTCCTAACCTTTCAACAATGGCTGGCAGCAAGGCATTGAAATGTAGCTTCAGATGCTCCCCGGACAATGATGCCGCGAATGCAAGTGCCTGCAGAGCGCCCTGACTGACCCTAAAATTATTATCCTTCAAGAGCGACATAGATGCGTCCACGAGATTGGTCACTTCGGTCGCACTCATACTCTTGGTCGAATGCTCCAGGAGCTGCTGCAGCCTCTCCACGCCGGCCATACGCTCCTTCGTGTCCTTGGCCTGCACCATCTCTATCGCTTCCTCCATTGTGGTTATCATTGCTAAACATCTGGACTCCAAATAAAGCCACGATATGGTCCCGCCACTGGGGATCAAACCCGTGCGGATCTGGGAACCTAAATTTTGTGCATACAATACAATGGCTCGCTTAATGGGGGTTTCGAAACTCAGATCTTGCACCTGCGGTTAACTGGATCCCCGGCGCTTCGTTTATGCTCACCTCTATCTCTGTGTTATTAGCACAAAATCTAGCAAGATAGTTAGGTTTGAAGAAAGAAATGGCTGATGAAGCAAAGTCAAAAGGAAATGTTGCATTTTCTTCAGGAAACTACGAGGAAGCTATAAAACATTTCTCCGAAGCTATAGCTCTTGCTCCGAATTCAACCGGTGGTTCCCGTGCATCTGCAAATTCGATTGGTCCGGCAAAAAGACTAAATTCGCGCTATTTTTCTGCCATGGGGGTCGCCGATGAAGCAGGACTCGCCAGAAGGCTTTACCACGTCGCAACCTTTAGCGCTTTACCATAACGCTCCACGAAATGGCATCCAAAGAGGCGCGTAGAAACGTGACAGCGGCAGTTGATGAAGTCACGGCAAATGAAGTCTCGAACAGGAAATACACACCACGCTTCCACTACGCAAATCCACACCAGGCGGAAACACTCTAAGTAGCTCTCGGCCAAATACCGAGTTATATACACCAAAAGAAATCACTGCGGGGGTGCAATTTGGCTGTCTGCAATCGTTTGATAGCGAAGAAGCTGGTACACATGAACCCCGATAACTACACCCTTGAGATTTTAGGAGTGCATGGCTTTAACTGACGCGGGAAGTTGAACAGACTCGGATATAGATATGGACAGCGTTCAAAAACTGCACCAAACAATGTCTCAAAAACTGCGTCAACGTGCCTCTTAATATCGCTGCGCAACACATCACATTACCAGAACCGTCATTTAAAAATCAACAGCGCAATGCGTTATCTCCCTTGCATTAGAATGAAAAATACTCAATAAAACTAAATCTATATACAACGCATTTAGCACGGAGCCGCAGCAAACTGATACCAAGCCGCAGCAAACTGGAGCCAAATTCTTTTTCTAAAACAAGAAACACCAAACCGCCTGCGATTAGGATCTCACTGTTCAGTTATGGATTCTTTTTCTAAAACAAGAACCTTGTTGCTTGGATTGGTAGAACGTTCCAAGCAGACAAACGTTCCAGGCAGGGGTCAGACAAATGTGAATGAGCAGAGATGTCAGAAGAGCAGAGGGCGTATGCAGCGCTGGTGAAATTCCAGGGAGCAGATATGTCAGGATAGAGAGCAGAGAGCGTATGCAGCGCTGGTGAAATTCCAGGGAATATCATCGACAGACTGGCGTTACAAAAGACTAGGCCAGCTCTAGTCAGCACTATTCAAGGCAACTCAGACCAGTTGCTCAGGGAAAACAGGCCACTCATCATGGCTCTGATACCATGTTAAACACACATGGATAGGAAAACAATAGGAAAGATAAATCAGTGAGTGTATATTTTTTATTAACATAAGATACACATTTATAGTACAATAGGTGACTCTTGGGATTCAGATCCCAAGGTCTCTTGGACTGCTTTGTCCATTCAACTTCCACGCTAACCCTTTAGGATTAGGTGTCCAACAAATTATATGAATTAATTGTTATTTACTGCATGAAACAAGTAGATCTGTGATTTTTATGCATGTTAAGTATAATTAGAAACCTTCAAGAAGATCTGGAAGTCAATTAGATAGATTTGCATTAAATATCTATTCAGAATGATTAGAGGTGCACGAAGGTAGATCTAAGCCATAAAGACTGGAGGAACACATCATACAGGCCTATGTATACATAAACCTAGTTTTGTCATCCCCCTATACTACTTCAAGTGAGACATTAGCATGAGCTACGAGGGTTGTTTCCGAAAGGGCCAACAGTTAGGGTTTTGTTGGTTGGGGCAGGTAACGCTAAACCTGGGTTAGCCCCATCAAGCCAAGAATCAATCTTTCAAATCTATTCAATATTATTTAACTTCTCCTGTCTCTGTTCCTGCATTTGCTTGCTCAGTGAATTAGCCTCTATTACCTTTTCTTTTCAAATATTTGATTCAAACCCTATATCTCTAACTACCTGCACTAGAAATTGTATCAATGGAGAAAAACTTTACCATACAATTTGAATTGGTTCTTTTGAATTAAGAAAGTGAGCTTTCCATGCAATTAAAATATATTTTTTATGAAATACATGACTTAGTGTAGGATAGGGGTGGTTCATTTCTCAGCGTTATTCCAAGTAAGAAAATCAATTAGTTTCATATTCACATCTTCATACACAGCTTCTTTGTCAATCATATCATTGAATAAAAAATCTACCAGGAGTCTTGAGAAAGAATTTGTTTGTTACAAAATTGTTCTTGTGCATGAATGAGTTGTATATTGATGTCAATGGCCTCCTGTATGAACCTCTCAAGGTTAATTACATTGTTTTCCACTTCTTGTACTTTTGATTAAAGTTCCATCATTTGAACATTATTTTGTTGATTTATTAGTTGTAACTCACATTGTAGTTTTTCGATTTCACCATTCAATATTTGTTACAACTCTCCTATTTTATGCATGAACTATTGTTGAGACTCGTGTTATTATAGTTTCAACTAACCTTCAAACTGATTCCATTGTTCCAATAATTATTTTTCTAGATATGATATGTTAGCCTCTTTCTACTTAAAAAATTTCATCAATCTACTAACATGAAAAAAATTGGTATTTTCCTCTCATGTAATGGGCCAACTCCTAAACTACTTGATTTTTGTCTAATTGAGAGCCACCCCAAACCATCGGGGAAGGAACTTCTACTATGTCATTCTCATGATCAAATTTTCGCGTTTTTGAGCTTCTCTTAATCATAGCCTTCTTCCAATGGATAAATAAAATATCCAATGGAGGAATATACTCCATTTCAATAGGTGACAAGGAGATGACCATTATTTCTTAGTGTGAGCTATCACCAAGAAGGGTACTAATGGGAGTTTTCATTATCACTACAAATGTAATCAAATATATTGATGTATGATTCTCCACATTTGTAGAAGTAGGGGACAATTGTTGAAACTATTAAAAGGGGGTTCTTATATTAGTAGGAGTTTTAGGTACCTCCTATTCTTCTCTTGAAATACTAGTAGGTGTTTTATATAATTTTTGTTACTTTGAAATACTTCCTTTAGTCATTAATAAATTTTCCCATTGCTTATCCATTTGGTTTGAATTAACATACTTTTTAGTAATTTTCTTGAGATCTCTTTTGCAACTTCTATAAATTCTTGTTGAATATTCCATGGATCATCATCTGGGATGACTATATGATCCATAGATGATGAAGTCCCCGCAAAATGAGATGCCACATTTTATTGCTGCAAAATTGGAGGAAAATATGCTTTTCTTCCTTCTTTGAATTCTAGTAAATGATCATAATAAACAGGAGGAAGTTCTCAAGCTTTTTGATAGGCTTTCTCATAAGACTAGACTCTATGAAATATATTATCGTAGGAACACTTTTTGTGTACATATTTTTTATGAGTGACTGCAACACAATGGTCTGATACAATCCATAAAGGGTGATGATATTTTAAAATAATTTGGAATAATTTGATAACATTCAAAGTTAGTAATTATTTCTTGGAATGTGTGACCTTTTCAAGGGTGTAGATTCCAATATGTATGGGAAACTAGGCCAAATTCTTTTGGATTTTTTTTGTGTTAGGCAATGTTAGTTTTGACAGTGTTTGACAGCCTGGTAAGCTACTTCTTTACAATCATGAACAAATAGGGGGAAAATATGTCGAGGTCCTTGAAAACAATAAAGTCTTAAGTAGAATAAAGTTTCCTTAAAGAACGAGTCACTAATTGGAGCAATGGGAATTTTAGCATTTTATGAGATATAGGGGGTTTTAAGTGGAATAATTTTTCATTAATATGAATACTGATGAAATGGAATATTGAGAAGAAATTGTCATCATAGCTTTTAACAGTAAATATGGATAGGTAGTGGGGTAGAGGGAGTCCATTTCCAACCCATACCAGGAAAGTAATTCGAGAAGCAGATGATGTCCTTAATGTAGGAAAACATGTAAAAGGGAGGATTATATAGATAATTTTTAGAGTATTTAAAACTTTTAACTTCCTAGCATATGTTTTCAGATAATATTTTAGCCTAGTTGAAGTAAAAGCATTCAAAATATCTTTGAATAAGGGTAACCCAATCTAAAGGAAAATGTGCAACATTCTTTGTGTTGAAAATCGTACATAGCATGGCTTCGACAAATAATGATTGGCTAAAACATAGAGGAGCATTGACATATTCTTTGGAAGATTCCTATTCAAAATTTTGGTCATTCATTCTCCATGATTTAATTAATTCATCCATCCATTTTCCAAATACAACACATTCCTTTTTCTAAAATCATTAATGAATTCGACACTATATCATAGTTGGGGTTCAAGAAGTTTATACATAACCTAATGGTTATCTAGTCAAAAGGAACCAACATGTTAGATACTAGATCACTACTGAGAGGGGAGGGTGAATCAATAGTGAAGACACATACACTTTTACACTTTTTCTCCAAATGGTTATTCTTTAAACCATTCATAAACTCAAGCACATAAGCAAGGATTACAGTATCAAACACAAGTAAAGCCATGCAAGAATTCAACACAAGAGACACAAACATTTCTAGTGGAAAATCCTCTTCCTAAGTCAAAAAACACCCATGTTGTGATTGTGGTGCTCAATATATTTTATTAATTTTTTGAATGAATTATACTAGGATTAGCTTGCAACCATAAGTCAGAAGACTTGTCTTCCTTCATAGTATGTTGGCAGCTACCAATTAGGACATTTGTTTCTCTCATTTATCTATGTAAATCTATCCACTGAAAGCCCCCATGACCAACAATCCTCGCTAAACTACTATTGGAATATCAAAATCCTATTGGATGGAGAAATATGTTCCTTCTACTGAATATGCCAATTCATTGTCTACTCTGATGCCTCCACACTTTCACTTCCTTCCTCCATGTGAAACAAGTTTCATATATTTTAAAACTAGGTTCTCAATCTTCTCAACATGAACATCACAGCAAAAATCTCTTAAAAGCACAATATCAAAAATCCAAAATAAATTGAATCAACAGAAATGATGCATGAAGTAATATGATAAATTCATCAGCAAAAACCATCTCTGCAATAATAAATTTGCACACAAAAAACTGTTGCAACCAACAAACAAAATGGAGAATAAAAATGTTATGAATCACCAAATAGATCTACAATCAAAATCTATTTAATCTCCGTACTCACAGCAAAAAATGTTGGTTGAAACATACTCCTACTATCTACTACAATACCTACAAACTACTTCAAAAAATTGGCTTCGCAACTCTCACATATTTCACATAATCCTCCAAGTTCACACTCACTTAATACATAATATCCCACTAATTTTTTTATTTTATTTTTTATTTTTATTTTTTATTTTTTAAACGCAATAGCAAATTATCCTCATCAATCTTGAATCCAATACCAAGGGAAAATACTAAGGTAATACCAATACCAAGTGTAAATACTAGGGTAATGTTGTGCAAGCCAAAATACCAAATGTGAATACCATGGTAATACCAATACTAAGGGAACCTATACCATGGTAATACCAATACCAAGTGCACCTATACCATGGTAATACCAATACTAAGGGCACCTCTACAATTGTCAAAACAAAAGGCCAAAATACTACATGTGAATTCGATGGCAATACCAATACCAAGGGAACTTGTACCATGGTAATACCAATACCAAATGCACCTATACCATGCTAATACCAATACCAAAGGCACCTGTACCATGTTAATACCAATACCAAGTGAAATTGTACTATGTTAATACCAATACCAAGGGCACATGTACCATGGTAATGCCAATTAGATGCCATACCAAATACCATGGGAACCATCCTTGGTAACATTTTATAACCTAACAATCATATGCAGAACCAATGCATAGCCAAACACCTCCAAAACCTAGAGCAACATCATCAATACATTAAGAAGTCTCCAATACCTGTAGAAACATCTCAAACAGATGTAACAACATCCCTAATGCTTCCAACACTTGTAGAATCATCTCCAACAAATGTAGAAACATCTTGAACACCTACAACAATAGTTTCAAGTCATCCAACTACATCCAACACCTATAAAGGCACCTCCAATACTTGTAGAAACGTCACCCTGTAACAAGGCATCATAACATGCCCTGCAACCATCTCTACTCAACCAAATTGACATCAGTGGCAACCAACAAGACAAACAAACTAAGAACTACTACAACCCAACATTCATCACGCTCATCATGAGGAGGACTACCAACATCATCAAATTGACATAATACATATGACAAGTAGCACTATGACCTTTTTGACATCAATGCCAACAAGCTCCCCCTTTGGAGTTGATGTCATCCTCAATTAGATCTCTAACATCTGAGGCTGATCTCCATACACTCTCCAACTCCAAAGTTGCAACACTGAAGGTGATCTCTATCAATTCAAATTTTCTCCCCATTTGACATCAACGGAAAACGGCCATACCAACACTGAAGAACAATGCCAATAATGTGTCAAATGAGATAAATATCTCCTACAAGATAAGCATGTAGAATAGGAACTTAGCTTCCAACACACCTTAAACCGAAACCATATGACCTTTCCAACTAAACATGCTCCCCGTAAGCACGTAAAGGGGCTACAAACACACTCTCTTTGTTATTGTAGCAACTTATCCCTTGTGTCACTCTGAACTACAATGATGTACAATGAAATACTAAACATGTACAATTCTTCATGGAATGAATGCCTAGTTGTGATAAGTACATAAGACTGACATATGACTCATCTACACTTATCATCAACCAAGACTTATATGGATACAAGTTTAAATCATGCACCCAATGTAGTGGGGCTACATCAATGATATACTAAATAAGGAAGTGCACCTATTATCCCATACATAGCTAATTGACACATGTTACTATACATACTAGACACAATGGGTCTCTCCATGACCAATGCACCTGAAAGATGAAACAATGATAATACCTTACTTTTACAATCGTACAAAAACGTGCTCTCCTATATGCATCCCAAAAATAATGATATAACATAATTGCACGAAATCAATGAGCATCAATATATGCTCCATATAGAAGCAACAATGATAATACAATTAATGGCATATGCATCAAGTACTAGGAACCCATGAGCAATGACATAATCTCTCCATATTTGGCAACAAAAATAGAGGTACTATACATAAAAAATGGTGTTGCATGGCTACTCTCAACATCTCACCCTCTCACCAACAGCATGTGTGTAGCAACAACAATGAAATTTGCAACAAATATATTATAAACACCACCATGTTCCACATCAAAATTTACAATACAAACATCCGTTAGCAATAATAATATATCATAGAAGCAACATCAAATATGTCCTCATCATCACAAAGCATCCATGAGGTTCATCAATATAGTAAAATCAACATAATCTCTGAGGAGAAAATGAACAAGCAACAATAACATTAGTAGTAGCATATGAATCAATATTCATTGTATCCAAGAAGAATCAATAAGGAACTATGCATCAACAATAGAAGTATAATATTTAGAAATATAGCACCATCAAAAACACATACTCATCATATCATTGACCTCATGTAATCAAAACATACTTTCTCTCCTCATGAGAGCAGAAACCAAGAGGCAATAGCATAAACAAACATAACAGTAACTTGTTCCAACACATGTGCAACAACGTCTTCTCTCAATGTATGAGAAACAATATAAATCCTTATGACTCAACCATATGAATGCATAACATCTCATCAACAACATGCATCATCTAATACATCATAGGAATAAACATATTCTTATCTCTATGCAACAAAAACATAACAACTCAACCATCCAAATGCATATCAGCAACAACATGATACATCTAGAATAGAAAACATGACCAATAAAGTGCATACTCTAGATGAGACAACTCCAACACATCAGATGATCTCAATGGAAAAAACACATGCATGGTAATACATGACATACATAAATTCTATCAACATGAACACTATCAGTGCACCAACTATGTCATGCAAGCATATTAATTCATAATGTGTCACAGAAATAAAATTATTCCCTACATTAAATCAATGTAAAATACATGCACAAAAAACTCCTCAATGCCAACACTCTGCAGGTCCATCTAGAAGCAAAAATTTTCCCCTTGAATGTGTGACCCTTCATCACACCTAGACAATGGACATAAGAACAACTATATGTTTGCAACATGATCAAAAAATATTAATAGGGAACTAATATGCAACTGCTCCAACACTAACTACAACACATATGTGGCTTATTTGAATGATGACAGGATAAAATGAGAATAGATCATAAATAAAATTAACACTTCAAACCTGATGAAATCCCCCTAAACAAATGCATCTCTTAATATGTTGATTTGTCTTCATGAAATTTTTCCAATATGGCTGCACCTCTAAAGGCCAACATGCAACTCAAGATGTGACTATATGCTCCCTGTGAGACCATGAAAGCCTCAGTTTTTTTATGGGAGTTCTTGTACTTTTTTCTCCTCCAAACTTTCATATGTTGATCCTCCTTCTACTTGTGCGATTGGCCTTGCATATTCTTCTCTCTTTGATTCAATCTCCTATAACACATGGGATGTTTCCAATCCTTAGCCTTATAGCCAATATTGTCACACACAAAACATATTATGTGACCAAGGAAATGAGGAATAGATTGATATCTTATGTTGGTCTTATTTCTATTCTTCTCATAAGCCATGTAGTCAATAACATTGTGGACAAAATCATAGCATGAGAAACAATAACCATAAAAAGTAATATTATACCTAATATATGGTGATATTATTTACATGCATGCTTGATATTTCTTCTCCTTTGCATGAGGCCTTTGTTTTGCCTTGATTTACATCACCTTTTGCTTGAAAATCCCTCATGATTTGGTTTAGTTTGAATGGTTATTGTCATGGCTTTCTGCGTTCTTGGAGACAATAAAGTAAGTATTTACTATTTGCCATGATTCCCTTCTTTTAACAAGATTTAAACATTAAAATCATCATTAATAATAGTTTGTGTGTTTGCAGGTTTAAGCTTGGTTGATTACCTTTTTATGCATATGCCAACAAGCCTTGATCCTACACTCACCTCCTTATGCTATGCATCACATTCCTATACCAATTTGGATTCCTGCACCAGTTTATTACACCACTACCTTGTTCCTGCACCACACATCAAGTTCCTAAAATCATATTTCCTGCACCAGAGTCAAAGAATGTGTAAACTACTCCAATTATTCAAATTTAGAGGACATTACTTAGCTGGAAATTGAATAGAAGTTTGATGATATTCTAGGAAGCACTTGTTGGTCAACATTGCACTTAGTTTTTGATTACCAGTCAGAGACCGATAAAAGCCGATGAAAGAGGAGCCATTTACCAAAACAATCCCTCATGTACTATATTGAGCTCCTCTATTCAACATTTGATTGCGCCAGAACTAGATCTGACTTTTATCTATAAAAATTTGTTACGATTTGTAATTTGTTCCTTATGTATTCGATTGGCTTGTTAATAGCTTGTTTGTAATGTAAAAATATCTATATAAACTAGAATATGGTCTGGAGCCAAAGGGAGGGAGACGTGGGTTACAATGTAACATTACATGAGTATAGTCAATCAGAGGATCACTCCCTCTATTTTTTGGTTTCTAATCTTTTCCTACAACATGTAAAGACTACACTTTCAAGATTAATTAAACCACTTCATTTCAATTTCCTTTCAATTTGGTTGAAAATTTCATGTTTATAATCTCTAAGTGAACCAGATCGTTGGTAGAGAGTGTGAGTTGGCTAGGTTGGCCACCAGAATAGCTCGACACCACTCTAAATTATTCAGGATTAGGATGGATTGCGATGTGTTGAGTGAAGAGTGTTTAATTCATCATTTACAGTGTGATAAGTGTGTGTGAGATCAGATCATAATATTTATTTTTTGACAATCTCTTTCCTTCTTTAAAATAGGATGTCATTTTACTTGCTTCTTTTAATATGATCTTGGAAAATTGTTCTTAAGACCTTTACATCGAATACTAGATCAGATTGTGTGTCACCTCTGTTGGTTTCATGCGTACATGAGGTATATCTCTCCTAGTGTTCTGTATTCATAACATCGGCTTATGCTTTGAGACTCTACCTCTACAGGATTTTAATGGGAAATTCCACTCTTTTAAATTGGTTTAGATCCAATGGAATCTTGTGGGTTTGTGCTCCATAATACAAGTTTGATTTCACCTTAATAATTTGAATGATTACGATTCAAAGTAGAGGTGTATGGATATGGTTAGATCGTAGCCTATTGAGATCTTTCTTGTATCAATCAAATTTTAAATAAATTTGTTTACATAGGGTATGTATCCATGAGGAGCAGAGGCCGCTTATACATATATTTATTATTAGCCCTTTGAATCATGATTCCTGCATGTTGGAGAGCCTGCATTGATAAATGGAAACTACATCATGTTTGAGATCGATAATGTTTCTCCACATTGTAGTTGCCATCAGACTTTTGGTCATTTTCCAATGATTTTTTTTATTACAAAGGGACAAAGAAGGAGAGAGAATTTATATTGGAGCAATTTCTTTCATAGATTTGTTTACGCGATAAATATATCTTCCAAGGTTGGATGATGCTTTCAGGTTTTAATTTTTTAAAATGATTTCGTTACACAAAGATAGATGAGGCAGAATTAGGGCATACTTGTTTTAATATTATTTGCACAAATAATGGTTTTAATTGATGTTGAGTTTTCATTCCTTTCATCATTTACAGTCTTACATTTTCATATGATTCTTAATTTGAATTGGTAGGCATCGCTTGGTCTCTAGTTAAACGATAATTAGAATTTACCTTTTGCCAATAGCCAAGGATTATTTTGCAAATTGTTAACAATTCAGGTTTGCCAACTTCATTTTCCAAATTATTTGATTGAATTTTTTTTCCAACTATCAGGATTTGTCTTCATGATTTCTCAAAGTTTCCTTTGAATTACAAGATTCAATTTATTTTCTTGAGATTGATGTGCAAGTTAGACTAGAATTTGATTTGTAGGTTGTTGGGGGCTCTCTCTAGAATTTCCAGTGTTGCACCTCGAAGTTCAGAAACTATTGGATTGAAAATTAAATGTTGGTCCATTGATATTCCCTATACTACACCCAAAATTTTGGCTTCATTGTTGAGGAGGCATTTAGGGGATTGACCTTGGTAACCTACTGCAGTTTAGTTTTCTTTTCACCTAGTTTCTCTTGCAAGTTTCTACTCTTTGAATTTATTTATTGCATGCATGTCTTGGTTATTTCAAGGTTTTTAATTTCCCGGGTGCTATAAGAACCCCCTTATGTATATACATTACCACGGTACTGATGGAATTACTAGTTGGCTTGTTGAGAAAAGGAAAATGGTATTTTGAGGAATTTCTTCAATGATGAGTTTCGATGTTGGTACAAAGACGTAAAAATCATCCAATGAAGAACTCACAAGTGAAACATTAAATATTTTTCTTGAACATAATGATACTATTATTAAATATTTGATTTCAAAATTGGATGATTTGCAGGAGGAACAGAAAAAAGGATAAAGAACCATTGCTGACCTTTTGCAGCAACTGTAGAAGGAAACACTTCTTTGGAAAGTGTCCACTTAGTAGCCTGAAAGTTTGCAGAATTTGTGAAGAGGCTCATGCAACAGAACGTTTCCCATCACTACTAAGGTTACTAAAGTTATTCAGGAAATCAATTAAGGAATCGAATCAAGTTCTAGGTACAAATCAAAACCCAACACCATCTAGTACATGGACTAATGGTTATTAACTTGAGTAGGTTCCTCAACAGATTTATAATCCTACAGTTCCATGAAAAATTGTAATCCTCCTCAAATCAAATACCCTACTTCATGGTCACATTGTCCCTCTCCTTGGACATCATCCTTGAGTCAAATATCCCCATGGCCTCAAGAATGGTTTAGAGCCTTCTCTCTAGGGTAGTCTCCCATACAAATTCAATTACATGAGCATCGACAACAACCACAAATTTTTCCCAATGTACCACCGTGTTATCCTCCTCCATAATGACAACTACATGTGAAAACTCACTCTAACCCATACCGCATCCCATACTCCAACCCAAACCCTAGGCCTAACCCTAGTCCATACATTAACCCATATCCTAGACCTATCCCTAATCCAAACCCTAGACATAACCCTAGTTCAAACCATATACCTAACCCTAGTCCATACCTTAATCCAAATCCTAGAGCTAGCCCTAATCCAAACCCTAGACCTAACCCTAACTCAAACCATAAACCTAATCCTAGTCCAAATCCTAATCCAAAGCATAGTCCAAGCGTTAAACCAGACTTTAGCCCAAACCATAACCCCCCTAATCCAAACCAAGAGGTTGCACAACAATTTAAAACACTTATTCTTCCCGTTGACTCCCCTATTGAGCATAATGATATATCTTGAAGGTTGGGTGAACAGGTGAGTTTGGAAACATCTCCTATCACGACAAAACCTTCACCGAAGGAATATCTAATTCAAATACCATTAAAGGAGAAATATTCAATTGGAACATGTTCTAAAAATGTTGTTGAAGATCAAAACCCTAGAACTTCCCTTTAGTATTCTTGTCAATCTAAAAAGAAGATATTTGAGCCTAAAATTGAGGGATTTTTGTTTTGTCTTTCACCATATTCTTCATGCCTCCAAGAGAGTTATCCTCAAGTTGTGGAATATTTGTATGAGTTGGAGAATTATAAATATGTGGATCCTGTTGAATCCTAGTTTCAAGTAGTCATCAGCACACCTTATTCCATCTTCATTCAACAACTCTTGGTACCATATCAATTAGAGAAATTTCTTTCTCATACTCTAGTATGTGTTGAAATTTATTCTTTAAAACTATGTGTGAGTATATTTAGCATTCTATTACACACATTTCTATATTGGAAGTACTCCTACAGTTGAAGGAGATTTTCCTCCCTCTAAATTAGGGTAGGGTAGTATAAGAGTAATGAATAAAAATGTCATTTGAAATAAAATAGTTATAGAAGCACTCTTGAAACCACAATTCGTAAGTCACAACTATTGAACTTTTTATCATTAAGCACTCTTGTGGTAAGAGTTGTGAAAGGAAATTCACTCTTAATACCACATATTTTATAGTGACTTTGATTATTGACTGGTATTATTCATTGGGTCAGTTATGGGTATTGTTATAGTTATGTTTAATACTTTCAACTCATAAGAGTAAAAACCTACTTATGTCCTATTCATCTAACAAATTATCATCCAAGAAACATTTTCAAGTTTCACTTTGAAAGTATTGATGAAAAGCCTTCTATGGTGTACCAATCCTATAAAACCCTAAAGAGCTCTCATGAGAACCCTAATCAGGCCCCAAAAAGTCATCGCTGCCCCCTGCCTTGGAACCCCCCTGCAGTGAATATCTTATGGGTGGCATTGCCAGCCATTTTCAAACTGGGGTCCAATGCGGCGATACCTTTTAATCTAGAAGATAATCAGGCTCCACACCCAACAATCTCCCACTTTGAGACTGATTATAGTAACTCCGCCGCTGCTTCATTTTCTGGAAAATGAATCCACTTTGGACTTGGTTGTTTCTCATCTTCTTCATCATACTTGAAGACCAGTTGAAACTAAGAAGATTATCAGTTTCTCCCTGGTTACAACTTTTGTTAACATATCTACAAGATTCTGGCTAGCGTGTACCTTTTCCAGCTTCAATTGTCCATCTTCCAACACTGACCGTATGAAATGGTACTTGAGATATATATGCTTAGTCTTGGAATGAAATGTAGAGATTTTTGAAAGATGTATGGCACTCTGGCTATCACTATATAACCTGCCCAACTCCTGCTTCTTACCCAATTCATCCAGAAACCTTTGTAGCCAAATCATTTCTTTACTAGCCTCTATAGCAGCAACATACTCTGCTTCTCTTGTTGAGAGTGCAATAACACTTTATAGTTTTGAGACCCAATTGACAGCTGTTCCACCTACAATAAACACATACCCTATTGTTCTCCTCCTGTTATCTCTATCACCCACCATATCTGCATCAACATATCCCTGTAGAGCAATGTTTGAACCACCAAACCATAATGCTTGATTTGTGGTACCTCTCAAATACCCGAGAATCCACTTCACCGCCATCCAATGCTCCTTTTCTGGATTGTTCATGTACCTACTTACAACTCCCACTGCATGTGAAATATCAGGCCTTGTGCAAACCATTGCATACATTAAGCTTCCAACTATTGATGCATATGGAACTTTAGACATATAATCCATGTCTTCTTGGGTCTTTGGGCACATATCCTTACCAAGTTTGAAATGGCTAGCAAAAGGTGTACTAACTGGTTTTGCATTCCACATTTTAAATGTTTTCAACACCTTTTCTATGTACTCACTTTGAGACAATGTTAATTTGCGATTCTTCCTGTATCTAGTTATTCTCATACCAAGGATTTGTTTTGGAGCACCCAAATCCTTCATTGCAAATGAGTTTGCCAATTTTCTTTTGAACACATTTATTTCCTATATGTTAGAACCTACAACAAGCATGTCATCTACATACAATAACAATATAATATATCTACCATCATTTTGCCTTTTAAGATAAACACAATGATCAGAGTGACATCTAGAATAACCTTGTTCAGACATAAACTTGTCAAATTTTAGATACCACTGCCTTGGAGCCTGTTTTAAGCCATACAAGCTCTTCTTCAACCTGCACACTAGTTTTTCCTTTCCTTTTACCTCATATCCTTGTGGCTACTCCATATATATCTCTTCCTCCAAATCCCCATGGAGAAAGGTTGTCCTTACATATAACTGCTCAAGATGCAAATCTTCAACTGCTTCTAGAATTAAAATAGTTCTAATTGAAGTCATTTTAACAACAAGAGAAAATATTTCATCAAAATCAATACCTTTCTTCTGTGCAAACCCATTCACCACACGTCTAGCTTTGTACCTTTTTCTACCTCCATCTTCTTCCTTCAACTTGTAAACCCATTTATTCTGTAATGTTGTTTTTCCTGCAGGCAACCTGACTAAGTCCCAAGTCTAGTTATGTGCTAAGGAGTCCATATATTCTTTCATCACTTGCTCTCACTTCTTCCTGGTTTCTACCTTCACTACTTCTTCATAACATTCTGGTTCACGGGAATCAGTCAACAATACATAATATAATGAAGGAGAGTATCGTTCAGGGTGTCTACTTAACCTGGTAGATCTTCTAACACCATTTTTAGGTGTTTGAAGTGCTTGTTGCTATTGTGGTTATTGTTCTGGCTATTGATCATTATGATTTTTAGGCGCCATCACTTTTCCTATGATATCATCAAGCACTGTATATTCTTTTTTTTCTTTTTCCTGTAGTTGATCCTTATACAAAACCTCTTCATTGAATATAACATCTCTGCTCCTAATGATTTTGTGTTTTTCATAATCATAAAAGTGATAACCAAAATCATTAACACAATATCCAATAAAGTTACATTTCTTTGATTTTTACTCAAGATTTGTTCTATTTTCTTCATTCATGTGGACAAAGGCTTCACAACCAAAAGTCTTTAAAAAAAAGTAGTTTACCTTTTTACCTGTCCATGCCTCCTCTGGAATACCACCATCCAAGGAACTTGAAGGCCCTCTGTTTATTAGATAAATAGCAGTATCTACAACATCTGCCCAAAATTGTAAAGGCAATCCTACATGAAATCTCATGCACCTTGCACACTCCATGATTGTCCTATGCATCCTTTCTAACACACCATTTTCTTGTGGTGTTCCTTGAACTGTCTTCTCTCTATGAATTCCATTCTCTGAACAGTACCTATCAAACTCTTTGCTGCAATATTCACGTCCATTTCTGATATGAGATACTTCAACCTTTTTCCTTTCTCATTTTCAACCAAAGCTTTCCATTTCTTGAAAATATCAAATACATTAGATTTATTTCGAAAACAATAAATCTAGGTTTTTCTAGTTGCATCATCAATAAAAGTAACAGAATAACAAGAGCCACCAAGATATGATACCTGAGCATGTCCCCATACATTTGTATGCACAAGCTCTAATTTTTAGTTGTTCTTTTATTTCCCAACTCTAAGGAATCTAACACTAATCTGTTTTCCATAAACACAATTCTCACAGAATTTGAAATCAACATGCTGCAAACCTAGAAACAAATTTCTTGAGTGAAGAATCTGCATCCCCTTCTCACTCATGTGCCCAAGCCTGTGATGCCACAATTCTGTATCTTCTCCTGTAGAGGTTAAAGCATTAATAGAATTAGAAATACCATTGCATAAATACAATGTACCAACCTTTCCTCCTTTCACTATTACTAGGGATCCTTTAGTGACCTTCCAGGTTTTATCTGTGAAAGTACTTACGCAACCTTCACCTCCCAACTGCCTTGTTGAAATCAAATTTTTCTTTAGATCTGGAACACGCCTTACCTCCTTCAATAGCCACTGATTTCCATTCTACTGTTTCATGAAAAATGTACCCATTCCAATTATTTTACAGGGTTTATCATCACCCAATCAAACATGTCCAAAATCTCCTTGAACATAATCATGAAAATGTTTCTTATCAGGTGTGGCATGGAATAATGCCCCTGAATCTATCACCCAAGCATCAATAATATTTTCTAATGAAAGAATCAAGGCATCTTGCAACACATCACCTATTACATTCGCTTCATGATTAGTTTCTTGTTGCACAACTCCTTCTTTTCCCTTCCGAGACTTGCAGTCTTTCTTCAGGTGTCCTTTCTTCCCACATTTCCAGCACACTATCCCTAATATAGACTTGGATCTACCTTTTCATGACATACTGCGATATCCTGGGCTCTTTCCTCTTTCCATTTTTCTTCTTCGAGTCTCTGTAGTCAAAGCATTACCTGATGTCTCACTGGAGCTTCTTCATCGCATTTCCTCACTAAGGATTACATTGACAACATCATCAAACTTTAAAGTACTAGATCCAGAGACAAAGTTACTAATGGACATAACTAAACCACTCCAACTTTCTAGCAATGAGAACATAAATAACAGAGCCCTAACTTCATCATCAAAATTTACCCCTATAGAACTTAACTAACTTGTAACTATATTAAAATCATTTAAATGGTCTGCAACAGATCTACCTTCTAACATCTTCATATTAAATAAGCGCTTCATAATAAACACCTTATTTGAGGTGGAGGGTTTTTCATATAGTTTAGCCAATGTCGACATTAAACCATCTATTGTCATTTCATCTGAAATGTTGAATGCTACCGACACTGCTAGGCACAACCGTATTGTTCCAAGTGCCTTTTTGTCGAGAATATTCCATTATGTGTCTCTCATACTCGTTGGCTTCTTTGTCTTTCCGCTCAACGGTAGGTACATATCTTTTTGATACAGATAATGTTCCATCTGCATCTTCCATAGCTGGTAGTTTTGGCCATTGAATTTTTTGACCCTAAACCTACCATATTCCACCATTGCTCCCAGTCGAACCAGGAACCCTTCTCTCCTGCGAGTTTATGAACCAAATAGACCTTCGGCTCTGATACCAGTTGTTAGAAAATTATATACTGCAGAGTAATGGAACACATAAAATATTGTAGAAATATAAACACAGAAAACACATAAAACAAGAGAGACATAGATATACGTGGTTCACCGAGTTTGAGCTACGTCCACGAAGAAACAACCAATCCTTCTTTTTTATATTATCCAACAAACTGAAGAGATACAACCTACAATAGATCCTCTAGAACTCGCTCTTCACTCTCAGTCTCCTCTCTCTTCCTCACTCAAAATACATATCTTCAGATATACATAGACGCAATGCAATTACCTCATATATAGCAAAGGGTTTACTTCTAGGGAAAAACCCTAAATTAACATAACTTCTACCGTCAAATCATCCTCCGAATGAATGAACTAGATTGACTAGAAATTACTATACTTTTACAAGGCAATTTTATTCCAAGCTTTGGGGGCGCTGCCCTTGATCCCCCGCCAGGGGGGACTCCCAAAAAGTTGCAACTATCCCCCTCTGGACTCCCCTTGCAGTGAATATTTTACGGCTAGCGTTGCCGCCCCATTTCAAACTGGGGTCCAATGCGACAATACCTTTGAATACAAAAGATAATCAAGCTCCACACCCAACAAACAATTCTTGGATGATTCAAATGAAAAGACCTCCTTTCTATATATAGGGGTCTAAGGGCCACAATATAATCAAATTCGGCATAACAATAATAATGTAAGGGAGAAAAGATAACAAAAGTGGGATTCTATGGGGTACAATAATAAAAATACGGGGACCACATGGGCACAACAATAACAATAAGGGGTATAATGACAATAATAATAATGGAATACACTAGTATTATAGGGACCTAACAATTACTTAGCTTGCGGTTTGAATATCAATTTGAGGATATTTTGGGAAGAACTTGTTCATCAAAATTACACTTAGTTTTCATTACTAGTCGCAGACCAAGAAAAGAGGATCCATTTACCAAAATAGCCCTCATGTACCATATTCAGCTCCTCTATTCGACATTCAATTACACCAGAACTAGGTCTAAATTTTATCTATGGAAAAATGTTATGATTTGTAATTTTTTCCTTATGTATTTGATTGTCTTGTTAATAGCCTAATTTGTAATGTAAATAACTATATAAATTAGAACATAGCCTGGAGCCAAAGGGAGGGAGGAGATGGTTCCAATGTAACATTACGCGAGTATAGTCAATCAACGAATCACTCCCTTTATTTGTTGGAGTCTGATCTTTTCCTACACCATGTAAAGACTTCACTTTCAAGATTAATTCAACCACTTCATGTCAGGTTCATTTCAATTTGGTTGAACATTTAATTTTTATAATCTCTATGTGAACTAGATTTTCGACAGAGGGTGCGAGTTGGCTAGGTTGGACGCCAAACCGGCTCGACACCACTCTGAATTATTCTGGATTAGGATGGATTGCAATGTGTTGAGTGAAGAGCATTTAATTCATCATTTATTGTGTGAGAAGTGTGTGTAAGACTAGAGTGTAATATTTATCTTTTGACAGTCTGTTTCCTTCTTTAGAAGTCGATGTCATTTTACTTGCTGATTTTAATATGATATTGGAAAATTGTTCTTAAGACTTCTTTACATCAAATACTAGATCGGGTTGCGTGTCACCCTGGTCAATTTCATGCATACCTGAGGCATGTCTCTCCTAGTGTTTTGTATTCACAGTGTCAGCTTATGCTTTCAAACTCTGCCTCTACAAGATTTTATTACACAATTCCACTCTTTTAAATTGGTTTAGATCCAACTAAATCTTGTGGGTTTGTGCTCCAAATACGAGATTGATTTCACCTTAATAATTTGAAATATTATTATTTAGAGAAGAGGTGTATGGATATGGTGATATCATAGCCTCTTGAGATCTTTCTTATATCAATCGAATTTTAAATCTTTTTTTACAAAGGTTATGTATTCATTAGGAGCAGAGGCTGCATATACATATTTTTGTTATTAGCCATTCGAATCATGGTCCTTGCATGTTGGAGAGCCTACATTGACAAAGGGAAACTACATTGTGATTGAGATCGTTGATGTTTCTCCCACGTTGTAGTTTCAATCTAACTTTTGGTCATTTTCCAAAGCGACATTTATTTTTGTTACAGAAGGAAAAAGAAGGAGAGTGCATTTATATTCAAGCAATTTCTTTCATATATTTGTTTACATAGTAAATATATCGTCCAAGGTTGGATGATGCTTTTAAGTTTTTATTTCTTAAAAGGATTTTGTTATGCAAAGACAAATGAGGCATAACTAGGGAAGATTTGTTTTAATTTTATTTGCACAAAGAATGGTTTGAATTGATCTTTAGTTTGCATTCCTTTCATCATTCACAGTCTTCCATTTTCTTATGATTCTTAGTTTCAATTGGTAGGCATCGCTTGATATCCAATTAAATGATAATTAGAATTTACCTTCTACTAATAGTAAAGGTTTCTTTTGGAAATTGTTAACAATTTTGGTTTGCCTTTCATTTTCTAAATGATTTGATTGAAGTTTGTTTTCAAATGTTAGGATTGGTGTTCATGATTTCTCAAAGTTTCCTTTGAAGTGAAATATTCAATTTATTTTCTTGATACTGATATGTAACTTATACTAGAATTTGATTTGGTGGTTGTTGGGGGCTCTCTTTGGCATTTCCAGTGATGTGCCTTGAAGTTCACAAACTCCCAGATAGACAATTAAATGTTTGTCCATTAATATTCCCTATACTACAACCAACACTTTCAATTCTCCTTTTGATGAGAGGGTATGATCTCTCCACTACAGCAAATTGTTGTTATATGTTAACATATTCCAAAATTATAACACCTTCCAATTCTATTCTTCTTCTTTGGCCTTCTTCGCTTGTTCTTTTACTTCTTGTATGACTATTGATTCTTATTTTTGTCACTACTACTAGCTGCTCCAAAAATTTCTAATTTTCTTGTAGACACTTGAGCACTAGTTTTGAACCTTTCTAATTCCTTCGTTTCCGAAATTGCTTCAAACTTCTATTTTTTGCACTCATCCTCCAACTCCTTATACTACTTCCTCATCCCATTTTCGATTTTTCTTCCCTCTCCCATTTGAGTTTTCAAATCTGAAATTTCTCCTTTGAATGCACACTCCTTTTCATAAAAAAATTGTAGCAACATTCATTGGTCTTTATTTTTAGCTTCAAGCCTTTTAATTTATGCTTCTAGGCCCACTCTCTTTGATTGTTCATCATCATTTTGTTCTCTTTTTTTGTTCCTCCTGATTGATGTTTGATCCATCATTTCTATCACTAGGGATTTGGTCTCCATCTTGTGAGTAATTGCTACTTCCATCTTCTTCTTGTGAGGAAGCTTAATTTTCACTGCAATACGAGTATAATCCTTTGCATTGTTCTTCATTTCAGAAATCTACAATTTTCTTCCATAATATCGATTCTACAAAATTTCCAACATCTCTTTTGCAATCTCACAATGCTTCACATACAACTTATTAGATCTTGAAATTCCATGAAAAATAATCTTTTTATCTTTATTATTAAAAGAATCCTTAATTCCATATTCCACTGATAACAAAATATTTTCATCAAGGGACAGAAAGTATGAATCTAATTTTATCCTCCAAGTTGCAAATTTACCATCATGAAGTAAATCCTTGATGATCCATTTCGAAAAATTTGCAAAATTCTGCCAAAACTCTCAGATGTACTCTCAAGCAATCAAGTTGCAACCGAGAACCCTGGTCTGATTCCAATTGTTAGAAACTAAATCACTATTGTGGGGGGGACTATCGTGGGTGAATTAGTAGTGAAGACACTTATACACATTTTATCCAAATTGTTATTCTTTAAATAATGTATAAATTGAAACACATAAGCAAGGATTAGAGCATCAAACATAAGTAAAACTATGCAAACATTCAACACAAGAGACAAAAATATTTTTGATGGAAAACCATCATCGTACATCAAAAACCACACTTTTTGTTGTTTCCTTCCTCGATATATTTTATTAAGTTGATAAAAAAATTATACATGGACTAGCTTGTAACCATAATCCAGAAGACTTGGCTTCCTTTGCAATATACTGGCACCTATCAGTTAGGAAATATGTTTCTCTCGTGGAGCTATGGAAATATATCCATTGGAAGCCCCCATGATGAATTATCCTCACCCAACTCCCATTAGACTATCCAACTCCTATTCGATGGAGAATTTTTCTCCTTCTACTAAATATGTCGAATCACTGTCTACTCTAAAGCCTCGACACCTTCACTTCCTCCATGAAATCCACGTTCAACGCAAACTATATCTTAATATATTTTCAAACTAGGTTCCCAATCTGCTCAACTCAAACATCACAACAATAATATCTTCAAAGCATAATATCAAAAATCCAAAATAAAGTGAATCAACACAAACATTGCATGAAGTAATATGATAAATGCATAAAATGACCCTCTCTACGATAATAAATTTTCCCAAAAGCCATTGTTACAACCAACAAGACAAATAGAGAATAAAAAAGTTATTGTGAATCACCAAATAGATCTGTAATCAAACACTATTTCATCTCCTTGCTCACTGCACAAAATGTTGGCTAAAGCATACTCCTGCTATCTATTGCAACACTCGCAAACTTCTTCATAAAATATGATTCACAAATCACAGCTTGCACGCAATCCTCTAAGCTCAAACTTACTCAATACATAACATCCAACCATTTTTTTAACTCAATAGCAAACTATAATCATCAATATTGAATCCAATGCCAAGGTAAAATACTAAGGTAATACCAATACCAAATGAAAATACCAGGGTAATGTCGTGCAAGCCAAAAATACCAAATGTGAGTAGCATGGCAATACCAATACCAAGGGTACTTGTACCATGGAAATACCAATACCAAGGGTACCTATACAATGGCAATACCAATACTAAGGACACTTGTACCATGGTAATACCAATATTAAGAGAACATGTACAAATGTCAAAGAAACAAGCCAAGATACCATCAGTGAATACCATGTTCATACCAATACCAAGGGCACCTGAACAATGGTAATATCAATACGAGGGGCACCTATACCATGGTAATACCAATACCAAGTGCACTTGTACCATGGTAATACCAATACCAAGAGAACTTGTACCATGGTATTACCAATACCAAGTACACATATACCATGGCAATACCAATACCAAGGGCACCTATACCATGGTAATACCAATTAACTTCCATACCAAATACCATGAGAACCATCCTTGGTAACATTGTATAACCAAAAAATCATATGCATAACCAATGCATAGCCAAAAACCTCCAACACATGTGCCAACAACATCAAGCAATCAAGTAGTCTCCAATACCTGTAAAAAGATCTCAAACACATATAGAAATATCTCCAACGCTTCCAACTCTTGTAGAATAATCTCCAACACTTGTAGCAACATCTCCAAGACTTGAAACATCAACATCAAGTCATCCAACTACCTCCAAAACCTATAGAAGCACGTCCAATACATGTAGCAACATCAACCTATAATAAGCCATCATAACATCCCCTGCATCCATCTCTACTTAGCCTCCAAATCATACACTAAGTCATTCTGCAACTAAGTTGACACTAATGCCAACCAACAAGACAAACAAACGTCTGACCACTACTACAAGCCAACACTCATCACACTCATCATGAGGAGGACTACCAACATCATCAGATTAACATAAGGCACATGACAAGAAACACCATGTCCCTATTGAAATCAATGGCAACTCTACAATTCCAACACAATATTGACACCTCCAATAGTGCATATGGAATGTGTAGTTGCTTCTACATAATCTACAACCCAATGAGTAATAATTGTATATGGAAGAGTTTTTGGACATGCAACAATCTTATGCAAACTTGACCTTACCACATCATGCAAGGGGATCTCATGGATTGGCTAACTTGGTTCTATTTCTTCTAAACTTCCCTCTGCTTCTTCCTTGAGAAACTTATACATGCTCTACCAATGATGAATGCTTGTGTCTAACCTTGTAATAACAATATCAGAGAATAGGCTCACGTTGGGTTTTTTATTGTCCAAATCCTCCGCTACCAGTTGCTAAGGTATATGCAGTTTCTTGACCTATTTTCCCAAGACTTGAGCCCTCAAAAATCTTGGAGAGATTGAAGCCTAAGTACATAGAGAGGAACCAAACAAAATTACGAAACCAGTTTATTGCGAAAATTCTTATTGATAATTTAAAAAACCATCCATCATTTCATAATGTTTTAAAGTCAATGCAATTCAATAATCAAATGATGTGAATGACATATAGGGTGATGACCTAATCATTCGTGAATTTTCCAAGCTAAGTGTTAAAAAGACTGACTTTTACCCACAAAGGTTATTTTTGTTAATAATATTATTAGGCTTTAAGTCATGCTCGTCATATATTAATACTTTAACTAAATTTAATCTATGTCACAAGTTATTGGCAATGCTTATGTGACATTTAGTGAAAATATCACGATAGGATAGGAATTATATTTGAAAATGAAAATAAAAATTGGTTATGTGAACCTATTAGCTATGCTCCATCGGAAAAATCCACCGCCAATAAAACATTTACAAGGAGATGAATTCTAACCTCACTAAGCGGTAATGTGACAATGAAATACGTTATACTTTCATTTTGATTTGGCCAAATTGAATGGCATATCATAGTATCGTGCATGGCCATGTGGAGTACAGGTACCATGTGTAGTATTAAGCCACTTTCACTTAAAATATAATTAAGTTTTATTATTATTATATACTACCTCTACCAACTATACCTACATTTCACTTTCAATATTGGAGAATTTATAAATTTTCACACAATCAATAACTACATATGACTTCTTGCAATGCACCATAAATAAAGTCATATACAATGATTACCTACAGCTTCTTTCAATCCTCCATAAATAAAGTCATATCCAATTATTACCTATGCCTTCTTTCAATCCTCCATAAATAAATTCACATTTTCATAGTAGATTGTTATAATATAATAAATCCATATCTACTCATTGCGATCAACAACCACCATTTCCCATCATAACTCAATTTTCTTGAGGACTAACACTACCTAAAATAACACTTTCATCTGCACTCAATCACATGCAACAGTCTATGATCCTTGTGTATCAATTACCCCCGTTAGGGTTAGAGTGTGGGGAGTTAATATGCAAGACATATGTAAGATATGGTTTAAAAGAAAACAATTTTCAAAGGATTTATACTTTATTCTTTGTATCCAGGATTGTAATGCTTCCATTGGATTTTGTTGCATATAAAAGTATAGAAATAATTTTTAATCAAGAGTACGAAGCCTCCTATATACCTCAATGTTCATGATACTAATTTTCAGACTCCTTTATCATCGCCTTAGAAAAATGGTATCCTTCGCTCAAGAAAAATCACTAATTTGGCATGTTAAGGATTTTCTATCCTATTTCAATTCTTAGAGGGTAATATCAATGCTAATGATACCCATATAGCCAATAGGATAGAAAATCCTATTGGATAGAATAGGATAGAATTGAAATAGGATAGAAAATCGTTAGCAGGCCAAATTAGTGATTTTTCTTGAGCGAAGGGTACCATTTTCTAAGGCGATGATAAAGGAGTTTGAAAATTAGTATCATTAACATTGAGGTATATAGGAGGCTTGGTACTCTTGATTAAACATTATTTCTATACTGTTATATGCAACAAAATCCAATGGAAGCATTACTATATATATATATATATATATATATATATATATATATATATATATATATATATATATATATATATATATATATATATATATATATATATAGATGTGATGATGATGATGATGATGGTTAACATCCACTGAGACCAAATTGGTCTATCGGACCTATAATTTTCATTCTTAGTTTCTAATTATCTGGCTCCTCATCTTTCTTGGCGAGATTGGTGTTGTAGCTTTCTTTTTTTTCTCGACGGTCTTCCAAATTTCTTTATCTTGCATCTCCTTCATCTCTTATGATTCTTGGGACATTGGTGTCTTAGCTTCATGATCTATTGTGTTTGTCCTTTTGAAGATAGTCGAAGAAGAGGTTTGGTCTAGGAGATCCACTTTGCTGTTAAGTGAAGATTTATTTTGTGTGGCATTCGAACCCTCATAACTGTTGATGCTTGAGCAGCTGTCGAGTTCACTCTTTTATTTTTGGGTGGGGCTTTCCCCCTGTTTGTCTTGAGAATTGTTTCTTTCTTGCCGGATTTCTTGTGATTCAGAGTTTTCTCGAGAGTATTCTTCTTTGATGACAATTTAGTGTTCCTTTTGTGCTCCTTCCTACCATATATATATATATATATATATATATATATATATATATATATATATATATAGTGTGTGTGTGTGCGTGTGTTAACAAAAAGGCTCTAAATAGCCTCTAAATATAATTTAACTTGTTTTGTATTTTTTGGTTGACCTATTATTAGTCCAAGTTTTTTCCCAATTTTTGATGTTTTCGTCCAATTCATAGTTTTCAATTCCACTAGTTCGAAGAAAGGTTTTGTGGTGATAACATTGGTCACCACTTATTGAACCCATAAACCATATTTTAAAAATTATTGGATTTTCATGGCCATAGATACATTAACTAAACATTCAAATAACATTTCGAAGCTAGATGCCTTCCCACTAATCATTTTTATCAAAAACGATTCAGGTATAATCCCAGATAAATTTGGGTAGTTTATTAATATTCAAAATAAACAAATAGCCACTTGTAAAATTGATATTAATCCACTTGAAAAAATCAATTAAATAAAGGGTTAGTCTCATACTACTTACATATTCCTAGACTATTAAAATAGAAAGTGGATAATATTTCAATGAACCATCTCTCATTAAAAATGACCTTAAAATTTCATTTGTTTACTTGAAAAAAATAATTTTGATATTAAATATAAGTGTATTTTATTTTTCAATTGGAGATGCTTCAAGGTTGAACATTGTATATATGTCTCAATCTCTCAAAACCTATTCATAATCAGCCTCACTACTTTCTCCAAAATTAGTTGTTAATCATCTTGTAGGTCTAATTTACAACCAATCGCAATGATTGGCACTTTCACCTATATGAAACTAAGGAGAGAACAATACCAATTTCCTTTATTATTATTTTTCTAGGTAGAGAGATTTTAAAAGGTGTGACACCATAGAAGTCACAAAATAAGCCACATTATAAGAAAAATTATTACTTTTAAGTGACTAAGTTCTGGTAGCTAGTAGGAAGGCAGTTGCCTAAGTGTTATAGGTTGGTGACATGCATATGTTAGAACAATTGCATCTGCCTTCTTGCATTCTACCCTAGCCTGTTTTGAACCTCACGTCTAAAATGAAAATTATTTTAAAGATAACTTTTAGATCTTTATAGAAAAAAATCCAAGGTTAAGATAATATGTTAAACAAAACGAGTATAGAAACCTAGTTAGAAAAAAAAAATTACGGACACAATAATATGAAAACCTATATTATGCAACATATTTGCAATTGTTGTATTTGAAAGTATCGATGTTCCACGCAAACAAAAAAATGTTTATTAGTACAACTAACTATCATCTCTAAATATGTTCGTGCTCATGTTAATCTATTTTATTGTCTACGGGAATTACACTTCCCGTTTTTTTCTTGTATAAATAACTATTAGTTCTACTTCTCACCATGAATACTTTCAAACTTGTAAAAGCCAATAGCGCTAGATTATATTAATTATCCATTAAAAAATTGTTTACATCTTGAGGACACAATGAGATATCATAGTGCCATTAGTGCGTTTAGAAATTCACTTTCATTATGAGTTGCTTGTTCTAATTTCAAATTCATAATTGTTAGATAGAATCTAATTAGATAAAATCCAAACTAGATTTCAGTTTGGAAAAATTTTAAATTATAATTTATTATTAGATATATTAGACTTAGGAAACTGAAAAAATGTGAAAATTAAGAGTAAAACAAAAATGTTTTATGAAATGTTTTGAAAGTAGCTTTTTGCGCGTACTCAAGTTCTTCCAGATCTATATTTATAACTATTATATGTTTCCTATAAATTGAACTAAGCATTAAATTTATTTATAAATTTTAAAAAATGATAGTAAAAAGAGATAGTTGTATAATGTAATAATCAGACAACAAATATAGAACAAAGCATTAATGAAATAACATAGAGATGTAACTTTTATGTAAGTTATCATTGTCTTTAATGGTATATCTTCTATTTTCATCCATTTTTTTTCGTGGTTAGAAGATATGAGTAAGATCGTATACATAGAGACAATTTGAAAAAACTGAAAAATACATGGAAATCATATATAAATTTGGTAATAGAACTGTTAAAATTGCCTAAATTGGAAAATTGAAAAGAGAAAGTGTTATGTACAAGATGATTCATTTGGCCAATTCCCGTCGGTTCACAAAATTAGATTATTAAAAGTTCGTGATGGAATATTTGTGAGAGGATAAAGGCCCAAGAAGCAATTTGAACCATAATTATGGATCCCCCTCTCCCCCACGATCATTGTGAGCCATTAATTTTAACAAGAAACCACAATTGTTAGATTTGTGGGGACCCACACCAAGGTAGAGTATATATATACTAACGTTCAGGACCGTTGATTGTGATTGAGCAAGGCCGATATATTTCATTGGAGACGTAAATTTGTTTTATCATTTGCGCTAGTTGTTAAGACATCAAATCAAAGAGATCTCATTGGACCACAACTCTATTTTAAAACCATGTGCTAGTCGGAGCCTTATGTACATCATAACCTTCCTTTAAAAAGAAACTTATGTCATTAGATCTCAAAGGAACACTGCTGTAATAAAAGATGAAAATTTGACCCATCACTTAGTAACATGATGGCATTAACTTAATACAAAAACCCACAACATGTAGTAAATAAGTCGTAGGCATTCACGATAACTGAACTTATTAGGTTCTTAATTCTTTCTTTCTTGCATTCTGCACTCCTTATTTCATTTCCACAGTTAAATGAATTACCTCTCCATGCTAATTTCAATATCAAAACAAAGTAACAATCATACCATTCCAACCGTTAGGAAATACGTAAGATTTCCACAATAATTATTGTAGTTCATTAATAGTAACGAGTAATGTTTACGACTTTAAAACAAAATGCATAGCTTATGCATCATTGGAATCACATGAGTGTAGTAAAGAATGAACTACGTTATGATACTCCAGTATGAATGTGAAATATTTACGTGACATTGTTCAATACGTAAATTTGTCCAAATGTGACAAATATAGGTTTTTTAATAAAACTTGGTTATTTTTTTTAATCATTTCAAATGCATATTCTGTAAAAATTGTTTACTTCTTTTGCTACATGAATTGATGTCAATATTGAAATATCTAATAATTATAAAAGTATAGCCATTACGCATGAATTATGCTTTTCCTTTTTCAAGTATTTTAGTAACTATTGAAATAAATGAAAGTGGCACAACATATACACTTATTATGCATATCCCATATTGGAAATAGATATCTGATGAAACAAGTTCAATTTTGTTATTGCAAATGTTTTTGATTGCTATGACATTTATGTTTTTTATATGAAATTAAGTACTCCATGAAGATGACTTTTTTATGTTGAAACTGAGTTTTCCAAATTCATTATTTGATAGTGCAATATTTACATGTGTTTCTTGGATACAAAAAATCATAGTATTGAATAGATATTCAATACGTACAATGTCATTGACATGAGCATATGGACTTCATGTATTCAAATTTGAAATCATTAAAGTAATTGCATTTGCTATTGGCTTTTGTATATATTTTAGTTTCAGTGATCATATGAGTTCTTAAGGGTTTCATTTCTTCTAATATTTTGTTTTTCACATGGAAGTTCTTTTTGGTTAGTTTCCTAACAAGATATAATGATTCCATAGTTGTGACAATGTTGTGTACACTATTCGATGTGTCGATATACAACTCATATCAAATGCAAGCCCATCTAAAATTAAGCCCTGTGACCGATGTCTTATTATAGCACAAGTTAGTTGTATTGGAAATTGTTTCCACACTCTAATTTTAGAGCTACCATGAGATAACAATGTTTTTAAAATTAATAATATTGGGGTTGAATTTGGTGAGCTGACTTTTTCATATAGTTTGAGATACTTGTTTCATTGTAATTTAATAATTTCTGGATTCACAAAGTCTATTTAGACTACGCCAACACTTTTCTTATCTTTTTCATATTCCATTGACGTCATTAACAAGGCCATGCTCTACATTGTAGTTTCCCACATATAGCTCAACAAGGACAGTGCATTTAAGAATGTTTGGTGGCAACCACATTGTGAATCATATGGCACATAACCTATTTGCTTACTTTCATCTTCATTAATTGTATCTAAAACTTTTGGTTCTTCCTTTTCAGGTAACAACATTTTTTCTTTGTAATTATGTACATCCTTGTTCTTATAAAATAGGTATGGAAATAATGGATCTAAGGGAGCATACCTATAGCAATTATTGTTTATATATTCTATGTATTCATCAAAATATTGGTTCGCACACATTTTGTTGAGGATTCCAACAAATGTTTTGTCTTTTTAGCACATTTTCATATGCAATTCATAGAATTTTATTTTTTCCATCGAAAAATCATATGGTGTTTTCTCCCTTTCTGGGATTGGATATTCAAAAATTAGAGAATATTTAATAGGTTTCACTTGAAATAAGTCACCTTTGAATATTATTCCAACATATCCAAAATAAGCTAATGGAATACGTTTTATATCTCATAAATGTTTATCAATTTGATACAAGAATGTTGCACCTATCAAGGATGCTTCATAAATAAGCACTACACGAAGTTGTTCACAATGTTTTGTTAATATGTATAATTTTTTACTTTTAAGCAGAAAATATTCATATTTTTAAAAATAGAAAGGGGAATGCAAAATGCAACATTATACCTCCTATAATAAATGTTTCCTTCCTTGTATATGTTGTTACAATTCATTTTAAGTGAGTTAAGTCATATTTGAATATGTTGTTCTACATGTGTTAGAGATTGAAAGTTTACTTTTGCAGTAAGTGCCTTTCCAATACCTGCACCACCTATTACAATTACATATATTGCTTTATCTCGATTTTTTTTGTTTCCAATATTTATTTCACTATTTTTGCTTTCTCTATTTACTTGTCTCGTGATTTCATAGAATTCTATTTATTCTAATATATGTGCTTGTTTTACAATTTGGTAAGGTCTTTCAACTATTGATTTTTATTTTCTTACCTTTTGCAAATGTTCAAAATTTGCTTCGGTGTTATACTCTTGATTGAGTATTTCGATATATTTTTCTCGATCTGTAGGTATATCTATATCAAACATTTCTCTCTCTTTCATTTCAATTTTAGTTATTATGTTATCAGTATCAGTCCAAGATGTTATAGTTTTATTTATGAACTTTTTTTCATTGCATTTTATGACTTCTTTAAATGATAGATATGCATTTTTCCAAATCAAATGTTGTTCTTTTAAAGTGTTATTTTCAATATGTAATGGGATATACAACATTAATCATTATTTGTACTAGGTATTTGAGTCAATATGCTTATTGTATTTCACATGCCTTATAACATATGGTTTCTAGGTGCCTCTTCTCTTCTTTTCCTGTATTATATAGCATGTTACAAATTCTGCTAAGCATATATGTTCAATTTTTTCTTGTTATTTTACATAGTGATCAATGGTTGATAAACGTGATATGCTTTTTGAATCGTCCATTTCATGTTCTAGTTATTTTGGTCTCTTTAATACAAATTCCCGATCATCTATAGTTGAAGCATTAATAAATATACATTTTCTTAAGCTAGTGTTCAGTGGAAATGACAATACTATATACATTACTTATTGTGCAAACATTTGTTGCAATTTCAATAAATATTTTCCAAGTCTTGCAATTGTTTTCTATGACATTACCATCACTTTTTTGTCAATCATTCCATATACATTTAAACACTGACACCATTTTCTTTTATCTTTTTTTTTCATGTATGAATTAGAATAATTGGTTGTAGTGTATGAGTCAAGGAAAAAATGAGCATTAGTATTTGCACCCGAGATTAATGGCATATGTTGGGAAAAGATATTAGTTCATATTTCTGTTGGCTCCCTTTTCAATAGAATTGTACTTTGCTTCAGAGTACATTGAATTGCATGGATGTAGTCACTTTCTATTATACCTAATTTGTCAATAAAACCATGAAATATATATATTTCATCATGTTCCATATTTTCTAGTGCATCAAATATTGACTTTTCATTTTCTTTTATAGTTGCATTGTTGAATTCCATAGGATCAAGTATTTGTGTTTTTCAAATAGGTGGAATTAGAATTTTGAATTTGCAATGCATTTACTTATTTTTCGTACAAGTTTTTGAATGAAAATGGTGTCAAATACTTTTCAGATTTGCAGGAAGTATACTTTAATCACAACACAAGTATTTGGAAAAGAATTTTTCAATTTCAATGTTTCTACTTGTTCCATAGATAAGATCATTTTTATCCATAGCAATGCATGTTCATGTTGGCTTCCTTAATATTGAAATTTTGTTACAAAAATATAGTCAATGACCTCACCAAACTACTTGGATTCATTAAATATTATTTGGCATAGAGCATTCATCCCATTTTCTTAAAATCACACGTAAGTAATGGGGTTATTTCTAATCAAGCTATCAATATCATTTTCTTCTAGTTGGTTTTTAGTTGAGATTTTTTTCTCTTGCTTTATTTGTTGCAAAGCCTTTACTAAAGGCTCCAAAAGATGATCAACATTGCTAAACGATGCAAAGAAAGTTGGTAGACCTAATTTTTGAATCACTGCATATAATTTCTTCTGCAAATGCAAAAACTAGTCCGGTGATGTTTGTATTATTTTAAGATCCATATAGCTAATTTTAAATTTTAGAATGCAATTCAAATTTTATTTTGTCCTAACATCTTTAGCTATTAGAGAAACATCTCTCTTAAACTTATTATTATTTCATAATAGTGAAAATGGACAATTTTGTTTTAACAAATACATTTGCAACTAAGAAATATTGCATAGATGTAATCAATTTTGTCTCAGGAAAAAACCAGGAAATGATGAACACTTAAATGCATTTTTTGTTAGGTTGCATTCGAAATGGATCAACAAGATTTAATTGACATATTTTTTCCACCATTACTCATTCAATCAATGTCAACAATAACCATGTTTCCAAGGAATATGATATATATGTATGTCTGGAGTTATATCACTTTTTTTGTTTTATATATATACTTGCATATGTCTCCTCCCAATATTGCAAATAACATAGTTCAATTTTTTTTAAATTAAAAGGTGGATCCTGTAGAACCTCCTCAAATGAACATATGCTTTAAGTGGACTTACCATGACACAAATTATATTGATCTTGACTTTTCTTGCAAGGTAATTCGTTAACTTCGAACATTTTTAGTATTAATCCTCCCGTGATGTGATACTACCATTGTAGAGGCATGCATATAGGTATTGATTCCCTATATGGATTTCACAAGATATTAAGTGTTTGCATAAAAATAATTGATAAGGTTGGTATGTTGTATTAAACTTTGTCTTCAATTCACTAAACTTGTAACTTAAACCAAAATTTAATATTTCAAAGTCTCTAGACCATGCCGAACTTTTATGCAATATTGAATCCTACATCGCAACTTGTTGGAGGTTTATTCATTAAATACTATGCTTATAATGTGTCCCATCACCAATGGTCAAAAATTCGTACAATTTTAATCAATGGCTTAGAATTATTGGGTTTAGTTGGAGTAACTACTACCCCTACCTCTTTGTCACACCAGTTCCATTTGCATTTTGTTGTTGTTTGAAATCGAGCTTTGCAACCTCTGCCTTTCTCTGCTATGTTCTTGAAAATTCCTTGGCTTCATGATGGTGATTCCTTACATATCTTGGGGCATGTTAGGCTACCATAGCTTGCTAATGGATTTTTGTGGTGGCCACACATTTTTTGGCTTCTCTAGGTGATGATTTCACTTCCTATTTCTCTTAACCATTTGCCAATATTATTTTCGACAATAAATTTTATGACCTTATTTATGGCATCTATTTTCTGCAATTATAATATTTATGTTTCTCATTTGGACATGATTTTCTTAGAGATTTCTCTTCCAAGTGACTACAGTAGACAAAATGGTAATTCTAGAGCTAGGTTCCTCTGGTCTCAAATGATGTTAGCACCATTTATAATTATACATATAATATGTAATAGTACTCCTGGATAACCCTAAGTTGGATTTTCTCTTTTCCTTTTCCATTTGCAAGTCTCAGTGTTGAATTAGGAATTTTACTATGGCTTCAAGAATCAATAACACAATCTACGCTCTGTGCAATAGGTGAGATTCTCCATCAGATTTATTTTACCCTTTTTTTCCAAATTAAGGGTTTATAAATTTTCATGTCCCTTTTCACATTCTTTTTAGGGTTTTAATGTAACTCCTTTCCATTGCAAGTTCAAATTTCTCTTCTAAAACCCATAGGTGGATTTTTTATTTTAAAGGCCTTTACATCCATGGACTCTGTGCTCGGCTTACATTGAACCAAGTTCTTATGTAGAATTTTTGTTTAAGCTCAAGGGTACTCAACCATGAGGCCAAGGCCCTTTTCTAGAGTTTCTTGACTTAGGGTTTTAATGTCATCACTTAAAAAAAAATATTTCAATGAGGCCTCTATTTAGTTTAGATATTAAAGAAATTTTGGTGACATATTGTGAGTACTTTGAGTCATGTACCATTTGGGGATTGCAGCCAGTCGACCTTGGTAATATCATTTTCTAATAGGGCTTGTATAAGTAATTTCATTTGAAATTTTGTTTTGTGTTTGTCTCGTTCTGTTGTAGTTGTAATATTTATTTATTTACACATGTTACTCTTTGTTATGGAATATTATTCTAGAATTACTGGCGTGAACTATCATGGGACCTTTCTTTTCTTTCTCAGACTTAGAAAACAAGGGTCGAAGACTATTACCTACCAAGGTAGGTGGGAATTCAACTTATCTACCAGCTTTCTATGGTAACTAACATGGACTCAACCATTATTATTCAACATTCCAATCTGTACAATTTACTGTGTATATGCATATTTTTCTTAAACAGTTTTTGCAACTATGCCACTCTCACTATATATACTAATGATCTAGAAACTTGACTAGTAGGGTTAGTTAAAAGCATTAACAACTTTTTTATAAGGAAAAGCCTTACCTCCATTCGCATTTTTCTAGAACTGATGGTATAGGCATTTACCTTGTCCACCAAACACAGTCTCTAGGCTTGTACATACTACTTGACCTGTTACAAGCTAGGAATGCACAACCCTATACAATTCATATAACTATATTTTACACAATTACATCTTCACAATAAATACATAGATACCTATTCAAATATCTAATCAATTTTCTCAACCATATTTACTAAACAGTAATTTATAATGATCAAAATACTTATCTAATATTTTCCTAGGAATGTACAAAGGTCTCTCATGGTCCTCCCAACTATAAGCTAGCTTTCATAGCTATCTACCCCCAGGCTCTACTTCTCCCTATCAAAGAAACAATCCAAGAAATTTTCAACGTATTTTCACCTGAACCCTTAAACAAATGTCCTATATTATTTTACTTAGGTTCAAATCATTATTTAACTTCCACTAGTTACATTAGGAATGATTATCTTTCTCTCCCACAAAATTCCTATACAAAACCAACTGCATGGCATTTATCTCTAACCCTGTTTTTTTTCTTTGGTCTGTCCTTTCCTTTTCAAATAAATCCTAGCAAAAGGATAAATTTTTCCTTCTTATGTTTTTTCACCCTTCTTAGGCATAACCAATTCCAATTGTTTCCCTGATAGTTAGGAGTTAAGTTCCACATGAAAACCTTTAACACATTACCAGGAACGTTAACAACAAAAAATAATTTCTTTTTAATAAATAAAAAGTAGATATTTACATCAACGAGTCATCTCTATATTTTTTAACTTTCCGAGTCATAATTAAATAATAAGAGCCATGAATTATTATCGAGGGGTGTTACATCTCTCATCCCCTTAAAAGGGACATCATCCTTGATGTTTTAGATCCCATTCTTCTTTGGAATAACATAAGGAAAGAATATCTCACTTTTTGTTCCATTTCTTAGGTGGCCTCTTGAGGCCCAAAGTGCTTCCATTATACTTTAACTTGAAAATGGTTATATTTTGAAGATTATTTTCCCTTCGATCCAAAATATGTAAAGGTTCAACATGGAACTCTCCTTCTAGTTTCACGTGTACAACATTAAAATTAATTACGTGATTAGGATCAAATATATGTTTCTTCAACAAAGACAGATGAAATACATTATGAGTTTTAACATGACTTGTTAAAGCTAATTGGTAGGCCACTAGCCCACTCTGGACAGTATCTCAAATGGACCGCAAAACCAAGGAGCCAACTTAGAACAACTCCCTAACCTTAGGGAACTCGTTGTAATTTCAAATAAACATGTTCCCCCACTTGAAACTCTTTAGGGGTTTTTTTCAAGTAAACATAGATTTTATGTCTATCCCATGCCTCTTTTAAATTTTGTTTAATTTTTCCTACCATCTTGTGCATCTCTTGTAATGATTTTGGCCCCATTACTAATATATCCTAAATTTGACTCCAAATTAGAGGTACATGACATTTCCTCCCATGTAAAACCTCAAAGAGGCTCATTGTTAATGACTCTTGCTAATCGTTATTAAAGGCGACGATACAAATTGGATGCTTATATTTTTTTTCCATCCACATTGATGCATTAACAGTGGAAAAAAAATGGAGGAATCAACTCATAGGACCATTTTTACTAGTGGGACCTATTTTGGGAAAATGAGGCCTGAAATATTTTGGGAGTATTTTGAGGTATCAAACAGTGTTTTTTGGGGGTAAACATTTTCTTCCTAGGCATAGAACATTTTCATGTTATTCTACGCACAAAGATATCTAAAATGGTCCAAGAAACTCATCAATCAGAGTCTGTATGTGAACGTTATGCCACTCAGAAGTTTACCTTGATGTTTTCACGCCCATAATTTAGTAGGATGTTGATTCAGCTGTTGTTATTCATGGAAAATGGGCTAGCCAAGTGATTATGATTTAAAATACTCTAGAGGAATCTATCATTTGTAACTTTGGTTAAGGGTTCAGGTAGTCAAGCTTAACCACTAGTAGGCTATTAGGTTGTGTTATAACCATGACACTAGGAGGAATAGTCGTTTCATTCTTTCGAGTGCATTTGATCCAAAGGCAAGAAAAAATAGACAAGAGGGATAGGAGGTAGAGAACAGAGAGAATTTGTGCATTGTAGTAGCCCACATGTCATAAGCCATACTTATTTGTTCTTGCAGCTATATTTCTGGATAGAGAAGAGAGCAGATCGACCTCACCTTCCACCTGGGTTTTTTCTCGAAAGTGTTTCCCAAAGAATATTTTATGGTATGTGTGTGTGTGATATTTTAGTTTCCGTTTTATATTTTGTACATAATTTAATTTGCATGCATGCACTATTAACAATAATCTACAGATATTGAAATCTAATACAATTGTAATAGTGTAGAATTTCATATTTTTTAATATAATATTATCAGATCTATTGTGATGAAATATTTAGTGGAATATCCACGGAAATTTACAGATCATATTGGCATCAAAGCGAGTTTCTTTGGGTATCTTTTGGATATTTGCAAGGATCTAGATCGGTGTGGCCAAAAATTATAAAACCCTACTCATGGTCGACAAATTTTTTAATGACCCACATAATCCTATAGAGTGGGTTTCATAATTGAAAAAATAAGTAATGGATATGAATTGCAATGTAAACCTCATCATGGCAGCCATGAGAAATAAGATATGAATATTTGGAGAATATGGGGTTCAAATACAGAGGCAAAATCAGAAGGGGAATAGGGATATCAAGAATAAATAGAGAATTGACTAAAGAAAGAACTCGAAAATGATCAACCTAGTTCAAGTGTTGTGGACCAATCACAATCCCTGTTTAAAATGGAAGTGAAGGCTGATATCAATTCATACCATGGTGAGATAAATTCTCTAAGGATAAATCATTGGTTGCAAACAAATGGAAGTTTATTTTAGCATCCATCAAATTGAGGAAGAATAAAATATTTCATTTGCATAACTAAAATCAGAACATCATACACTAACTTGGTGGGATAGCCATAGGTAGACCCTGAGTCTGGAGAGGTATCCTCCAATGAATAAGCGGGGACTTCAAAACCCTCATTAACACATATATTAACCCTATTGGGTATGTAGAGGTCTAGTGTCTCTGGTGGCACTACTTCAAGTAAACGTTAGGGAAAAGTGTGCACGAGTACACCACATATTTCAGAAAAATGGACATCATGTTGGGTATCTCCCCAAAGAACCCAAATGTACTCCTCAAGTATTTAGGGAATATTCACCACAATTTATGGTACCAAGTGATGTTTTTCAATCCCAATCGGTGGACAAGGCTTCTATACAAGCACAATACCTAGAGAACATAAGCATCAAGAGAGAACAATCAAGTGGATTGAAGAAATAGGAGAAACAAGACATTTCTAAAGATGGAAAGAAGAATAAAAAAGGCGTAAATGATAAAAATAAAACATCCATCGTGCACTAGTGAAAATATCCCAGCAACCACTGCAACGTTGATGGACATATAGAGGAGAAACGTTGGAAGTTGCATCCAGAGCTAAAACTAAATAAAATAAGGAATGATAATAAGAAGAAGAATATCCTGGCCAAAGATTCAAGAAACCGAGTTGAAAGCAACTCAAACATGGATTAGAATATTGTTTGTACATCAGTGTGGAAGGTGGTGAATCTGAGTAGCCTTTAGCAATAGGAAGAGAAAGAAATGGACAAACTCTTCCATATAAATATATAGGTCAAGAAGACAAGGATTGATGCTTTGTTTAACTCAGGATCACAGGCAAATATCATTGTAGCAGATTTGGTCAACAAGTTGGGGTTGGAAGTTCATGATCACACAAACCCATATCCAATGGGACCCGTAAGAAAGGATGTCGAGCTAAAGGTAAGAAAAAACTGAAAGGTTAGATTTTCCATCAATGTTTATTTTATTGATGAAGTAGAATTAGAAGTGGTTCCCCTTGAGGTATGTGGAGTCATGTTTGGGAGTCTTTACATGTACATGTGAGATGAAATATTCATATGATGATCCAACTAGTACTAGATCATCAAGGATAGAAAATCGTTCATCAACAACATGCACAAAAGAAACTCAAAAAAATTGTTTGTAAGTGCCAACCAAGACAAGTAATTGATTAGTTCTGGTAAGAATTATGTTTTATTATTTTTAAGAGAAATTCAATTTGTAGATGAGTCAGTAAGAGGAAATGCATACCTAGAGGGGTACACTGAGAAGAATTATTGCATGCATACAGGGATGTGCTCTGAGAGAATAAATAGTTAACACCTAAGAGGGAAGTGGAGCACAAGATCCAGCTATTGGACTCCTCATTGCTAAAAATTTGGTTGTACAAAAAATTTGTTATGGCAGCAAGAGAGGCGAATAAAAGATTGTAGAAGCTACTGGAACAAGGTGTCATTCGACCGAGTACATCACCATGTCGGTCACCCATCATAATTGTGCCAAAGAAGGATGGGACTTGGGGGATGTGTATAGATTACAAGGAATTGAACAGAATCACGCTTAAGAATAGATACCCCCTTCCCAGGTTAGATTATCTATTAGATCAATTGCAGCAAGAAAAGTACTTCACCAACCTAGACTTAAAGTCTAGATATCACCAGGACTGATTCAAAGGAGAAGATACATGGAATACTACCTTCAAAACAAGGTAAGGTTTGCATGTGTTGTTAGTCATGCCATTTGGCCTATGCAATGCACTAGAAATATAGTTGTAATAATGTAAAATTTCATATTTGATATAATATTATCAGATCTGTTATGATGAACTGTCGAATGGAATATCCACGGAAATTTATGAATCGGATAAACTCTACCAAGTGTATATAGTCCCCCCATTTTGTAGGTTGGTTCATCACAAACATACATAACATAACCTCAAGAATCTGGTTAACCCTTTCAATTTCCCCATCCATCTATGGATGGTATGTAGTTTTCAAGTTTAATTGCATACCCAATTTGGTAAACAATGACCTAATCTTTGTAGATTTTTACTTGTAGATTGAAACTGCTTATGTAATATGCTACAACAAAAGACTTGAATCTACTCTACTCATCAGAGGAAACAAAAATTGATTGATGAAAACACTAAATAGAAAAGGAAGAGTTTCAATTGCACATAACACAATATTTTTTTGGGGAATGTAACTACTCAAAGCCATGATTTTCTATAATTCTTTAAACAAAGGATTTGAGAAGAAAATATAATGCTTGTTCAACTCAAACAATATTTTCACAATACAATCTATCTCACTACATCACAAACTAGATCAAGCCAACACTTAAATAAATATGATTCCTCCAAAACCCTTACTTCCTTGCACAATCCCTAAGGGAATTAGCCCATATTTTATTGGGAAAATCCATCATCACAACTGTGCAATCCATCCATAGGCCTTCCTCTGATTACATGCACCATCTATACAACTCACAAAATTATACAACTGATAGTGCATTGTCCCTGAACTCTAATCTCACTTGGGTCTTTCTCAGAAATGACATGGATGAGTTAATTATTAGTAACTTATTAGTTAACTGTTTAAGCGCTAAAGCTTCTCCCCACTGCTAGACCTCCTACTAGGTCCTCCAACAGTTGGAACTAGTTTACTTGACTTTAACTCATTTAACTGAATTAATTAATTACAACTCAAAGAACTCAAGCTCGACCCATAAAATTTAGGAATCACTCTACATGACTCTTGATATACTTCCAAATCGAATTTACTGAGCCAACTAATTCAACTTAACTTAGTTATCTATTATATGAAAATATAATTTCTATTTAATTCCTAATTTAATTGTAGAACAAATTAAGTTAGGATTTTCTTGTTGCTATTTTTGACACTCTCTCTCAACAAGAAATGGATTATATGCTACCCCGATCTTGCCTCTGTGAAACTTGAACTTTCATCTTGACAATGACTTTGTAAAAATATTTGCATCCTACTCCTCTGTACGAATGTACTCCAGCAACATGATTATCCTCTGCACACAATCTCATAGATCGTGATACCGGATGTCAATATGCTCGGACCAATCATAAAAAATTGGATTCTCAAAGAGTTTTATACAGCTATTATTGTTAAATTAAATCATCGTTGGATCCATCTTTTGACCAAACAAACCAACAAGTATCTTGCCCATCTAGATAGGCTCACAAGCTAAATCACTAACAGCCATGTACTCTGCTTATGTTGAACTAGGTCCAACTAATCTTTGCTTCTTTCTATACCAATAAAATGTTGTTGACACAATACTGAAGATTCCCCTGATGTGCTATTCTTATCGGATGGACTCCCTACCCAATCTACATCTATGAAGCCTTAAATATTCACTCACTTTGTCTTTCTGTACCAAAGAACAAACTAAGTGGTGCCTTTGAGGTATCTCAACACATGTTTGGTTTCCTTCGAATACATTTTGAATGGCTTAACCATAGCTTGACTAAGTTGGTTAACTGCATAGCACATGTCTAGTCTTATGTTCACCAAATACATGAGTGAACCCAAAAGTTGTCTATAAATATTAGCATCCACTACTTCACCTGCAGTAGCATCCTCCTTCCTCTAGCTACCAGCTAGAGGAGTCTCCATGTGGAACTTTTTCAATATCTTGTTGGCATACTTTCCCTGAGAGACAAATAGTTCCTCATCTCCTTTCCATAATTACTTACCACGAAAGTAATGCATGAGTCCCAAGTCCTTCATTTTTAACTCTCTTACAAGGTCCTCTTTACAAGACTTGATCAACTTATCATCACCTGTCAGAATCAAATAATTGACATATAAAACAATAATCAACAACTTACCTTCAACCACAATATGGTAAAGGTTCGCATCTACTTCAATTTTGGTGAACCCCAACCTGGTGAAAAATTTGTCAATCCTGGTGTAACAAACCTGAAGTGATTGTCTCAATCCATATAAATCTCACTCTAGTCTACACACATGCAACTCTCTTTTCAAGGTCTCAAATCATTCTCACTTCTCAATGTACACCTCTTCCTCATTCATGTCATTGAGGAATGTTATCTTTACATCCATATGATGTATCTTCCATCCCATTTATGTTGACAATGCTAGAATATATATTATTGATGACTACCTTGATATAGGAGAAAAATTGTCATCGTAATACATTCCCTCCACCTTAGAGAACCCTCTGGCCATAAATCCGGGCTTTTGTTTCTCCACACTACTATCTCTTGGTTGCTTTACTTTACATTTGAAATCCATTTTGAACTCACCATTGACTTATATGCTAGTCTTGGGACCACTTCCCAAATACTTTTCCTCATAATGAAGTCATACTCCTCAACCATGGAATCAACCTATATTGCTTGTTACACTGCTTTCTCGAATGAGGATGGCTCAATCTCTACACTCTCACTCATTAGAGCCATGTAGCTAGTGTACTGATATGGTGACCTCCTCTTCTTTTGTTGTGATATGGGTTCCCCCACATTCTCTCTAGCATCACACAACAATCTTTCAACCTATCTCGTGCACTTCCTTCCATCTCTAGAAGTCTCTACATGACTGGGTGCTTCCACTCTCTACTCCTCTACATGTGGTTGTTCCACATCATCCTGAGGTTCCTCCTTTGGAGCTAAAATATCCTCTTTTGCGTGTAACTCAAGCTCCCTCTCAAGGGAACATCTCATGGCATTCTCTTCATCTAACTTTACATCTCTTCAAACCACTACCATCCTACAAGATGGAAAGTCCACCCAACAGTTGTGAGGTGTATCAATGTACTCCACAAATATTCCCAACTTAGTTGTTGGCTCAAGCTTTTTCTGTGCATCCTTGGTAACATGACAATAGAATGATGAAGTAAACATCCTAAAGTGTGACACATCTATTTTCTTACCTGAAAAGGATTCTTCTAGTGTACTCATCATGAGAATTTGATGAGGGCTTCTATTATGAAAATAAATAGTTGTGTTGCATGCCTTATCCCACAAGTCAAAAGTGTTCAAGAATCTAGGGCAATTAGGTATGGTGTGATTATTCTTGACTTGATAAAAAAAATTGGAGTCTTTTTACAGTTATCTTGTTAGCTTAATCTTCTTCTTCGTATTATTTCATGTGTGTGTACTTCATCAAACTGCTACCAAGACACAAGAACAAGAAATAAAGATGTTGGATCTTTGCCAAGGCCAAAACCTCTCTTTTCTTGATAGGAAAACCCTTTAGTAAGTTTCTCTTATTGAAGCTTCTTATTGATCAATGCAAAACCATATACCCTTGACTAGGATGTCCTCCAAGCACAAGTCAAGTCCTTCCTTCATTCTGCACTTTGTTTTTGCCACATATACTTCCTCCTTCTGACACTTTGTTCTCCAGCACTTCGTCCTCCTTCTCTGCTACTTTTCTAGAGATAGACCTTCCTTGAGTGAGCCTTCTATAAGATATGTTCTTCTTCTATCCTTTACTCAATTAGACTTCTTATTTTTTTGACCAAATGAGATCCTTCTTGAGGTATGACTGTAATATTGTTCTACTACCCGAGTTTTTCCATGTGTGATAGGTACCCTAGAGAATTAGGGTCCTTTCACCTTCGATAGAGAGAGAGACTTCTTAGCTTGACTTGAGAGGCCTTATAGGCCTAATTTCTAACCCAAACAATGATTATTCTTGTACTATTCTCTAGCTTTTGTTATACCAACAAAGTTACCCTCTTTTCTTTGCATGTGTGACTATTTCTAACCCCAGAAACAACCCTATACCTATGCTTTTATTCCTTCTTTCTTCATTGCACTTTGGAGACCATTTAGACTTGTTTCCCTTTACTTCTTTTCAACTTCTATCTTCACTAATTTCAGATATGCTTCTTTGAAGTTGAGAGGGAGTGGACAACCTTTATATATATAGGATTGTCCCTCCTTTAGGCTTACTTGATGTCGACTTACTTTTTTTAGGCTGACTTGACTATTTATTCATTATTTTGCTACTTGAAGGTTTTTGTTGCAAGGAGGAGACTTTGACTTTACTTTGAGGTGTTTCTTTTACCTTTATACCATTTTATACATAGTGTAACATGCCCTCAAAGGGTATTACATAAATACATTGACTCTTTGACTTCCTAGAAGAACTTAAACATGTTCTTGACCTAATTCAATGAGAAAGAAACTCATTCACAAATATCACAAAAATAATTTCTCTTTTCTTGAATAAATATAAATATCAAAGATAAATTTATGAATACTAAACCTAGTTACACTTTATTCAACACTCCCTCTTAACTAGGGAGGTATTCATAAATCATTACAATGTGTTTATCTATTTTTCAATCTTGAAGAATTCACATAAGAGAAACCGGATTGGAAATCCATCTCTCCATGAGACCATGAGTTACAATGCTTGTGAGACGGGTGATTTATAAACACCTTCATCATTGTCTCTCAAGGTACATACCTAGCTGAGTGTTCACTGAGTATGAAATTCTAGGAGTATTTTTGTCTTGGGTTCCCAACCCTCAAATATTGGTCCTCTTTCCTACTCTTGTCTTGGATGCCCTACACATCCTAAAAGAGTATTGGATGCCAGATGATTACCCAATCCTCCCATTATTTCTTCCCAAGTGAAGGCAAGAATGTTGTGTCTATCTTGTGTCTACGTTTCCATTCATGGCCTTCATCTAGACTTACAATTGTAAGTCCTAGTCTAGTGCATGACACATGAAATGGAAAAACACAATTGTCACTCCTTTGTAACAGGGGTGGTCAAAAACTCTCTCTTCATGATCAGGGACATGTCAGAGCTCTCTCTTAACTAGGGACTCTTTCATTCATCAACAACTTTATCTCGATGGGTCCTTCAGCTTTTTGATCTCCTTCCTTTCTTTGGTGTCATGAAGTCTTTGTTAGAACTTCTTCTAGGTAGGGCACCATCCATCAATGACTGTCCTTCTTGGTTTGTCATGTCATTTTTTCCTTCATGGAAAGTGGCATCCTTATCATATATCAGGTTCTCTTTTTATATGGTTATTCCTTGTCATCTTGTTTATGCTTCATAATACTCTTCACATGGATGCTTCTTTGTAATTTCTTGTTCCCATGCTTTGATCTAGTATCCCTTTATGACGTTATCTTGATATTGCTTCAACATTAAATGGTGCTTTTGTTGGATGACTTCTTCATCATGACATCTTCGTAGAGTAGAATGAGCTATCTTCACCTTTGATATCTTCAAGGCCTTCATAGGTTTCAAGGGTCCTTTTGTATTTTCTTTTCTTAGTCAGAGTTCTCCTGCCTACTTTCGGGAAATTTCTTCAAAGTATTTTTTCAGATAGTGATTCTTGGTGATCATTTTGTTCTTCACGTGCTTGATATCTTTCTTCACTTTCTTCTTCTTGGATAGATTGATCAACCACTTTCTTCTCCTTGTGAGAGCACTTCTTCATTGGTTTCTTCTAGGACTAGTCAGAATGTCTTCTTTACCTGCTTCTTAGTCAGCAATCTTATTCTCATTATGTGAGTATTTTCTTTTGTTGACCTTCATTGCATTGTAGTAAATGCCTTTTAGCATGTCATTGGCGAAAGAGATTCTTTCCTACTTGATCATTTTATAGGACTATTCCCATGACTCAATAATATACAAATGATAAAATGACTAAACTTTGATGCCTACATACCTCATCTTGATTCTCATTTGATCATCTTAGCTTCATTTGGTTGCCCATGGTGTGACCATTCTTGCTTAATATTAGCTTGCCTACATATCATCCTTTTCTTGAAACCCATGAATGGTTTTCCCAATGAGACATTTGCTTTGGTTCATGAACCTTCTTTTGAATATTCCATCATAGGATCTTAAAGACCCTTTCCTTGCAAATGTTTTTTTCCTTTTGATGATGGAGGTATTCTAAGATTCTTAATCATGATCAATTTTCTTTCATTTTGGATGACATTCTATTCTAGGTATGCTCCTTCTATATGAATATCTAGAACTCTATGTACTTCATGCTTATAGATTCTATAATATGTTTCTAGCCATGCAATTTTATTCTAATCCTATATTCTCCTATCCTACTCAAAACTTTGGAATAAGAATTTAAGTAAAAAGTTTGACTTATTCATAGTATATATCGAGAGGATCTTTCTTATTTTGCTTCTATTCTTCTTCTTTCACCTCTTTATTCATGCGAGCTTCTTCCCTCTTTCTTTCATTGATGTTGTCCTTCTTAAGCTTAGGACAACTCCTTTTGTAGTGTCCATATTCTTGGTATCCATAGTATTGGATTTTGGAAATATATTTGTTGTTTGTTCTTCGTGGACCATATTTGCCAAATTTTCCATTTCTCTTGGCCATGGTAGCAAATTCTCACTCCTTTGATCCCACATATTCCTTGGCTTCGAGTCTGGTTTCCTCTATCTTCCATAGAGATCACATTTCACTTAGTATGGTAGCTTCCTTCTTGGCATATACGCTTGATGTGAAGTTGCTCCAATACTCAGGTAGAGAATTGAGTACTATAGTTGTCATTTCCTTGTTGGACATGACTTCACCTAACTCTTGAATTTGATCCCTTATCTCAAAGATCTTCATGAGTTAGGTATATATTCCTTCCTTTGATATCTTCATCTTGTACAATTAATTTCTTAAAGATGTCACTTCTCCAATTGTGGTTACCGAGAATAGCTCTACTAGCTTATCATAGATTTATTTTGATGTTTAAAAATTGGATGCATGAGGAATGAGAGAGTCCTTGATAAATTCTATTAGAATCCTTTGAGCTCTTGTCTCATCCTTATTATACTTTGCTAAGGCTTGGGTATGTTCCTTAACATGATTAGTGATATTCCCTTTGACATGTTCTAGAAGTTCATTCTCCTTGAGAAGTAAATTAGTCCTCTTCTTCCATACAAGAATGTTATTGGTACCTACCAATTTGTTGGTTTCCTTACAAAATGAAATTGATGTATATTCAGAAGGGGACATATACTTACTTGATATATTTTTAGATGTAGTGGTTTTGATTTCTCCTTGAAGACTTGATGAATTTCCTTGGTAGGATCTTGATGTTCTTCAAGTTTCCTTCTCCAAGTGGACTTGCTTGATGATGATATTTTCTTGGTAACTTGTAGATGATGTAGGTCCCTCTTTGATCTTCTCTTCTTTGTAGGTGACTTTATGTAAGACTCTTCTTGTTTCTATGTAGTCTTCCTTGATGAATGGTATATGGTAGGACTTCTTGTCCTTGAAGTGATTGAGACTTCTTGGCTTGATGCTTCAACTTTGCAGATGTCCTTCCTTGATGAGTCACCTTATGAGTGTTCTTAAGATGCCATTTCCTTGATGTGTCACCTTAGTTTTGATTCCATGTTGAAGAATCTAGCGAAATTAAGTGTGGTGTGATTATTCTTGACTTGATAAATTTTGTGGAGTCTTTTTACAATTACCTTGTTAGCGTAATCTTCTTCTTATTACTATTGCTTGTGTGTTTATTTCATCAAACTGCTACCAGAACATAAAAATAAGAACACAAGATGTTGGCTCTCTTCGAGGCCTAAAAGCTCTCTTATTTTGAGAGGAAAACCCTTTAGTAATTTTCTCTTATTGAAGCTTCTTATTTATCAATTCCAAACCCTATACCCTTGTCTAGGATGTCCTCCAAGCACAAGTCAAGTCCTTCCTTTATTTTGAACTTTGTCTCCAACACATAGACTTCCTCCTTCCGATACCTTGTTCTCCAACACTTCATCCTCCTTCCCTATTGCTTATCTAGAGATAGACCTTCCTTGAGTGAGCGTTCTATAAGATATTTTCTTATTCTACCCTTTACTCAAGTAGACGTATTCTTTTATTGACCAACCGAGATCCTTCTTGAGGTATGACTGTAATACTATTTTGTTGCCCTAGTTTTTCCACATATGATAGGTACACTAGAGAATTAAGGTCCTTTCACCTTTGATAGAGAGAGAGACTTCTTCACTTGAGTTGAGAGGCTTTGTAGGCCTAATTTATAACCCAAACAATGATGATTCTTGTATTGTTCTATAGTTGTTGTTATACCCATAGATTTACCATATTTGCTTCGCACGTGTGACTATTTCTAACCATAGAAATAGTCCTATACCTTCGGTTTTCTTCCTCCTTTCCTTTTTGCACTTTGGAGGCCCTTTAGACTTGTTTCCCTTCACTTATTTTCAGCTTATATATTCGCTAATTTCATATATGATTCATTGAAGTTGAGAGGCAGTGGAAAACCTCTATATATAGAGGATTGTCCCTCTTTTAGGCCGACTTTCTGTCTTCAGGCAAACTTGACTATTTATTCCTTATTTTGTTGCTTGAAGGATTTCCTTGAAAGGAGAATACTTTGAATTTTTTTGGAGGTATTATTTTCACCTTTATACCATTTTATACATAGTGTAACATGCCCTCAAAGGGTCTTACATTAGTACATTGGCTCTTTGACTTCCTAGAATCACTTAAACATGTGTCTAACCTATTTCAATGAGCAAGAAAGTCATTGACAAATATCATAAAAATAATTTCTCTTTTCTTGAATTATAAATACAAATATCAAAGATACATTTATGAAGACCGAACCTAGTTACACTTTCTTCAACATAAAGGTAGGCCCTGATCATGTCACATCACCTGTGTTTCTCCCACAATACTTTTGTTCTTCCTTTTAGAAACCCCATTCTACTATGGGTTATGAGTTTCTATTAACTTTCGTCGAATGCCTTCTCATGCACAAAAGCTTTCGAATTCATTCAACACATATTCTTCACCATTATCGCTTCTGAGAGATTTAACTTTCCTATCAGTATCTTTCTCGACAAGTTCTTTAAATTCACAAAACTTAGCGAACGTCTCATATTTTTCCTACATGAAGAAAATCCAACACTTACGAGAAAAATCATCAACAAATATTACATAATACATGTGCTTGGCCATGGATGTTGTTGAGAATAGTCCACACACATCTAAGTGAACTCGATCAAGGATCACTTGTACTCAACTGTCTTTGTCATGAAATCAAGGTTTGGTGTACTTCCCCGATGTACACGCTTAACATGTGTCTCTATGCTATATTGTACCCTTGGGAAGTCCTGTATAATTCTTTTTCATGATCTTCAAAGCTTAATGGTGCAAGTAACCCAATCTCATATGCCACAAATCACAATGTCTTAATTCTGCACCTTCTTTGCTTTAATCCTCACAACAACACACTCTCCTACATCTATCTTGTAGAGGTTCTTAACCTAAACCAAAATCCACTTCACCTCTCATCAGGCTATGTGATGAAGGAAAGCCTTTCCCTTACTAAATATCACATCATAGCCTCGATCCTCCAATATGGAAACTAGACTCCCTATGAAAGGTAATAGTATGAGAGGAGAGAACTAGACTCCCTATGAAAGGTAATAGTATCGATGTCAGTCATGATATATGTCCCATCATCTCCCATATCAATGTGAATATGGATGTCTTTCTCCTCCAAGTCACTGAAGAACTCCTTGTTGTCAATCATGTGGAATGAAGCCCCAATATCCAGGTACAACACAGTAGCCATCACTGATGTCACCATGAAGGCAATGAGGGTGAAATATAGTTCGAACTATGAAGCAAGAGATTCAACTGCCACTCCTTCTGAGGGCTTCTTACCAGCAATCTTGTGTGGACACTTTGTGGCATAATGTCCCAACTCATGACAAGGAAAGTATTTGACTTTCAACATGCCCTTCTTCTTGGTGCCCTAACAAAAAACTGATTTGCAATGGGATGAAGTCCCCTTCCCTTTATTTTCCTTACCAGCTAAGGCACAATTCTCCTCATCATCTTGCTTACATGACGATCCATCTCTAGTGTTCTGCCAAATCTCTTCTTCTACCAATTCAAGCCATAATTTCTCCTACTCTAGTAGCTTCTCCCTCCCATTAACCAAGTCTTGGTAGTTTTTCCCACTCATGGGAAGGCCTAGAAGTTTTAGGCTCACCAAATCGTCTTATACAATAGTAACACCAACACTTCCAAGCTCATCCCGACATTGGTCGAACTTGGTCAACTACTTCGGAATTGAGTCGCCCTTCGCTATCTTGATAATTATGAGTTTGTCTTTTAGTTCTAGCTTCCTATGGTCATTGTTGTTTTGAAACAGGTCTGTTAAGGCCTTCCACATAACCTATGGAGTTTCCTTTCCATGGATATTCGAGACAATATGATCTCTAACTCCTTCTAGGGTAATTCTTCTCGCCTTCGCCACACACTTTCTCAATTCTATTAGATCCTGTGCATCAGCTGTTGGAGGCTTAGTAATAACATTATCTATGAATTCCTTAAGCTATCTGTCTTCCAACACTTCCTCCATCCTGTCATTCCAAGCTATGTAATTCGAGTTTCCCTCTAGGGCATACTCAAGTCTCAGCCGTAGAAAGACATACTGTCACCTCCGAAGTATGAATTGCAAATTTGAATTCTCCTGCAACCAAAAACACATATTCTCCTCTTCTAAAGTGAATTCATCTAAGATAGTATGTAGATTTTTACTTATAGGTTTAAACTACTTATGAATTATGCTAGAACAAAAGCCTTGAATCTACTCTACTCATTGGTGGAAACAAAAATTGATCGATGAAAACACTAAACATAAAAGGAAGAATTTCAATCGCACATAACACAACATTTTTCTGGGAAAAGAAACTACTCAAAATCTCAACTATCTATATTACATTAACAAGAAGATCTGAAAAGAAAATACAATGTTTGTTAACCCAAACAATATCTGCACAAGTACAATCTATCTCACTACTTCACAAAATAGCTCAAGCCAAAACTTAGCCAAATTTTATGCCTAACTTCCTTGCATAATCCCTAAGGGAATTAGCCCATATTTAATTGGGAAAATACATCACTGCAACTATGCGATCCATCCATAGGCCTTCCTTTGATTGCATGCACCATTTGTGCAACACAGAAAATCATATAACTGATAGTACACTGTCCCTGAACTCTAATCTCAACTGGGTTTTTTTAGAACTGAAAAGCATGAGTTATTTATGAGTGAATTATTAGTTAACTAGCTGAGTAATGAATATTCTACCCATTGCTAGACCTCCTACTAGTTCCTCTAACAGTTGGAACTAGTTTAACTCACTTTAACTCAGTCAGACTAAATTAATAATTACTACTCAACCTGGACCACTAAAATTTAGGAATCACTCTACATGACTCTAGATAGACTTCCAACTCGAATTTACTAAACCAAATAAGTCAACATAACTTAGTTAACTATCACAAGTTGCTATGAGAATAGAATTTCAATTGAATTCCTCATTTAATTCAAGGACAAATTAAATTAGGATTTTCTTGTTGCTATTTTTAAGAATCTTTGGATCCCATTGTAGAGGCTATGACCACCCTCCAAAATTTTTCCTTAACTTCATTTTGGAGCCTCCCTACTATCCATCCTCAGCAGCATGTCTTGCACTATCAAGTACACAAGCTTGAATGGTTTTCTAGCAGATTTCTAGCCTGCGCATGATAGCTTGTTGCATCCCCCTCATAGGTTGTTTCTTCGGACTTGGTTGAGCTATAGGCTAAGGAGCTCCCTCAAGAAATTGTGCAATTCTGGAGGGGAACCAACCTTACCTCCAGAAATTGCGCAATCCTGACTAGCAGCTTGCTAGGCTCCAAAATTGTCCAATTCTTCTTGTCAACCTTCCCTGGAAAAACTACGCAATGTGGCCCAACAGGACTACTTAGCCCAGACATTCCGAAATTTTTCGCAAAAATCCATTACTCAGCACATAAATTGTACAATCGTTCTGGGCAACCAGTCCAACTACCTCCCATAAATGTGCAAATTTTCCCCTCAGTCAAGCAGGTTGTTACACGTACCATTGGGTTGACTGGTTCCACCTAGGACTGAGAAAACTTTACTTGTATGCATGGGTTGCTTTTTCTCGAAATATCAAAAAGCAACATGCAAAAAGCATCCCTAGATTTTAGGGAGCTAGTTTTAGTAGCTGGAAGTTACATGCACAGATTGTTTTAGAATCTTTCCTCCAAGTGTCATTTTTTCCTAGATTGGTAGCATGCTCGTCTGAGTGTCAAATTTATTTATTTGACAATTCAAATCTCACTTATTCACATCGATCTTGGAGCTCTGACATCCCACAGAACATCCAAGACTCTTTGACACATCCAACTCAGTTATTTACAAGTAAGTCCTCTTAACTTGTCTTTTGCAGCATTTCTGTCGCTTTTTGTGTTTTGGCTTGTGCGAGTGTTGTTTTCTTGATTTCTATTAATGCTTGTTGTTGTTGTTTTCATGGACATTAGCTTGTACTAGCACCATTTCAATTTTAATTAACATCTCACTGTGGTCGCATGCATGACATTGTTTTGCACGAACAGTCACTGATTCGGTGAGTCACTCCACTCACATGTGTGTCGTTCCATTTTCTGAATCTTTCATTCACTGTTTGCATGCATGATCATTCACTCTTGCTTACAATCAGTATCGCAATGCATTCAAAATCACATTTGCTTTTAGTTGTCGATTAGCGGGTCTGGGAAACCATTTCCCGAACTCTGCCTCACCAAGACAACATTGTGCAATCTTGAGAGGGAAGGATTTGCCTTCCTCTCAGAAAATGTGCATTTATGCCATTTATGCCTAGTGACTATCCTCCAGTATTTCATTGCGCAATTCTGAGAGGCAGTGACTGCTGGCCTAGAAAATTGTGCAATGCAGTCACTAGGCCTACAACCATTTCCAATAGAAATTGCACATTACACAATTTGAGCAACCAGCATACTAGTTTGGATTGCACGTTGTCCAATTCCAGCAGCTAACCAGCCTCCCAGCAGCCCGGACTACCTTTTGTGTAGTTGTAGTAGCCAGTCTCTTGGCCTCCTAGGAGAAATTGTGCAATCCTTCCCAGTCAATCCCCAGGTATGTTTCATGTCATTCCTCAAGTTTGATTTGGTTTTTGTTGACATATTTCTTTTCATGCATGTCGCTATGTCTCCATATCTATCAGATATTCCTCTACCTCTTAGTAGTTTAGGATGAATGGGCTCCCAGAGAGCAGGATCAAAGGACACTAACAAAAGTGTAACTGGAGCAATATCTGAGCGAGTGTCTACAAGTTTTTGATCTATGAAGACACCAAGCTGATTGTAAGATGTTTTCCGAATGCAGCTTCAAAGGAGTTACCACAGAGTTTTCTGATCATTTTTTAACCCCAGTATACAAGATGATATTTGAACAGGATCCACCCTGCATGTCGAAGGAAGTAATGGAGGCACCAATCGATGTAGGAGATTGTTATGCCTCACTGTCTGGCACCGTCATATGGATGTACAGAGTGGAGACGCCTCCGTATATTCTACCAAAGTTTGCCTTGGAAAAACGCGTCACGTAGGAAGTATCATATCACATCTCAGCAGGATTGATAGCTAGGCTACACCAAAATAAGAAGGCACCTTGGCCTGCTCTTCCATTGTGGATCAGGTTATGCAAGATACGAAATTTCAAGCACGTGGATGTCAAAGCAGAGGAGATCAAGAAATATTTGTTAAACACCCGAAGCTACAATATGTATCACCCACATTGTATTGTAAAAGATCGCTGCATGAGAGTACAGTTTCAGTGGATCCACAGGGCATGTGATTGGGTGGAGGAGGACCCATGGAGATATTGTTACAGCTTCTCCAAGCCCAATGAACCAGTCGGTATCGTTACGGAATGGTTAGCGAAGCAGCATGAAGCAGCATCCTAGAGAGCACCAGAAGTAGCAACAGTAGAGGTAAACATACCTATGCATGACAAGGGAAAGAGGAAGATTTTCAACAACATGGAGGAGGAAGAAATTTGCAAGTTCCGAGCAAACCCACTTGTTCAGAAAGTAGCTTTGGCAATAGAGGCAAAGAGGCAACAATGTGACAAGAGGAATGCAAAAAGGCAAAGATAAAAATAGAGAATGGAGGAAACAAAGAAGGAGCTTCATGAGTTGAAGGAGAAAATCCAGAAGGAACAAGAGTTGCGTATATAGGAGAAGGAAGCATAGTAGGAACAGGTACAGTAGGGGTTGCAACATGTACAGACAGATGAAACTGTGCCCATACAGGTAGTCGAGTTATCCAAACAGTGGGCATCAACAAGACAGGGTGAACCCTCATAGGAGCAGAACTTTTCTCAAGATATTGAACAAGAACTTGAGCACATGGATACATACATGGAGCAATAGGAGTTAGAGAAAGACATCAACCTCATGCCTCACCACCAAGAGGTCAATCCACTAGCTTCACCAGATCTAGAAGTGGAGCAAGTCTTGCACAACCAAGGAGACACTCAGATCCTTGGAGATAATATGGAGGAGGAGATGCACAACATTTCGTTTGATGATTCATAGCATAGAGTTGTGCAATCTCGCAGAGTGTCAACTCTGGATGATCACATATCTCCTTCACAGTTTAAGGAATGAGTGATCCTATCTGATGTGCACAAACATCCAACAACATTGGTTGATACTACCATAGAATATGCCAAAGGCACTAGCTCAAGTGGTCACTTCCTCATAGTTGCAAATGAGCGAATGGCTAAGGAATTACAAATAGCCAAGAAGTGAGGAAAAATGGTTACATCATCTGCCCGAGCAAAGTTGAAGAAGGCCATATTGGATTAAATATTGTCCCTTAACACAGTCATGCGGGCATTGTATTCCAAGTTTGGTATCGTGCATAAGGCAGTTGACCATCTCAACAGTTGATAATAGTGATGTGCTAGGAGGGCACATATATTATTGAACGTGCATGTCATTATTGATTAAATGAAAACAAGGACAATGAGATACAAGGCAACCCCACTCCACTTGCCTAAGATGGCGAATCCAGGAACAGTCGAGCTGAAGGCATGCATTCGGATTTAGATCCAGAACTATGAAGATATCCCATAGATCATCACTAGTCTATAGGCTTCCCATGCATGGGTATTTAGGAGTATGGATTTTGTTGTGCGCGCACACGTGATCCCATCTATTGGGACACTCACCTAGGAAAAGACAAAGGAATAGTTCCAACCGGAGCTGGACTCGTACTTTGATGAGTTAATGTGCATAGCCACTAGCCCATACTTGGTGATTAGTGCAGACACCATGCACAAGTATGTTTCTAGTCTGACTGCAGTCAAGACAATGATGCACATGTTATCAGATGAGTTGGACAGAGGAGCTCAGGCAGTGTACCAGAATTTTATGGAGGCAAGAGTTTGTTTCCAAAAAGATGTCACCTTAGATTACATGAACACCATCACAGACTACCAAGCTTGGCATTAGTTTGCTACTATCGACCACCATGAGGATGTCAAAGAGCTTGTCTTCTCATAGTTTTCTGAGTCACAGTGATGTCTTGCATGGCTTGCTCAAGCCTATTTTGTCTCACATGGGTACATGTGCAGATTGTATGTAATTTCTTGTCAAGTGTAAGTTCAAGTGTCGATAGTTGGATGTAACAGTCATAGAGTACATGAAGAGTCATGAGGGTAGATGAACTATCACAAAGGGGAATGTCAAGGGCCACCCCACCCTTTGCTATATATAGTCCCTCATAACTCATTGTAGAGGCTTTTGGTCAACCAAGCTTCTGATAGGAGTATCTTAGAGAGAGATTGGACAATATTGTAACGAGCCCTGGCTTCTCCACTGTGCAGAGGTAGTATATCTCTTTGGAGGAGCAGGCGATTTGTAACTGTAATGTTCCATTATCAAAACTAGTGGTTGGACATGGATGTATTGTATGATTGGAACTTACACTTCTTAATATAACAGAGCCAACATGTTTCATGCATATGTCGTATTGTATTTTAGCTATCTTGTTTACTCTAAATGATATATGTATCTATTTACTTACGCATGCATGTATGGACTATTCTGTATAATTATGTATGAATATCACTGAAATGTGTTGATTGGCTTAACCATTATTTTGGATTTATCGCTAACTTGATTTCTAGTTTGCGATGCATCTTCACTCGTGCGTTCCCTTCCAAGCCGCATTCTATCACAGATTTCCAAGGGGCACACTCACCCCACTTGTCGTGTGTTAGAATCATTCATGCACCTTCCTTGACTCACTGCAGATGTCACAACCTTGCTACCAACACGGACATCTTACTTGCCTCTGTGCGAAACCACGGTCAAGGAGATATCCTACGACCGACTGCTAGGACTCCTACACCAAATAGCCTAAGGTCTAATTGCAACTTCTTACCCGGGAGATCCCCTGATATGTTGGCGGGTCCAGCACAATCAACATTTATGGCGCTAGAAGGTGGGTTAGATGAAAATTTGTGTCCTTTCATCCTATTTTAAACCTTTGGACATCTATCATGCATATTGTTTAACTCATCCCTCCATGATGTCTTTCGTATGTCAAACCTCTCCACATGATGAGGGAGTTTTTTGATCTCTTGTCTAGATTCATGTATGATGGTGAAGGAAAAGTGGTTTGACCTGTGTTCTTACATGACTTCCTTGCCATGCTTGACGAGGAAGATGGATGTTCTAACAAATAACCCAGCCTATTGCTTGCACTTGCACTTCACGAATCCCCATGACGATGGTGCTACATCCTACCCACTGACAACATGCACTCACTTGAGAATTTCTGTAATCTCATTGAAGATACCTTCCATCATTTTGATCCAAATATCTCGACCAAAAACTGTTACAACAACAAAAGGCTCCACATTAATCGCCTATGGATTTTTGGTAGCGCTTCCTTGATTTGCAGTTTCAAGCTTCGAAAAGCCAGATGAAATTTCCTTTTCCTTGGGATAGAATTGAGTACTCTCTTACCAAATCAATTCATCCCAAGAAGAAGTTTGAGCCCAAGCCTTGCTCAACATACTTCCATGATGGAGTTGTGCAATCACAAATGGACACCGTCACTGTCACAAGTGACTTTCCGCCGTCCACTCGTCGAACAACTCCACCACTACAGAGTGATGCAGGAGAATAGGCACAAACATCTATTCAACTCTCACATCCTCCCAACATCACTTCACTTAATTTTCATGTAGATTTGGTTGTGGGTTCATCAAGTTAGCACATGACTTTTGTACCACAATCCTCGTCTTCCTACTTGGATGATCCTCTGGATATACTATCTTGTGTTCTTCCATTCCGGACTCTACACCTATTGTGAATGACAATCGAACCATCGATGGAGTTAGTGTTTCATAACCATCATGCGCTTTTGTTCATGAAGAGTATGACTAGGAGCTTGAGCATAAACACTCGATGAAGGATGACTCCTTTCTGTCTGAGCCTCCTCCATTCTTCCTTGACCTCTTTGGCGAACCTGCCATCCATGATTTCACATGTGTATCTCCATTTATGGATGAATCCATTGTTGATCACTCGGAGGACACACTGAATGTCAGTCCATCATCTGACAACAAAGAGGATAAATTATTCATTGAAAATCCACTTGGCTTTTCATATGCCTTTTCTGGAAACACAGAGGGTGAATTTGTCTACTTCTCATCTACCCCTCTATTTGATTCATCAGATCATGAGGATGCCGATGAAATCATTGATTTTGTTGATCATAGCTGTCGTGATCTATTTACTCCCATATTCGATCATGATGATGATTCTATCGTAGTTGATTTTTCGAAGCCACTAGTTTATGATGATCTATTTGACGACAAATTCGAAACCCCCAAGATGGTTGAGGCACTTTAGCCTAAGCTGATGGTTATGTTAGGCCCTCACTATCCTGAGGTTGGTTTCACTTCTGATCAAGAAATTGTTGAAACACCCAAGGCTCCTCATCACTCATATGTATGCATTGAAGATCAATCTCACACACAGATCATACTTCCTCCACTCGAACTGCATGATCCCATTGCTCAAGCATTGAAGGAATCTTACATTACAAGCACATGTGCACGACGCAAGTTGTCTTTGTTTCTTTCTTTTTCTTGCATGTCACAGTCAAGAGTATGTGTATGCTTCACAGCTACACGTAGTGTCGCACAACACCGTGACAAGTCCACGGACCACATGTCATGTATTTACATTCGCATATGTCCAGTGGACATATTGAAACATGGAGTGTGTTTGTCTTCATTGTTATATCTTTCTTATTTTCTGGTACAAACAAGTTACTCACAGACCATGCCTTCACCATAATGGGTCAACCAATGCGTAAGTGGCTGCATTGGAAGTATCACTTCACGTGATTAGGCCCATGCACCGTTAGCTTAGGAGTAGGAGTAGTGTTTGATTTTGGTTGTTTTCTTGCATTCTTGTTTGCTTACTTACCTCACACATTTTTTTGATTGCTTACTTGTTTGCTTACCTACTTTTCTTTCACATTGACTTCTACTTTCACTTTGTTTTATGTTTGTTTGTTTGTTTTGCGCTCGTAGGTTAGTTTGGCATGAAACCATGTGTGACTCTTGAAATGAGTTGGGTAAAGTACAAGAGGACTTGTACAACTATCAACATTTGGTTATTTTTTGTCCACTCTCTTATGTAAGAACTTGTTATCTTCAGCCCATGATACGTCGATGGAAAATACGTATTTTTCGAAGTGAACCTTGGTCAAAAGAAAATGCTTGCGTGATAACTAGTGGCACCTACTCTAGTCGGTTGTTTTTGGTTTAACCCTTGGAAGCTCAGTCAAGTAGAGTAAGGTGAGCGAGAAAACCTTAACAGGCACGTCAAAGGTATATAATAAACTAATTCTCTAAAGGAATAACCTCTTCTGATCTCAATAAGTTGGGATCCCTCTTCCACCTCTGAAATGAATAAGTGCTATGCACAGTTATGAAAAATAAAAAAAATAAAAAGTGAAAAATTTAAAAATGAAAAATGAATAAGGCAAAGGAAGAGAAAAGCTTCATGTGCAGGGAGGTGATGAAAGTAACTCTGCCGAGGTATTGACTAGGCTCACTAGTAGCAGAGCGATTCTTGTGTTCCTGTGTGACTCCACCAGGGTACTGTCCAGGCCTACTAGTAGTGGAGCAATACCAGAGATGAAACTAAGACTTTGATGACTATACTGCTTATGCACCAATATACCCCTCAACCACAATAAAAACAACTGCGTTGTCTTGGCTTGGAATGTGTGTCGAATGACCAAGATCTTGGCAGATGCTACATCTCACAATCAAGAAAGTGTGGAAACCAAGACGAACTAAGAATTGACCAATACTTCTAAAGGTGTTCATTTTTCTTTTCACAAACAAAGTCCATTCAAAGACCTAAAGTTCTACCAGTGTGCCAACAAGTGTTGTAGTGGCTACAAGCACCCCCAAATAATTTTACTTAGCTTTGTTTTGGAGCCTCTTTACCAACCACCCTCAGCAACATGTCTTACACTGTCAAGTACACAAGCTTAAATGGTTTTCTAGTAGATTTCCAGCCTCTGCATGATAGTTTGTTGCATCCCCCTCACAGGTTGTTTCTCCAGACTTAGTCAAGTTGTAGGCTAAGAAAATCAATCAAGAAATTGTGCAATTCTGGAGGGGAACCAACCTTCCCTCCAAAAATTGCGCAATCCTGACTGGAAGCCTGCTGGGCTCCAGAATTGAGCAATTATTCCATCAACCTTCCATAGAAAAATTGTGCAATATGGCCCAACAAGACTACTTAGCCCAAAAATTGTGCAATTCTGGGCAGCAGTCAACTGCTCAACCTATAAATTGCACAACCCTTCTCGACAGGTAGCCCAACTCCCTTCCAAAAATGCGCAAATTATCCCCTTCATCAAGCAGGCTGTTGCATGTGCCATTAGGTTGACCGATTCCACCCGGGACTGAGAAAACTTGACTTTCATGCATGGGTTTCTTTTTCCCATAATAGCAAAAATAAACATGCAAAAAGAATCCCTAGATTTTAGGGAGCTATTTTTAGCAGTTGGAGGTTACATGCGAAGATGGTTTTAGAATATTTCCTCCAAGTGTCACTTTTTCCTAGATTTGTGGCATGCACGTCTGAGCATCAAACTTATTTATTTTCACTTCAGAGCTCACTTATTCACATTGATATTGGAGCTATAACATCCCATAACACATCGAGGAGTGCTCAACACATCCAGCTCAACTATTTACGGGTAAGTCATCTTAACTTGTCTTTTCCAGCATTTGTCACTTTTTGTGTTTTGGCTTGTGTGAGTGTTGTTTTCTTGATTTCGTTGAACACTTTCTATCATTTGCATCCATATTAGCTTGTACTAGCACCGTTTTAGTTTTCATTAGCATCTCACTATTGTTGCATGCATGACACTATTTTGTACAAACGGTTGTTGATTCAACGACTCACTTCATTCACATGCATGTTGTCCCATTTTCTAAATCTTTCATTCACTGTTTGCATGCACGATCATTCACTCTTTCTTACACTCAATATCACCATGCATTCACATTCACATTTTCTTTTAGTTTCCCATCAACGGGTCTTGGCACCTTGGCCTTGACTCTGCCTCACCAAGACAACATTGTTCAATCCTGAGAGGGAAGGTTATTCCTTCCTCTCAGAAAATACACATTTATGCCCAATGACTATCCTTCAGTCTTACACTGCACAATTCTGAGAGGCAGAGACTTCTGGCCCAGAAAATTGGGTAATGTAGTCACTAGGCCTACAACCATTGCCATCATAAATTGCACATTGGCCAATTCTAGTAGCTAGCAGGCTAGTCTTGAGTGCGCATTGCACAATTTCGGTAGCCAACTAGCTTCCCAAAAGCCCGAACTACATTTTGTGAAGTTCTAATATCCAGTCTCCTGACCTCCTAGGAAAAATTATCTAATCCTTTCTAGTCAATCCCCAGGTATGTTGCATTTCTTTCCTCAAGTTTGCTTTGGTTTTGGATGACAAATTTATTACCATGTATATCACTATGTTCCAGATCTAGCAGGTGTTCATCCGCCTCCCAATAGTTCAAGATCAATGGCCTCCAAGAGAGTAGGATCAAAGGACACTAATGGAAGTGCAACTGGAGCAGTAGCTGAATGAGTGTCTACAAGTTTACCAATCTATGAAGACACCAAGTTGATTGTAGACAAGGACATCAAGTTGAAATGGAAAGAGGTCAATGATTCATTTTCAAGCACATTTGGGAAAGATCTCAAAGACAGCTAAGTCATTGTGAACATTCACAAGTCTGACTTGTATCTGATTGCATGTAGGTATCTTGTGCTCCCATGCACAGACATGATACATTGGATCGTCTCGTACATTGATCCCTAGACAATGACACTGAGAAATGTCAGGCGGGATAGATATTTCTACCTTCATGGCACAAGATTATGAACAAATGTATCATATGTTGAAGCTCGTGATCACCATGGAGACACCCTTCAGCATACTAGCAACAATTGCCAACTCTAGAGATATCTTGAAGAGCTGGGTGAAGGAGATAACAAAGTTTAGGATGACATCCAACCAGGTCTACAATATGAAGATACTGCAGAATGCGTATCAGTACTTGGTCATTTTTGCATGTCGCTTGTATGGCCAACAGAGCACGAAGTCCTTCCCATAGAGTTGGGTGATCGCATTGGACCAACTTGCCAGAGAAGGAAAAGTATGCAATTGGTCCAACATGTTAGCTCACCAGCTGAAGGAACAGGTAGCAAGAGCTCGATAGCCGCCCAAAGGTCAACAAGCATAAATCTACATGTCCACCCACATCTTCAATGCAATCGGTTCCCATCAGTAGTTCTCCAGCTTGAAGTGGGCATGGACATTAACAGAGACCTTTGTGAACACTTATTGTAAGATATTGTCTAAATGCAGCTTCAGAGGAGTTATCACACAGCTATCTGATCATTCTATCACCCCGATGTACAAGATGATATTTGAACAGGATCCACCCTACATGTCGAAGGCAACAATGGAGGCACTGATTGATATAGCATATTGGTATGCCTCACTCTCCAACACCTTCATATGGATGTACAAAGTGGAGAAGCCTCCGCATGTTCTACCAAAGTTTGCCTCGGACAAACTCATCATGGAGGAAGTATCATATCACATCTCAGTAGGATTGATAGCTAGGTTGTACCGAAAGAAGAAGGAACCTTGGTCTACTCTTCCATTGCAGATCGGGTTATATGAGATACATAATTTCAAGTACATGTATGTCGAAGCAGAGGAGATCAATAAATATCCATTCAACACCTGAAGCTACAATCCATATGACCAGCATTATATTGTAAAAGATCCCTACATGAGAATACAGTTTCAGTGGTTCTATGAGACATGTCATTGGGTAGAGAAGTACCCATGGAGATATTGTTATAGCTTCACTAGGACCAATGAATTGGTCAGAATCGCTTTCGAATGGTTAGCGAAGCAGCATCTGGGGGAGCAACAACAACAACAGTAACAAAGGTCAACTTACCAATGTGTGACAAGGGCAAGAAGAAGATTGTCAACAACATGGAGGAGGAACAAAGTTGCAAGTTCTGAGTAGACCCACTTGTGCATAAAGCAAATTTGGAAATAGAGGCGAAGAGGCTACAACACGACAAAAGGAACGCACAAAGGAAAAGAGAAAAATGGAGAATGGAGGAAATAGAGAAGGATTTGAATGAGTTGAAGGAGAAACTCTGGTAGGAACAAGAGAAGGAAGCACAATAGGAACATGTACATCAGTGGGTGCAACATGTAAATATAGATGAAACTATGCCCGTACTATTAGTTGATTCATCCGAACAACTAGCCTCAAGGAGACAGGGTGAGCCATCACAGGAGCAGGACTTTAATAAATAGATTGAACAAGCACTTGAGCAGATGGATACGAACATGCGGTAATAGGAGTTAGAGAAAGACATCGACCTCATGCCTCATCACCAAGAGGTTAATCCACCAGCTTCACCAGATCCAGAAGTGGAGCAAGTCTCGAGTGACCAAAGAGACACAGAGATACTTGGAGACAATCTAGAGTAGGATATGAACAACATTTCGTTCAATGAGTCCCAACATAGAGTTGTGAAATCTCATAGAGTGTCGACTTTAGATGATCACACATCTCCTGTTAGGTCCCTATAATACTAGTGATTCCCCAAATACTATTGTCATTGTAGCCCTTGTTGTTATTGTTGTGCCCCTACTGTCCCCATATTGTTATTATTGTGCCCCATAGAAGCCCACTATTGTTATTGTTGTGCCCTTATATTATTATTGTTATGTCGGCTTTGATTATATTGTGACCCCTTAGACTCCTATATATAGAAAGGAGGTTTTGTCATTTGTATCATCCAAGAATTTTTCATTTGTGTAATGTAAAGGAGGTTTCCTCCTCGAAGAGGTTGATTTGTAGGGCGCTGATCATTCTTTTCTATATTTTTGTGAGCTGGTTTCATAACATTTGGTATGACAGGTTTGCATTCTAGGGTTTCGCTACTCCAAACAAGTCATCGTGGCCCTTTCTCTATAACATTTTTTCTACGATGTTTCAAACGCTAAAACAAAAACCCATTTGAGCCAAAAGCATTCTCAACCTCGAGTCTGAATTTCATATCTCTTCTCGCTATATTTTCGGGGATATGATCTGAGGAAGTTAGGGTTTATGCAGATTCCCAAGTTACATTCCAAATAGGTGACCTTGGGAAAATCTTCATAATGTTCTCTCTAAGCATCAAATTGAAATTTAGTAAGAAGCTACAGAAAGAGGATTGATTGTAGTTTTTTTTATCTTTTGAATATCTGAAGGTTGAAACAGGGACATGTGGCATGTCGTACAACTTCGCTCTACTGAAATATTATATAATCAGGTCATCTTGGGAGATTGGGCATAACCCTTTCATGGAGAATTCAATTTTGATCATACTCATGGCATTGGAAATAGGACTTAGAAGGCTATCTCAAGAAGTAATTTCAAACCTTGGAGATTCACAATTATAGAGATACAGCAAATTCAATATTGAGCTTCTACAAAGAGAAAAAAGGTGTGTAGTCTTTTAAAAAAATTTCATAATTTTGGGTTGAAAAATTAGTTTTAAGTTAAAAGGGAATAGTGAAGCATAATTATCATGAATTGATGCCCCGAAGAAATAAAATGGAAACACCTAGTAAGCAAACTGAAAGCTCTATCATGACTCATGAAGAAGAGGAGGAAATGCAACATGATATATCAAAATTACGAGACCACGTGCAACAAATTTCACTCTTGCAAAACGTAACAGAAGCTAAGATTGATGTTTTAAAGAAAGGCGTGGAAGCTAAGATGAATGGCGTGGAAGCTAATATGAATTGCATGCAAGTTAATATCGATTGTGTGGAAGCTAATATGGATGGCGTGGAAACTAAGATGGATGGCATGGAAGCTAATATGGATGGTATAGAAAAAAGTGAAAGGCAGCATGGAAGATTTGAAGATAGATTTGACTAAGTTTCTACAAGAAATTCTTACTAATGGTGAAAGGGTAGTAAAGAAAACTCATGACGAGAACAAAAGAAATTTTAATCATGATTTCATAGACTCTAACATTGGATTGAAGATCCAGCATGTTCCAAAAATCAATATGAAGAAGTTTGATGGCAACGATCCCGTAACATGGATACTACATATGGAGCAATATTTCGATCTCCATAATGTGCAAAACACACAAATGGTACACATTGCAACTTTATATTTGGAATCAAATCAGTTTGTATGGTATCGATGGCTTTTCTCTCATAAACAAATTGTCACTTGCGAAAAATTTTACGGAAAAAATGATAGCACATTATGAGGATACAAAAATAAACACTTTTTTAGCCAATTGATAAACCTCAAACAAAAGGGTTCAATGATGGAGCACATTAAGGGCTTCAAAAAGTTGAATATAAGAGTAAAAGATATTCCAGAGGAGCATAGGATTGATGACTTCAAAGGGAATTTAAATGATAACATCCAACATGAGGTTCAACTTTGGTAACCTAACTGTTATGAAACCAACTCAAGAAAAGATAGAAAAGATAGATCAATGCCTTAGAATTCAGCCTCTTCAAGGGGGAAACCTCCTTTACATTACATAAATGAACAATTCTTGGATGATACAAATGACAAAACCTCCTTTCTATATATAGGAGTCTAAGGAGTCACAATATAATCCAGCCAACCTAACAATAATAATATAAAGCCACAAAAATAACAATAGAGGGATTCTATGGGGCACATAAATAACAATATGGGGGTAATAGGGGCACAACAATATAAATAAGGGGTATAACTACAATAGTAATGGGGTAATCAATAGTATTATAGGGACCCAACATGCCCCTCTCCTTCAAAAAAGTGTTGTCCTCAACGATTGAGTAGTTCTGGATACTTCTGCATAAAATTCTCATCCTCCCATGTGGAATCTTCAGCGGATAAGTTCTTCCACTTGATAAGATACTCTGAAATTGATCGATTTTGTAGCCGTCAAGTTGTTGTTTCTGTGACTACTTCTGGTTCCAATATAATTTTTCCTTCCTCGTCAAGTTTCTGGAAATATTGTTTGAATTGGGAGCTTGTCACCTATAACCTTCTTTAAACATGAAACATGGAAAACTAGGTGCAATCGAGAAGATGCAGGAAGCTCCAATTTGTATGCCATAGTACCAATCTTTTGCAACACCTTGTACGGACCATAATACTTTGGTGATAATTTATTATCCTTCTTAGCTTTCTTTAGGGACATTTGCTTATATGGTTGTAGCCGTAGGAATACCCAATCACCTACATCAAAATTTCTTTCACTGCAATGTTGATCTGCCTGTTGTTTCATTCTATTTTGTGCCAACATGAGGTTATCCTTTAAGAGTTGGAGGACTTGTTGTTGATGTTCGATGTGATGTTCCACTGCCTGAACCTTAGAATTTTCTCTTAGATATGATGTGATGGATGGTGGTTGATACCCATAAAGTGCCATAAATGGGGTCATTTTTGTTGCTGTATGGAAGGAAGTGTTATACCACCATTCAGCCAGAGGCAACCATTTGACCCATTGTGTATGTTTATTAGATACAAAGCAACGAAGATATCCTTCCAAACATTTGTTTACTATCTCAGTTTGCCCATCAGATTGAGGATGATAAGATGAGCTATGAGCTAACTGAGTACCAAGACAAGAAAATAATTCTGTCCAAAAATTTCCAGTGAAAATGGGATCTCTGTCACTTACAATAATCTTTGGGTTTCCATGTAGCTTTTGAACTGTTTCCATAAATGCAGTAGAAACTGTACTGGCTTTAAATGGATGTGATAATGCACAAAAGTGTGCATACTTGGTAAGTCTGTCAACTACCACCATGATGACACTCTTTCCCTCAGACTTGGATAAACCTGTGATAAAATCCATTGAAACCTCCTCCCAACGTTGGCTTGGAATGGATAAAGGTTGTAATAGACCCGGTGTCTTAATTGTTTCAACTTTATTTTGCTGGCAAACCAAACATTCCACCACAAACTTTTGAATATCTGATTTAAGGCCATCCCAAAAAAATTCCTTCTTAACCCTGTGGTAAGTTTTTAAAAATCCTGAGTGCCCTCCTAAGGGAGAAGTGTGCAATTCCATAAGAATCTTTTGTTTTAGCTGGGAATTCTTACAGAGGTATAAGCGATCTTTGTACCATAACGAATCATTTTTCCAGCTAAATGTATCAGAAGTACTAGAATCTTGTTGTAGATTTCGAATAAGTGCCCACACTTCTTCGTCATTCTTCCATTCCTCCCTTGCTTTTTTTATCCAATCTGGTTGGATAATAGAAATGGCACACACCAATGCTTCCACATCCTCATCCTTTCTTGAGAGTGCATCTGCCACTACATTTTGCTTCCCTTTTTTGTAGATGATTTCAAAGTCATAACCCAACATCTTTGTGACCCACTTTTGTTGCTCTTTAGAGGATAATTTTTGTTCTAAAAAGTATTTAAAGCTATCATGATCCGTTTTTACCTTGAAGTGTCTTCCCATTAGGTAGGGTCGCCATTTCTTAAGTGCATGGAGTATTGCCAACATTTCCTTCTCATAAATAGCTTTGCTTAAAAACTTTCCCTTGATTGGACGACTTTCAAAAGAAATGGGTCTTTCATCTTGCATTAGAAAAGAACCAATTCCATTTCCTGAAGCATCACATTCCACAATAAAGGTTTTTGTGAAGTCCGGTGTAGCTAAGACCGGTGCTTGGCACATTGCCTCTTTAAGATGTTCAAAGGCCTTTGTTGCTTCCGGAGTCCATGAAAATGAATCTTTCTTCAATAATGTTGTTAGAGGTGTTGCTATTCTCCCATAATTCTTAACAAACTTGCGATAATACCCTGTCAACCCAAGAAATCCTTGCAGATGCTTTATGGATGTGGGGATTTTCCATTCCTTAATGGCTTTAATTTTGCTAGGGTCTACCTTAACTCCTTCATGAGATACAATATGACCCAAATATTCCACCTCCTGGACTCCAAAGAAACATTTGGATCTTTTTGCATATAATTGTTTCTCCTCTAATAGTTGTAGCACCCTGTCAACATGGTCAACATGATCCTTCCAAGACTTGTTGTAGATTAGTATATCATCAAAAAATACTAACACAAATTTTCTAAGGAATGGTTTGAAAATTGAATTCATCAAACCTTGAAATGTTGAAGGTGCATTGGTAAGGCAAAAAGGCATGACCAAAAATTCATAATGACCCTCATGAGTTCTAAATGCCGTTTTCGGAATGTCTTCAATCTCCATTCTGATTTGATGATATCCCGAACGAAGATCCAACTTGTTGAAGTAAATTGATCCATGTAGTTCATCCAGTAATTCATCAATAACAGGAATGGGGAACGTGTCTTTAATAGTGAGCTTGTTGAGCTCCCTATAATCCGGACACATGCGCCATGATCCATCCTTCTTGTGCACCAATACTACTGGAGCTGAGAAAGAACTTTGACTTGGTTGAATTATACCAGCCTCTAGCATTTCTGCAACCATACGTTCAATTTCACTTTTTTGGACATAGGGATATCTGTACGGCTGATGATTGGAGGAACACTTCCTGGAATCAGATGAATAGCATGATCATGATCACGCATAGGTGGGAGACCCTTGGGAGTCTCAAATACCTTGGAATGATTGTCCAGGACTTTTTGGAGATCTGGAGAAATAGATGATTCCAATGTGGAAACATCTAGCGAGCATAATTGTGCAATTACACCTCTTTGCTCCTTTTTTAGAAGCTTTGTCATACCATGAGAGCTGATTATCTTTCCTGGTTTCCTTGCAATACCCCTTAATTCAACTTCCTTTCCTTCCGTAGAAAATTTGATGAAAAGTTCTTGAAAATTAAAAGCTATTGTACCCAAGGATTGTAGCCATTGGACTCCTAGTACAACATCCGCACCTCCCATTGGAATGGAAAGCATTGGGCTAGTCAATACATATTCTCCCATGGATAGCTTGATATTATGGCACTTTCCAGAGCAATTTATTGTTCCTCCATTTGCAATCATCACTTGACACTCTGGTTCTAGATATAGGAAGCAATTCAATTCTTTTGCTACCCTACACTGAATAAAATTGTGGGTTCTTCCTGAATCAATCAACACTATTACCTTTTTCTTCTTGATTTGTCCTTCTATCTTGATGGTTTGAGGAGTGGTAATTCCCGCCAATGCATTACAAGATATGGTCGGATTTATTTGTTCTTCATCTAGGTTTTGTTCCTGGAGTATATCTTCTTCTTTTGACCTTTCTTGCTCCTTTTCTTCTTCCTCTTCACAATCTATGTAGAATAATTTCTTCTCAGCACACTTATGACCTTTAGTGTATTTTCTATCACAACTATAACAAAGCCCTTTTGCTCATTTTTCTTCCAATTGTTGTGGTGTCAACCTTATAGGTTGTGGAAGACTAGGGGCAACAACACTTCCATCTTTATAGTTGTGAGTGGTATGCTTCCTGGTTGCCATAATTTTGCTTTCCATTTTTCTTGCTAACCTGAATGCCTTCTCTAATGAATCAAGTTCCCAAAGGCGAACATCATGTTGGATATTATCCTTTAAAGACCCTATGAACACATCAATCCTATGCTCCTCTGGAATATCTTTTACCCTTATGTTCAATTTTTGGAACTCCTCAATGTGCTCCATTACTGAACCCTTTTGTTTGAGACTTATCAATTGGCTAAAAAAAGTGTTTCTTTTTGTATCTTCATAATGTGCTATCAATTCTTCCGTAAAAATTGCCCAAGTGATAAATTGTTTATGAGAGCAAAGCCATCGATACCATACAAACTGATTTGGTTCCAAATATACAGTTGCCATACGTACCTTTTGTGTGTTTTGCACATTATTGAGATCGAAGAATTGCTCCATCTGTAATATCCATGTGGCGGGATCCTTGCCATCAAACTTCCTCATATCAATTTTTGGAATATGGTGATTATTCGATCCAACATTAGCGTCTATGGAATCATGATTAATATTTCTTTTGTTCTCATCATGAGTTTCCTTTACTACCTTTTCACCATTAGTGACCCTTTCTTGTAGTAACTTCTTCAATTTTTCCATGTCTGTCTTCAAATCTATCTTCAAATATAGCATGTCTCTCTTCAATTCTATCTTTGAATCATCCATCTTAGCCTCCATGCCCTTTATCTTTGATTCCACGCCATTTATCTTAGATTCCACGCCACTTATCTTAGCTTCTGTTAGCTTTTGTGAGTGTGACATTTGTTGCACTTGTTCTTGTAATTTTGATATATCATGTAGCATTTCTTCCTCTTCTTCATGAGTCATGCTAGAGCTTTCAGGTTCCTTACTAGGTGTTTGCATTTTCTTTCCTTGGGGCATCAGTTACCGATAATAATGCTTTACTATGCCCTTTGAATTCCGTTAAACCAAGCTTACACAAAAATTTAAAAAAAAAACTACACACCTTTTTTCACTTTATAGAAGCCTGATATTGAATCTGATGTATCTCTGTAATTTCAGATCATCCAGTTCTGAAATTGCTACCTGTAGTAGCCTTCTGCGTCCTCTCTCCAATGCCACAAGTCTGAGCCAAATTGGATTCTCCAAGGAAGAGTTATGTGAAATATCCCACAGTGACTTGCTTTTAGACTGGTTCAGTAGAGTGAACTTGTACGACGTGCCATGAGTCACTGTTTCAACCTTTGAATCTAAAACACACACACAAGAAACTACAATCCGTCCTCTTTCTGTACCGGCTTACGAAATTTCAATCCGATCCCCAGAGAGAAAGTTATGACGATTTTCCCCAGGTCACCTGTTTTGAATGGAATTCAGGAGTCTGCAAAAAGACTAACTTCCTCAGATCATATCTCCGCAAATATTGCACGAAAAGCTCTAAAATTTGGACCCAAGGTTCAGCGTGATTTCTTCTCAAATGGGTTTTTTTTGCGACTTCTGAAACGTCACAGAAAAAAAAAAAAGTTATAGCGAAAATGCCACGATGACCTGCTTGGAGCAGCGAAACCCTAGAATCCAAAGCTCTGATACCAAATGTTATGAAACCAACTCAAGAAAAGATAGAAAAGATAGATCAACGCCTTAGAATTCAGCCTCTTCGAGGGGGCAACCTCCTTTACATTACATAAATGAACAATTCTTGGATGATACAAATGACAAAATCTCCTTTCTATATATAGGAGTCTAAGGAGTCACAATATAATCCAACCGACCTAACAATAATAATATAAAGCCACAAAAATAACAATAGAGGGATTCTATGGGGCATAGAAATAAAAATATGGGGGTAATAGGGGAACAACAATATAAATAAGGGGTATAACTACAATAGTAGTGGGGTAATCACTAGTATTATAGGGACCCAACACTAACTCATTGGAGAAGGCATTGAAGTTGGCAAGAAAAATGGAAAGTAAAATTATGGCAACAAGGAAGCCTACCACTCACAACTATAAGGATGGAAGTGTTGTTTCCCATAGCCTTCCACAATCTACAAGGTTGACACTCCAACAATTGGAATAAGAAAGAGCAAAAGGGCTTTGTTATAGTTGTGATAGCAAATACACTAAAGGTCATAAGTGTGATGAGAAGAACGTATTTTACATAGATTGTGAAGAGGAGGAAGAAAAGGAACAAGAAATGTCAAAAGAAGAGGATATACATCAGGAACAAACCCTATAGAAAGAAGAAATGAATCCGACCATATCTTGTAATGCATTGGTCGGAATTACCACTCCTCAAACTATCAAGATAGAATGACATATCAAGAAGAAAAAGGTAATAGTGTTGATTGATTCGGGTAGTACCCATAATTTTATTCATTGTAAGATAGCCAAGGAATTGAATTGCTTCTTATATCCAGCACCAGAGTGTCAAGTGATGGTTGCAAGTGTAGGAACCATAAATTACTTTGGAAAGTGCCATAATATCAATCTATCCATGGGAGAATATTTATTTAATAGACCAATGATTTCCATTCTGATGGGTGGTGTTGATGTTGTTCTATGAGTCCAATGGCTACAATCCTTGGGTACAATAGCTTTTAACTTTCAAGAACTTTTCATGAAATTTTCTTCGGAAGGAAAGGAAGATGAATGAAAAGGTATTGCAAGGAAAATAGGAAAGATAATAAGATCTAATGGAATGACAAAGATTCTAAAGAAAGAACAATGAGGCGTAATTGCAAAATTATGTTCACTACAGGTTCTCACATCGAAATCATCTATTTCTCCATATCTCCAAAATGCCTTGGACAATCATTCCAAGGTACTTGAGACTCCCAAAGGTCTCCCACATATTCGTGATGATGATCATGCTATTCATTTGATTCCATGAAGTGTTCCTCCAAACATCAGGCCTTACAGATATCCCTATGCCCAAAAGAGTGAAATTGAATGTATGGTTGCAGAAATGCTAGAGGCTGGTATAATTCAACCTAGTCAAAGTTCTTTATCTGCTCCAGCAGTATTGGTGCACAAGAAGGATGGAACATGGCACATGTGTCTAGATTATATGGAGATCAAAAATCTCACTATTAAAGATAAATTTCCCATTCCTATCATTGATGAAATAGGATGAGTTACATGGATCAATTTACTTCACCAAGTTGGATCTTCGTTCAGGATATCATCAAATCAAAATGAAGACTGAAGAGATTTCGAAAACAACATTCAGAACTCATGAGGGTCATTATGAATTTTTTGTCATGCCTATTGGCCTTACCAATGCACCTTCTACATTTCAAGGTTTGATGAATTCCATTTTCAAACCCTTCCTTAGAAAATTTGTGTTAGTATGTTTTGATGATATACTAATCTATAGCAAGTTTTGTAAGGATAATGTTCAACATGTTAACAGGGAGCTCAAACTATTGGAGGAGAAACAATTATATGTAAAAGTCTCCAAATCTTTCTTTGGAGTACACGAGGTGGAATATCTGGGTCATATTGTATCTCATGAAGGTGTTAAGGTAGACCCTAGCAAAATTAAAACCATTAAGGAATGGAAAATCCCCGCATCCATAAAGCATCTGCGAGGATTTCTCAAGTTGACAGGGTATTATCACAAGTTTATTAAGAATTATGGGAGAATAGAAGCATCTCTAACAACATTATTGAAGAAATATGCATTTTTATGGACTCCAGAAGCAACGAATTCCTTTGAACATCTTAAAGATGCAATGTGCCAAGCAACGGTCTTAGCTATGTCGAACTTCACAAAAACCTTTATTGTGGAATGTGATGCCTCATAAAATGGAATTGGTGTTGTTTTAATGCAAGAAGAAAGACCCATTGCTTTCGAAAGTCATCCAATCAAAGGAAAGTATTTAGACAACACTATTTATGAGAAGGAAATTTTGGCAATACTACATGCACCTAAGAAATGGAGACCCTACCTAATGGAAGACACTTCAATGTAAAAACAGATCATGATAGTCTTAAATACCTTTTAGAACAAAGATTATCTTTAGAAGAGAAGCAAAAATGGGTCACAAAGATGTTGGGTTATGACTTTGAAATCATATACAAAAAAGGGAAGAAAAATGTTGTGGCAGATGCACTCTCAAGAAAGGATGAGGATGTGGAAACATTTCTTTGTTTCATTTCTATTATCCAACTAGATTGGGTAAAGGAAGCAAGGGATGAATGGAAGAATGATGAAGAAGTGTGGGCACTCATTCAGAAGTTACAACAAGATCCCAGTGCATGTGATACATTTAGGTGGAAAAATTATTTGTTATGGTACAAAGATCACTTATACCTATGTCAGAATTCCAAACTAAAACAAAAGATTCTTATGGAATTGCATGCCTCTCCCGTTAGGAGGGCACTCAAGATTTTTAAAAACTTACCATAGGGTTAAGAAGGAATTTTTTTCGAATGGCCTTAAATCTGATATTCAAAATTTTGTGTTAGAATGTTTTATTTGCCAACAAAATAAATTTGAAACAATTAATACCTTGGGTCTATTAAAACCTTTATCCATTCCAAGTCAACATTGGGAGCAGGTTTCAAGGGATTTTATCACAGGTTTACCCAAGTCTGAAGGAAAGAGTGTCATCATGGAGGTAGTTGACAGACTTACCAAGTATGCACACTTTTATGCATTATCTCATCCATTTAAAGCCAATACAGTTTCCATTACATTTATGGAAAGAATTCAAAAGCTACATGGAAACCCAAAGATTATTGTAAGCGATAGAGATCCCATTTTCAGTGGAAATTTCTGGACATAATTATTTTCTTGTATTGGTACTCAGTTAGCTCGTAGCTCATCTTATCATCCTCAATCTGATGGCCAAACTCAGATAGTAAACAAAATTCTGGAAGGTTATGTTCGTTGCTTTGTATATGATAAATAGACACAATGGGTCAAATGGTTGTCTTTGGATGAATGGATGTATAAGGTACAACAAAAATGACCCCATTTATGGATATCACCCACCATCCATCACATCATACTTAAGAGAAAATTCTAAGGTTCAAGCAGTGGAAGAACACATTGAACATCAACAACAAGTTCTCCAACTCTTAAAAGATAACATAACTTTGGTACATAATAGAATGAAACAACAGGTAGATCAACATCGCAGCAAAAGAAGTTTTGATATAGGTGACTGGGTATTTCTATGGCTACAACCATACAAACAAATCCCCCTCAAGAAAGGTAAGAATGATAATAAATTATCACCAAAGTATTATGGTCCTTACAAGGTGTTGCAAAAGATTGGTACTATGGCATACAAATTGGACATTCCTACAACTTCCCAAGTGCAACTTGTTTTCCATGTTTCATGGTTAAATAAGGTTATTGGTGACAAGCTCCTAGTTCAAATAATATTTCCAAAACTTGACGAGGAAGGAAAAATCATATTGGAACCTAAAGCAGTCACAGAAACAAGAACTCGACAGCTATGAAATCGATCAATTTCAGAGTATTTTTTCAAGTGGAAGAACTTACCCACTGAAGATTCCACATGGGAGGATGCGAATTTTATACAGAAGCATGTAGAACTACTCAAGCATTGAGGGAAACACTTTTTTGAAGGAGAGGGGCATGTTAGGTCCCTATAATACTAGTGATTCCCCTGTTACTATTGTCATTGTAGCCCTTATTGTTATTGTTGTGCCTCTATTGTCCCCATATTGTTATTATTGTGCCCCATAGAAGCCCACTTTTGTTATTGTTGTGTCCTTATATTATTATTGTTATGTCAGATTTGATTATATTGTGACCTCTTAGACTCTTATATATAGAAAGGAGGCTTTTTCATTTGTATCATCCAAGAATTTTTCATTTGTGTAATGTAAAGGAGGTTTCCCCCTCAAAGAGGGTGATTTATAAGGCATTGATCTTTATTTTCTATCTTTTGTGAGCTAGTTTCATAACATCTCCTGCGTAGTTTGAGGAATGAGTGATCGTGTCTGACATGCACAAACATCCAATAACATTGCTCGATGCTACCAAAGAATATGCCGAAGCCACTACCTCAAGCGTTCGCTTCTTGATAGTTGGGAACGAGCGGATGGCTAAGGAATTACAGACGGCCAAGTAGGGAGGAGAATTGGTTACAACATCTGCCCGAGTAGAGTTAAAGAAGGAAATACTGGATGAAATATTGTCCATTGACACAGTCACGTGGGTGTTGTATTCCAAGTTTGGTATCGTATATAAGGGATTTGTCCATCTCAATGGTTGGCAGCAATGATGTGCTAGGAAGCCACGTATGTTATTGAATGTGCATACTGTTGTTGATTACATGAAAACATGGATAATGAGATACAAGGGAGCCCCGCTACACTTGCCTAAGATGATGAAACGCAGAGTGCTTGAGCTGGAGGCACGCATCTGAAGTTAGATCCACAACTATGAAGATCTCCCTCAGCTCATCAATAGTCTATAAGCTTCGCATGCACAAGTATTCAAGAGTATGGATGTTGTGGTGCATGCACATGTGAACTCATCTATTGGGACACTCACCTAAGCGAAAACTAAGGCACAGGTCTGACTAGAGCTTGAATCATACTTTGACGAGTTGATGCGCATAGCCACCAGCCCAAACTTGGTGATCAGTGCAGACACCATGCACAAGTATGTTGCTGGTCTGGATGCACTCAAGACAATGATGCACATGTTATCAAATGGGTTGGACATAGGAGCTCGAGCAGTGTACCCAGATGCTATGGAGGGAATAGTTTGTATCCAAAAAGATGTCACCTTAGAGTACATGGACATCATCGTAGACTACCAAGATTGGCATCAATTCGTTATTGTCGATGACCATGAGGATGTCAAAGAGTTGGTCTTCTCACAATTCTCCAAGTCCTAGTGATGCCTTGCATGGATTTCCCAAGCCTATTTTGACTGACATGGGTACATGTGCAAATTATATGTAATGTCTTCTTAAGTGTAAGTTCAAGTGTCGATAGTTGGATGTAACAGTCATAGAGTAGATGAAGAGTCATGAGGGTAGATGAATTGTGACAAAGGTTAATGTCAAGGGCCACCCCACCCTTTGCTATATATAGTCCCTCATAACTCATTATAGAGGCTTTTGGTCAGCCAAGATTTCAATAGGAGTGTCCTAGAGAGAGCTTGGATAGTATTGTAATGAGCCTTGGCTTCTCCAATGTGCAGAGCTAGTAGATCTCTTTAGAGGAGCAGGTGGTTGTGACTGTAATGTTTCACTATCAAAACTAGTGGTTGGACATGGATGTATTATATGACTGGAACTTACACTTTCTAATATAATAGAGCCAACACGTTTCATGCATATGTTGTATTGTATTCCAATTATCTTGTTTACTCTAAATGATATATGTATATGTTTACCTACGCATGCATGTATGGAATATTTTGTATACGTATGTACGAATCTTACTCAAATGTGCTTATTTGTTTAACCATTACTTTGGATTGCTCTCTAACTTTATTTCCAGTTTGTGATGCTTCGCTCGTGTGTTCCATTCCAAGGCACGTGTTATCAAAAGTTTCCAAGGGGCACACTCACCCCACTTTTCATGTGTTAGAATTGTTCATGCACCTTCCTCGAATCACCGTAGTTGTCACACCCTTGCTAGCAACAGGAACATCTTACGTGGCAATGTGCGATATTGCAGTCAAGTTGATACTGTACGACCCATTGTTGGGACTCTTACACCAAATGATCTGAGGTCTAATTGGGACTTCTTACCAGGGAGAACCCCTGACATGTTGGTGGGTGCATCATCGTCAACAGGTCCCTATATAATATAACTATCTTAGGTATACCATGAAGCTTAAAAATTTCCTTCATAGATATATCAACCACTTATGGAGCTTTATCGGTAGATTACACAAGAATAAAAGGGGAAACCTTTGTTAGTTTATAAACTATTGCCATAATGGGGTCATGTTGTTTCTGTGTTCAAGGAAATCTAGTGATGAAGTCCAAGGAGATCACCTCCCACTTCTACTCTGGTTTTAGAAAGGGGTTTAATAGTCCAACTTGGTGCTGATGTTTTATCTTCACTTGTTGACATTCTTGGCACCTACCCAATTATTCAACAACTTCATTTTTCATTTCGAGTGAAAAGAATTATCTTTTAAGAGTTGTAATCGTTTTCTGGTACCCTATATGACCTGCAAAAGGTTTTTCATGGTAATTATCCATTATCAATCGCTTGATATTTTCATGATTGGGTATATAAAGTCCATTTTATATGTTAAGAACTCATTTTTATTGATTTCATAATCATTCCTATATCTAGATCATATTTAGTTGTCATATTTTCACATATTTGATTATAATTTTGATTTGTTAATGTTACCTCTTTAACCTATTCCAACATATTTGCTTTAGTTTGACTTTCAAAAATCTCATAGACTTGTTTCAAACTTCGACCTAAGGCATTTTCCACCTTATTCTCCTTTCCCTTTATGTGTTTAATGTCAATCATATTTTCTTAGGAAGGTCATCCACCTAGATTGCATAACGTTCATATTGGGTTGGATAAAATATTATTTTAGAAATACATGGTCAGTAATTAAAGTGAATTTCTTTCCAATTAAGTAATGCCTCCACATACTGAGGGTGTGAATTATAGATGCAAACTCTAAATCATAAATTGTGTAATTTTCCTCATGTTCCTTTAACTTTCAAGGCTGAAAAGCCACGATATGCCCATTTCTCATAAGCACACCTCCTAATCCTTCTAGGTATGTGTCTGTACACACATTAAAGTCTCTTTTCCTATGTCCTGTTTTGAGTACTCGGGAAACAATGAGTAAGTATTTCAGCTTCAAAGCTTTCCTTACATTGTCGAGCCCATACAAATTTTACACCTTTCTTCTGTAAGTAGGTTATAGGATACACCATCTTGGAAAACCCCTCTATAAACCTGCAATAGTAACCAGTTATTCCCATAAATGATCTTATATTATCCAAGAATTTTGGTAATGTCTAGTCAAGAATAACATTCACTTTCTTGGGATGCACTACTATCCCTTCTTTTGAAAATATGTGGCAAAGATGTTGTATTTGGTCCAAAAAAAAATTCACATTTGCTGAATTTTGCATATAGTTGGTGTTCCCACAATGTTAATAAATTGAATTTCCAAATGTTATTTGTGTGATTCCAACATCTTGGAATATATTAATATATCATCTATGAAATTTAACATAAACTTATTTAAAATCTATTGAACACACTATCCATTGAGAACATGAAAGTGGCAGGTGCATTTGTGATCCCAAAGGGTAACACTACAAATTCATAGTGTCAATAACAGGTTTAAAAAGTTTTCTTCAATATGTATTCCTCTCTAATCCTCAGCTAGTGATATCTACATCCGAGATTTATCTTAGAGAATGCAATTTCCCCCTTAAATTGAGCAAGGAGATCATCAATACATGGTGGGGATATTTAGTTTTTACCATTAACTTGTCTAGTTGGTGATAGTCAATGCACATATTGAGTGTTCCATCTTTCTTCTTAAAGCAGAAGGACCAGTGCACCCCATGCTGACATGCTGGGCCTAATATACCCTTTACTCAACAATTCTTGCAACTGAATTTTCAATTCCATGAGTTCTGGTACAATCATCTGGCAAGGGGATTTGGCTACTAGTGTTGCTCCTAGTGCCAGTTTTATGGAGAAATCTATTTCCCTATTTGGGGGAAATCTGAGAATCTTATATGGGAAAACAACTTCATAATTTCACACTACCTCGAATTCCTCTAATGATTTAAGCAACTTGTTTGAAGAGTGATTTTCTACTCTAATAAAAAATAGTTGGCATCCTTTCCTTGCCTTTGTCTTCAATTATAATGTTGATATTTGACCTATTGAAATAGACCTAGGTATGCCTCTTAAACTTTGGTTTCACCATTATCTGTAATACAAGTACCTAATTTCTTAAGTCAATTGACAATTAATCTATGGTTCTCTAGCCAATCCAATCCTACTAGGACATTATAAGAGGATAGTGGCAATATAATTAAATTTATTGTGTTATGTCTACCATTCAACACAATTGGGAAGATTTTACCCATCTGGTGACCATTCCTTTTGTACCCGTAGCCAACTGAAGCAACCAGGTATTTTTGTATTTTCTAGCCACAAATTTATAGTTTTCTATAAATTTAGGGCTAACATAACTTAGGATGGAACCAATATTAATTTATACATAAACATTTTGGTCAAGGATAGTATTTTCTATTTCCACCATGTTGGATTGGTGCTTTGTTTGATGCTCTTCCAAAACATCACTAATGTGCAAAATGTTTCTAGATACATTGTTGGAAATGGAGGCCTCTTGGACATTCTAAATGTGTTGTACTAGTTTTGTATTGTAGGGACAATTTCATAAAAGGTATGGTTCACCACAACCTGATGCAGGACCAACCCTGCACATACCCAGGATTCCCAACAATCATGCACCTAAAACATCCACTTCCAATTTTTGAACAATTTAACTTCGATATTTGTTAATTTCAACAATTCATGCGGAAACTCTTCAACTTACCCATACACCGGCAATCTCACAACTCACTTTTATATAAAAGTTAATAAACCAATGCGCCCATGATTTCAAATTGACATTGTTTCAACAAATCCTCCATTCTTATCAGCCAATCAAGAATTGCCATCAGATTTGGAAAATAATTGAGTTTGCTACACTGAATAGCAGAGCAGTTTGATTTAACGCATGCACAGGCAAACCCTTCATTTGTATATCGGACCAGCCAGGTGTTGCAGCGTGCAGCATCCCAAAACAGAGAAACGAATACAGTTCCAATCGCTTAATGCAAACCCTTAAAACTATCGATTACCGATACTGCTATAAAACCATAAACCATCGATCAAGCACAGCGCCTTCATAGAAACGCAAAACTATCTATCACCAATAACATCTGTCTGCAATATTTATCGTGTCTTTGCGTCCTACGAACAAACTCAAACATGCATTTACCTGTTATAATTATACCTCAAGCATTTCAATGTACCTGCTAGCGCTCCAGATCTGAGGTACACCGATGCGTAGATCAGAGTCTAACTGTCAAGATCTCGGGACTCGAACTCTTCACATCACCTGTCAAGGCTTTATAACTCCGTCGTTCATCTAATAAATCACGGAAATACCTCGCCACAAGTCACCAGAACAGCTGCAACTTCTCTCTCTCAATAACCACCCCCAGAATTTGACCACTGGATCTTTGCATGCCTACCTTTGACTTTGGTTAATTTTCGTTCTGCATATTCCCATTCCAACGTAAATACACTGCTGGCGCTTGACATAAAGTCTACATGTCCATCCTTAACAGTCTCAATTTTCAACAGCATGCAATCTTTCATTTACACTGGCATTAAACGTTCTCTTTAACAGTTTGATTTATACAGATGTCAACCACCCAGAATCTATTGATGTCGAATCAATTTGCAACTCTTCAAGTGTCGATTCCTCACTATACACTGATGCGATAACTCTTTGAGATCGTCGTTCACTGGAGTGATATGTCACGTGATTATCGTAGAATTAACATCGCTGATGTGATAACTCTCCCCTACTCTGTCACATTCAAATTCCATACAAACTTCGTTACACCGATCCGATAAGACCGATATCAGAATTCACCATGAATTAAATGCCAAGTTGTCATGAACCCAGCAACCTGATCCGTTCAATCGGATCCCGGAAATCGCGTTGCAATACAATGTTACCGATCTTCCAGAGTATCAGAGCGATCAGATGCACTTCAAACTATCTCATATGTTAGTTCATCTTCACTTCAAAGATCCACAAGGTCTTTTCAAATTGTTTTCCCGTGTAAAAGCGTTTCCCAAATTGTTAACGCCGGATTGCAACACATAATTCTCAATTTAAAACACAAATGAAACTCAATTCAGAATGCATCAATCAACATTCCATTTGTCCAGAACAGAGTCTCGTTCTTTCCTCCGCTCCAAAGTTTCAATCCGATCCAAGTTGGGATCGAAAATTGCCAACCTTCAGCGCTAATTTAACACGTCCAACTTCAATCGATCACTGATTTTTTTATGATTTAAATCGAAATCATGTCAAACTATTACGAATTCAACCCAATTCAATTAAATCAAAGTTCAAAACCCATGTGCATCACACAAAATGAATACTCGAATTTTATTCAAAACAGAGTAAAAGACAGGGTATCACCATGCCAATCCTACAAATAATGAAATCTCTATATCTTTGTTTAATCTACACAGTCCTCTAATATGAGCTTTCGCTCCACCTCCTCACACACCAACACTTCACACTCAATCCTAACTAATTTCCTCTATAATGCTTCTGGCTCTCCTCTTTTTTAACACAAAAGAGATTGCATATATACTCACTTAACCATCTCCTCCATATTTGGAGATCTAAAATATATATTTAGAATTCCTACCTTATCCTATTCTAAAAAAACTGGATTACGTGGCTTGATCTCCACGCAGGGAAGACCACTTGCCATTTATCCAATTTCAATTCAGAATCAAGCCACCCTTAACTAATTACATTTAATTGAAATTAATACAAGATTAACAACCAAATATTCCTTCAAACTTGTATTAGCCACAACATGTGACCATTCCATCACATTGCTGGCTAGGTCTACATGCTCCTGCATCAGACTCCCAAAGTTTAAATTAACCATGATCTCCTGATCATGCATTTCTGGTTTGCATCCTCCTGGATCCCATATTTGATTTGATAGTCTGTTCTTGATTACTGTTGTTGTTGTTTGTCCCTCAAGTCTCTGTCCACTATGTGGTAATGCATCACTATCTGCTGTTGTCCTTTTCACATACCTTGCTGCTGTTTTGCTCACTTTAATTTGCAATTCTTCATTCCTTGTTGGCTTCCTCATCAAAAGATTCGACTTATACAAATCTGCTATCTCATCTGGAAGTTCTCTCAAAAGTTTTGTATCATCTTTACTAACTGCGTTGTTCGCAATATTTGTCTTTAATCCTCCTGCACTCTGGCTTTCTTCAAGATCAATGATCTTCAATGACTCAGTGTATCCTTTGAATTCAAAAATTCTTTTGCCATCCTCCTTAGTCTGCATATGACTATGAGTAGTCATTTCTTCAACAGTCTTCAATAACTGTTTGTCTTTCTTCAAGTTAATGTGACCTGCAAACACACAACAACCTTTAGTTTTCAAAATACAATACCTTCCATTTTCTTTTGATGCTTCAAGTACCAATCCTCCATCATAGATCTTTTGGATTCCAGCGGATCCTTCTTGCTGTGACCCCATTTCTCTGAGTCTTTCTTTCTTCAACAAATCAATATGAATTTGCCCAAGTTCCCTGAACTTATTCATCAGCTTGCCATTCCACTTCCGTTGCAATAGCTTCCACTTCACCCTTTTCTTCAGTCTCCATCTGTATCTTCGATCTTCACTTATCTTTCTTTGTACTACCAGACCAATTTCTAGTTCTTCATTCTGCTGCCAGCTTCTATACTTCTGCAATTTAATGCTTTTCTCAAATTCATTATCATGTAGCTGATCATTCCTTCCAAATTTCTGGTTACTTCCACCTTCGTCTTGCTGAGTTAATATTTCTGTCTCTTTTATGCCTTTGAGGACATAACCTCCTTGTTGCTTCTGATCTTTCATCTCACCTTCATATAATTGCTGCTCAATTTCTCTGATTTCAGCATCATATTTATTAATGCTGTCTTCTGCATCTTTTCCTCCATCAGGTTCTGTAAGCTTTGTTTCTCCTTTGGGTTCCTCGAGTAATCTTTCCAAGAATTCTATCTCCTTGTGAAATCTCTCCAGTAGATCATCACAATTTCCATTCTCAGCTTTATTCTTTTCTTGGCAATCCCCCTGAGTTGACCTGTTTTCCACATTATCATATTGCAAGCATCTTTCATTAATTCCATTAAACAAATTCATCGGTTTACCTTTTTGTAGTCCCACTATGGAATTGTCTTTAGACTGCCAGTCTATATCAACCTCATCTGACTGTTTCATACTAAACAGGATTTCATCGATGAACTCCTTCTGTTGCAAATGATCAACACCTTCTTCCTCTAAAAAGGATTCTTCATCATACTTTACCTCAAGAGCTTCATTCTTAGTTGTGACAATTTCAATCGACTGTCCATCATCCTCTGCATATCCTGCAAACATACACAGACTGTAAGAATCAAAATCACAAGGCTTTATTGCCTCATCTGCTTCCTTTGTCAACATATCTTTGAATTGTTTCGAACTTTGCCAGTAGTCCATGAGATCTTCAGCTGACCTCTCATTTTCCTCTTTCCCTAACATCTCACCCTGTTCTGGTCTGCAAATGGAAACTTCCAATTCTACCTCTGCTTCTCTGAGTTTCTCTGATTCCTCTTGAGCACTCAATATCTGCTCAATCTTTTTCAATTCTTTTACTATCTCTGACTTCACTTGCTGATTTCTCCTTTCTCGTAGCCTTGGCCACTTTACTCTTTTCCTCATGATCCAACCACTTTTCCGCAGCATCTTCATCAATACTCCAATCTAGAAATCTATCTCAGCTTTCTCTCGGTCAAACTCTTCTTGACTCATCCTCATGCCATTTGCTTTGGCATCTTCCTTCCTGCTGTGGCTCCCTTGTGAACTTCTGCTATGACTATCTGTAGTCATTTCCTGCTCCTCTCTTTCCATGAGCTCTTCGCACCTCTGCATCAAGTCTCTGCAACAGTAAGTCCTCCTTACTGCAATCTTACCTCACTAAGCTCTCCTCACTCAGTCTTTTGGTAAGCACGATCCACTATCTGGAATCTTCTCCTGAGCACACCTTTGCTCCCTCTAGGCTTCTGCAATCTCTCACTCTCTTTCCAGAACACTTCAATTGTCTTTTTTGTCCAACCTCTTGTTGGATTCTTCAAGTTCACTGCCACTTCTGCTTTTAAGAACACATCTGGTTCTTCTTTCACAGCTTCTCTTGATTTATTGTGTTGCAGTCTTCACTCCTTCTAATGTTGTCACCGTGTTTTGAATGGATTTCCTCACTGCTTCATTCAGAAAACAAACTTATACAATTTCAACAAAGCCAAGCTCTGATACCAAAAATTTGATGCAGGACCAACCCTGCACATACCCAGGATTCCCAACAATCATGTACCTAAAACATCCACTTCCAATTTTTGAACAATTTAACTTCGATATTTGTTAATTTCAACAATTCATGCGGAAACTCTTCAACTTACCCATACACCGGCAATCTCACAACTCACTTTTATATAAAAGTTAATAAACCAATGCGCCCATGATTTCAACTTGACATTGTTTCAACAAATCCTCCATTCTTATCAGCCAGTCAAGAATTGCCATCAGATTTGGAAAATAATTGAGTTTGCTCCGAATTTTTCCTGTTAAGTCCCTTTTTAGGTTTAGTTTGTTTGGACCCAATCTGGGTCTGTATTTTCAACTTCTAGGACTTATTGTTATTCTTTTTAAAGCTACGATTCTATCCTCCCTTGCCACCTTGCTTAAATTGCCCACATTTTCCTCCCTTACCACTTTCCATTGCTCAGTCTTTCCTTTTATAATCTAGGACTTCGAGTATTTATTTTATGTTTGGCTTGCTGGTAGAAAATTCTTTCTTTTTGAATAACTTCATCCATAGTCTTGGGATTATCATATTTAATCTACTTCTTGAAGGAGAGCAGACGACAACTTATGAACCACTAAATTTTTAGTTTTTCTTTTTTTTTATGTAAGGCACATAACATAAAAAATGTATAAATTTAGTTATCAATTCATCCATAGACATTTGTCCTAGCTTCAAATCATGAATTTTTTTTTTTTTCCTTGTCATCAAAATATCATTATGTTTGCTAGTTGTCCTTGAAATTTTTTTGGAACTCCTCTTAGTTAACCTCTTTTCCATCCAATTTATGAACTGGTCAAACTTCTTCCCACCACAGGGACTCTTTTCCCTATAACCAGTATGTGGTTAACTTATCATTTAACTTGGTGGAATAGTCATACACATCAAAATACCAATTAATGTTCCACAACCAAGATTCTGCTAATTTTCGGCCTGGAGTATGCCGTAAAACTGCTTCTGCTTGGCTAAGAGCTCGTCTTCCTCGGACGTAAGGAAACAGGTTAACGGCCCAAGACCCAGAGGCATCTGGCAGGAGTGATGAGCCTGCTCCCTTACGGACCACCAGCGGGTTATTTCAGGTGGCGTGGTTTTCCTATCTAACTGTGATGAGTCAAACCGACATTCGCGGATAGCAGCCAGAGATGGCTGTCCTCACTGTTGGTTTTGACACCTGAGTTGATAGGTTTTTCCACCTAGGTGAAAAAAAAAAAAAAGATTCTGCTAATTCCTCAGATACCTCATCATATATTGGGGATTTTTTCCAAATTCCACATGCAAATATACCTTGAGTTTCTTTCCAATCCTAATATGAATTATGGATGGGCTATCCTCCTCCTCCTCTTCCTTTTTTTCCTTTTTGGCTCACGGTGTCTTCTTCCATTGGCTTTCATTTATAGGTTTCTTCCTTCCATTTATAGATTTCTTCGTTGTTTTTTCCTTCTTTAATTTCATCCATTAATTTCATACATAGTTTTGGAATTGGATTTATATGTCAAATTCTTAACTATCTGCTCCTTCTCTGCACTATGTTTTGATAAATGTTCATGAGCGGCACGAAGGTTTAATATTTCAGTTTGCAAGTATTTCATCATGTTTAACATCCCGCATAAACTTCTTATTATTTCATAATTATGCAAATGGATTTTTTTTTTTTAACAAAAACATTTGCAACTAAGAATCTCACAGAGATAAAATGGATTCCGGCTCAGGAAAAAGCCAAGAAATGATCAACGCTTATATGCATTTTTTTAGGCTGCATTCGAAATGGAGTAATAGGATTTAATTTACATATTTTTTCCACCATTACTCATTCAACCAATGTCAACAGTTACCATGTTTCCAAGTCATGCTTTTGCTCCTCGCCTCTGATGTGTGTGTCTCCTCGTCACATGGAAAATAACATAGTTCGATTTGTTTTAAATTAAAAGGTGGGTCCTTTGGACGCTCCTCAAACGACCATATCTTTTAAGTGGACTTTCCATGATACATAGTAAATTGGTCTCGACTTTGGTGGCACGGTAATTAATTAACTCCGAATATTTCTAGCATTAATCCTACCTCATGTGAAACTGTGTTATCGTAGAGGAATTCATATAGGTTTCAATTCCCTATATGGATTTCACAATCTATCAAGGGTTTCCATAAAAAATCATTGATAAGGTTCTTATGTTATATTAAACGTCATCTCCGCTTCACCGAACTTTTAACTTAAACCAAATTTAATATTATGAAATATCTAGAACTCGTTAGACTATTATGCAATATAGAATCCTCCGTGGAAGCACGTTGGAGGTTTTGCCATCGAATATTATGCTTATTATGCGTCCTACCACCAATGGTCCACTGAGAAGGATTGGGTTAAGTTGCAGTGACTACTAACCCCTCCCTCTCCATCACACCGATACCATTTGCTTTTCTCCATCATTCAAAAAGGAGCTATGCAACCTATGCCTTTCTTTGTTATGTTCTTTAATGTTTCTCGACTTGATGATGGTAATTCCTTAATTCTTTGTTATAGCTTTCTAATGTATTTTTTGTGGTGGAAACATTCATTGAGCTTCTCTATGAGATGATTTCACTCGCTATTTCACTAAAGTATTTGCCAATATTATTTTCAATAGTGAATTTTACAACTAGATTTATGGTGTTGCTTTTTTTTTGCAATTATAATACTTATGTTTCACATTTGGACATTATTTTTTCATATACTTCTCTCCCAAGTGAGTGACATTATTTTTTCATATACTTCTCTCCCAAGTGAGTATAGTGGAAAAAGGGTAATTCCAAAGCTAAGTTCCTTGGGTCTCAAATGACAAGAACTATTTGCAGCCACACATGTAACAAGTAACAATTCTTCTGGCTAACCCTAAGTTGCCTTTTCCCTTTTTCTTTTCTATTTGCAAGTCTCGTTGGCTTCAAAATTTTACTATGGATTGAAGAATCAATGGTGGAATCTCATGCTTACTAGAACATTTGAGCTTCTTCCTCAGATTTATTTTATCTGATTTCATTTATGTTAAGGGTTTATAAATTTTCATGTCCCTTTTCACAAGAAAAAAGAAAAAAAGAAAATTTAGGGTTTTAATGTTACTCCTTGCCTTTGCGGGTTCGACTTTCTCTTTTGTAACCCCTAGGTGGAGTTTTATTCTAAAGGTTTTCTCATCCATGGAGTGTGTGCTAAACTTACAATGCATCATGTTCTTATGTATGCTTTTTGTTTTTGCTCCAGGGTACTCGACCATGAGACGAAGACCCTTTTCTGGAGTTTCCTGACTTAGGGTTTCATATCATCATTTAAAAAAAAAACTTGTTCAACAAGGCCACTATTCAGCTAAGCTCTTAAATAAATTTTGGTCAAATATTATGAGTACCTTGTGTCCTGTATCATTTGAGGATTATGGCAAGTCGACCTTGGTAACCTTATTTTCTAAGAGGGTTTGTATAAGAAATTTCCTTTGAATTTTTATTTTGTTTTTCCACATCCTACCGTAGTTGCAATATTTATTTATATTATTTGTGTAAGCAGCATTCGACCCAATCTCTTGCCATTGTCCTTATTTCAAGATAGAAATTCTTAAAAATTAGATGTATACCGTCTTTCTTTAAGGATACTACCTAGAGATTTTGTAAATACATATGTTTATATTATATGTACTTATGCTCTTATACAGAAACATTTTTGTTGGGCCTCCAACTTTTCATGATTTTGTTGATGAAACCATCCATTTTCGCATCATTGCATTCACCCGTTGTCAGCATTTTTAACCATATTTATCCATAAAAGCACCAAATTCCCACATACATGTTTACATGGTTTATTATTATGATTTCCATTATTTTTAATGAATTAAGAAGAACTTTTCTTGGTTTTACTAGTGACCATTTGGCCAGTTCAAGATTATGCAACTCAAGTCAATTTCTATAGCTATCTCCATGTTTAGGGTAGTAGCACCACTCTAGAAGGAAATCCAACACATGGAATTGGTTCCTAGAAGCTCCAATATGGATTTGTGTTGGTCAAAGTCTACCCATATTATATGTGTGAATCTCCAGCAAGAAATCAAAGGAAAAATTTAACAGTTTTGTCCAGCGAACTTCAAATTTATTTTATGAGACAATGAAAATGAATTTTGGAAAACGAAAACATGCATCTTTTCAACACAAGCCCACTTCGCTTCTTGATAAGCATTTTCCTCAAATTTGTTACTACTTGAGATATTTTTGGGGTTCTTTGGAGCCATATTTTGTAGATTGCGTGAGCATATGGTTCGGTAATTTCGCAGTCAACAACCAATCACCAAAAATATTGAAATGAGTTGTTCTTTAGAAAATTTGTGGCAAGGATATAAGTGTGATCAGATATGGTCTAATCTTTGATCCTAAAAACCTTCAAAATATATTTGATTTTATTTACTGAGATCTCATGGCCAAAATTCATGCAATGAAATTCTAAGTTTCGCGCCGCTTCAAAGCTCTATAAATTGTAGTTCTTGTCGTTGATCAGATGTCAAGGATGAATAGTAATTTGTGATTTTTTCCGTTGATTGAAGAAGAATACTATGTTTTTTTTAATGAATGTAATCTTTGTTATGCCACAATTTTGAATTTGATTGGTGATTCCTGTCTTGTGATATGATTTTTTAAGCATCGCACACTCACCAAGAGATCCCCATGAGGATGTCTGAGAGAAAATATAGTTGTATTTTATTCTCTCTTCTTTCTTTTTTTTAGTTTCTTATGCTCTACAATTAGATCAGAATTTTCTTAATTCAATTGTTCAATTTATTTAGATGTTTCGTTTCATCAATGCTCTGTTTTTAAACTAAGATTTCACTCATTTCTCCTTGTTTCATTACAAGTCAAGTGTTTTATAATAAACCAAAAACACCAAAATATTTACCTCAAATTGTATTTTAATCTTATGTGTCAGATTCATGTGTGATAGGATATGATTATCTCTAGTTTAGAGTGCACACATTAGTATTCTTTTTGAGGTTTCCAGAATTATTATTATTGCATTGCTCTTTGTTTGCTATACTCTAGAATAATTTTTTATTTCAAACTCTTGTAGTCTTTAGATCAACTTTAATTTCATGAATTGATATACTTAGTTTTCTTTCCAAGTTGATTGGATTAAATTTCTCTTCAAAACAAAATAGAATAATCTTGCTTTTCAAGTTCATAGAATAATATTGTCTCTCATGTTCACTAGAATATATATTTCCATTGTTAGAATAGATTTTGGAGTCCTTTCTATAAAATAAATTTTATGTGAATTAATTTCCAACTCTTGAGTTTGAATTAAAAAGAAAAAAAACATGTGCAATTAGTCATAGATAGATTTTCATTACATTTTTACATATTTCTGATTTTCCTTTTTTTCTTTGAATTTAAAGTAGATATTCTAGCACATATAGTGCGCGTATACTTCACAAGTTCACGGAACCGTGGGTTTGACAATTAATGACAAGTAATTTAGTAGTCAATTAAATTACCCAACAATTTCCCTACAATTATTTTATGTGTCCAACTTTCATGCTAGCGATACTATTTAAAATATAGCAAAGAGCACAATTTTATGCTTGCTACTACAATTTATCTTTATGTATGTCAAAATATTTCTTTTTCCTTCAATTGCAGAGATTATTTCCTGAAGGGTTATTGATAGTAAAGTTAGTAAAGATATATTGTAAATTTTTTTCCAGTAGTTATTATATTGTTCTCCTCTATCAATTTCTATACTTTTATCTGTCTCTTCTTATTATTTGTATATTTATACACATCTTTGCATACAACAAATATATATATATATATATATATATATATATATATATATATATATATATATATATATATATATATATATATATATATATATATATATATATATATAGATATATATATATATATATATATATATATATATATATATATATATATATATATATATATATATATTTACATGTTACCTTATGTTATGGCATATTAGTCTAGAAGACCTGGTAGGACCTATCATGGGACCTTCCATTTCTTTATGAGACTTAACAAAATAGGGTCAATGATTGTTACCTACTTGGGTAGGTGGACATTCAACTTGTTTACCATCTTCCTGTGGTAGCTAACCTGGATTCGATCATTATTATTTAGCCTTCAAATATGTATAGTTTACTATGTACATACATATTTTGTTTAAATAGTTTTTATAACTACACCACTCTCTTTGTTTATACTAATGATCTAGAAACCATACTGGTAGGGTTAGTTAAAAGCTTTAACGACTTTTTTTATAAAGAAAAATGTTACCTGCATCCACATTTTTCCAAAACCTGTATTATAATCATTTACCTTATCCACCATAAACACTCTCTAGGCTTACAAATAATGCTTGACCTATTATAAGTTAGGATTTCACAATCATATAACATTCATAGAACTATAGATTACACAGTTACATTTTCAAAATAAATACACAGATACCAATTCAAATATCCACTCTATTTTCTCAACCATATTTACTAAAAAATAATTTAAACTGATCACTACACTTATCTAATCTCTTTCTAGGAATGTGTAAAGGGCTTTCATGGCCCTACCAACCATAAGATGGCTTTCACAACTAGCTATCCCCTAACTCCACTCAACTCTATCAAAGAAACAATCCAAGAATTTTTCAAAGTATTTTTTACTGAACCCTTATATTAAAATCGTTCTTTATTTCCCTCGGGTTCAAACCAGTCTTTCTCTCCTACTGCTTACACTTAAGAATGACCATATTTCTCTTGCACAATATTCTTATGTACAACTAGTTCTATGGCATTTATCTCTAACCGTGCTTTTTTTTCTTCAAGTTTTTCCTTGCCTTTTCAGCTGAATTATGGAAAAATGATATTTGTTTGCTTTTTTATCTTCTACATGTTGATGTTTACTATAGATTCAAACTACTTATGTGATATGGTAAAACAAAAGACATGAATCTACTCTACTCATCAATGGAAAACATAATTGATCGATGAAAACAATAAGCAGAAAAGGAAGAATTTCAATCACACATAACACAATATCTTTTTGGGGAAAGAAACTGTTCAAAACATTGACTATATATATTGCATTAATGAGAAGACTTGAGAAGAAAATACAATGTTTTTTTTAACCCGAACAATCCCTGCATAAGCACAATCTATTTCTTGGATTCACAAACCATTTTAAGCCATCACTTAGCCAATTCTGCTACCTGCCAAGCCCCTACTTCCTTGCAAAATTTCTGAGAGAATCAACCCATATTTAATTGGGAAATTCCCCACTTATAACTATGTAATCCATCCATAGGTATTCTACTGATTTCATGCACCATCTATACAACTTAGAAAATTATACAATTGATAGTACACTATCCCTGAACTCTAATATCAACAGGGTCTTCCTCTGAACTAACGTGCATGAGTTATTTATGAGTAAATTATTAGTTAACTGGTGGAATAGTGAAGTTGCACTGAAGTTGATCCCCACTACTAGACCTCCTACTAGTTCCTCCAACTGTTTGAACTATTTTAACTAACTTTAACTCAGTTAAACTGAGTTAATTATTTACAATTCAAAAGAACTCAACCTAGACCCCTAAAATTTAGGAATCACTCTACATGACTCTAGATAGACTTCCAACTCGAATTTACTAAGCCAAATAAGTAAAATTAACTTAGTTAACTATTACAAGCTGTTATGAGAATACAATTTTGATATAATTCCCAATTTAATTCAAGGAAAAATTAAATTAGGATTTCTTGTTGCTATTTTTAACACTCCCTCCCAATAAAAAAGGTATTATCTGCTACCCCAATCCTGTCTCTATGAAACTCGAATTTTCATCTAGAAAATTCCTTTGTTAAAATATCTTCATCCTCCTCCTCTGTGGGAATGTACTCCAGCAACATGATTCTCCTTTGCACACAATCTTAAATATGGTGATACTCGACGTCAATATGCTTGGACCAATAGTGAAAAATTGGATTATTAGAGAGTTTTATGCAACTGTGATTGTCACAGTAAATTTGTTGGATCCATTTGTTGACCAAACAAACCAACCAGAATCTTCCTCATCCACATAGCCTCATAAGTTTCTTAACTAGCAATCAGGTACTCTGCTTCTATTGAACTGAGTGCAAATAATCTTTTCTTCCTGTTGTACCAAAAAATAACTACTAACCCAATACTAAAGATCCCACTTGATGCTATCTTCCTATCAAGTGGATTCCCTTTCCAATCTGCATTGGTGAGGCCTTGAAGCTTCACTCCCTCTATCCATCTGTACCAAAAACCAAATTGAGGGTGCCTCTGAGGTATCTCAACACATGTTTGGCTACATTCCAATATAGTTTGGTCAGCTAAACCTTAGCTTGACTAATTTGGTTAAGTGCATAGCAAATATTTGGTCATGTGTTCACCAAATACATGAGAGAACCCATAAGCTATCTATAAATAATAGCCTCCACTACTTCATTGGAAGTAGCATCCTCCTTCCTTCAGTTACCAGCTAGAGGAGTCTCCATGGGTTTACAACTCTCCATGTGGAACTTCTTCAGTATCTCATTGGCATACTTTCCCTGAGAGGCAAATAGTTCCTCGTCTCTTTTCCATACTTCCATCCTTGGAAACTAGTGCATGAGCCTTGAGTCCTTCATTTCGAACTCTCTTGCAAGAACCTCTTTGCAAGACTTCATCAACTTATCATCACTTGTCATAATAAAATATTCATCATATAGAACAATATTCAACAATTTACCTTCAACCATAGTATGGTAAAGGTTCACATTTACTTCACTTTTGGTGAAGCCAAACCTGGTGAAATAGTTATCGATCATAGTGTACCAAGCACGGGGTGCTTGTTTCAATCCATATAGTGATCACTTGAGTCTGCACACAAGCAACTCTCTGTTGAAGGTCTCAAATCCTTCAGGTTGCTCAATATACACCTCTTACTCAATCATGTCATTGCAGAATATTGTCTTTACATCCATATGATGTATCTTCCATCACATTTGCGCTAACAATGCTATAATGGATTTGATTGATGAGTACCTTGCTATAGGAGAAAATGTCTCATCGTAATCAATGCCCTCCACCTAAGAGAACCCTCTCGCCACAAACCTAGCCTAGGGTTTTTCCACACTACCATAACTTTCTTTCTTTACCTTGTAAACCCATATGGAATTCACCACTTACTTGTCTTCCGGTCTTGGGACCACTTCCCAAACACTATTCGTGATAATAGATTCATACTTCTCAACCATTGCATCAACCAAAACTAGTTGTTGTACTGCTTCCTCAAAAGATCATGGCTCAATCTCTACACTCTCACTCATCAGAGCCATGTAGCAAGTGTACCTCTTTGGTGACCTCCTCTGCTTGTGCTATGATGTGGATGCTCCCACATTTTTTCTAGCATCATGCAATAACTTATCAACCTCTCTGGTGTGATTTCTCCCATCTATGGAAGACTCTCCATGAGTGGGTGTTTCCACTCCATGCTCCTTTGTATGTGGTTGTTCCACATCATCATGAGGTTCCTCCTTTGGAGCTAAAAGCTCCTCAAAAACATGTAGTTGAAGCTCCCTTCAAGGGAACATCTAATGGAATTTTGTTCATCAAACTTCACATCTCTGCAAACCATTGTCATCTTGTTGGTTGCTAGGTACACCAGATAATTGTGAGGTGTATCAGTGTACCCAAAAAATATGCCCAACTCAATCGTTGGCTCTAAATGTTTCCATTCATATTTGGTAACATGGAAGTAGAATAATGAACCAAATATCTTGAAGTGTGCCACACGTTTCTTCCCTAAAAACAACTCTTAAAGTGTACTCATCCCAATAATTCGATGAAAGATTTTGTTTTGCAAATAAACAGTTGTGTTACATGCTTCAGCCCAAGTGTAATGGTAGGTCGGGATCATGCAACAATGTCTATGCCTCTCCCACAATACTTAGGTTCTTCCTTTCATCCACCTCATTATGTTTTGGGTTATGAGGTGTTATCAACTCTCATTGAATGCTTTCTGATGCACAAAAGTTTTTTAACTCATTCGGCACATACTCTCCACTGTTATCGCTTCTACGGGCTTTAACTTTCCTACCAGTATCTTTCTCAACAAGTGCTTTAAATTCACAAAACTTAGTGAATGTTTGATATTTCTTCTTCATGAAGAAAATCCAACACTTACGAGAAAAATAATCAACAAATATTACATAATACTTGTCCTTGGTTGTGGATGTTGTTGAGAATGGTACAAACAAAACTGAGTGAACTCGATCAAGGATCGCCTATGCTCGAATGTATTTTTCACGAAAGGAATCTTTGGTGTACTTCCCCAATGTACACCCTTTTCATGTGTCTCTCTACTCTATTCTACCCTTGAAAATCCTTGTAGCAATTTGCTACAAGATCTTCAAAGCATCATGATGCAAGTGACCTAATCTCCTGTGCCACAACTCAGCGATGTCTCGGCTCTGCACCTTCTCTGCTTTAGTGCTAAAATAAGTGCAATATTCTACCTCCAGTTTATAGAGGCTATTCACTTGAACCACTATATGATTCACCTATCCTATGGCTATGTGACGAAGGAACATCTTTCCCTTAGTAAATATCAGATCATAACCTCTATCCTACATCATGGCAAAAAAAACAAGTTCTTCTTCAAACCCATAACATAAATAACATCTCACAAAGTGAGGGGAGAATCAAATTCCCTCTGAAAGGTAATTGTGCCAATGACAATTGTGTTATACCTCCCATCATCACCCATCTTGATATGCATATGGATATCCTTCTCATCCAAGTTACTGAAGAGATCTCTGTTATGGCTAATATGGAATGAAGTTCCACTATCTAGGTACCACACATTATCGATCATCTATGAAGTTCGAATTGAGAAGAAACAACTTCACTTGCTACTCCTCCTGAGGGCTTCTTATTGACCTTCTTATGCAAAAACTTTATGGCAAAGTGTCCCAACTCGTGACAATGAAAACACTAGATTTCAACATGTCCTTCTTGCCACCTTGAAAAGAATCTAATTTGGAATGGGGTGACTTCCCCTTCCATTTCTTTGCCTTAATAGCTAAGGCACAAGTATCCTCATCATAATGCTTTGATGAGGATCCATCTCTAGTGTTCCGCTGAATCTCTTCGTGTACCAAGTCGGACCATAATCACTCCTAATTTAATAGATTCTCCCTCCCATTAAGTGAGTCTTGGTAATTGTGCCAACTCTTGGAAAGTCCTAAAAGTTCTAGGATCACCATATCATCTTCTGAAATAGTAATCCTGACACTTCCAAGCTCATCCTAACATTGGGTGAACTTGGTCAAGTACTTCGGAATTGAGTCGCCCTTCTCCATCATGATCTTTCTAAGCTTGTCCTTTAGTTACAACTTCTTGTAGTCACTTCTATTTTGAAACAAGTTCATCAATTCCTTCCACATTACAAATGGATTTTCCTTGACATTGAGATTCAAGACAATATGATCTCGAACTCCTTCTATGATAATCCTTCTTGCCTTGGCCACAAACTTTCTCCATTCAACAAGATCTTTAGCATCAGATGTTGGAGCCTTTGTAATACCATGATCTATGAATTCCTTCAGCCCGTTATCTTCCAACAATGCCTCGATCATGTCTTTCCAAGCTATGTAACTTGAAATGACCTCCAGGGCATACTCAAATCTCAAACCGTAGAATGACATCCTACTGACCTGAAGTATGAAACTGTAAATTCGATTTCACCTGCACAACAAACTCATATTCTCCTCTTCTATAATGTATTTAGCTCTGATACCATGTATACTTTTATTGTAGATATGTTAAAACAAAAGACATAAAATTACTCGACTCATAAGCAGAAACCAAAATCTATCGATGAAAACACTAAGGAGAAAACGAATAATTTCAATCACACATAACACAATATTTTTCTGGATAAAGAAAAACCCCAACTATCTATATTGCATTAACCATAATATATGAGAATAAAATAAAATGAATGTTTAACTTGAATAATCCCTACATAAATACAATCTATCTCTCTGTCTCACAAACTAACTTAAGCCAACACTTAGACAATTTTTCTGCCTACCAATCCCCTACTTCCATGCGCAATCCATCCATAGTCCTTCTACTAATTGCATGCACCATTTTTACAACGCGGAAAATTATATAACCAATAGTACACTATACCTGAACTCTAATATCAACTGTGTCTTCCTCCGAACTAACATGCATGAGTTATTTATGAGTGAATTATTAGTTAACTGGTGAGCAGTGAAGCAGCACTGAAGTTGATGGCCACTACTAGACCTCCTATTAGTTCCTCCAACTGTTTGAACTATCATAACTGACTTTAACTTAGTTAGACTGAATTAATTAGTTACAACTCAAAAGAACTCAACGTAGACCCCTAAAATTTAAGAATTACTCTACACGACTCTAGATAGATTTCCAACTCGAATTTACTGAGACAGCTAAGTCAAATTCACTTACTTAACTATTACAAGTTGCTATGAGAATAAAATTTCAATTTAATTCCTAATTTAATTAAAGGACAAATTAAATTAGGATTTCTTGTTGCTATTTTTAACACTTCCCCCTTCTTGGCCACAAGTAATTCCAACTAATTTCATGGCAGTTAGGAGTTAAGTTCCACATGACAACCCTTAACACATTACCAAGAATGTTAACAACACAAAATATTTTATTTTTTTATAAATAAGAAGTAAATATTTACGTAAGTAATTCATCTCTAGATTTTTTAACTTTTCTTGTCATAATTAAATAATAAAAGTCATGAATGATTATCTAGGGGTGCTACAATTAGGTTTTTCCTTTTTAATAATGCCTTTCGTATTTGAATGTAAATATAGCTAAAGACTTCGCTGACGTTAGTTCATACTACTTTGTAAAATAGTTTGTTGCATGATCAATTGAAAATCACGTTCTTGATGCGAAAATTCCTAGTGAAAAATATCATGATATGTAGATTTTTTTGTAACTTTGTTTGGTTGATTTTTCCCACAGAATGATGTCAGGAAACTCATGTTTTTTTTATATATTTATCTGTGAATATGACAAAGGGCCTATAGTATTTACAAGGAGCAATTTTCACGACAAGAAAAAAGGTCATTGGTGAGGGTCATTCCTGTGATGGACCTCTAAGGTCCATTATCAATGTCGCATATGGTGATGGTCTTTAAAAAAGCATTGTTGTAAGTGTATATATTGATGGTCCTTTAAAGTTTTTCATCAAAGCCATTTTCAATGACACTTTTGGTGAGGGTCGTTAAAGGCCCGTCACTAATTCTCTCTTTGGTGACACTTTTGGTGAGGGTCGTTAAAGGCCCATCACTAATTCTCTCTTTTGTGACACTTCTAGTGATGATCTTTTATTGACCCTCACCAATGCTCTTTTTCGTTACTTTTGGTGATGGTCAAAAAATGTTCATCATCATTGATCATTCCAATGAGTTTTTGATGATGCTTCATGCCTGTGATGGACCTTTAAGGTCCATCACCAATGTCACATATGGTCATGGTATTTAAAAAAATGTTGTTGTAAGTGTATATAGTGATGGTCCCTTAACTTTTTTCACCAAAGCCATTTTCAATGACACTTTTGGTGAGGGTTGCTAAAGGCTCATCACTAATTATCTCTTTCGTGACACTTTTGGTGAGGGTCATTAAAGGCTCATCACTAATTCTCTCTTTGGTGACACTTCTAGTGACTATTTTTTACTGAACCTCACCAATGCTCCTTTTGGTTACTTTTGGTGACGGTCAAAAAATGTTCATCGTCATTGATCATTCCAATGTGTTTTTTATGACGCTACGTTCATGTTACTATATTTTTTGTCAAAAGATAATGATTTAAGACTATTGTTGTGAAGTATTTTTCATTATGTGTCCAACGTCATAATGGTTATAGTCAGTCAATTTGTTAATAAGTAGTTAGTGTGTATCATTTCCCTCAAGTCATAAGCATATAGTTTTCCTATGAGTCAACACATGATTAATCTCTATTAGGTTTATTATCTAGAAAATTTCCTTTAAATAAAGTTCCACTAGTGTGTGTAGGAACTATATTATTTAATACATAATCAAGCTCTATCAATTCTATAACGAGAGAGACCAAGCACTCCTCAACACTCATGGAACACCTTAACATGCTTTGGAACAATGCAATAACATTCCTTAGCACTTCGCATGTCTTCAAGCATCTTTGTACCTAGAACATATTTCCATGAGTAGGACACCTAAGAACATGTTGGCATGCCCTAGCATAGCATAGCACTCCCCTATCATGTGGTGGCATGACCTATAGTCCCTATCATGCCCTGGAACACATTGGCATAATATTGCATTGACAAACATTATCACTTGGCACACATTGGCACTTGGCATGTATTGGAACATATTATTAGTGTGCCTAGCATGCCCCTTTTGAAAAATATAAAGTCTTGACATATTAACCCTCTTATGTGTTCATTTCCTTACATTTTAGCTTGGGTATTCTTTTTTTTTCCTTGAAACTCCTTGGCGCATATTGGCATACTCTGGCACCCTGCACATCCTAGCATTTCTTAGCACTTGGCATGCCTTGGCACTATTTGGCACATGCTAGCACACCCTATAACTACCTAGCACACTTTAGTACTTCTTGACATGGCCTAATATTTCCTAGCTTGCATTACCCATGCTTAGCATACCTTGCCACTCCCTCCTTGGCATGACAACTAGCACTGATTCACACTCCTTGACACACTCCCAGCTAACATATCCTTGCAAGCGTTGGCACATCCTGGGCGCATGCTGTCCTAACACTCTAACATTCCCTAGCACTGCCAAGAATGCCTTGTCACTCCTCCTTAACACACTTTGAACTCACTGACATTCCCTATCATACACTCTTATTCATTCATTTCCATGCATTATAATTTAGTTCTCCCTTATGTTTCCCTAGCACTCCCTAACACTCCTTGGCACACATTGCCACACCTAACACTTGGAACATATTGGCATGCTTTCCTGATACTCTATCATGCCTTGGCACTGCCTAGCATACCTTGTCATTCCCTCCTTACCACACCTAGAACTTTCTAACACTCCCTTTCACACACTCTTATTCATTCGTTTCCATGAAATTGAAACTAACTCTCCCTTGTGTTTCCCTGGCACTCCCCAGCATCTGTTGGTGCCACACCCTAGTACCTAACACATATTAACACTTGGCATGTCTTGGCATGACTAACATGCCTTGAAAATCTCTAAGATGTGTTAGAACTTCATGGAATTCCCTACACACCTTGGCACTCCCTAGTTGTCATGCCCTCATAAATAGCCTTACTTTTTTGTGACTTGGGAACCCAACCAAGTCATTGAAAAAATAATGTTGTGCCTAGCCCAAAGTCTCCCTTTATCTAAAATTACTTTGTCCATCCCCTTATCGCAATTGTAGGCTTGCCTCTTGCAATTCCTATTATAAAATTCTCCTAACATACTTCATCCTTGGGACACCTGGAGGTCACTAACACTCCCTGACAAACACTCTTATTCGTTTGTTTCCATGCACTTTGACCTAATTCTCCCCTATGATTCCCTGACACTCCCAAAAACTCCTCAACATGCATTGAAATTGTCTGCCATGTGTTAAGACACCTTTCCGTTCCTTCTCACACCCAAGCACTCCTTATCTATCATGCCCTCACAACTACCCTTATTTTTTTTAGACCTGGGAACTGAACCTAGTCTTGCTTCAACTACAACAACTTGGTTAAGTTACAAGTACTACAACTAGACTATGGCTTGTTTACCTAAGAATGTCCTATAAATAATCTTAGGCTACTCATGTCCAATCCTAACTCATCCCACTTAACAAGTTACCAAGTCAAGGCTCATGTCTAACCATGGCCATAAAAACAACTAAGCAACATAGTTTACATCTTGACATGCCATGACACCTGGCATGTCTAACAATGCCTTGGCACTATGTGGCACATGTTAACATCCCCTACATTCCTTAGCATTCTTTGGTACTCCCTAGAAAACCATACCACTCCCTGACATGCCCTCGCACTCTAAGATGCCTTGACACTACCTATCATATGTTGTCACTCCTCCTTAGCACAACTAAAACTAGTTGACACTCCCTGTCACACACTCTTATTCATTCATTTCCATGCATTTCAAACTAGTGCTCACTTGCATTTCATTGGCACTCCATAACACTCCTTGGCATGTATTGGCACACCCTAGCACCTGACACATCTTGGTGTGTTTCCCTAGCCTCTAGCATGCCTTAACAATGCCTAACATACCTTATCACTCCCTCCTTAGCACACCTAGAATTCACTAACACTTCTTGTCACAAACTCTTAATCATTCATTTGCATGCATTATTTTGACCTAGTTCTCCCTTGTGTTTCCCTAACACTCCATAGCACGTGTTGGCACACCCTGGAACCTGGCACATCTTGGCCACATACTGCTCTGGCACACTAGCATGACTTAGCGTTGCCTAGCATACCATGGCACTCCCTCCTTAGCACACATGGAACTCACTGACACTCCTTGTCACACACTCTTATTCATTCATTTCCATGCATTTTGACCTAGTTCTCCCTTGTGTTTCCCTGACACTTCCTAACACACAACACATATTGGTATGCTTCCCTAACACTCTAGCATGCCTTAGAACTTTTGAACATATCTTGTCACTCCCTCTATAGCACATCTAGAAATCATTGACAGTTCATTTCCATCAATTTGAAACTAGTTATGCCTTGTGTTTCCCTGACACCTGGTCCTAACACTCCCTAGCATGTGTTCGCACCACACCCTGGCACTTGACACATCCTGGAAAGCCTTAGCACTTGGCACGTGTTGACATGCCTAACATGCCTTGGAACTATCTAGAATGTGTTATTACTTCCTAGCATTCCCTCACATACCTTAGCAATTTTTTTCCATGCCCTCATAAATAACCTTACTTTTTTTGCGGCTTGGGAACCCAACCAAGGCATTGGAAAAACATTGTTGTGCCCAACCCAAAGTCTCCCTTTGTTCGAAATTACTTTTTCTATCCCATTATTGCAACCATATGATTACGTCCTCCATGTCCTATTATGAACATCTCCTAATACACTTCATCCTTGGGACACCTAGAATTCACTGACACTCCTTGGCACACACTCGTATTCATTCACTTCCATGCTTTTTGACCTAGTTCTCCCTTGTGATTCCCTTGCACTCCCTAACACTCCTTAGATTGAAAATATCTGGCATGTGTTAGCATTCCTTTTCATTCCTTGGGATGCCTTTTCATTCATTAGCATGCCCTGACACTCATTAGTTGTCATGCCCTCACAACTACCCTTACCTTTTTTGGGACTTGGGAACCCATCCAAGTCCTTCCTTGACTACAAAAACTTGACCAAGTTACAGATACTACAACTAGACTATGTCTTGTTCACTTAAGAACTGACTATAACTCATCTTAGGCTACTCATGTCCAATTTCAACTTATCCCACTTAACAAGTTACAAGTTACCAAGTCAAGTTTCACATCATTATCCAACATTTGCAACTATTAGTTTTCACTTCTATCTCATCAGGGAAGTTGTTTTCATCAATGAATGGTTACACAAAAGGACCATATGAGCCAATCGTTCATGTCATCGATGTGGTGCCCACATGAAAATGAATGTTAAATGGTTTATCATAGCCAGACACTCTATAATGGGTTTCATAGATACCCAAATTATAACAATAACTTCCATTCTATTGTCAAAGCCTATAAGTAGTGGAAGAATTACATTTTGCCAAAGTAAATGGCCATCTACACCATCTGTAGGCTTTTTCCTACTCTAGGTAATCCTTGGGAGTTAGTGCCCATGCATTGTATGTCATTCTTTTCATCAGTCGAGCATGGTAATGAATGTGTTTTTGTTGTTTTTGATTGCTTCCTTAGGATGGGAATATTGACACCCTGTAAGAAGAGTGTCACAACAAAACCCACTCATAAGCTCTTCTTCGAGCATATTTTGGTTCATTTTAGGTTTCCAAAGACCATATTTCATGATAGCGATAGTTGGTTCCACAGTATTTTCTGGTTTAATCCTTGGTTCATGATAGACATCAAGCTTGACCAAATCCATTACCTTCCATCCCTAGATCGATAAATAAAAGGTAGTCAATATGATTATTGTAGATGTCCTTAGAACATGCAAGTGTGTGTATACAAATACAAATGTTGAAAGCCTTCCTTATTTTCAATATAAATTTGACACAACTCTTCATATTTTTATTAGCCACAAGCCTTCTCAGGTGTGCTTAGGGTCCCAACAATTGGCACAAATTAATGTAGCTATATTCATGGAATAACACATGAAGATACCTCCCATGCTTGGAATGATGTAAGAAAAGCAATGAATTTTGGGGAACGCGTCCAACAAAGTCAACAATGAGTTCATGATATTTTGTAGAAAGTTTCCAACTCCAAGTACAAGTAGATACAAAATCCATTGGGTTTCGCATAAGTTTCAGGTTGGTGACAAGTTATGGTTGGAGTCACATTAAGAGAAATTAAAAAAATCCCATAAGACGCTCATACCACTTTAATACGATCCTTACACTGTCACCAAGTCTATTGGTGAGAATTATTTTGAGAATGGTCATTGGACGATTTATGCTTGATGGGGTGCATGTCTAGAAAGACTTCCTTTAAGAGAATGAAAGGTATGATCACACCATTACTAACATATATAATTGGGATATTCTACTTGAATGATATTAGGTAACTACACAAGATGTTTTAAGAATGACATTTTTAGGGTTTGCTTTATATCAAGGTATGGAGATCATTATGTTTTTTTTCCAGACTAAATTTTTTAAATAGTGCATCACTCTAATATTATTTCTCTTACATTCTCCTAGGTTATGGTTCAAAACATCATAGGTACTAAAGCTCATGAAACTCTTATTTGTTTCTCTAAATAACTATAACTCCCAATTGCGCTACTCCTAATATTCAACTTTCACTATTGTTAAGACTACTTCCTCTAACTCCTATTATTCCTCCATAAGTAAGCTAACTACTAGGTGGACTTGAACCATTATTAACAAGCTTATGTAGTGTCACCTAATTGTATTTAAGAAGCATAAGGGGTGGGGTTGGTACGAGGCCAATGTTGCTAATGTCTAGTGTCATGCCCACTACTAGGTTCTCATCCTCCCTAGATAGAATGGGTACATATGTTGGCCTTAGAATATGGTTTCCCATTAGTTCATTTGCTTCTTTCTCATCCACAATACCATTCTACATTGTATCCAACATATCACTTTCTAATCGCATATCTCTTGTAACCCCACTCGAGTGTGTTCATTAGACCTCATTGAGGTGCCTTGGCTACTATTTCTTATTGAGCTATATTTATCACTAAACCTTTCTTTCACAACCATTCGCTGGCTAACTCACCTTTCCTATTCAAATTCTCCACATCTCTCATCCTCACTTCACTACTCCCTTCCTCACTAATCTCATCTAGCAACTCCTTGTGGCTTTCTTCATTTCCCACATCAAGTTCAACCACCACTAGTTACTTATCTCTACTTCCTCAAAGCTTGTTCAACTTTCTATTTAGATTTTGTGTCCTCCATGGTCATTTGGTCCTTTGAGCTCTCATCTTTGTCAACCTCGTTGTAACCCATTTCTTAATGTGAGGTTTGACAACAACATGCTCAGTGGGCTAGAAGGAAACACTTTTTCCTTCACCAACAACATTTTTATCCTTGTAGGGTTTGTGTTCACCAATCTCTCTCAAAACCCATTCTAAAATTGGTCCTTAGATTGTGAGTGCAACTAGTACAATTCTACTACAAACTAGATACAATGCATCCTTCCATTGTGTGCTCTCCCCAAAAGTCTATTGCTTGATTAACCAAGTTATCACAATTCTTCAAAGTTATTGGATTTAAGATTCAACCTACTTGTCTTCTTGTCTCCTCAATGGTGATGTGGGGCTTCATTGAGCATATGCAACCATTCACACAAAGTCACTAGAAAATTCTATACATAAAATTTCAAAGATGTCTTCATACATGAATGTCTCCTTGTATTTTTCCATTCTCCAATAAAATAGTGGGGCTTCCTCATTAGAAAATATTTCGTTCTCTCATCAAAACAATATTGCACTTCTGGTTTAGCTAGTCATTCCTTCATCTTGCTAAGGCCTCAAAATCATGCCGTGGTCCCAACAAAATAACCATTTGTTGGCTTTAATTAGTAAACTAGGGTCCATTTAATTCTCCAACAAACATTATGTACTAGTCTAGCATTAACATTATCAATTATTGAAGCAAGGAAGGCCTCACTTGAGGAGTGTTACCAAGGCATTAGATAGGTGGGGAGCTCTACATAGTGAAGTTATAATGCTATGATGGAGTGCTTCTAAGTAAGATTCCATATACATTTGTTTAACACTATGCAATCCAACAACAACCATAATTTGTTGTTCGAGTATGCTATGACATTAAATTAGATTGTTGTAATTGATATTAATAATGGAGAGAGATTCAAGCATTAATCTAAATGTAAAGCATAACAACATAACATATATAAATCATTGTGGAGATTATGAATCCAAAGTTGAATATAACTACTTAGAATGTGATTTAGATTCAGCGAGATGTTAGGCTCAGCAAGCAAAGCTTAAGAGTAGGAAGTGAGTTTAGGATTAGGATTTGATCTTTAAATATGATTAGGATCATATCTGAGCTCATGATCAAGAACATTTTTTTAAAATAAAAGTTTCAACCTATGCCTCTGTTATGAAACCAGCTCACAAAAAGATAGAAAAGAGAGATCCACGCCTTAGAATTCAGCCTCTTCGAGGGGGCAACCTCCTTTACATTACATAAATGAACTATTCTTGGATGATACAAATGAAAATACCTCCTTTCTATATATAGGAGTCTAAGTGGTCCCAATACAATCAAAGCCTACATAACAATAATATTGTAGGGCACAACAATAGTGGGCTTCTATGTGGCACAATAGTAACAATATGGGCACTACATGGGTACATCAATATAATAAGTGGGTTATACTAACAACAATAGGGGGGTAATAGGGCACAACAATATAAATAAGGGGTATAACTACAATAGTAATGGGGTAATCACTAGTATTATAGGGACCCAACATGCCCCTCTCCTTCAAAAAAGTGTTGTCCTCAACGCTTGAGTAGTTCTGGATACTTCTGCATAAAATTCTCATCCTCCCATGTGGAATCTTCAACGGATAAGTTCTTCCACTTGATAAGATACTCTGAAATTGATCGATTTCGTAGCTGTCGAGTTCTTGTTTCTGTGACTGCTTCCGGTTCCAATATAATTTTTCCTTCCTCATCAAGTTCTGGCAATATTGTTTGAATTGGAAGCTTGTCACCTATAACCTTCTTTAAACATGAAACATGGAAGATTGGGTGCAATCGAGAAGCTGCAGGAAGCTCCAATTTGTATGCCATAGTACCAATCTTTTGCAACACCTTGTATGGACCATAATACTTTGGTGACAATTTATTATCCTTCTTAGCTTGCTTTAGGGACATTTGCTTATATGGTTGTAGCCGTAGGAATACCCAATCACCTACTTCAAAACTTCTTTCACTGCGATGTTGATCTGCCTGTTGTTTCATTCTATTTTGTGCCAACACGAGGTTATCCTTTAAGAGTTGGAGGACTTGTTGTTGATGTTCGATGTGATGTTCCACTGCCTGAACCTTAGAATTTTCTCTTAAATATGATGTGATGGATGGTGGTTGATACCCATAAAGTGCCATAAATGGGGTCATTTTTGTTGCTGTATGGAAGGAAGTGTTATACCACCATTCAGCCAGAGGCAACCATTTGACCCATTGTGTCTGTTTATCAGATACAAAGCAACGAAGATATCCTTCCAAACATTTGTTTACTATCTCAGTTTGCCCATCAGATTGAGGATGATAAGATGAACTATGAGCTAACTGAGTACCAAGACAAGAAAATAATTCTGTCCAAAAATTTCCAGTGAAAATGGGATCTCTGTCACTTACAATAATCTTTGGGTTTCCATGTAGCTTTTGAACTGTTTCCATAAATGCAGTAGAAACTGTACTGGCTTTAAATGGATGTGATAATGCACAAAAGTGTGCATACTTGGTAAGTCTGTCAACTACCACCATGATGACACTCTTTCCCTCAGACTTGGGTAAACCTGTGATAAAATCCATTGAAACCTCCTCCCAACATTGGCCTGGAATGGATAAAGGTTGTAATAGACCCGGTGTCTTAATTGTTTCAACTTTATTTTGCTGGCAAAACAAACATTCTGCCACAAACTTTTGAATATCTGATTTAAGGCCATCCCAAAAAAATTCCTTCTTAACCCTGTGGTAAGTTTTTAAAAATCCTGAGTGCCCTCCTAAGGGAGAAGTGTGCAATTCCATAAGAATCTTTTGTTTTAGCTGGGAATTCTTAAAGAGGTATAAGCGATCTTTGTACCATAACGAATCATTTTTCCAGCTAAATGTATCAGAAGTACTAGAATCTTGTTGTATCTTTCGAATAAGTGCCCATACTTCTTCGTCATTCTTCCATTCCTCCCTTGCTTCGTTTATCCAATCTGGTTGGATAATAGAAATGGCACACAACAATGCTTCCACATCCTCATCCTTTCTTGAGAGTGCATCTGCCACCACATTTTGCTTCCCTTTTTTGTAGATGATTTCAAAGTCATAACCCAACATCTTTGTGACCCACTTTTGTTGCTCTTCAGAGGATAATCTTTGTTCTAAAAAGTATTTAAGGCTATCATGATCCGTTTTTACCTTGAAGTGTCTTCCCATTAGGTAGGGTCGCCATTTCTTAAGTGCATGGAGTATTGCCAACATTTCCTTCTCATAAATAGCTTTGCTTAAAAACTTTCCCTTGATTGGACAACTTTCAAAAGCAATGGGTCTTTCATCTTGCATTAGAACAACACCAATTCCATTTCCTGAAGCATCACATTCCACAATAAAGGTTTTTGTGAAGTCCGGTGTAGCTAAGACCGGTGCTTGGCACATTGCCTCTTTAAGATTTTCAAAGGCCTTTGTTGCTTCCGGAGTCCATGAAAATGAATCTTTCTTCAATAATGTTGTTAGAGGTGCTGCTATTCTCCCATAATTCTTAACAAACTTGCGATAATACCCTGTCAACCCAAGAAATCCTCGCAGATGCTTTATGGATGTGGGGATTTTCCATTCCTTAATCGCTTTAATTTTGCTAGGGTCTACCTTAACTCCTTCATGAGATACAATATGACCCAAATATTCCACCTCCTGGACTCCAAAGAAACATTTGGATCTTTTTGCATATAATTGTTTCTCCTCCAATAGTTGTAGCACCCTGTCAACATGTTCAACATGATCCTTCCAAGACTTGCTGTAGATTAGTATATCATCAAAAAATACTAACACAAATTTTCTAAGGAATGGTTTGAAAATTGAATTCATCAAACCTTGAAATGTTGAAGGTGCATTGGTAAGGCCAAAAGGCATGACCAAAAATTCATAATGACCCTCATGAGTTCTAAATACCGTTTTTGGAATGTCTTCAACCTTCATTCTGATTTGATGATATCCCGAACGAAGATCCAACTTGGTGAAGTAAATTGATCCATGCAATTCATCTAGTAATTCATCAATAACAGGAATGGGGAACTTATCTTTAATAGTGAGCTTGTTGAGCTCCCTATAATCTGGACACATGTGCCATGATCCATCCTTCTTGTGCACCAATACTACTGGAGCTGAGAAAGAACTTTGACTCGATTGAATTATACCAGCCTCTAGCATTTCTGCAACCATACGTTCAATTTCACTTTTTTGGACATAGGGATATCTGTACGGCCTGATGTTTGGAGGAACACTTCCTGGAATCAGATGAATAGCATGATCATGATCACGCATAGGTGGGAGACCCTTGGGAGTCTCAAATACCTTGGAATGATTGTCCAAGACTTTTTGGAGATCTGGAGAAATAGATGATTCCAATGTGGAAACATCTAGCGAGCATAATTGTGCAATTACACCTCTTTGCTCCTTTCTTAGAAGCTTTGTCATACCATGAGAGCTGATTATCTTTCCTGGTTTCCCTGCAATACCCCTTAATTCAACTTCCTTTCCTTCTGAAGAAAATTTGATGAAAAGTTCTTGAAAATTAAAAGCTATTGTACCCAAGGATTGTAGCCATTGGACTCCTAGTACAACATCCGCACCTCCCATTGGAATGGAAAGCATTGGGCTAGTCAATACATATTCTCCCATGGATAGCTTGATATTATGGCACTTTCCAGAGCAATTTATTGTTCCTCCATTTGCAATCATCACTTGACACTCTGGTGCTGGATATAGGAAGCAATTCAATTCTTTAGCTACCCTACAATGAATAAAATTGTGGGTGCTTCCTGAATCAATCAACACTATTACCTTTTTTTTTCTTGATTTGTCCTTCTATCTTGATGGTTTGAGGAGTGGTAATTCCCGCCAATGCATTACAAGATATGGTCGGATTTATTTGTTCTTCATCTAGGCTTTGTTCCTGGAATATATCCTCTTCTTTTGACCTTTCTTGCTCCTTTTCTTCTTCCTCTTCACAATCTATGTAGAATAATTTCTTCTCACCACACTTATGACCTTTTGTGTATTTGCTATCACAATTGTAACAAAGCCCTTTTGCTCTTTTTTCTTCCAATTGTTGTGGTGTCAACCTTGTAGGTTGTGGAAGACTATGGGCAACAACACTTCCGTCTTTATAGTTGTGAACGGTATGCTTCCTAGTTGCCATAATTTTTCTTTCCATTTTTCTTGCTAATCTGAATGCCTTCTCTAATGAATCAGGTTCCCAAAGGCGCACATCATGTTGGATATTATCCTTTAAAGACCCTATGAACACATCAATCCTATGCTCCTCTGGAATATCTTTTACCCTTATGTTCAATTTTTGGAACTCCTCAATGTGCTCCATTATTGAACCCTTTTGTTTGAGACTTATCAATTGGCTAAAAAAAGTGTTACTTTTTGTATCCTCATAATGTGCTATCAATTCTTCCGTAAAAATTGCCCAAGTGATAAATTGTTTACGAGAACAAAGCCATTGATACCATACAAACTGATTTGGTTCCAAATATAAAGTTTTCGTACGTACCTTTTGTGGGTTTTGCACATTATTGAGATCGAAGAATTGCTCCATCTGTAATATCCATGTGGCGGGATCCTTGCCATCAAACTTCCTCATATCGATTTTTGGAACATGGTGAGTCTTCGATCCAACATTAGAGTCTATGGAATCATGATTAACATTTCTTTTGTTCTCATCATGAGTTTCCTTTACTACCTTTTCACCATTAGTGACCCTTTCTTGTAGCAACTTCTTCAATTCATCCATCTTATCATCCATGCCATCAATTTTAGCGTCCATGCCATTCACCTTAGCTTCCATGCCATCCATCTTAGCTTCCATGCCCTTTATCTTAGATTCCACGCCATTTACCTTAGATTCCACACCATTTATCTTAGATTCCACGCCATTTATCTTAGATTCCACACCACTTATCTTAGCTTCTGTTAGCTTTTGTGAGCGTGACATTTGTTGCACTTGTTCTTGTAATTTTGATATATCATGTAGCATTTCTTCCTCTTCTTCATGAGTCATGCTAGAGCTTTCAGGTTCCTTACTAGGTGTTTGCATTTTCTTTCCTCGGGGCATTAGTTACCGATAATAATGCTTTACTATGCCCTTTGAATTCCGTTAAACCAAGCTTACACAAAAATTTAAAAAAAAACTACACACCTTTTTTCACTTTATAGAAGCCTGATATTGAATCTGATGTATCTCTGTAATTTCGGATCATCCAGTTCTGAAATTGGTATCTGTAGTAGCCTTCTGCGTCCTCTTTCCAATGCCACAAGTCTGAGCCCAATTGGATTCTCCAAGGAAGAGTTATGTGAAATCTCCCACAGTGACTTGCTTTTAGACTGGTTCAGTAGAGCGAACTTGTACGACGTACCACGAGTCACTGTTTCAACCTTTGAATCTGAAACTCACCCACACGAAACTACAGTCCGTCCTCTTTCTGTACCTTTTTACTAAATTTCAATCCGATCCTCAGAGAGAGAGTTATGACGATTTTCCCCAGGTCACCTGTTTTGAATGTAATTCAGGAGTCTGCAAAAAGGCCAAATTCCTCAGATCATATCTCCGAAAATATCGCGCTAAAAGCTCTGAAATTCGGACCCAAAGTTCAGCGCCAATTCTTCTCAAATGGGTTATTTTTGCGACTTTGAAACATCACAGAAAAAAAGTTATAGCGAAAATGCCACGATGACCTATTTGGAGCAGCGAAACCCTAGAATCCAAAGCTCTGATACCAAATGTTATGAAACCAGCTCACAAAAAGATAGAAAAGAGAGATCCACGCCTTAGAATTCAGCCTCTTCGAGGGGGCAACCTCCTTTACATTACATAAATGAACTATTCTTGGATGATACAAATGAAAATACCTCCTTTCTATATATAGGAGTCTAAGTGGTCCCAATACAATCAAAGCCTACATAACAATAATATTGTAGGGCACAACAATAACAATAGTGGGCTTCTATGTGGCACAATAGTAACAATATGGGCACTACATGGGTACATCAATATAATAAGTGGGTTATACTAACAACAATAGGGGGGTAATAGGGCACAACAATATAAATAAGGGGTATAACTACAATTGTAATGGGGTAATCACTAGTATTATAGGGACCCAACAGCCTCCTATTAAACCTTCAAAATAAATTTCTACCTCATTTATTATATTTGTGTAATAAAAGTCAGCTATCAAATCTTTTTTCAATCACATTTGTAATATCCATTTATAACATATGTTTTTGAATCTAAAATTATGCTTTTTATAAATAATTTTGACCTAGATTTTTGATATATATTATATTGGTTTTTTGGATAAAATACTTTTCAACTTTATTATCAACCTAATTTACAACCCCTATTTAAAATATGGGTGGATCACAAAGTCACACAATAGGTTGAAAAAACCTTTTCGTAAGTAATTTCAAGGTGCATTTGAGGCATAAAAAAAGGCTTATGGTTGTAGTGCTTGCTAATTCTCTTCTACTAATTAACCATAAATATGATGATGATCAAAATAAGCACCATGAAAGGGGAATCAATGGTCCTTGGTGAAGAGATAGAGAGGTTGTAGATGAGCATAGAGGTTAAGTAACTAAGGAATCTTTCACCAATTAGTTAAATTGATCATTATTTATTTGAGAGGCACATTTTAATCTTTCAAAGTTATTCCTAGAAAACATTCAACATATTGGACTCTTTTTGCCTACACTAATGAGAATTAAAGGGAAGAAAATCCCTATGGCATTGTCAACCATAGTAGGAGAAGATCTTCCTTATGTCGTGTAGGGAACTGAAAGAGAGTGCCATTGATATTTGTGGGTTAGATTATATGTGTAATGTTTTGCAATGAGTGAAGTAATAATTCCATGAGAGCAATGGGTTGGTTTGAGTGAGTGGGAGCCTATATCTTACATTGATTTTCCCGAGTGACCACATAACCCAACTTTGGGATGGCATCTTAAGTAGATGCCCATGACTAGGAAGAAAATTGTTCATATGAAACTAATTTCCTTCGACCATTCTTAGTTTAAAAACAAGTGTCTATGAAATTTGATTGAATATTATTTATTGTAATAAATTTGCATGGATTATGCATGTTATGTGTGGTTAGGTTTAATTTAAACATAGATTCTTGGTTGCTATGAAATGTTAATGAATGATTGTTTAATCCCATTTTAATTTTGTCATTACACCTTATATGTGCATTTAAATGAATTACATACCTCCTTAAGAAAACCATATTTGTGTTATAATGGAAAAATGGTCCCTCAAGGGCCGAAATTTTAATGGCCTATAAGTGGCTATCCATCTATGGCTGAAAATGCATGGGATCATGGAGATGCCACATTACTTTTTCTACCCCTACTAATGTTTAACTGCCACTTTAACTAGTGCAACCAATTTCTTAAGTAGGCTCACCATTTTGTTTTTGAATTTATCTTGCATGTTTGCATTCCATTCATCCCATCATAGAGTCATCTCCCAAAAACACAAACAACATAAATATGACATATCCACAATCTTGAGTTTTCTTAGTCATTCAAGATCCAATATTAGATAAATTGGCATAATTTCGTTGTAGCTCCATGGATAATTGAAATGATTCCTTTGACTCAAACATGTTATTAGGTTTAGCTTCAAATACTACAATAACTTTTGTTTGTTCTACCAAATTTAATTTGATTACATTGGATTAAGAGGTGGAGAATGAAAATATAGTAATTAAAACCATGATTTTTTTGTCCTTCCAACTACTCTGTTGAATGAGAAAAGAGTGCAAGAGAAAATGTTGAGATAATCTATGTGCCTTTTTAAGTGATCCTATTACTAATCCAATTTATTCCATTAAAAAACACACTCTTCTAATGCTAGATAAGTGTCCCATCTATATTGTAAAAAAATAAAGAGAAAAAGGTTAATATAATTGAATAAATTTATAAAAATCAATCCTCAACCCCTCTTTCTTCATAAAAATGAGTAAAGAGGCATGAATAAAGTCAAGCCTATTAATTTTAAAAAATATTAATTAAATTTACAAAGTGTAACAACTTATTCATTAATATACTCTGTATTTTTTATTCTTAAATTAAGATATTAATATTTTGTCAAATCATTTATAAAATTAGGTACTTCACTCGGAAACATTTTACCAAAATATCCATGCTAATTGTAAAAACTCAACCTATAACTAGTATACCTAAGAAATTTAGTCACACTATAATTATAAAAAAGAATTACCCGGTTCTCACCTCTCTCAGATCTAGGAATTTAAATTTTGTTCCCTTTCTTTTCCGCCACATTCATTTTCTAAATTCTCACAATATATTCACTCCACCATTTCCATTTTCTAAATTTTCACAATATCTTCACTCACACATTCTTCGCATTCTTCAATCCATTTCAGACCCGGGCTTTTGGATCTGTAGGGTATCACATTCCCATTCACCAGGTATTTATGCTTGCTTATCGCTACAATTCTACAATGTCAATTTTCCAACTCGGAGCGAAACCAGTTACCTTTGCATCTCTATACCTCAATTCAGATTGGAAATAGCCACATTTAAACACTTGCTAGGGTCGCCACATTTTCGATGAGCTAGGGAAAAACATATTTGATTTTGGGTCAAACCCTAAGTGTCAGATTTGGCAAAGGACTGAAATCTAGCTTAAAGGGAAAAGAAAATGGCAGTCTTCAAGGGAATGGACATTACAAGAGGGAAGGAGAAAGGCCCTAGAAGAGAAACCCTGTTAAATTGAATTTGGCATACGGTTTGTTTGGCTTTCAATTTTTTTAGTATAGAGTCAAAGGGATTTCACAATTTCACTGCCTTCTTGAATACAGTTGCTCCGGCATATGCAGACATTACCTTGATGTTTCTGCTAATATGATAATCTCGATGACTCTTCTAATGCTTCAGATCAGTATGTCATTTCTTCCTTTACTTGACCTTAGTCTCTGTGTCTCTTTTTTATGTGATTCCATTGGATGGGTGCTTTGTGTTTTTCTTGTTTGCCAACTGCCTTGAATTTGCAATAAAGACTTTTTACAAGGATAAATGCAGGTTATAATAATCTTGTGATACATCTTCCTCGAACCTTGCAAAGCATTCTGGTATTAATTTTACTGTGTTCTATTGGTTTCTTATTAGCCAATGTTAGGTACTACATATGTATTTTTTGCTTTATATGTATTTATAAAAAATTCCGCTGATTAAGGTTTCGTTATCATCCAAGTTTTATCCGGAAGGTAAAGGTGAACCTAAAAACTCAATTTCAATTAGAATTCCAAATCAGTGAAAATTCATATTGTTGTTTCGCCTAATTCCTGCTATTTGGGTAAGTGTTACCACAAATAATATCGATATTCATCATTATGTAGATAATCTTCCGGATACATCGCATTAGGTTTCTTTTCTGATCGACATTTCAAACCAGCAACGGTGGTTCATCTTCAGGATGTGAAATATTATTGAAAGACTACTCTCATTTTTCCAAATAAATAGAGATGAGATGCTTAGCCGACAGATATTAGAATTTAATTTATTTATTTATTTATTTTTTATATAATTTTTAATTTGTTTTATTACATTTTGCTAATTTAATTATATTTTGTGATGTTTAGGGATTATTAGGAATTTTAATTTCATTATCTGATTATTATTATCTTAATTAGGGTTATGGTTATCTTAATTTTATTAGGGTTATATTAATTATGTTTGTATTAATAATAATCAATTCTATAATTATTTTCATTATATTTATTTTAATTAATTTTAATTATTTGTTTATTTTAATTATTTTCATTTTATTATTTTAATTAATTATTAATTATTAATTTTTATAATTGTTATATTAGTTTTAATTGATTATTGATTTTAGTCCAAGATTCACACCCCTGAGATTACAAAACTTTCTTAAATTAACAACTGCTAGAGTTTTCGCATAGGATGCCTTCAGTATTTATCCACCATACCCTTAGGCTACCATCTAAGCTCCCACTGTACAATGTAAACAGTTGGGTATCACTATCAAACCCATCTTCATCTTCATAGTCATCATCTACACTAGTACTACAACTGTTATTGTCTTGATATGAAGAAAACGACGAGAAATTGGAGGAATTTGGTGACGACGAGGAAGAATGCATCGTCCGTGCAGGAGCAACAACTGCCATGCATTTCACTGGGTTGCTGTGACCTTCCAAAATGGCCAAGCATACGTGATAAGTTTTGCTTGTTCATACCAACCCCCTCTTCCAGATCCGAATAGTTTTGTCTGTGGATCCACTGCATAATAATTCCTACCGCTCGTCAAGCACAAAACCGAACGTTCATGACCCTTTAGGGTTACTTGGTATAATTTCCTAATATTTCTAATATCAACTTCGAGTCTTTCTATAATTTCTGATATGGCCATTGCTTACAATATTATTTTCTTCTTTTGTGAAACTCTTGCTCGAAAATTGGTTTCCTGTAGCTTCATTTCCCATTGGTTACTAGTCGTTTATATTCCTATGATTTTATGACTTATGGCGCCTTTCTTTTCTTGCAGGTTTTGGCTAGCCACCTTGTGGTGTTGGTTTGTACCCGTTAGTGACCTCCAATAATTTTAATAGAGGGTTTCTGCCTGTTTTTATTTTATTTATTTTTCTTTTTCTTCTACAATGTTTATGGGCCCTAGCTGACCCGACCCACATTTTTTTCCTTTTCGAAATGATCTCAGGAGGTCATTGTTGAAAACTAAATAACGATTCTTTAATGCATAATAAACCAATTAAAAAATTTGAAAACTTTAATGCCCAATAAATCATACCTCCGCCCATTGATGCTACTCACACTCCGACCACTTCCCTTCTTTGTTTTCTACTATTGAATGTTCGAGCTTCTTCTTTGCAATGTGCAAGAGTACTCTTGTTTGATATTTTCAATATCAAACCTGATTGATGTTAACATCTCTACTATCATATAACTTTTGTGAGGAGACGACCACTTGCTGAAATCTTAAATACCATCCAGAAGTTCAACAATCGTTAATAATATCGAAGACAAAATATGAGAAGAGCAATGCATCAAACCCTTCGAAGAAGGACAGATCTCAACACCGCTGGTTAACAAATATACTTAAACCTTTATGGAAACCTAATTTATAGTTGCAAATACCAGTTCCTAAAATATATAATAAAACTCATCTTTACCATTCACTACAATTCTTCTATGAATGTAGTCCCAAGAAATAAAAGCGTTTTAACATAAGGTGTAACATAAACCATATATGGGCTCTCTCCTTAGATCTGAGGAAGTAACTATACGAATCTCACTTGAGAAGAGGGGAATTGTCATGAGGGCTTAAACAATTATATAGAGCCAAGCAGATTGTTCCCAAAACCCGTTTGACACTTCCAAGCTCTGCTCACTCAACTTGATGGTGTAAGGCTGAAGGGGATTGAGTTAGTGAGCTTGGGGACCAAACAAAAGTATATATAGCCAAACTTCCAACAAGCTTATCTTGGCTATGTGTCAAGTGTTCCACAGATCATGGTAGAGAATTGCAGAGGGAGTAATGGACCACTCCAGAAGCTCCCAACAAGAAATTAATTAACTATAGTTGATTTCCGTAATTTAAGGAAATAACTTCAGTTGGTTTCCATAATCTAAGGAAATGACCGCAGTTGGTTTCCAGAAAGCCATTGGGAGAGGGAGCTTAACATTCTCCCACTTGGTCCATACTTCCAATCTTAATGTCTCATCTTAAAACCCATTGATAATCTGTATTAAGTAATAGATACATAAATCATGGCGATAATTCCTCTAATGATGAATATTATCTTCCATGTATTACTATGTATTTGTTTCTATTAAAATTCATGTGGCAACAATTTCTTAATGAATAAACCTTATGTTTATTCTTGGTCCTACACAGATGAATTCTCTCAAATCAAATTAAGGTGCACATAAATATTAGAAAACATCAAAATAATTAAGAATTTCATTATAATAACATTGTCCATACAATGAGAAACTACATAATGGAACCAAGTCCCATATTCATTACATGATTCTTGAATTTAAATAGTGGCATGCCCTTAGTCAAAGGATCAGCGATCATCAACTCACTGCTGACGTGCTCAATGACCACTTTATTTTCTTTAACACATTCCCTTGTAGCTAAATAATTAATGTCGATGTGTTTATTTTGACTCCCACTTTTGTTGTTCTTAGCCATAAAAACAGCAGCTGAATTGTCGCAATATTCTCTCAATGGCTTAGAGATAGAATCCATAATTCTAAGCCCAGAAATGAAACTCTTAAGTCGTACACCATGTAAAGTAGTCCCAAAATAGGAGACGAACTCGGCTTCCATAGTGGAAGTGGAAATTAAGGGCTGCTTGGCTCTCCTCCATGATATAGTTGCACCAGCCATCATAAAAATGTATCCTGATGTTGATTAGCATGAATCAACACATCCAACAAAGTCATAATATGAGTAGCCAATTACTTCCAAATTGTCCATCCATCTATACATAAGCATGTAGTTTTTGGTTCCTTGAAGGTACATCATTACTTTCTTTGTAGCTCTCCAATGGTCTAAACCTGGATAACTATGATATTGTCCCAACATTCCCATAACAAATGCAATGTCAGGTCTTGTACAAATCTGAACATACATTAGACTTCCGACAGTAGAAGCATATGGAATGTTCTTCATTTGTTCCCTTTCAAAGTCGTTCTTTGTGCATTGGTTCAAATTGAACCTATCACCCTTCACAATGGGAGCTACACTTGGTGAACAATCCTTCATCTGAAATCTCTCTAAAATTTTATTAATATAGGTTTCTTGAGACAGACCCAAGATGCCTTGAAATCTGTCTCTATGGATCTTAATGCCAATGACATAAGATGCCTCACCCATATCCTTCATCTCGAAATTTTTAGAGAGGAATTGTTTCACCTCATGTAGCAAACCCTTATCATTGGTTGCTAGCAAAATGTCATCCACATATAAAACAAGAAAACAGATTTTACTCCCACTAACTTTTAGGTATATACATTGATCCATAATGTTTTCTACTAAACCGAAAGAAGAAATTACATTATGCAATTTCAAATACCATTGGCAAGATGCTTGTTTTAATCTGTATAAGTATTTCTTGAGCTTGCAAACCAATTGCTCACCATCACTAGAAGGGAATCCTTAAGGCTATTTCATGTAAACCTCCTCCTCTAGATCTCCATTGAGAAATGTTGTTTTAACATCCATTTGTTGCAACTCCAAATCAAAATGGGCTACTAATGCCATAATAACGTGCAAGGAATATTTCTTAGATACACGAGAGAAAGTCTTTGTGTAGTCGATTCCTTCTTTCTGAGTGAATCCCTTAGCAACGAGTCTTGCCTTGTATCTCTCAATATTGCCCAATGAGTCTTTATTTGTCTTAAAGACCCATTTACATCCAATGGCTTTTGCACCATTAGAAAACTCAAGAAGATCCTAGAATTCGTTACTTCTTATAGAATTCATCTCTTCCTTCATGGCATCATACCGTAATTCTAATTCTTTGCAACTCATGGCTTGTGAAAAGGACTTGGGATCATTTTCGGCTTCAATGTTGTAGTCAAATTATTGCAAATACACAACATAATCATCAAGAATTGTTGATCTCTTTGGTCTAGTAAATCTTCTTAATGTTGTACCATCATCTTCTTGAGAAGTATGTGGTTCAACTCGTTGTTCAAAATTTCTTGGCAACTCTTGAACTACCTGATCTATTGGAATGTCATCAACAGCTTGTGGAACTTCAACAATTGGTTGTTCAACACCGGTTTGTACATGAGGGGTGCTGTGAACAATAATCAATCTATCACTTGAGGTGGAAGGTTGATATTCTAAATGATCCTTCTCAGAAGCTATGTTCTTGGTTTTATCGCTCCCACTCATCAAGTCATTTTCAAGAAACTTTGCATTTCTTGATTCCACAATCCTAGTGCTGTGAGATGGACAATAAAATCTATAACCTTTAGACCTTTCGGCATATCCAATGAAATACCCACTAATGGTCCTCAGGTCCATCTTCTTCTCTTGTGGATTATATATTCTCACTTCAGATGGGCATCCCCAAACATGCATATGTTGCAAACTCGATTTCCAACCTTTCCATAATTCAAATGGCATTTTAGGAATAGTCTTCGTTGGAAATCAGTTTAATATATACATTGTCATTGTAAGTGCTCCAGTATTTAGTAAGATTGGAGCTACTAAGCATACTCCGCACCATGCCCAATAATGTTCGGTTTCTTCTTTCTACTACACCATTCTCGTTGGGTGAACTAGGCATGGTGTATTGGGCAACAATTCCATGCTCTTTAAGAGATTTTGCAATTGGCCCAGGTGCTTGTCCATCTTTTGTGTATCTACCATAATATTCTCCACCTATATCTGATCTCGCGATCTTAATTTTCTTGCCGCATTGTTTCTCTACTTCAGTGTTAAAGATCTTAAAGGCATCTAATGCTTCGATCCTTTTATGAAGCATGTAGAAATACATATATCATGAGTAATCATCTATAAAAGAGATGAAGTATCTCTGAGCATGTGAGTCCATGTCTAGACTACATATATCAATATGTATGATCTATAATATGTCTAAACTCCTATTGGCACCTTTCTTTGAATTTTTGGTCTGCTTTCCCTTTATGCAGTCCACACAAGTCTCAAAATCAGTAAAATCTAGAGCATTAAGTACCCTTCCATTTACTAATCTTTTAATTCTTTCTATGGAGATATGACCTGATCTCCGTTTGCATAATTTAGAGGAATATTCTTTAATAACATATCTTTTAGTGCCAGTGTGAACATGCATTGAATCATAAGTAACATTGTTTTGTAAATTAATGCAGTAAAGACCATTAGACAAAATACCATTCCCAACACAATCAGATTTATAAAATAAACTGAAGGACGTTTCTAAAAAGTTAAAGGAATATCCAAAAGGTACAAGCCTTGAAACTGAAAACAAGTTTCTAGAGAAACTTGGAACATAAAAGGTCTTTTCTAACTCTAAAACAAAGCCACTACTTAAAGTTAAATAGCGTCTTCCTATAGCTTCCACATGCAAGCCCATCTTGTTTCCTGATAATATTCTTTGCTCACTTCCCACTGGCTTCCTTAGGTTTTTCAAACCCTGCAAGGAATTCAAAATGTGAATTTTTGATCTAGAATCAATCCACCAGGTGTTAATATTGACATTAACCATATTAGATTCATAACAAACAAATGAGATTGGATTACCTTTGTTTGCAAGCCATTTTTGAAATTTGGCACATTCCTTCTTCATGTGTCCCTTCTTTTTATGGAAGAAACACTTGGAATCCTTCTTGATATCAGCTTGGGGAGGTACTTTACCTTTTCCTTTCTTATTGGCTTGAGATTTTCCGTTTCCTCACGTTGCCAGCATTGCACTTTCTCCCAATTCCATCACCAGTCTCTCTTCCTCTTGGACACACATGGTCATGAGTTCATTAATTGACCATTTATCCTTATGTGTGTTGTATGAGGTTTTGAATGGTCCGTATTGGTGCGGAAGGGTGTTCAGAATGTAGTGCACCAGGAAGGACTCCGATATTTCAACCTCGAGTTTCTTCAATTAAGCCACAGTGTCCCTCATTTGCATGATGTGCTCACGCACACCTTTCACACTGGTGAGCCTTAGGGATGAGAACTTCATGATTAGGGTGCTTGCTAGTGCCTTGTCTGAAGTGACGAATTGATCATCAATGGCTTTCAGCAACTTTCAGAACTTTTCATGCTGATCAATGGAACCATGAATACCAGCTGAAATTTTAGTCTTAATGAACATTATGCTTAGACGATTAGATTGCTCCCATCGTTCATAAAGCGTAATTTCCGCTATAGTGCTGGTATTAGTGAGTGTTGGTGGTTCATCTTTCCTAATAGCATAGTCTATGTCCATCCACCCCAAATGAAGGAGAACTCTCTCCTTCCAAACCTTATAGTTATCTCCCTTAAGTTCAGGGATATCACAACGAATTTTAGAGAAATTTGCAGGTTGTAAAACTACATAAAATTAAAGATCACATGCTTATGTTAAATTTGAGGCCTAAATAGAATTTCATGCTTTACCAATGTAAATCATGATTAAAAATTGAATCGAATGACATAAAAATTATCTATGGACTAAATCTTCAATTCAAGCAGATTCAATTATTCTTTATGATAGAATTTATCAAATTATTCACTTAATTCATAATTTTAAAGGGTATATTATTATTATAATTCAATATAAATTCTATCTTAGATTTGAACTTTATGATAAAACTATTAGTTCATAATTCCTGTGGGTAAGTTATGAATATTTTATCCTAATCAATTATATAAATATAATAAAAATTCCTGTGGGATAAAATTTACTATATTTAGTATAATTAATTAAAATTAATGTCTAAATATTCTTTATGTGATCCTAATCAATCATAATATATAATATTATTTAATTAGAGATGTTGTCATGGCTATTCTCTAATTAATTAAAAACTATATGGATCACTTAGACATTATTTCTTTTATGCATAAAAATTAACTTGATATGAAAATAATTATAAATTGCATAAATAAAATTAAAATGTTCATGCATAACATTCAACGATGGGTCTCGTATACTCATCCAAAATAGCATGTTTTAATTTAGAGCAAAAATAATCAATTCAGGCAAACTAAATACGAGCATAATTAATAAATTTTGCATAGCAATTATCCAAATTGCATATAATTAAACTAAATATTATAAGTATAAAAATTGAGCAAAAAAAATTAGACATATTTCCAAATAAATGCCTTAATTTAGAAAATTCTCAAAATATAACATTAGCAAAATAGAGCATGTCTATAAACACCAAGGCAGAGATAAAAATGGCTCTGGTACCAAATGAAAAATAAATAACAATTCTTTAATGCGGAGTAAAACAATTAAAAGAATCGAAAACTTTAATGCCCAATAAATCATACCTCCGGCCATTGATACTAGTCACACTCCGACCACTTCCCTTCTTTGTTTTCTGTTCATGAATGTTCGAGCTTCTTCTTTGGAATGTGCAGGAGTACTCTTGTTTGATATTTTCAATATCAAACCTGATTGATGTTAACAGCTCTCATATGATATAAATTTTGTGAGGAGACGACCACTTGCCGAAATCTTAAATACCATCCAGAAGTTCAGCAGTCGTTAATAATATCGAAGACAAAAGATGAGAAGAGTGATGCATCAAACCCTTCGAAGAAGGACAAATCTCAGCACCGTCGGTTAACAAATATACTAAAACCTTTACGGAAACCTGATTTATAATTGCAAATACCAGTTACTAGAATATATAATAAAACTCATCTTTATCATTCACTACACTTCTTCTATGAATGTAGTCCCGAGAAATAAAAGTGTTTTAACATAAGGTGTAACAGAAACCATATATGGGCTCTCTCCTTAGATCTAAGGAAGTAACTGTACAAATCTCACTTGAGAAGAGGCGAATTGTCATGAGGGATTAAACGATTATATAGAGCTAGGCAGATCGTTCCCAAAACCTGTTTGGCACTTCCAAGATCTACTAACTCAACTTGATGGTGTAAGGCTGAAGGGGATTGAGTTAGTGAGCTTCGGGAACAAACATAAGTATATATAGCCAAGCTTCCATGAAGCTTCTGTTGGCTATGTGTCAAGTGTTCCACAGATCATGGTAGAGAACTGCAGAGGGAGTAATGGACCACTCCAGAAGCTCCCAACAAGAAATTAATTAACTCCAGTTGATTTTTGTAATTTAAGGAAATCACTATAGTTGGTTTCCAAAATCTAAGGAAATGACTGCAGTTGGTTTCCAGAAAGCCATTGGGAGAGGGAGCTTAACAACTGTATGTGATATATTGAGTTTCTAATATTTCTCCTTACTTCTACGATATTTATTAGCAATGTTTAATTTATTTTCCTCACTATTCTAATAGTATTTCAGAGCCTCCTTATGTAACCAAGTACACAACACCAGGCTTCTCAAACTTTCCAAGTATATTAAGGTTGTTTTTGTAGGTTTTTTTAGTTTCGAAGGTTTATCCTACTACAATCTCTAAAATTTTGAGACTCACGCCCTATTAAAATTTATGGCTGCAGGTATGAACGTACAATGTCGATTTGGCTGCATAGAATTTTGAGGCAACTTACATGGCTAACCTCTATCCTTCATTCCTAGTTTTGGGTTTCAACAAAATTCTCTTGACTCTCTTCTTATGGGTTCTAGCAAGAGGGTTGACCACAAATTCAGTGTCTATCTTCAAGAATTTAATTTTATACTTGCTAATAGATTTAGAGAAATTATCACCTTATTGGTGAGTGCCCCACTCCAGGTCGTCTATGATGGGGATGCTTCCTTTGTACACACTATGTAGTTAGTGTCTGTTTTTGGTTGTGTGTCATTCAAATATTATATGGGTTTGAAACCCATCTAGAAGTATTCATTGTTTTCCCTTGATTTCTCAATCTTTCTTTTGATTCTCTCATAATTAATCTACGTTATAGCCATGGTGTTTTTCCTATGTAGTTGATAGTTAAATTCAAATATCCATGGTGTTTTTCCTGTATAGTTGATAGTTAAATTCAAAAGTTGCACCCAGTTTTGTTTTTTAATGATTCTCTTATCTTTATTAAGTTAGCATGTGAAGTGCAGAAGTTGATATCAGATGTTGACATCCCACTATACAAAACAGATTCATCTGAGCTTAGTGCTATAGCATTAACGGGGTCACAGGAGCATCGTTACCTTGTTTGAGTTCTATGACCAATTTATGGTGGCATCGGCCTTTTTCGCTCACAGTCACTGGATCCATGCCCCATGACAGTATTACAATTCTTTGTTCTTGTTTCACAGTATGGGGGTTTTCATTTTTAGAAGTAGTATGAAACCTCTTAAGATAGAGTAAATTCACTTTTTGGAACTAAGAAAAATATTAGCTTCTAAAAGGAAAATATGCATACAGTTGTCCCCTTTTATGATTTCAGAACTTCAAATTCAAGAGAATTGGTTACCTCTAAAAAATATGAGCTTTCTAGAATATTGTTGTCTTCGTTTAGTTTGACTGCATCTTAGATAGTGGGCTGCTAGAAATTGCTGCTAACTAATCTTCTTGGTTGTCGTGTGGATTAAATATTTTCCCTACAAGATAGTAGCTTAAACCATATGATGTATAGTAGCTTAAAACTATTTTGTCTATTCTTAGAACCATTGATTCATGACCATGAACAAATTTGATTCAACTTGGGTTTTGCTATGATATCATGTGGGATTTTCAACTATGCAAGAAAAAGGATAGACAACAATAAAACCTTTGAATTTGCAGAATCATAAAACCTTTGGAGAAGAGCATTTGGAGAATCATAAAACCTGATGTTATGCCCATTTATGAACCTGAGCTTTGAAAAGGGGTATGGTAGATGCATCCCCAAAAAGTGGATCTGACTTGTTGGCAAGGGTTGTGACAAAAATTGTTGCCTTTACCAACCATGCCAAGATTTGATCCTTAGGTGCCTTTGCTTCAAGCATTCCTTGTTGAAATAGACAAATTCCTTGCAATGGCCCCTTCCTCATCTACCATCATCCTCACCAATGCGTTAGCACCAAATTTTTATTCAAATATTCATCTTTTTTTATTGCTTGGGGTATTGTTGAGGGACATGTAGAACTACAAGCCCCTTTGTTTGTAGCAAGAGTTTGAAAAGCTCATCAAAGTGATCTCCTCTATGTACTATGTTTCAAACTAGATCAATGACTACATTATACATATTTTAGATGTTTCAAAAAGTGTGGGTCCATAAACTACATCATAGATCTGAAAGAACCATTTATTCCATCTGTATGGATAACATGCTATAGGTAATGGTGGATAGGGACTTTCCTTGGACCCTTCCCATTCATGGCAGCCCTTATGATCTACCTAGCTGCAAATGCTGGTATTTGACGAGGAACATTCACATTATTACTTTGTAGAGGAACATGTTTTGCATTTGTGGCATGCACATCCACTTTAGAGTATGCTCTTTTTTACCTTGTCCCAACATCCACATAATTCAATCAATGTGACACACACTGCTTCAAATATAAAATATATGAAAACTACAAAATTGCCTGAATATCAAAATTAGAGGACACATAACAAGATGAACATCATAATTTTTTGTGATTTTTGGGAATTGAATGCACTTGAAATGTGTTAGAAAGTTGTTCAATTCCTTTGGAGCTTTTTTTCCACAAATTAATCTATAAACTCCTTGATATGATGCCACTAGTGAGATCATGGTGAAAAATGAATCAAATGAATGTTTGTGTGACTTAAATAAGTGAGAATCAAGCTTTGGGAGGACTTCACCCCCTTTTTTTATATAGGAATAAAAAGAGAATTAAAATAATTTTTTTATTAGTTATTTTTATATGCTTGTAGGTGTCATTTGGAAGAGAGAGAGTTTAGAATTACTCATGGTATTATGGTAATCCTAGGACTTCTTATTACTTGGTAACATCACTCTTAAGTACTAGGGGTGTCTTACTTTAGTAAAGGATACCACCACATATGTTGCTTGTCATCCATTATGTACCGAGGATGATAGGGAAATCCCCAAAGGTACTAACATGCTTGGAGGATGGGGGACAAGGCATTGGTTTCTTTTCTAACGTTCTACCCACATTTACCCAACCCTTCACCTATTTCCACCTACCACAATTTTTTACACATACAACTAATGGAATGTAGAGTGCACAAAAAGCAATCTTTCTTTTGTGAATATTTGCATTGCTTGGTACCTATTTAGATTCCACGTTAGGTGCCTCTTTCAACCCTTCACTAGAAATCTCCTTATTTTCTTGAACCTACATCCATTCCTCTACATGTTGTCAAACCCTATTTGGGTTTTTGGTAGGAACTTCCTAGGGTGAAAGGGAGTTGAGAATCTCTCCCCTACCCTCTTGTTGCATCCCTTAATATAATTTTTTATTATATTTTTATGTCTACAACAGTTTAGTTTTAGAGTCATTCCTTTCCTATTTAATTTGTTTTGGAAACTATGTTTGTATTTTTATGCCTAAGATGAAAATTCTTTCCATGGGATAGCTCTAGTGTTTGAGTGCTTTGAGCTTCATGTAGGAGTTCTCAGGGTTCTTTCCGAGGGTTGGATGCCCCTTTTGTGTTCATCACTAGAAATCCCTAGTGGGTTAGTCTGGGTTTACATTCGATACCATCTACAAATTGTAGGGAAGTGTTTGGGTTTCCCCCACCTGGTTTTCCCTAGAAAAGAAGTTGAAATTTTTCTCCACATTGTGAAATTTATGTCCTTAAATATTTATGTAAAAAGAATATATTTCGAAACCTGCAAGCGTGCCTGTTCAAATTGATGAACCTTAGTTGCAATGGCTTTTCCGTGCAGGTATTCAATTGTTGAATTGAGGCTTCTGTGGTCCATATCAAGTTTATGAGAAAAAGTTTTTCGACGTAAATCACATGATATTTCATTTGTTGATGCGTTTCGAACCAACTTGTAAGGTCTTCGCAACTCGGGCAGGCGAGCGACGGGCGTGCGGCACGGCAAGCGCACACGGGTGCGACGAGCGGGCAGACATGCGACGGGCGAGCGACGAAGTGTGACGAACCTCCGAACCTTATGCGACGATTGGGAGAAAATGCTTAAAACGGTTAAGTGTTGAACCCTCTTTATATGCGATGGCAAATGGAGCTAGGCCGACTTGTGGAAAGACACATTTGGGCGTTGAGCGACAGTTTATGGGGTCGGCCTTAAGGCTGGACACCCCTCCCAAAACTCACGCAGATTGTGTATAAGTTGGTGAGCCTAGAGCTCATTTGGAGCATCATCGCTCAAGCTCTCTTCTACGCATTGGATAGGGGTAAAAGGAGGCGCAGATTTAGTTGGAGATGCGCATAGCTCATGCGCTCTACAGTAGAAGTGCGCAGTTTTACCGGGAGTCAAGTGTAGGTGTTGAGGTACAGTTTTGAGGTGGATTTGTGCATGACTTAAAGGAGGAGTTCTTGGTGTCTCGAGTGAGCACCCTCCTACCGTATGAGGTTGGCACATGTATTGTAAAAGCTGTCTATGCCTTGGTTGTAAATTATTCTAAGTATAGACTTGGAGTTTTGCCAAGCATACTTGATGATGTATTATTGAAGAACTGTTATAATATATTATTGTTGGGCAGACTGTTCGAGAGTTTCCCCTCCCTTTATACTTGGTTGCAATTGTTGATGTTCTTGGTTAATTGCATTTGGATAATGAATGAGTATGGGCTTCATTAAGTATAAAAGATAAATGCATTTTACTTGGTTGCGAAACACAAACTATGTAAGTACACGTGAATTAGGCGTAGTCCATGTGCACAAGTATTGTTAAAAAGAAAGTGTTCGGTGGTGCCGCACCTCGTCGGCATGGTTGAAAGACCACCGTAAGCTTGGGGGCGTGACAGGTGGTATCAGAGCATGGGTTTACTTATATGGACGGATTCTTGATCGAGTTCAGGATGTGGCAGTATGTTTTGAGAATCAACTGATGGTGACATGAGGATATGCATTCTCATAGTTTGAGCGTGACAGTTGGACTGATCACCCGACTAGTTCAAACGTGGGGACTAGTAGTGTACAGAGATATGTTGGCATTGTGTTGGAGTATCATGGCAGTAGTTCACATGAGGATGACACATGATGATTGATCATCATGGATTGAGAAGACTTCTTGTTAACATAACATGGGTAGTTTTGCACATGGTGATGATGGCATGATGGAGTTGACACATTGTTGCGGTGGACATGTAGCTTGAGTTGGAGGGATCAACCTTCCATGGTGGGGAGCAGCATGGGGAGATTGTGATAGAGTGGTCGATGATCATGGACATCTGATATATAACATACATTAGTATGGAGTATCTTGGTGACAGTTGGTTGCTAAGGTGGAGCATGATGGAGATGGGATTCTACATATGTTGCAGGGAAGGTTGCCTTATGTGGAGGAGTCGACATCATGGTTGATAATGATCTTGGTGGATAGCTATCGAGATGGTATGTTGTTGAGGACGACAACGATTTCAGGTGGAGGAGGATGTAAGGTCTTCGCAACTCGTGCAGGCGAGCGACGGGCGCGCGGCACGGCGGGCGCACACAGGTGCGACGAGCGGGCGGACATGCGACGGGCGAGCGATGAAGTGCGACGAACCTCCGAACCTTATGCGACATTAATATGCGACAATAGGGAGAAAGCGCTTAAAACGGTTAAGTGTTGAACCCTCTTTATATGCGATGGCAATTGGAGCTAGGCCGACTTGTGGAAAGGCACATTTGGGCGTTGAGCGACAGTTTATGGGGTCAGCCTTAAGGCTGGACACCCCTCCCAAAACTCACGCAGATTGTGTATAAGTTGGTGAGCCTAGAGCTCATTTGGAGCATCATCGCTCAAGCTCTCTTCTACGCATTGGATAGGGGTAAAAGGAGGCGCAGATTTAGTTGGAGATGCGCATAGCTCATGCGCTCTACAGTAGAAGTGCGCAGTTTTACCGGGAGTCAAGTGTAGGTGTTGAGGTATGGTTTTGAGGTGGATTTGTGCAGGACTTAAAGGAGGAGTTCTTGGTGTCTCGGGTGAGCACCCTCCTACCATATGAGGTTGGCACATGTATTGTAAAGGTTGTTTATGCTTTGGTTGTAAATTATTCTAAGTATAGACTTGGAGTTTTGCCAAGTATACTTGATGATGTATTATTGAAGAACTGTTATAATATATTATTATTGGGCAGACTGTTCGGGAGTTGCCCCTCCCTTTATACTTGGTTGCAATTGTTGATGTTCTTGGTTAATTGCATTTGGATAATGAATGAGTATGGGCTTCATTAAGTATAAAGGATAAATGCATTTTACTTGGTTGCGAAACACAAACTAAGTAAGGACAAGTGAATTAGGCGTAGTCCATGTGCACGAGTATTGTTAAAAAGAAAGTGTTCGGTGGTGCCGCACCTCGCCGGCACGGTTGAAAGAGCACCGTAGGCTTGGGGGCGTGACACAACTAGTGTGGTTCATTGTCAAGACACGTTGAAGAATCAGATCAAGGTTGCATGTTAAATAGCCAGAGCAGAACATCCAACGACTATATTTGACCATGCAATGACTATATTGAACTGGTAGGCTAGACCTACAAATGGCTATATTTGACTGGGAAACGGCTAGTCGGACTGGACAAGGGATAGGGATAGGAGAGCATAAATATATTTAATTAAAAATTAATCAATAGGAATTAATCACATTTATTTGAGTAAAATAAATAAATATTTAGTTAGTTAATTGAAAGTTAGTCAAAACTACGTAATATATTAAATAAATAAATAAATAAGTTAAAGTTGCAAACTTAAATAATTATTAAATCAATAGTAAGTTAGTTATACTATTATTAAATCAAAAAGGGGTTTAAATTTATATAATTAATTAGTTAATGGGAAGTTAGTTTAAAACAATGTAAATAAGGCAACATATGAAATATGCATAAGAGTTATATAACTAAATATTTCATATTTATTTAAATATTTAGCTAAATAATTGTAAGTTAGTTTTATATTTAATTCCCTGATTGTTGTTAGATCTATTAATCAATCTTATTAATAAAGCTATTAATTCAAGTCTTGTATAATAAGAATAATCTTTTTATATTTTAATTTTTGAAAAATTTATTAGGAATTTCTCATTACTTTCTAATATTTATACTTTTTATTTAATATAAGTTAGTAAGTCATAGAACATAATATCATTTTAAATTTAAGCCTAAATGTAGATTGAATTTCAATATCAAAATAATTATTTTTCTTTTCCATAATTAAGTTAAAATTTGTATATAAACACTTAAATTAATAACTTTATTAATAAGATTGATTAATAGATCTAACAACAATCATGTAATTAAATATAAAACTAACTTACAATTAATTAACTAAATATTTAAATAAATACGAAATATTTAATTATATAACTCTTATGTATATTTCATATGTTACCTTATTTACATTGTTTTATACTAACTTCCCATTAACTATTTAATTATATAAATTTAAACCCCTTTTTGATTTAATAATAGTATAACTAACTTATTGTTGATTTAATAATTATTTAAGTCGGTAACTTTAACTTGTTTATTTATTTAATATATTACCTAGTTTTAGCTAACTTTCAATTAACTAACTAAATATTTATTTATTTTACCTAAATATATGTGATTAATTCCTATTGATTAATTTTTAATTAAATATAGTTATGCTCTACTATCCCTGTCCCTTGTCCAATCTGACTAACCGTTTCCCAGTCAAATATAGTCGTTAGCAGGTCTAGCCTACCAGTTCAATATAGTCGTTTCCTGGTCAAATATAGTTGTTGGATGTTCTGCTCTGACTACTTAACATGCAGCCTTGATCTAATCATTCAACTTGTCCTGATGATGAACCACACTGGTTGGTTCGAAATGCATTGACAAATGAAATATCATGTGATTTACGCTGAAAAACTTTTCTCATAAACTTGATATGGATCACAGAAGCCTCAATTTAACAATTGAATCCCTGCACGGAAAAGCCATTGCAACTAAGAATATATTTGTAAAAGTGAAAATATTAGTGGCATAGATACATATTTCTTTATTGCCTAATTTTTAGAAGGCGCTTCTTTTGAAACTGTCCATGTATGCAAAATCCTGGGGGGTTTGCTATGAGGTTTTCTTTAGGAAAATGTTGAAATCTCTCTCTGAATTATTATAAATGCTAGGCTTTTTAGTGCCACTAGGATCTATTGATGAATCATTGCCTATGAAGGCATCAACATGGCAAATAATGAACAAAAGCAATGATTACGTTTAAGCTTAACTGATTGTCCTGCTCTAGGAAACAAGGTTTCCTTTTAATCCTGTAATCTATTTTGTGGTAATGTGAACCTTTGAGGTTGAGAACATGGTTTACAAAACGATTGAAGGACTATTATTCTGAGGGTAGCACTAACACACAATGAAATCAATATATGTGGAGAACAAGGTCTAACAATAATAATCAAGCATATATATATATATATATATATATATATATATATATATATATATATATATATATATGTATGTATGTATGTATGTATGTATATATATGTATGTATATATATATGTATGTATATATATATGTATATCTATATATATATATATATATATATATATGTATATATATATATATATATATGTATATATATATATATATATATATATATATATATATATATACATATATATAGATATACATATACATATATATATACATACATATATATATATACATATATATATATATATATACATATATATATATATATATATATACATATATATATATACATATATATATATATATATACATATATATATACATAGATATATATATATACATATATATATACATAGATATATATATATACATATACACATATATATATACATATATATATATATATATATATATATATATATATATATATATATATATATATATATATATATATACATATATATATACATATAGAGAGAGAGAGAGATGGATTGTCTGAGCCAACAGGTTCTAAATTTTAGGAGAAATGATTTTCTATATCCAAATGCCACTATGATGTTCATTAGAGTGACACTTGTTTTAAAATCAAATATACAACTCTTTGGTAGTATAAATAACACTTGAAACTTGATAAGCAGAAATTTCAAAAATGGGCAGAGGAGTGCATAAAAATCTGTTGCATGCCTAGAAAAACCATAGATATGGCCACAAAGTATTAACTAGGCTTCTAAATCTGCAATTCTACATGTTTAGTACACATCCTATTTAATCCATAATCTTGCTTATGTTATTCAAATGTGTTCTGGGCCATAGGCTCAATATCTAGGATTCTCCGGCCTTGTTGAGCCTTGCAATAGGTATGTACTTACTCTTGATCACTGTTCTTGATTGCTGTTTTTTTCCTCCTTTCTTATCCATTTTGTGCCATGATATAATAACATATTGATAGAATTTTTATAAGGAATGAATGAAACTACACTTGATACGATTTGACCAACCAAACTAACTCTCATTACTTTTTATGTAGAAAAGCAGTAGATGGAACAGTTGTTGTTCCCAAGTTGGAACAACAAAAGCTAATCATGGGAAATGAGACATGTCGTGTGTGGTCGAACCAAGGAATGAGTCAAGAAGATTGGTGCAAGATAGAAGAATTGTCTGAAGATAGCATTTAGTTGTGAATCCCTCAAGATCTCTTGATCCTGAGGGATCACATTTATCTCTTTCCTTTTGACTATAAAAGGGAAGACTGAAAAGGGATGTCTCGTCTTTTACTTCGATTGTAATTTTAATTTATAGAAGCATGATTCTAAAGGACAAGATTGTATTGTGATGATAAGTGACTTTGATTATTAATATACAACTTGCGTTGTTGTTCATTCAGATATTCTAAAGTAGCTAAGCAGTATTCGCTGGTGGCTACGGCCCGGTATCTGGTGGATCTTACTGTTGTTCCATGTTTTATGCTTTTTCTGTTTCCTACAAGTTTATTCTACTTTACAGCTTTGCAGTTGATTTATTTTCGTTGAATCAGATTTCTGGTATTCATTTCATTAATGCACAATCCTAGTTGGCTTTATTTAATTCATGTTGTGGATTGAATTAGTTATCAGTTAAAGAATAATTTCTGATTAATTAAAGAATAGAGCGTTATTGATTAAATTATTTCCTCCTATCCAGTAGTTTAAGTCCAGCTGATAGAGCTCAGTTAATGCTACAGTGGTCTCGGTTGATTATCATTCGAATTTGGTTGATTAAGATTGAAAGTACGGTTTTTTTTTAGATTGAGTCATGATGCCTAGATGAATTATTTCCTTTAAAAGTTACAAGCTTGAGATTTATGATTGCATCTGTTTACTCTTATATTAAATTTAATAACTCATTTTAAAGAATTACTCTCTGGATTTATAGCTTGCACATATTTTGTACACTCTTGGAATAAAAATACCTACCAAGGTTGATAATTAATGTGAGGCAATTAGGAGTTTTAAAATACACCTTTTAGCACCCAACATTTTCGTGTCATTGCCGAGGAGAGTTTTGCTATTTTACAAAGAGTGATGTATGTTTGATGTTTGTCTGTTGAGAGAGAATTGGATATTAAAAAGGGGAGGTAAGAACCTGTGTAACGAGCGAGTAAAATGCTCGCTCCTCTGCCCGCTATCCAACAGAATTGCGTATGAATTTAAGGTAGAAATGAACATTTGTATTTTTGTATGAATGACTAAGAAGAAAAGACCAAAAAAATATATAATTCCTCCCCCCAAACCTAAAAAATATAATGGACCGGTGACCCTTGGACGATCAACCTTTATTGATGAAATCATAAGAAAAGCTGAGTCTCAGTCATTAGTAGGACCCCGAACTATTGCTACCAGACATCCTATTTTTTCCCTTCAGGCCACAGGATCACCATATGTAGCTAACGCTGAGATTCACAGTAAGACTGAAGGGTCTGAACAATGTTTTCAAGATATTGAAAATTCACAACCATACCCTTCACAAGAATGGAATTCTTGCAACCTCCTTGAAGGAGAAGAAGAAACAAGTAAGCTTGAAATTAAATCATCAGAACCTAGATCTCCTGAAGTAGTGATTGAATAGAGGACACCCACTGTTTTGGATCAAGGTAGCACTATTATAATCATTCCAACCTCTTCTGGACATCCTAGAAACAACTCTCCAACTCCAGAGATCCCTGAAGAATATTGGCATATTTTTGACCAAATGGCCAATAATCAGCGATAGCCCCAAACCTCTACGTTACAATACCCTCTTGTGGACACAACTGTCAGTGCCCCCATGAAAGTTATCCCATTACAAAATATTCCTACCTTTCATGGGCTAACTTCATAAGACCCCGATGCATTCCTTTTCGAATTCGATGTCCTATGTAGGGGTTATGATTACACCATCGACCCCCAGAAGCTGAAACTGTTCCCCTCTACTCTGAAAGGATAACCCTTCATTGGTTTATGGGACTTGGTGGAGGTACCATCAATGACCAGGAACTGATGAAAACATCCTCCTTAAAAACTACCAAGATTATTGCCGAACTAAAGAACTAAAAGATGAAATCTTTCAAATGGTAGCTAAGCCTAATGAGACTCTGGAAGAATATGTGGAGTATTTCCAATATAATCTGCAAAGATCTCCTTATGCAAATCTGCCTGATAATGTTCTAAAAACCACAATGATTAAAGGTATGAAAGACCAGTGAGTAGAAAAACCGAATATAATGGGTAAGGGTGATATTTATCAAGAAGATTACGACAATATTATAGACTTGTGCATCAGGTACTCTAGGGGTAGTACAAGGCCAAAACCAGTCGGACGCGATGCAATCAACAGAGACAGCAAAGCCTCAGGAGGGAGCATTACAAGAGTCAAAATTGGCAATCTATTGGAAGATTTCAAGACTGATATCCTCGCAACCTTGATGACGCAATTGGATATCATGCAAGCTAAATGAAAGCAGGCTGAAGCAGAATAGAACCTGGCTATTTTCTATCCCCATTGTAGAAAGAAACATAGTCATAAAGAATGCCCGCTAGATACGATACAAACATGTGCCATATGCTCTGAGGAGCATGCCATAGAAAGTTTCCCATCGCTCCCAGGATTAAAAGCAGTCTTCAAGGAAGCGGAAGAAGAAGTGGAACTAGTATATCTGTTGAATTAGTGTCGTCAATGGCAAGCACGTCAGACAGGTATGCCTACCAATCGATCTTCATTCTTTCCTTCTTCACAATATAATTGTCAGCAATATTCAAGGGCAGTATGGTAGAACTAGCCACCTTTTTCTACTGGGCCACCTCAAACATTTTATATGCCACCACGGCCCAACTAGTCAAATCTAAACAATAACTGGACAAATCCCTCTTACCATCTACCATTCTGGTAGAGCAATCCCTATTCATCTCAATGGTCCTCTTCCACCTCACAAAATCAGAACTGGAAATCAAACTGGCAAAGATCCATGAACTAGCCTATCAGGACATTTCCTCTGTCTCAACCAACTTTACCAACACCTTACACATTGTAGCAGAATCCTCAATCTAATATATGACCACAACTCCCAGCTCAACCCAACCCAAATCCCAACAACAGACCAATCCAGTCAGTACAAATTATTCAGGGTTTGGACCCTGAAGCTGAGTTAAGAGAGTGTAATGAACTCAAGTTAAGATCTGGATGCATAATTGCTCCAGACGAGGATAAAAATCTGGAACCTAAAGAACCACACCAAAATAGGCCTTTGATTGTATATGATCAACAAGGGGAAGATACAGTCAGGCATAAAACTCCCAAATAGATCATAACTACTTCCCCACCATTCCCAGAAAGATTAATGATACTGCACCAAATTGAATATCCTGACTTTCATCTTTTGGATGAACTCAAGAATATCTGTATAAAAATACCCCTCCTCTAGGCTATTCAAGACATTCTAATATATGCCAAGACTATTAAAGAATTTTGTATGAAGAGGTCTGTGAGGAAAACAAAAATAACCCCAACTGTCCATGTTGTTGGCACTTTGTCTAATTTATTACTAGGCAAAGAGACACCTGTAAAATATGAAGACCCGGGAAACCCCATTGTCACAGTACAGATAAATGGCTGCTCTTTTCCCAATGCTTTAGTTGATTTAGGGGCATACATTAACATTCGCACAACAACAACTTGCGAAATGCTTGGCATCACAACCTTGGAACCAACAACTACCTTGCTAGAACTTGCTGACTACTCAGTCATTAAGCCAGAAGGAACATTATCGGATGTGATGGTTTCTGTAGACACTTGGGAATATCCGGCAAATTTTTTGATTATTAACCCTAGGAACCAGCTATATGGACATCCCTTAATTTTAGGAAGGCCTTGGCTAACAACCGCTGATGCTTATATTAGTTGCCAGATAGGTAGTATGACCATAACCAGAGGGAATGATATGAAGAATCTAGCCTTATACCCTCTTGCTTAGCCAAGCCTAACCATTGTAAAAACTAGGAAGATACCTATAACATATTTAATAGAAAATATTCGGTCACCATTGGCTGTGGCAGATGCCCTTGAATTTAAAAACTAAATAGAAGATGATGTCATTAATACTTTTATCAATCATCCTACTACAGTGTCTAGTTTGAAATGTCACATGATTAAAGTAGTCCTTGACAATGAAATTGAAGAAGATTCCCTGAGAGATATCAATGACCAACCAATACCAACAACAACTGTCTATAATAGCAAACCTATACAAATCGAGCTGGGGAAGATCCTGAACATTAACAGTAATCTGAGTAATGGCCAACATCAGAAACTTATTCAAGTCCTTAGGAAATATAAAGGGGCTTTTGCTTGGGATTACCCAGACATTAAAGGGATTTACTCTCAGCTATGCATGCACCACATTTACACTGAAAAAAATGTAAGACCCATCGACAACCTCAGCGTAGATTAAATCCTCACCTAAAGGATATTGTTAAAGAATAACTTCAAAAACTATTAGATGTGAATTTTATCTATCCTATATCTGACAGTAAATGGGTTTCTCCATTAGTGGTGGTCCCCAAAAGTTATTGGAAATGGCAGATATGCGTCAACTATAGAGAACTCAATAAGGCAATGTAAAAAGACCATTTTCCCCTTCCATTCATCGATCAAGTCCTAGATACACTTGCAGGGAAGAAATTCTTCTCTTTCCTGGATGGGTTCAGTGGCTACAACCAAATTCAGATTGCCCCTGAAGACCAGGATAAACCTACTTTTACCTACCCATGGGGAAGGTTTTCTTACAGGGTATTACCTTTTGGATTGTGCAATGCCCCTGCTACATTCCAAAGAGCCATACTCAGTATTTTTGCAAACTTGATAAATGAAATATTGGAAGTGTACATGGACAATTTCACACCCTATGGAGATGACTTTGAATAGACATTACAGACATTGGAGAAAGTCCTGGAGCGGTGTATTGCTACTAGGCTATGCTTAAGCTACAAGAAGTGCCCGATGATGATGACAGAGGACCTGATCTTGGGTCATTTCATTTTAGCAACTAGAATTCAGTTAGATCCAACAAAAATACAGGTAATCCTCTTATTAGCTACTCCCTTCACTCAAACAAAGGTACATAGTTTTCTAGGATTTGCAGGATATTATCGTAGATTTATAAATAACTTCTCACAAATTGCTGCACCATTATATGCCTTAACAAGAAATATTGATTTTATATGGACTGACAAATGTGACATTGCCTTTACAAAGTTGAAACGACTACTATCAACAACACCGGTATTATGAGGCCCGAAATGGGATATACCATACAAGATTTCATCAGACGTGTCAGATTCAACCATTGGAGTAGTTATTGGCCAAGAAGAAGACAAGAAACCCTGTGCTATATATTACATTAGCAAAAACTTAACTCCTGCTGAGTTGAATTACACAGTAACAGAGAAAGTGTTTCTAGCTGTTATTTATGCTATTAACAAATTCAGACACTATATAAATGGACACACTGTAGTTTTGTATACTGATTACTCTGCTATCAAATATTTAGCTAATAAACCCATTACAAATGGAAGAGTTACACGTTGGTTACTAATTTTGCATGAATTTGACATAGCTATAAAGGATCGACCGGGGAGGGAAAACCTTGTGGAATATTTCCACTCCCGAGTGCCAAGAAAAGATGATGCAATGGCTGTAGAAGACCAGTTCCCGGATGAACAATTGTTTTTTGTGGCCATAAAAACACCATGGTACATTGATGTGGCAAATTATTTAATAGCAGGAAAACTGCCCAAAAATCTAACACCCGGAGAAAGGAAATTAATAGTGCAGCGCAGCGCTCGACCTAGATAAGAAGATACCTTTTTCACACAAGGGCCAATATGCACATCTGCAGGTGTATCAGCGAAGACGAAATTTATGATATCTTAAAAGCCTGCCACGATGGACCTTGCGGTGGACATTTTGAAGACCGCGAAACTTGACATAAAATTTTGCAAATGGGCTACAACTAGCCCACGATTCTTAAGGATGCTAAGAAATTTTTCCAGGAATGCGATAGTTTCCAAAGTATGAGCCACCCTAGCCAATATGATGAGATGCCCCTGCATCCACAACTGGTGATAGAACCCTTTGAGTGATGGGTGCTATATTTCGTCAGGCCGATCAACCCACCATCCAATTATAAATCATATATATTGGTTGCAATAGAATACGTGACTAAATGGGTGGAGGTAGTAGCATTAGCAGGAGAAATAGAGGAAACAGTAATTAATTTTTCTTTCGAAATTTTTGTGCGATATGGCTTACCCAGAGAAGTAATTATTAATGGGGGGCCACAATTTGTAGGCCACAAGATCACTGCTACAGTTAAGAAGCATCACATTATCCACAAAATTACCTCTCTGTATCACCCGCAGGCGAACGGGTAGGTGGAGAGTACCAACGAAGTAATTGAATTTATTCCAACAAAGACAGTCTCATCGCACAGATGAGACTGGGTGACTCGACTGCCAGAGGCCTTTTCAGCATATCACACGACTTGGAGGAACACAATTGGATACTCTCCAGATCAGCTGGTTGCTTTTGTTATGTTTTTGTTTTCGCTAAAGTATTTTTTTTGGTCAAGTAATCCACTTTTTACATTTATTGCAGATGTCAAACCTATTGGAGTCATGTGTTGGATATGCTGACGGAGCGAGTCGTAGTTCGCGGAACCTATCTTCCGCGGCATGGGCCACTTTTGATCCAAGCGGCGAGTTAGTAAGTTTCAGAGGGGTATGTATTGGTTGATCAACGAATAACATCGCTGAATATAGCGCGTTGATAGAACTTCTCTCTGATGCCATCACACATGGTATACGCCGATTGATTATCAGGCTAGACTCACAACTCGTCATACTACAACTCACTGGTATCTACTCTATCCGAAATCTAGCTATTTATCGCATGTTCCTAAGGGTTAAGATTTTGGAAAGGCAATTTGATTTTATTCAATATCAGCATATTCCACAACCTTAAACACATTAATTGACTCATTGTCAAATTATATGTTAGATAGACATTTGCAACATTCATAAAAAGAAGCATAGCATCAATATTTGCATTTGGATCATGTAACTTAACCAAAATAAAACTTTGAAAATCAAAAATATATATATAACTGTTTATGGTTTACACATAATGTTCTGTAACCAAGACAAAATTGGTCAAATGACCCAAAACTCAAAACGCTAGGTGGCACCCTAGTCTAATGATGCTCGTGATAACAAGTCACAGCCTGTGCGATCATGCGTAAGAGCTGAGTCTATCGTCTTGGCACACCAGTAGTATGCCGCTGCAACCTCAAGGGCAGCTCATCAGTCCTCACATCTGGAATACCGAGAGTGAGGCCCTCAACCTGATCCTGTAATGCTGTGAGAGTCTCGGCCACATCAAGGTCGCGAAGGATAGCCCTTCCAACAGCCTCTCTTGCTGGGGCGGTAACTGGCACTCTCAGGCGTACTACTGGCCGAACGGGACCAACATCTGCATGAACACATGAGTTTGATTAGTCTTGATAGAATAAAGCATAAGGACATTATAAAAGAAAAACGATAAACAGGAATATGGTCAAAGAATTTACCAATGGCGCCCCACTATTCGCCAACTGGCAGTACTAAATCTGTGTCACCCCAGAAGTCCATACCAGCATATGGATACTCAGAATAAACCATCTCTTGGCGATCGAACCACCCGAAGAAGGTATCAGAAAAGGAAATCTGAGACTGACCAGCATGCCTAGACATATGGTCGACCCATCTCTGCATACGTGGTTCGGTCGGTGAAGGTAAATCAAGTGCAATATACTGCGGCTGCATCAGCGGTATCTTTTCCAAGGCAAAGGCGGTCAACATAGAACCATACCCAAAGTTCTTCAACCTCCCACTCTTCACCTTGGTCAACTGTTCTTTCATCACAAGAAGTACTGCGTCGCACCAGTTGAACACCTTTGGTTGGAGACATTCCAAGGCATACTGCATATAAGATCAGTTGGCTACATGAAGAGCCGCACCACCAGCCATCCTACCAAAAGTGAACAGAATAGTCCTGAGGGGCCTGTCAGTGACATCAAGGATGATGATCTTGCCGTCTTTACTCAGCTGAGATCCCTCTCTGCAATACCAGCGAACATAATCTCTCACAGATTCACCTCCTCGGGCCGAACCTAATAAAGAGATGGGGGCACCCCGCCTTGACAGGCCAGTCAAGAAATAGATGTCCACTACAGTCAAGGGGATGGATTTTCCCCTAATCTGGAACACCTGGCTGGTAGGATCCCAAGCATCGAGAAAATACTACAGCAAGTTGATTTGTTGTCTCATGCTAGAAATGCGGAAAAACTTCAGTAGGCCACAGTTCCGCAGTGCGTTTACTGTAACCGGATCGTGTAAAGCAAACATGTCCTCTCCTTCATGCTCACGTTCTCGCCATGTAATAGTCATCTTGCTCCCAAAATCTCTGAGAACAAACAAGAGAAGAGTTAGATGCTAGTTTTGGTAAGAGACAGACAAAATTTCCATCAAAAATTGTGCATAAACTTCCTTCCTTGCACCCATCGCACCTACAGTAGTGTTCTGGGTGCGTTGCATGTCAATTAGCTAGTAAACAGGCTAACATCCAACGCACCTTTCGATGCACAAGGGGTGAGCTGAAGCGAAGGCGAGTTTTTCAAACCCCAGAGGCTCAGAAAAACCAGGAATCAAGCTCAGAATGCAAAATGGAAAGCATGAAATGAAAGAGCTTAGGTTTAGCTCCTACCTGATCCAGATGGCACCGAGACTTGTCCACAGAATCTCCCAGAATCAACTAATGAAACAAAAGGGGAAAAAGCACCTCCAAAGCTCCAACAAACCAAAGTTCAAATGAAATGGTAAAATGAGAGGTAAAATCATTTTTACATTACTTTTTACGTAATTCGAGTAAAATATTAGTGTTCTAACTCATTTTTCAAACATATATTGTTCATTTCTAACTAGTTTGATGAAGCAATTGAAAATGCAGTACAATCTTTGAAAGAACAAAGCTATTTATGGTAAAGTCAAGAAATGACCGTTCAATCGAGTAGTTTTAGCACATAGTTCAAGCTCGTTAAAAAATAAACATAGGTTATGAGAAAATGTTTCTCCCCGCGTTTAAGCTCATTAAAAAATGAACTATTTCCCGGTAAATAACCATCGTGAATGTAGTACTTTAGCCGTTAAAGCCTTGGTCATGTTCTCATCATCACCTCCACTCTGTATTGGCCGATCATTCACCTCCATTTGATTGTTTACCCCTTTTGAGGAACAGCTGCGAAGAGTGATCCCACTAGCCATCCTTGTAACACTGCCGTGATTGGAAAATTCCAAACCTTACCTGGAATCAGCTGCTACCCAATTTTATCACTCGTTCCTCAAAAGACGAGTCTCCTTTAAGCTCTTTTCAACTGACTCGTAAAATATGAAAAGATTGCCGAGCCATTGGCCTCTCTAGCTCGTTAAAGGGACCGGAAGTGCTATCCCTCCTTTAGATTTTAATCTTTTTGGACCTGAGGGATTATTACACAAAAAGATCGAGCGCTTGTTTTGTTCAGCTCGTTAAAAGTATCGAAAATTCATCCCTTCGGTATTGTTTTATACTTTTTCGGACTTAAGGGATTAGATGACGAAAAAGGAATTTTGGAGTTTCCTTTACGTCCCTTTTCAGACTCTCTAAAATTGAAAAGGACTATGTTATCTTTGTCGTTAAACTCGTTAAAACCTAATAGCGACAAACTTTTCCATAGCAGACAAGAATGTGTTTCACTATTGCTAGGCTCGTTAAAACATAGCGATGGTTTGCCTGAAGGGAAAATTATAGAACAAGCATATGTTATCCTCCTCAAGCTTGACAAAAATAAATAGGTACTGGTCAGCAATGACTGGGGAAAAATTGGGAAGAAAACTTGAAGAAACTTTGTTGGTAGCAAGTCGCTCTTGAACATGACACTTTCACTCCGCATCCAAGTCGGGTTGGGTTGTTTCATTCACCGGTCACATCACCATGGTCCCATCACACCATCCACATTTGGGGTTAATGCTCCCAATCCATCACGTCAGTGTCGCCAATATGTTCAAGAGAAGTCATTCAGAGAATTCACCTGTGTCTCACCCGCTACAATAGATTTAAACTCCATTCTTTCATGACTGCCACCCTGAACCTTATGTCATCAGATCGTTTTCACCTCCATTGAAGTCATTTGCTCCAGTCCGTGTCATTGATGTGGGATTCATTAAGGCCCTCCTGTGACGGATCGCTTCTTGTCGACATAAGCTCATTATCCAAGAAGCCGATCTAGGAACACCCCGTTCAGTACTTTGAAGCTTGCATGCCTCAATGGCAAGTTTCTCACTTACGGCGACAGGTTTACATCAATGGCCTTCGACCGAAAGATTTTTCGTGGTGTTCGACGCCAAGTCCTTTATTCACACCACATGAATTGTACTGCAGTACCTTGAGGGTCATTATCATTATCGGTGATTCCTCTCGCACCTGTTAACAGCTTACATGATTAGCTGGTAATCAGGCGATGTCTTTCCATGTTCGACCCCAGAACATCTCTCACATGGATCGACTTGTACTTCGAGTGAAGATCGAATGAGATTGAAGACCCGGATCTAGTTTCATCCATCCGGGCTGCGATATATATTCAGGGAAATAAAGACATCAAATGTACATCATTGCTTCACAGATAATCATCCAATCAAAGGGATGATGGCTCTACCAGAATCATCAGTCTACACTTAGACGATTGTCTGTCCTATGTACATGAAAATGAATTTATAAAGTTGAGCATGGGAATGCCCGCCTCAGCTAGATCATGAAAATATTATGAAGATAATGTATTGTATTGTATCTTATTATAGGTCTCCTCTCAGCTTGAAATAACTTCGGATCCTCATAATAAAGCATTTCACCCGACATCAAAAGATTAACGACCTCATGCTTAGGGGGCAAATGTTATAGACATTTTTGGGCACTACAACCCCAAGCATGAAATTTCCATAAACCAAGGGCTCCTAAGTCCCTAAAATTGTTTTTCTAACCCCTAAAGGAACAAGGTCAACTGATTACAGCTTCTCCCAGAAGTTCTCCATGAAAAACTGCTCAAAACTGGTCAAAACAGGATCATTTCAGCTACTCCATAGGCAAAGTGCGTTGCATCTCACCTAAGTACACTCTGTGGGCGCGTTGCATTTCAAAAATCCCTTCTATGGGGTGCGATGGGCGAGAAGTGACAAATGGCAGTGTCATTCTGCGAGGTGGAGAAGCATGGAATCTTCCAGAAACTTCTCCTGTGACACTTGCCTCTCTGAATTCGACCAAGGATGAGTAAGAGATCATCAATCTCCAAGTGGAAGCAAGAACTATCAGAGGGAAGACACTAATCAAATCACAAGCTGACTCATCTCCCTTACAGATATCTATATATGGATCCCTCATCCTAGAGATCGAGAGGCTGGAATTTTTCATCTTGTAAGGAATTGCTATTGGTTTCTTGAGACAACATCATAGTGTTGGGTGATCTAAGCTTTGTATGAGGTGAAGAAGGGCTTACTTGCTGAGAGGATGATGCTGGGTCAGAACAACTGGTTGTAACTCCCTTGGCTCTTTCTTGTTTATCAATAAAAGCTATTCAAGTTTTCCTCCATACTCTTGTGTGATTTATGTTTTATGCATTTGTATGGTCAATTTACATATGATCCTAGATTGCTTATGATTATAGATCCATGTTCTTGTATAGTGTTATGCTACTGTGATCTTACAGGTACTTTGTGAAGCTGGGCGTACAAGGGAGCAAGTAGCGAAAGACTATCAGGAGAGAGAGGAATCGAACTAGGAGATTAGCGCAAGATAGAGATTGGTCTTCTTTGTTCTTCTCTCATCTATATTTCATAAAGGAAAAACGAAAGTAGCTTTACCTTGTTTGTTTCTAAGGTAGCTACCACACCTTAGTGGGATAAGCACTTTTGTGTAGACACTTTCCCCTGTAACACTTAGCTCCTATCATTAGTGGCTCATTCAGCTCTTTTATCATCGATATTTTTATTTTCTACTGCCCTCAATTCTTCGTGGTTCATCCATGAGGACATCACCATTAATTGTAGGTCCCCTAGCTTGGCATTGGGATCCCACACATTCATGTCTATGAGGGCCATATTGTGTAAGTAGAATTCTACCATCTTTACCTTATCCTTTGAGGTTCTTTGGTCACACAGGTCCATGAACTACCTGTAGTCTTGGAAAGGCATTGTGTCTCTTTCTGCCAAAGTCTTTATTTGGAATTGTAACCATTGGTCCTTTTGATAGAAGCCATAGGATTTGGCTAGTGTTCTGCATTGCAATGCCTTCATGGACAAGCTGGCCATGCATGCCAGCTAGGTCTCTTTCTCTTGCAGTTGCCTCCTTAGCAATTCATTTTTAGTTTCAAGGCAGCTTCTTGTAATTGCCTCTCTATCTCTAAGAGCACTCAACTCTCTGCCCATTTCCCTTAGTTTGTTTTCCATATGGCCAACATCCTCAACTCCTTTGGATTTGGCTATTTGCATCCACCTATGTGTTCTCACTCTTTCTTTCTCCAATTCAAAAAATACTGGAATTGAAAATTTCTGTTCGATTATCCTTCCTCCCACAAGTAGATTGAAATAGGAAGCAAGGCTAGGCTAGGGATTAGGTTCTTGTATCTCTTGTGCTTCCTCCTTCACCTATGGTTGTTCTTCTATCCTTTTCTCAAGTTATTGGGTCTCCTGTAGCTTTGACATTGTCTCCTGTAGAACTGTCTGAGCCTCATGTAGGATTGTTTTTGGGTCCTGTAATACTACCTTTTCCTTCCATGTGGAAGATCTAGGAGTCCCCCTTTCATATGTTATAGGTTTCTTGGAAGGTTATTCTTTCCCCTTGGCACAGGGTGAATCTTCAATGGTAATTGGAACTTTTGAACAGGGCTGCAGTTTGCCTGTTTTGATTCTTATGCTCTTCCTAGCCCTGAAATACATGGAGGTTTGCCTTTTCCTCTTTTGCCTTGGCTTGATTGGTGTATTGAGGGTAGTGAGGGTAGTTGCCACCTCCCTTTCCAGAGTCACAGGGGACTCTTCTCCTTGTTCTGCCTTCTCTGCCTCCTTTTCTCCTTCTTTTGTCTCTTTCTCTGTCTCTTTTTCTGTCTCCTCCTATTCTGTTTCTTCAACTTTCTCCTCCTCTATTTCAGTTCCCTCCTCCTTACTTCCTTGTTCTTCTATGTCACCAGTGGCTTCACCTTCTCCCGCTTGTTGTTCTTCCTCCTCACTTCCAGTAGGACTGACATCATAGGTTAAGGCCTTTATGTCATCCTCAGCTGTCATGTTTTGGAAAAATTCCCATGCTATAGGGAGTGTAAAGGTATGGAGGGCTTCCTCCACTAGGATTTTGATTAAGCCATGGTGAGGTAGTTGTTCTAAATTTCCTGCTTGAACCTTAGTGCTGGAGTCAATGAGGGACTACAAGAGGAAGTAGTGTATATTGAGCTTCTGAGGTGCTGGAGCATCCATGCCATACCTTAACTCATGGAGGATTCTAAAGTGATAACAATAGACAATGTTGTACCTCCCCTCACAAGAAATGTATTTGATTATTTTATAACTAACCTCATCCCAGGGATATGGTATGCTAGCCCTTCTAGTGCCATTTTTATTTTCTACAAGGGTTTCATTGTTTTGGAAAAAGTTTTTCTTGGCAGCTTGGCCAATTGGTTTCTCATCCTTACTACAAGGTAGCCCAAGAGGAAGGGTAGTGGCCCTACTGATAAATTCAAGGTTTATCTCCATGGAAAGACCTCTAAAGGTGACAGTGGCATGAGTTCTTGTGTGGGGTACCAGAGAGAGAGCAAACTCTTGGGCAATTTCCTCATCAAACCCTTGGAATTTCTCAAAGAAATTCATCGAGTTTTCCTTTGTGAAGATGTCCACCACTTATGGATGTGCATGGAGCCTAGTGGAGCTGTTGGGCTCCTTTCTCATAAATCCTCCTGTCATACTATCTATCCTCTTTTGAAAAACCAAATATGGAGATAGAGACAAAGAATTTTGAGAAAAACAGAGAAACAAAGGAGACCGTGTTTTTTTTTAAGTAAGCAACTTTTTTTATGTATTTTCTCCTCTCCTAAAGACTTTATTTCCTTCTCAAATTGAACCCACTTCTTTCATATATTGATATTCAATAGGGGAATGCATGAATGCTACCTCTTTAGACAAAAAATCGTGTTAAAACTTGTGTTTTCTCCCTTCAAAACAACTCACTACCCTTCCTGTAGAAGCCTGTTGTCCCTCTTGTAGAATTCCTGTAGGTGCTCCTATAGAACCTGTAGGTGCTCCTGTAGAAAATTCTGAGAGCAGGAATATGGGAGAGATCGATGGAGGATGACGGTTACGAGGCTGTGGGGGCACAAGGACACTGTTGTAGCTGAGTTACGAGGAGAGTATGAAGAAAAAGGTGGTGAGAATGCTCGAGGAGGAGTACTTATTACCCTTTATGGATATTTCCAGTGATGAAGGGTGAGTTGGCAAGGTATACGTTGGCCATATTCAAACCATTGGTCCCCACCTGCTTGGTCATCATGGCTTCTCCTCATAACCATCTTCCATCGTTGTATCGGAGTTCACACTTCCTCCACTACCTGTCCTTAGCATCTTGTGCTGGAGTTGACTGTGCGTATGTGTGGGTGACATCTCGAATGAGTGGAGTCAACTAGATCAAGGTGGCCAAGTTAACTGGCTACCTTTCCCTCATTCAACCTCAACCATCTTATTGCTTTTGCATGACTTCTAATTACACAAATGCAAACTGAGGAGTGATTTAGTTACTTACCTGTGATCTAAATGTATTTGTTGTGAGGTGTTGTGGCTCTCTCTGCTGCATGCCTTTATTTCTTTTGATGCATGCTGTCTGCTTGCTGATGTATGGTTGTGTGCTTCTGCAGGTTCTTCTCCAGCTGGATCTGAGCTTCAGGTGCCTTCTCAACCTTCATGTTTGCACTCTCTTGCTGCTAGTGCTAGATTTTAATGGGATCAGCTGCTATAGGAATTCCTACAGGAGCTCCTGTAGTTGCTTCTCCCCTCAAAACTTCAGCTTCGTCCTGTGCCTGGAGCTTGAGGATGATGCCATAGCTATAGATAAATATGGAGAGGTATTAGGTAGGATTTAGGTGAGGTGGATGGTGCTACTTCCTCTCTTATTTTTTTGTTTTTTTTCTTTTACTGAAAAAATCTGTTTTTGTTTTCTGTGTTTTCCTTGGACAGGAAGAAAAATGATGCTTAGGGTGCGATGTAGGCTTGGAAATGATGGCAAGGAGGTTTGAAGACTGTAGGAGGGTTTATAGGTTCTTCATGAAGCTTACTTGTCACTCAAACTTCCTTTTGTATCCATTTCTGGCCCTTTGTAATTCCTACAAGAGCCTCTTGTAGAAAACATAGTTTTTTTGAAAAAGAAGCCCAGTGGGGTGAAAGAAATCCCAAAAATGATGGAGAAAAGTGTGGAGAAGTTGAGATGGGAGCTGGTATGATGTCAGGGTCCCCTTGGCACCTTCTTCAGCTCCCTTTATTCCTCCTACAAACCTGTAATGCAACAAAAAAATCATTTTCTTTCTCCTTTTTCTCTTTTTTCTCTCTTTTTTATTTTTTGAAAACAACTAGGGTGCGTCAGAGAGTTTTTCACCCTAATTGCCTGCCCTGGGTGCCTCCAAGGGAGGTTTTCACCCTGGGATCTTATTTTTCTCTTTTCTTTTTTTTGTCATCACTAGGCCGCCTCAGAAGAGGTTTTCAACCCAATGATGGGATTCAAGTGCCTCATGGAGGTTTTCACTTGAGCCCTTACTATTTTTTGATTTCTTTTCTTCAGTGAGTGGATGAAGTGGAAGCTGAGACATGCTCCACTACCATCATTGTTTTATTCAAATCTTCAACAAATTCTCGCTTGGAGAGGGGTTTCTTGTAAACATTCAACCGATATCTGTTGACAAGCATGGGGATAGCTTCATCATCAATGGTTATGATCAGAACTGAACCATTGTCATTGAATTTCTCCAAAGTGTAGGGTCCCAGCCATCTTGTCCTCAGCTTCCCTTTGAAATCTTTCTGTCTTGAATCATAGAGTAGTGCCCAATCTCCCTCTTGGAGTTGCTTCCCCTTGATATTTTTCTCATGCCATATCTTTCTCTAAAGATGAACAACCTCTTTATGGAGAAGGGCTTGCAATATGTATTCGTCCAATCCATTGAGTTGAAGTAATCTCTCTTTCTGTGCATGGCTGAGGTCTAGGTCCAGCTGAGCTACCATCCTTAGTGTATTGAACTCAAATTCTATTGACAGCAAAGCCTTCTTCCCATAGACCAGTTCATAGGGTGTGAACCCTATGGTGGTCTTCCATGTTGTGTTGTAGGCCCAAGTGGCCTCAACTAATCTATCTGCCCAGTCTTTTCTATTGCTGCTCACTACCTTGGTTAGGATCCCTTCCAATGCTCTATTAGTGACCTCCACCTACCCATTGGCTTGTGGATGGTAAGGGGTGGAAGTCTTGTGATTGATTTTATGATGTGTGAGAAGGTCTTCAATCAAATTGGAAGTCAACTGACTGCCTTGATCTGTGACCAAATCTCTTGGATACCCAAACTTGTAGAATATGTTTTCTCTCAAAAACTCAGCTACCTTTTCCTCTATCGCTGCTTTGATTGCTTTTGTCTCTGCCAACTTTGTCAGGTAATCGGTGCACACAATGATGTATTGTTTCTGATTTGAAGGAGGGATGATAGGACCCACAAAGCCTATGCCCCACTTCTCAAATGGCTCAAAGGTCACTTGAGGTTGCATGGGAATCTCATCCTTTGGAGTAGGTTTCCCCATCCTCTGACACTGATCACACTAGCTGGTATATCTCCTCACATCCTGATGAAGAGTGGGCCAGTAGTAGCCTACTTGCAATATCTTGAAGGCAGTTCTTTTTGTTGAAAAATGACCTCCATAAGGCCCATCATGACAGGTGAGGAGGATGTCAAAGACTTCCTCCTCCCTGACACATCTTCTCAAGATTTTATCCGGGCCAAGTTTGAAGATATTTCCCCCAATCCAGGTGAAAGGGGCACCTTTCCTTACTATCTTTCTCTTCTCTTTTGAGGACAGGTGTGGTGGGAACTATGCTGAAACCAAGTAGTTTTCTATATCAGCAAACCATGGAGAGAGTACTAAGATAGCAAATAGATGTTCGTCTGGCATTTGGTCAGCCACCATTCCTTCTTCACCTGCAAGCAAATTTACTCTAGACAAAAAGTCAGCAACAACATTTTCTTTATGAGGCTTATCAATAATGGTAAAATCAAACTGTTGAAGTAAGTGAAACCATCTAATAATGTGAGCATTTACATTTGGTTTGTTCATTAAATATCTAATTGCAGCATGATCACTGTGCACAAAGGTTTGATAGCCTATGATATAATGTTTGAATTTGTTTAAGGAATGCACGACAACTAGGAGTTCCTTCTCGGTCACTGTATAGTTTAACTCTCCCTTTGAAAACTTCTTTCTTATAAAGTATATGGTATAAGGTAACTTTTCATCAATTTGTCCTAATGCTACTCCTATCACTTTGTTAGAGGCAACTGTATGAATGTGAAATGGCAGGGCCAAGTTTGGGCCTCTAAGAATTGCGGCAATCACTAGCTTGCTCTTCAAGGTATCTAAGACTTCTTAATAGTTTTCTGACCATATGAACTCAACATCTTTGCCTAAGAGGCCAAACAAAGGAGAGGCTAGATTGCTGAAATCTTTAATGAATCTTCTGTAATATCCGGCTAAGCCTAGGAAACTTTTGACATCTCTCACCTTTTGAGGAGGTGGGACCCTTTGGATGATGGCAATTTTGTTGGGGTCCACCTGTAGTCCTTGTTGAGATATTGCATGACCTAGCATAGTCCCTTCAGTCATCAAAAACTCACATTTTTCCGGACTGAGGTACAATTTCATCTCAATACACTTATCTAGAACTTTTCCTAGGTTAGATAAAGCTTCCTAAAAGTCATAACCATAAGAAGTAAAATCATCCATGTATATTTCTATTGCATCATGAACCAGTTCAGAAAATATACTCAATACCGCTCTTTGGAAAGTGGCTAGAGCATTGCAAAAACCAAAAGGAAGGACCCGATATGAAAAGGTACCCCAAGGACAAGTGAAAGTGGTCTTATCTTGGTCTTCTGGGTTGATTCGAATCTGATTGTACCCGCTAAACCCATCTAGGAAAGAGAAAAACTTTTTCCCTGCCAAACCATCTAACACTTGATCTATGAAAGGTAAAGGAAAATGGTCCTTTTTAGTAGCTTTTTTCAATTCCCAATAGTTGACACAGATTCTCCACTTACCATTTTTCTTTGGCACTAGCATCAAAGGAAAGACCCATTCACTGTCAGAGATGGGATAGATGAATCCTGCATCAAGCAATTTTGGTAGTTCATCCTTAACAATATCTTTAAGTGCTGGATTCATCCTCCTTTGAGGCTGCCTGACTGGTTTTCAATATTCCTTGATGTATATATGATGAGTACATACTGAAGGGTGTGCTCCCTTCATCTCCTTATAACTCCACGCAAAGGCATCTAGAAGTTTTCTCAGTAGGCTACACAGTTCCTTCTCCTGGGAAGTGGATAGGGATGGATTGATTTTCAAGGTTCTTTCTAGGCCGAACTCTATATTCTTAGCACGACGAGAAGTGGAGTCGGCCACACAAAGATCAGTTGAGGGGTTGTTTTTGGTTTCTCTTACTATGTCCTCTAATGGTGATACACTGGGATGTGGATTTTGAATCAAATTTTCAATCATATCATCCTCATCTTGTTGTTTCGCCCCCATGGCGATTTCTAATGCACAAAGCAGTGCAGAATAAACTTCATCCTCATCTTCCTCCTCCAACTAGAGAGGTAGATCATGTTCTAGCAAGGGTTGGGTAGGAGGATATAGGATTAATTGCTTGGACATATGCTCATTCTTTATGGTTATTTTCCCAGCTCGACAGCTGATGTAGGCATCGGCTATAGCCAACCAGGGTCTTCCCAGAATGAGAGGGTACCTAGTGAGCTTTGTCTTTGGCTGGAGAACTAAGAAATCAACAGGGTACTCCCAAGAATCAATGGAGACCATCACATCTTCCACAATCCCCTGAGGGGTCACAGTGGAGCAGTTTGCTAGCTGTAGCACTATTTTGGTCTTCCTCAAGGAGCCCTGGAGGTTAAGTTTGATCATTGTGTCTTTTGTCATCACATTAATGGCAACTCGCAGATCAATCAAGGTATGTGTGATCATGGTGCCTTTGATGTGGACATCAACTACTGGGCTTCCAGGGTCCAGATATTTTGGACAGATTACCTACCCTAACATCAGGTTGGACAGTTTTCCTATGACATTGATGGTTGGGGAATCTCTCTTGTGCCTTCCTGGAAGGCTAAAGTACTTCTCTTTTATTAACCTATTGTAGATAGGCACATCTTTTATGGCTTGGAGAAGTGGTATCTTCACACATAAATGTTTCAATTCTCTTAGGAGTTTAGTTTCTTCTGGGGTAGGTTGGATTGTCACAGATAGTCTCTCAGGAAAGGGTGGAATTGCTTTAGGTTCACTTTCCTCTTTATCTTACTCAACCTCCCTAGGTGGAGGCTTGCTATCTGGGAGAACATTCCCAAATCGCAAGTTGATTTCTTGAATCTCCACAGCATAAGTTGGGCATGATTGTTCCCCACTATACACTTCTTGCGCCTGTCTATTGTTCAGGTTCAAATTTGGCTGGCAGGCATTTGGGGTTGCCCTGGTGGAGCAGAAGGTAATGGTTCTTGTTGGGCAGGTGGTGGAGGCATAAGAGTGGGAAGAGAGTTGTATTGGGACCTCCATCCTTGATGAGATGCATTCCACTAAGGCTGCGGCTAAGCATAGGATTGAAATGAATGGGTGGCTAGTTGGGCATGATATTGAGATGTGAAGGACCAAGGAGATGGTGTGGACCAGGAAGGATGAGTAGGGGGACCCCAAGAAGGTATGGAGGGCACTTGGTTGGGGTTGTAGTATGCCTCAGATGTCCCTTGCACCCCCTGATAGTATGGTCTAGGTCTATGTGGCCTTCCTTGGTTTATGTAATAGAGTTGTTCAGTGACTCCCTCAGCCCCTTGATATATAGATTTAAGTCTGGGCAAGGAAGGGAACTTATTTGTAGAATGATTTTCTTCATAGAATAAACAAACCTCTATAGAGTTCAATGGGAATTCATTCCTAGGATGCCTCCTGGTGCATCTAGGGCAAAAAATAGCCAAAACCCTCTTTACTTCCTCTTGTTTTCTTTTGATATGTAAGGTGTACATTTGCATGGCAAGAGTCTATAGCATCTCACTCTTGAAGTCTTCTAGCATGTTTCCAATTTCTCATTTAATGGATGAGTTAGAGGAAGAGGTACTAGCTATGGGTTGACTCCCCCTACCTTTCTTTCTGGCTTCTCTAGAATGGTTTCTAAAAATAGTATTTTTGTCCTCATAGGATAGTTGGTAGATGTCTTTCCCGGCCAGCAAATGGAAGGTGTCTAGAAGATCTTCCCAAATTCCCCTGAGCAGGACCAGCTTCAGAGACTCAGGGTCAAGTTTACACCCGGCCCTTTTGTAACTCAGCTAGAACCTCTCTTCATAGTATTCCAGGGACTCATCACTTCCTATGGTCATTCGGAAAATTTCTTCTTTAGTATCTTTTGACCTACAATAGTCTTGATACTTGTTGTTAAATGCTTGTTGCATCTAAGCCCAAGTTGTGATGCCATTGCCAGGTAATCCCATGAACAAGCGTAGTGCTGCATCCTTGAAAGTAGAAGGGAATAGTTTCAACTCTTGCTTATCTTCTACATAGTCATACATTCTATAGATTACAAAAAACTTGAACAAAAAGGTGTCAGGATCTTTTGTAGCTAGACCATGGAAACGATGTAGGGGAGAAGGGCTTATATTCTTCATTTTTCTGTCCCCATTGGTCTCCCGAATGGGAAAGGTACCCTCTATTCTCTCTCCATTCCCCCTAGCATTTCTGTTGTCGGCCATTGGCTCCAGAGGAATGTTTTTTTCTTCTTCTTCCCCTATAGGTTCTTCAAATATGTCTGGCTATTCACCTAAGGGTTCTTCTTGAATGTAGCCACTGAAGAAGAGAGAATTTTGGCTGTGTGGAATAGTGGGGGTGTTGGGCAATAATTTTCCTGAGTTATTTCTGTTCCTATGAGGCATTAAAGTAAATCTTTTTGGTTGTTTTTTATTTTCCCCACACTGATAGTAGCTACAGAAACTAAAATTGATTGAACAAAACAAATTGCAACTAACTAAAATGGACTTGCTGAAATGAATTTGCAGAATTGAAAAGGAAAGCAAGGAAATGCAGAACTAGAAAGAAAAGAGATGTCTAGTCTACTTTTGCAGAAATAAACTATTAGCAGAATGTTGCAACATGAAATGGAAGAAATCAGTAAGCATACAGTACTCTGACGCTTCCCCAACAATGGTACCAAAAAGTGGTGAGAACCAGTATTGTAGCAACAATGCTGCAACTCCTGGGCTACCTACTTTACTCTTATCAACCCAGTAGTTCGTAACAAACTTGGAAGCGTCGGTGCTATATGCACAAGTACTAGTTCTCACTGAAGGTTGTCACTTGGTCAGCCGGTGCAAGATCACTAGGAGCTCAAGCCAAGTTTTATGGATTCCAGAAGAAGCTCTATATGTGATGGAAGGAAAAAAATATAGATGCTATTCTAACTACAGAAAAGAGAAAGGCTGAAATGTAAAGCAAACCTAGTGAACCCTAATTAACCAACTAATTCTACTTTTGCAGAAAGCACTATGAAAACCATGAAAGGAATGCCATTACCTATTCAAGGGAGTAAACAACATCTAACTATGTTATTTCTAGAAGTAAATAAGCAAAAGACATATTTTTGGATTTTTATGTATTTTTATGTGAACTTGACATGCATGTAATTTATTGTGTGTGAGTGTAGCAGCAAATAGGTGGTGTTGAAGGGAAGTTTTTGGACTTGAGAGGATGTAGGATGGTCTGGATGGGTCCTAAGAGGCCTCAGGTGGCCTTCTGGAGGCTTTTCCCACACTCGGCCTTCAAAGGAAAGCCTACAGGAAAATCTAAAGGAGGAAAATAGGGAATCTACAAGAGGCCTACAAGAGGAGGCCAAGAGCAATTTTCACTATTTTGAGGGTGTGAGAGTGGGTGGAAAAGGTGGATAAAGGTTGGAATGAGGTGTTATGGTTCCTAGGGTCTACCATAAATCACAAGGAGAGATCAAGATGATTGGGTTTGCTCAAGGAGAGAGGAAGAAGTTTTATGGAAAAGTGCAGGAAACTAGGGCAGAATTGAGGTGAGATTTCGGAGACCTATAGGGCATGGATCAGATGGAGCGTGTGATTGCTGATAAGTTGGCATACTGCTGGAATATATCTGCTACATAGAAACAGACAATCAACCAAGGAATTCAAGCAACAAGTGAAATGAATGCATTTTGGAAAAACAGAGTTTTGCATAAAAATGGTCTAAACTATGATCTATGAAAGGAAATGCTGAGAAATGCTGCAAGAAAGGAAAGCATGAAAGAAGACTATTGAAAATCAGGAATTCAGCATAATGAAGAATATCTAAAGCAAAGCAAAGCTAGATTATTAACCTACTAAAAAGCTGTAAACACTGGAAGTCCTATGAAGGAGGAAAATCTATGTTTTTGGGGCAGCAAGAGGGTCTTTGCCTCAAACCATGGTCCCAAAGGGAGGAAGAGAGGCCAAGGCACTATTGCTAGCATTTTGAATATTTTTTTATCACTATTTAACCTACTACAGAAAGCACAAATGGAAGCAAACTACTGAATCATCAAAAGCAATCTATTCTTAACCATAAAAGAAATACATCTAATAGCAACCTAATCTACAAACTGAAATAAAACATACAAATTCAAGTAAAGAGGAGCTTGGCTACTTGGATTGGGCCCTAACCCAAGAGCTTCAGCCCTCTGAGGTAACTCAGTGCTATCTCAAAAAGGATCCCATGTTTATTATCAAAACAATAGCAAGATTACATGAAATTGTCACAAAATAATAAGCTCGAAGTTGGAGCAAAGTTTACATAAGAAAAAATCCAACAAAAATATGACCCTAGTGAGGCCCTAGGCCCCTATACTTATACAAATGAAGCTACCAACAGCTTCCTTAAAATTAGGGAGGATTGGCTACCAAAACTCAAGATAATCATCAATCATCCTCCACTTGCTCGGTTGCCTTCTAGTGCATGATTCGGCTGCTTGTACTCTGAGCTGAATGAAGGGGAATTTGAAGTGAGGAGTAATAAATGAGGGGGGTTCCCTATTATAAGTCCTCTACTTTTTCCACTTCGAGTTATTGCTACCATTTTTCCACTGGATCCTTGACTTTGACCTCAAAATCCATCAATAATCTGCATTAAATACATGTTAGACCACATGGCACAATAACTAACTCAACTCACTCTATAAGCATAAATATAATCAAAAAATCATACAATAAGCTAAGAGAATGGTTGATTTGACTAGGTTAGGAGGTAAAATGACCCCATATAATTACCCATTTATGAGGCTCATCAGCATGCACGAAGAAATTGCACAATTTTAAAGCAAACCAGGAAACCTGTCGGCACATGCATCAGAAAACAACTGAGGGAAGGCTTCTGCAAAATTTTGGAGAGCAAGGCTGACTATCAGGCTGCTCTACGCAATTCTTGAGAGCAAGGTAGGTTGTTGGGCTGCTCTACGCAATTCTTGAGAGAAAGGAAGGTTTCCTTCTAGGACTATGTAGTTTTCCAAGACAACTCAAGAACCAGATGCAAACCAAGGTCAGCTTGTGGTTAGTCAACAAGTAAGCGAACAGAAGATGAAAAGTGAAAGATAAATTCAAATGGAAAAACAAGTACCTGAGCAATGCAAGACAATTTGCTAAGATTTTGAGGAGGGAGGATCCAAAACAAAGTGAAGGAAAAATTTTAGAGTTTGGTAGTAGCGGCTACATCATTGGTAGCACACTGGTAGAACCCAAGCTCTCTGTATGGACCTTGCCTTGTGTAAAGAAAGTTTAACTCATTCGGAAGTATTTTTTGATTATTTTATCATCATGGCTTCATCACTATCTTGAGTTAAAGATATAGTACCTACCATTCCCTTGATGGGTCAGTACACATACCAAGCCAAGTCAACTGAGTTGTTTCGATTGGAGATGAGGGGTATATTGATGCATAAGTCATATAACTGTTAGAGTTTTCGTTTCACCTTTGTTGTTTCTACGCTACCAGCGGGCCTCGACAGTACCCTGGTGGAGTCACGCAAGAATACAAGCATCGCTCTGCTGCCGACGAGCTTAGTTAGTACCCTAGCAGAGTTACTTGCATCACCTCTCTACGCATGAAGCCTTTCTCTTCTTTCACCTTTATTTTATCATTCTCAAATAATTGTGCATAGGCACTTATTTATTTTTCATGAGGCGGAAGAGGTATCCCGACTTATTGAGAGTAGAAGAGGTTGTCCCTACAGAGAATTATGTTATATGTACCTATGACATACTTGTTAAGGTTTTCCCCCTCACCTTACGCTACTTGATAGGGTTGACAAGGGTTAACTGAATATAGAAAAAACTGATTAGAATAGGTAGTACTAGTTAAAGTGCAAGTGTTGCATTTTCAACAAGACTCATTCTGAACATAACATATTTTCTATTAGGGTATCATCGACTGAAGACAACAAATCCTTCATAAAGGGAGAGGATAATACATAACTAATGTTGATAACTGTACAAGTCCTCTTGTACTTCACCTTGCTTGTCTCAAGAGCCAAACACAGTTTCATGTGAGGCTAAACCTACAAGTGCATAACAAGCAAAAAAACAAACAAGCAAAGGACATAAGTAGGTGAAAGAAAAACAAGCAAAGAAAAACATGCAAGCAAAGGAAAGAAAATAAGAAAGAAAAGAAAACACTACTCCTACTCCTATGCTAAATAGTGCATTGGCCTACTCATGTGAAGTGATATCTTTAATGCAGCCACCAGCACATTGTTTGGCCCATGTTGGTGAATTCATGATTGGAAAGAAAGATAAGAATGTAAACCAACTCACAATAAAAATAAAATAGTGAAGACCAACATGCTTGGAGTTTGAAAGTGTCCATAGAAAAGAAAAGAGTAAAAGTACAAGACAAACATTATGTGGACGTCCCATGGTGTTGCAACATATTGTGCATAGATGATGAGCCCATACACTCTTTTGACCGTGATAAATGAGAAAACATGGAAAAGAAAGACATGTTTCACTTAGCAAGAGTGCTTGTTGTGTATGATTCCTCCCATGTATGAGCGATGGGATCATGTGGTATGAGTGGAGGATGTGAAATCTATGGATCAAATTAATCTTCAATGTGGATAGGAGAGTGATGAGGAGCCTGCGGTGTTTCAACGAATTTCTGCTCCGGAGCAAAATTGACCTCAAGACAGCAAGGACCTAGCATAACCATCAGATCGAGCTAAAGTTCCTTGACGGCCTGAGGGGTTTCCACTTCGTCAGCAGGTAGATCATCGAATACTTGTGTCTTAGAAAGATCAAAAGGGAATGAATCAACATCATGATCGGATGAAGGAGTAAAGAGATCATGACAACCATGATCAGAAAATTTGATATGTTCATCGACATCCTCATGATGTGACAAATCATATAGAGGGGTTAATGAGAAACAAGAATGTTAACCCTCTATTTTTTTAGAAAGAAAAGATGATAGATTGGGTGGATTTGGAAAGAATTATGTGTCCTATTCACAATCAAATGATAGACTTACATCTAGAGCATTTTGTGAATGATCAGAAGTAGAAACATCCGGGAATGAATTTTCACAAGACAAACCAGAAATGGAAGAATCAGGAAGGATGTAAGGAAACATCAGATGAGGTGCAGACAGAGGGAGGTCATCCTTCACCGCGGGTTCTCCTTTAGATTCCCACACATATTCATAAAAAATGATAGCGCAGGTTGGCTTATCAACACCAATTCTGTCAACAAATTGATCCTCGTGAACAACTAATGTGAAGTCTGCAATGGGAGAAAACAACATAGTACAATCTGGAGGATCAAAGGAACAAGAGAATCGAGGATGAGAGAATAGGTTCATGTGACAACCAACAGGCTTACAAGCCAAATCTACGTAAATGTCCAAAGCAGGTATCATGGGACAATGTGACAATTCAATTGATGGGTTCACAACTACTCCCACCTCATTCTGCGGAGCTAATGGTACTTGATGAAAAGAGGACATATGGTCACTTTTGACAACAACCTTGTACGTCTTAGATTTGGAAGCCCAAACACCAAGGTATGATGGGATGAATTCGAATGATTCTACAATATGAGGATTTTCAAATATGTAAAGAAGATACTAAAATATTTCATTGAGAAATTTCCAATCAATTTCATCTTCAGGGATTTTAAATGCGATATTATGAAAGTGATCCCAAATTTGCAAAAGGGATTCATCACGTGCTTTCCATAATTCCATAATTTTCCTATTGAGTTATTTTTTATCATAACAATAAAAATCATGGGCCAACTCTCCGATCATATGATCATAAGAGTGAATAGATGTTGCGAGCAATGTGATACACCATTGCAGTGCATGCCCTCTAAACATGAATGCGAACAACGAGCAGGAAATGTGATCCTCATGGATTTCATTCCTTTCACAGAAGCACATGAAGGAAAATCCATGACTAAGAAAGACTTCTCCACCTTCACCATCATATGTATTACGTGACAAGTCATTAGAGAGAACCTCTGACACTTCAAAATCACGTCTGTGAGACAGACATGTCAGAGGTTGGATTGTAATGCAATTCATGAAAGATGTGCAGAGATTCAAAATAGACTTTGAGGCTTAGCTTGTCATCTGGCCCTCCTTCTAGTGCTAGAAATGTTGACGGTGTTGGACTCACCAACATGTCAGGGGATCTCCCCGGTAAGAAGTCCCAACTAGACCTCAAACTATTTGGAGTAGGAGTCTCACTAGTGGGTAGTATAGTAATGCCATGAGTGCGGTAGCACACAGAGGTAAGCAATATAACTTTGTTAGAAGAAAGTGTGACACCTTGTGGCGAGTCAAGGGAGATGCATGGGGGTTCTAACACATAGAGCGGGAAAAGGAAGCATGTCCCATAGAATCATGTAATAGTACACAACCTGAAAGGAACACCTGAGCAAAATGACATCACGGGCGAGAAGAGGAGTAGTCCACAATCCAAAGTGACGGGTTAAACCAACAACACATCTCCAACAAGATTCATACAATCATATACAAAATAGTTCATACATGAATGCGTAAGTTAAATAACATACATTGCTAAAGCAACTAGAATATTACAACTACAATAACAACATATGCATGAAAAAGTGTTGGCTCTGTTATATTATATAAAGTGAAAGTTCCATCCATACATACACCATGACAACAACTAGCCCAAATAGTGGAACATTATAGTCAACACTGCCTGCTCCTCCAAAGAGATGTACTCGTTGTACACTATGGAGAAGCCAAGGCTCATCACAATACTCTCCAAACCTTCTCTAAGCAATGGCTAGCGAAAATCTTGGCTCCCAAAAGCGTGGTCTATGTGTTATGAGGTTCTAAATATAAAAAAGGGTGGGGTGACCCTTGAAATTCCCCTTTGTGAATCTTGGTCTACCCTCATGACTCTTCACATTACATAGTGACCATTCACATTCCACTAGTGACACTTGGAATTTCACTTACAACATGTTTACAATAACATACATTTTCCACATGTACCCATGTGAGACAAAATAGGTTAGAGATAGCCTAAAAAGACAAAACACTATGACTTTGAGGTTTGGGGAAAGATCAAGTCAAAAAAATCCACTTAATTATTCTTGGTCATGTACTGATGCCACGCTGTGTACTATGCTGTGTTGTTCCCAAACTGCTTGATGTTGTCTTGTTGAAAGCAGATTGTTGCCTCCATGGCATCCAGGCATGTTGTCTTGGAACCCGTGTCTTCCTCATCTTGAAGTATGAACTACACTATCCTGAGTGTGGTTGGAGCACCAATGTAATTCTGCATGTTTTCCACACTCAGCTGCAAGTCATCACTGGTTACCTTGCACATCAACTACTCCATGTACCTATCAACCTATGACCAAACTTGCTTCTCATGCTTAGATTTGGTGAGGGAACCTACATTTGTTCACTTATTCATCTGTTGGTTGTTCTGGCATATCAACCTATATTAGCACTATTTTCTCTATCATTGCACCTTGCCTTTCTTCTTCTTCCTGTTTCTGCTTCTCAGCTCATGTTCTTCCTTCGACTCTTGTCCTACTTGCTGTGATCTCAGTTCTTCTACCCATATGATTTTCTCTTTGCTCTTTTGTCTATGTCCTCTGCTTCCTGAGGTTCAATCAGTGGAAGATCACATCGAGCATCAACAATAAGTGAATCTCCAACTCTTAAAGGATAACCTCACTTTGGCACATAATAGAATGAAACAACAGGCAGATCAACATCACAATGAAAGAAGTTTTGATGTAGGCGACTGGGTATTCCTATGGATACAACCATATAAACAAATTTCCCTCGTGAAAGCTAACAAGGATAATAGATTATCACCAAAGTATTATGGTCCATACAAGGTGTTGCAAAATATTGGTACTATGGCATACAAATTGGAGCTTCTTGCAGCTTCCTAAGTGCACCTAGTTTTCCATGCTTCATGTTTAAAGAATGTTATAGGTGACAAGCTTCTAGCTCAAACAATATTGCCAGAACTTGGTGAGGAATGAAAATCATATTGGAACCTGAAGAAGTCATAGAAACAAGAACTCGACAGCTACCAAGTCAATCAATTTTAGAGTATCTCGTAAAGTGGAAGAACTTACCCACTGAAGATTCCACATGGGAGGATGAGAATTTTATACAGAAACATCCAAAACTACTCAAGCGTTCAGGACAACACTTTTTTGAAGGAGAGGGGCATGTTAGGTCCCTATAATACTAGTGATTCCCTCATTACTATTGTCATTGTAGCCCTTATTGTTATTATTATGCCCCTATTGTCCCCATATTGTTATTAGTGTGCCCCATAGAAGCCCACTATTGTTATTGTTGTGCCCTTATATTATTATTGTTATGTCATCTTTGATTATATTGTGACCCCTTAGACTCTTATATATAGAAAGGAAGTTTAGTCATTTGTATCATCCAAGAATTGTTCATTTGTGTAATGTAAAGGAGGTTGCCCCCTCGAAGAGGTTGATTTCTAAGGCGTTGATCTATCTTTTCTATCTTTTTGTGAGTTGGTTCCATAACAAGTTAAAACGCCAAAGATCATTCAATAAAACGAGTGAAACAACACTCTCACAAGCTAAACCGACAAAAGCGATAGAAAAAGCACTAAAAGGCGATAAAATAAAAACTCACCTCGAAAAGCAATGACAACGCTCTCAAGGCTCCTTGATCTACCAGGGAAGCTAGATCTTGATGATCGAATTCATAAGTGATCTCTAGAGGCGTCCATTACATATATTTGATAAAAAGGAGTTCATGACATTTATTCTTGAGATCAAGGACAACATGACACTTAGCAGAAAATTCTGAAGATGGAAATGTGTCACCTTGGGGAAACTAACAATAAATCTCTACTTCCCAGGGATGTGTTTCCTTTTAGCTTCTTTCTTTTTGGGAAGGGCTACCATGCATGCATGAAGAAATTGTGTAGTTCTATAGCGAACTGGGCAACTTGTTGGTACATGCATCGGACAATAGTTGAGGGAATGCTTCTGTGCAATTTTGGAGAGAAAGGATGACTACCGGGCAGCTCTGCACAATTCCTGAGAGCAAGGTAGGGTTTTGGGCTACTCTGCACAATTCCTGAGAGAAAGGAATGTTTCCTTCTAGGACTACACAACTTTCCAAGACAATGGAAGAACCGAATGCAAAACAAGTCATGTGGTCAGCTTGGGGTTAGTCAGCAAAGCAAGTAAGAGAACACAAGATGTAAAGTGAAATATAAATTCAAATGAAAACACAAGTACCTGAGCAGTGCAAGACAAGTTGCTAATATTTCGAGGAGGGAGGCTCCAAAATAAAGTGAAGACAAAATTTTGGAGGGCGGTTGTAGCCACTACAACAGGTTCACGACTCTCAAACTGGGTTTTTCTTTTTGGGTTCTTTCTTAGAATCCTTCTTTGATTATTATTGATCCCTTTATTTTCCCTTCGATCTAACCATTGGGTTAGAACTTGCATCTTCTATGGCTCCAAGCTAGTTTTCCAGAGCCACCATAAGGAGGTTCATATTACAAGTGATATATGTGACTTTCTTGTCATCCTTGAGGATCTATCATCTCTTGGCTCTCAAGGGCTATGAAAAATGGATTCATTGGCCATGGATGGTGTTTTATGTATTTGTACTTAAATAGATTTGATCCCCTCCAAATTCCCAAAAAATCCAAATTCAACTACTTTGATACCAATATTATCTGTAAACTACCATGGATATTCCACTAGATAGCTTTCCATAATGGGTTTGATGAAAAATAGAGTTAATTCTGAAATATAAACTATGAGGGTTACTTTTCCTTAGATTTCCAAATTTATTAATTTACTATTTTGTCTACTTAGGCATGCAATATATAGAATCTCGAAAATAAATAGTAATTAATAAAACAAACACACACAAATCACAATGAACATCAACTTAGATATTACCTTACAAACTCTTTCGGGAGAAAATCCAGTTGCAAGATGAGGGTGTTCTGCTCTATCTTTCTATGACTGGAAATGAAAAATATATAAAGGAGTGGGACATGTGGGATGTGAGATGCTATAGAGCACAAACCCTCTCTATTTTTCCCTCTCTTTTTCTAGTGTTAGATACTCTTATCTAGAATGGAATAAAATGCACTCAAATAGAATGTAAACCATTTTTCTCTTAGTGTTATGGTTATAACATAACCCGATAGCCAACTAGAATTAAATTCGACCCATAAGAGTTACAACTTGATCCTTCTAGAGTTTTCTTCACAAGGGCCATGTGGCGAGCCCTTTTTCCATGAGTAATGGGGACTCATGGGGCATCCACTCTAAATATGGTGGTTAATCACAATTATAGGTCAATTTCCAGGAGGCGTAACTTTTGTATATAAACTATGATTGATGAGATTTGTGTAACATTGTAAAGGTATTCAAAGGAGAATAGTATTTAGGGTCGTACGCTTATGAAATAAATTTTTATCCCAAAAAAATATCATTTAAGGCCTCAAACTAGGCCTAGAAAGTTTTTTATCACAATTCTTTGCATTAGTGTCACCTCTAAAAATACTCTTGTAAACTAATTTCTCTATAATTTTCCCCTTAAAAGTATGGATGTGGATGAAGAACAACATAACAATCCAATTTAGATCAATAAAAAAAAAGATAATATTATATTAACTTAATTTAATTATTTGTTGAAAATGTAGATGAATTAAATTACATTATTAATTTATATCTAGTTTTAACAACCCATTAAAATACATATGGTGTATTAATATGATTGTATATCACTATTAAATATTAAATACAATAGTCATAATGATTAAGTGTAATTTAATGTTTTATGTTTTTTTGTTAGATATATTTTCCAATGAATTTCAATTAAGATCTAATTAAAAATTGTTGAGATGATATATTTGAGATGTTAAATCTATACAAATTGAATGGCTAAAGTATTTCAAAACTTTGAATCTATATATGTACTCAAAAATACATTTTCAATAATGAAAAATAATGATTTCTACAATAATTATATTGTTATATTTAAAAAAAAACAAATACAAATTATAAAACAGTTAAACTTAATTGTAATAATCATACTTTTCCTATGTTTGTTGATAGGAATATATGGAACTATATAAGGAGTCAAACTTATGTTAAACATTTAATGTGAAATGTTATACATGTATACAAATAAAGTTTCTAAGTTGTCTAACTATTTTACGATTTATAAATATACATTATTTCTAATTTTCTTTATTTTTTAAATTAAATTGTTTTAATAAAAAAAATTAAATAACATGGATTATTGAAAGCTTATGGTGAAAGGATGGTGTGTTTTTCAAAAACTATTATAATTTAGTTGTTAATTAGTATAGAAGATAATTATTATTTATTTTTAAGTAAACAATTATTATTTATTATTATTGGTGAACATATGTCGCCTTATTATGGTTGTTTAGCCAAAATAATTCGTTGATTATTGGTGGTTTAAAAGGGATTATATTTTCTTATTATTGGATGTGTTTGAGCCATTAACATTTTTTGTTACATTCAAGAACATAAAGGCCTAATTAATTAAAATAAATCCATGAGGTGTAGCCTAGTTGTTTTGAGTGGGGTTTAGTCCCCATGAGGTCTGAAATTCAAACCTCATAGGGAGGATTTGATGATGAAAATCACTTTTGAGGGAATCAGACTATCCCAAAGTAAACTAAAACCATAATAAAGCATGAAGTGCTTTTAAGTAGTATTAATATTTTTGTTTTCTTTCGATCAAATAGTTTCTATTAATTCTTCAAAACAATACAACATATTTGCTTGAGTTATACTTCTCTCCTCGCCTCACTCCTACTGAATTTATTGGACAGGAGAGAGATACAAAAACTAATAGCAAAGTGCCAAAATTTACACTGTACCCATAAACAAAATGCACAAAGCACCCAAAATGCAAGGAGAATACAAATGCAAACCACCACCATCAAAGGATTATGAGGAAGTACTGGTGTTTGACCAACACGAGGGATGTTTGGAGGTCTAGGGTATCCATGAAAATAAAACTCCTGGGGATCAATCTAGCCCTTAATTTGATCTAGCTACACATTTTTTCGTCTTTTTCTTCATCTAAGCGAGGTGAATGTGTCCAAGATTTCCCATTCATTATGTTGTAAATCATTCATGAATGATATCACTTTATTTTGATCCTCATGCCTTTGCTTCCCTAGTTCCATGAGTAGTGCAGTAGCGCTCTGAAGCTACATGTCCAAAGATTCTAGAGATGGTGACATGTCCACACAACCAGGCGACAGAACGCATTCATGAGCCAACTCACCCTCAAAAGAAGCCTGAACACCCCCATCACCCTCCATCTCCCCCACCTATCCTCTAAGGCCTGCTTGATAGCTATTATAGACATTTTTGTGCCTTACAGCATGAAGCATGAAATGTCAATAATCTAAGGGATCCAAAGTCCCTAAACATGTTGTTCCTACCCCTAGAGGAACAAGGTCAGCAAACCACAGCACTGAATATCAGTTCTCCACCTGAAAACACTCAAAAAAAAGCTAATTCTGGATCATGTCAACTGCTCCACTGAGCATCTGCGCTGAATGTCAAGAGCTCCACTGTCTACCTGCGCTGAATGTCAACTGCAAAGAAGGCTACCTGCGCTGGGCGAGTTGGGACAAGTGGCACAGTCATTCTTCAAGGTGTCAATGCCCAGGAAGCTTCCAAAATGACACTTGGATCAGGGAATTCGACTGGTGATGAGTAAGAGGGTCTAGATCTCCAAGTGGAAGCAAGAACCTCCAAGTGGACTCAAGAACTGAAGAATAACTGAAGTGGGAGAGGACACTAGTCAGCTTTATGCCAGCTACAAGCTGACTCATCCTTTCTCCAAAACTCCTATATATAGAACTCTCTCATGAGGTCTATGGAGGCTGGAATCTTGTGAATGTAAGGAAGTGCTGTTGGTTTGAGTATAGAACTATTGGGTGATTTGCTTTGAAGGAGGTGAAGAGGAGATTTCTTTCTGCTGGGAGGTGATGCTGGATTGGGCCTTTTATGGTTGTATCACTTCCTGAACTTTACTTCTTCCATTAATAAAGCATTTGAGGTTCTTCTATATGCATGTGTCTCGATGATGTGTTGTTATACTTGTGTATTTGATTTATTCTAATCCTTGAATCAATTATGAATGTATGCTTCTTGTAGTTTCCCTCTCTTGTTATTTTGCAGGATCTTGGTGTAGCTGGGCCAGTGAAAGAGCAAGGAACTTGGAGCAAGCAGCAAGGAGAGAAGATTGGATCAATCATTAGCGGAAGACGTCGGTTAGTGGATCTCTTCCTCCTCTCTCTTACATCTCATAAAGAAGTAATCTCAAATAGCTTTGCTTTGATTGTTGCTGAGGTACTATCACCCTTAAAGTGGGATAGGGTCATTCCGTATTGGATACTTTTCCCAACAAAAAATTGGCGACTCCACTGGGGATCGTATCTTGTTGGTTGTTTGTGTTTTTTTCTATTCATTTCATAAACACAGGGAGTACCGAATAGAACTGCATTTGGATCTTTCAAATGCAAAGTAGAGGGCAGCTACTCTAGCTCAGTTTCTGGGCATGTTTATGATTTGAAGAGCTGATCCACAAGGACTCTGAACAGCTCTTAGTGATAGCTTTTCATCCTCCTTTTCATCCCTTAGTGTGTACTTGACTGATAGCTTCTGATTTGGCCAAAAACTGTGAATTTTTTAGCAATCTGTGACCCGGAAACTGAGAAAAACGAAAGTTTATCCCTTCAGTGCAGGCACTGTGAAGGCAGTCTGCATTTCAGCGCAGTTCCCGAAGGGGCTACCTGTGCTGAAGGTCAAACTGCCAGTGTACTACCTGCGCTGAACCAGTTTTGCCTAGTGCTACTGGGGTTCCCTCCTGTTTATTGCCCGATTTTCACCCTTGTTTTTGCAGCCTGTTATCTGTCAATGTACCTATTTGAAACCAACTTTCCTTGCCACTATTCCGCCTCGGTTGTATAATGAAACTGTATTTGTTCTTTGTGTATTTCTTATATCATTTGCAGTTTACCATAACGAAAGTGAACTAGTCTTGCTGTGGCCTCTTAGATCTAGACCTGTGATAAGTGTCGTTTTGATCTCAAGAGTTAGTTTGTTTGCTGTTAATAGCTGATTGAGCTTTTGCTTTCATCATATGGTTTGAATTTATATATTTCTAGTGTCGAAACAAGTAAACCTTGAGGTGTCTTTTGATTTTGGACAAGCTTGTTTGCTTTCACTTGAAATTGAATTCAAAGTTATACAACAGCTTTCTTTTTGTATTACATCAACATTAAGAAAGAGAAAAGAAATACCTGCATTGTGCATGTGCATTATGACAGTTTGTATGTTGATTTAGGGAAAAGTGCATTAGTGTGTGCTCTATGATCTGTGTGAAAAGATGATGTCTTTCTTTTCCCTCAGTAGTTAAGATTTTCAAAGTTGAAAGATTGAAAAGCTTGCTTATCATCTTAGACTGCATTTAGGAGTGTTAATATACATCTCATGGTGATCCATAAAGGCAAACTGCTAAACAAGATCAACCTTAAAATAAATTGAATTTACATAACAACACATTGAAACATAACGCAAACACATAGAGGTCTAAGCTAGAGACGTGTTCCGGCGTCGTTAAATGTGATATCTTAGCGTTGAGTGGTTGGGTGATTCCTCCACGGTGAAGCGATAAGTATCAATACGGACTTGTGCTCCCACGTACCGTCGCGTATATATTGGGAGACCCCTATAGGAACAAAGCCTTTATCCATAGGAAGCCATGTCGGCCGCCCTACTGATCGCAATGCAGTGAACACAGCATTCACGAAGATCGACCACTCGTACCGTAAAACGTATTCTGTGGTTTTGTGAAAAGTTTGGCACACCCTCTGCCTAGAACTCCAGAGTAGTTTCTTTTGGCCTTTTTCAAACTCTATAACTGAAAAAGTCCATCCGAGCATTTGTCACTTCGGGCTCGTTAAAACATCGAAGGAGACTAGAGTCATCTTTAGCTTTTTCTCGACTCTTAAAAAATGAAAAAGCAAGTTGTGTCTAAAGCGTCGTTATAAAATTTATTTTAAACGGAACATAATCACCTCCTATTCCTGCGTTGATCTGTAGGTTGAAGAACATGGAACGCCCCAACCAAGGAATTCCACATGATGGAAATCCTAGTCCTTTCTCCTCTTGGGGAGAAGTTGGTGCGCCCCACATGGCCACATTGTCGCTTCCAGGACTAACAATTGGCCTGCCAATTTGGCTATTCTCAACCAATGTAGTTCAGAACACCATGGTTCCTGAACAGTCGAGTCAACAGTTAGATCAGTCTAGAGCTGCCCACCAGCCTTCTACTTCCTATAACTCTTCTTCCAATCCTTCATCTTCGCAAGGTAGAGCCGGCAAAAGCCAAGCTCCCATGGAGAAGAAGGAAAAGAAGAAGAGAGAAAAGAAGAAGAAGGAGCCTAAGGCGACTGGGGGCAAGCAAAAGAGATATGACGGAAATCCACACACAGCACAGATGGGGCCTAAATCGCCATGTGTCATATGTAGAGGAGACCACTTCCATAGAGATTGTCCCTGTATTCCCCGGATACTAAGGGACTGGTCCCCTCGTTTGCACAATTCGGGAGCATCAACCTCTGATAGCCATGTTGAATGCTTACCGTCAACCAGCGAAAGTGAAGGTTCAAGACAAAGAGGGGGAGCAAGATCCCCCTGCAGACTGTGTGAAGGCGATCACGCCATCCACCATTGTCCCTTCCTAGATGAAGCAAAGAGAGTTTTGGAAGATCGTCCGGTTTCACCGGTAATACTTCCTCCTGGATACAAAAAACTCGTGCCAAGTCCTTCGTTGGTTGAGAATACAGCTGGCCCACTCAAGTGGTCAGCTGAAGCGTCAGTCATTGAAAATGAACCTACTGAATCCAGACTGGACGAAAGTCCAAAGGTCGAAACGGCAGTTGACCCGGTTCTTCCTTCAGAGGTTTCATCCTCAAATGACACCGTCACTGAAGATTCATCTTCAAATGACACCCTCACTGAAGAGAATAAGGATGACACCATCCAGATTCTTTTCATCAACACAGACTCTGATGAGCGTCAGGGCAATGCGCCCATTCCTTTATCACAGGAAGGAACATCGTCAGGGTCATATCCGGCCGTGTATTCGGTCCCACCACCAAGCAACCTGGTTGTATCCTTTGATTGGAATCAACTAGGCAGACCCCGGTTGCCAGCCAGTATACCATTCAGAATCATAGTCCAAATTTATAGAATGGTAATGGCTGGCACTATCATTGATGAAGGGGCATCTGTGAGTATCCTTTCCTCTATTGCTTGGAAAGCACTGGGTTCCCCGGCGCTTTTGCCTGAGATAAGAAATCTCTCGGGTTTCGATAAAGGAACCAGTCGACCATTAGGGATCCTCCCCAATGTACCTGTTACATTGAAAGGGAAGACCGTTCAAATGAACGTGATGGTCATTCAAGGACCCTTGGATTATAACCTACTCCTTGGACGAGACTATATATATTGCATGGGAGCTATAGTCTCCTCACTCTTTAGAGTAATGTGTTTTCCACACGAAGGAAGAATGGTCAAGCTCGTAGACCAACTTTCATTTCCGGGATCACGCATCGCAAATAGTCACATACCAACCCTGAATGGTCTATTCAATCAAGAAATGTCTCCACCCCCAGTCCTTCTTCCCGATGAGTGCGAGTGATTCGGAAAGATGGGACTGGAACCCAGGGGGCATGAATCCTGGTCTGCTTCAGGCAGAGAAAACCCCGGGTATAAGGTAGAATTTCCGCGAGAGAATATGACTAGTCCGTACCCCGTCCGTGGATGGAAGAGAGGTTGTTCTAGAATAGGATTCTTTTGTCAAGGTTACTTGTTTGACAAAGGTCATTCACCATTGTCTACTTCGGTAGACAGTGCCGAGGAAATGTTTTAGTTTGAAGGTGTTAACGAAACAATCCTTGGGTAACCAGAAAGAGGCAAGCCTCCCTCAATAACACCAATGTTTTGCCTTTGAGTAGTGTTCTTCTCTTGTCGCAAGTAGCTGCTCTCTTGTCGCAAGTAGCTGTTCTCTTGCGATCTTGCAAAATATCTGTCAAAAGTTGGGCCGACGGGAAGACAAGTACCGCATAAGACCCGTTAAAAATAACGAGAAGACAAGTATCGTTAACATTAGATTGGCAAGACGACAAGTAGCTGTGAACACCCAAAGAAAAGCAGAGGTGAGGGAGAGGAGGGGCAGCCTTGAAATTGTATTTTATACCTGGGGGCATGCAAACCTTTTGGAGTGCAAGCTAAGAACGGTTATTTATCTGTTTTTGGGATTAGCCGTTTCCGAACTTGCATAAAGAAAGGATGAGAGGGAGCATAGCTTATGTGAGGCGCGAGCTCTATAAAAAATGGGATCTTACAGGAGACATTTCTTATCTTATGACTGGTATTTCGAGCAGTTTTAGCATAAAGTTCATGCTCGTTAAAAAATAAATGCAAGATTCGAGCAGTTTTACCGCGGAATTTATGCTCGTTAAAAAATAGAAAAGCGAGATCCGAGCAGTTTTAGTACATAGTTCATGCTCGTTAAAAAATAAACATAAGATTGAGCATTCAAGCTCATTAAAAAATGAACATACCCCAGTAAATAACCACTGTGATCGTAAATTTATTAGCCATAAAAACCTTGGTCGTGTTTGCACCTGCCACCTCCATGTCATTTGGCCAATCGTTCACCTCCATATGATTGTTTACCTATTTTGAGGAACAACTGCGAAGAGTGATTTCATCTAGCCATCCTTGTGACACTGCCATGATTGGAAAATTCCAACCTGTACCTGGAATCTGTTGCTATCCCTGTTCATCACTCGTTCCTCAAAAGACGAGTCTTCTTTGAGCTCTTTTCATCTGACTCGTAAAATATGAAAAGTTTGCCGAGTTTTGGCCTTCCAGCTCGTTAAAGTGACCGGAAGAGCTATCCCTCCTCTAGATTTTAATCTTTTTGGACCTGAGGGATTATTACACAAAAAGGTCGAGCGCTTGTTTTATTCGGCTCGTTAAAGTTATCGAAAACTCATCCCTTCTGTATTGTTTTATAATTTTTAGGACTTAAGGGATTAGATGACGAAAAAGGAATTTTGGAGTTAACTTTCTGTACCTTTTCAGACTCTCTAAAAATGAAAAGGACTGAGTTTTCCTTGTCGTTAGACTCGTTAAAATGATTAAATAGCGACAAACTTGTCTTTAGACGAGAACGAGTTTCCCTATCGCTAGGCTCGTTAAAACATAGCGATGGGCTTGCCCGAAGGGCAGGTTATAGAACAAGCATATGTTATCCTCCTCAAGCTTGACAAAAATAAAGAGGTACTGGTCGGAAATGACTGGGGAAAAATTGGGAGAACCTCAAAGCTTTAATGGTAGCAAGTCGCTCTTGAACATGACACTTTTCCTCCGTATCACATCGGGTTGGGTTGTTCCATTCACCGGTCTCATCACCATGGTCTCACCAAACCATCCACATTTGGGGTAATGCTACCGATCCATCGCATCAGTGTCGTTATATGTTCAAGAGATGTTGTTCAGAAAGAGTCAACCGTGTCCCATCCACTGCCATACATTATCCTTCATCCACCCATGATCGCCACCCTGAATCATATGTCACAGATTGTTTTCACCTCCACTAAAATCATTAGCTCCGTTCCGTGTCACTGATGTGGGATTCATTAAGGCCCTCCTTTGATGGATCGCTTCTTGTCGACTTCAGCTCATTATCCAAGAAGTTGATCTAGGAACACCCCCCTCAGTACTTTGAAGCTTGCATGTCTCAATGGCAAGTTTCTCACTTCCGGCGACAGGTATACATCAATGACCTTCGACCAGAAGATTTTGCGTGGTGTTCGACGTCAAGTCCTTTATTCACACCACGTGAATTGTACTGCAGTACCTTGAGGGTCATTATCATTATCGGTGATTCCTCTTGCGCTTGTTAACGGTTTACATCATTAACCGGTAATCAAGCGATGTCTTTCCATGTTCGACTTCAACGCAATTCTTACATGGATCGACTTGTACTTAGAGTGAAGATCGAACGAGTTTGAAGACCCCGGATCTAGTTTCATCCATCCGGGCTGCGATATATATTCAGGAAATATATAGACATTTGACATGTACATCATTGCAGTAGATGATCATCCTACTCAAAGGATGATAATTTCAGCAGAGAATTATCAGTCTACTATCAGACGATCGTCTGTTCTATGTACTAAAATGAATTTATAAAGCTGAGCATGGGAATGCCCGCCTCAGCTAGATCATGAAAGCAGAATGAAAAATAATGTATTGTATTGTATTTTATTACAGGTCACCTCTCAGCGATTGAATGAACTTCGGATCCTCCTGATAAAGCATTTCACCCGATAAATGACCTCATACTTTAGGGGGCAACTGTTATAGACATTTTTGTGCCTTACAGCATGAAGCATGAAATGTCAATAATCTAAGGGATCCAAAGTCCCTAAACATGTTGTTCCTACCCCTAGAGGAACAAGGTCAGCAAACCACAGCACTGAATATCAGTTCTCCACCTGAAAACACTCAAAAACAAGCTAATTCTGGATCATGTCAACTGCTCCACTGAGCATCTGCGCTGAATGTCAAGAGCTCCACTGTCTACCTGCGCTGAATGTCAACTGCAAAGAAGGCTACCTGCGCTGGGCGAGTTGGGACAAGTGGCACAGTCATTCTTCAAGGTGTCAATGCCCAGGAAGCTTCCAAAATGACACTTGGATCAGGGAATTCGACTGGTGATGAGTAAGAGGGTCTAGATCTCCAAGTGGAAGCAAGAACCTCCAAGTGGACTCAAGAACTGAAGAATAACTGAAGTGGGAGAGTACACTAGTCAGCTTTATGCCAGCTACAAGCTGACTCATCCTTTCTCCAAAACTCCTATATATAGAGCTCTCTCATGAGGTCTATGGAGGCTGGAATCTTTTGAATGTAATGAAGTGCTGTTGGTTTGAGTATAGAACTATTGGGTGATTTGCTTTGAAGGAGGTGAAGAGGAAATTTCTTTCTGCTGGGAGGTGATGCTGGATTGGGCCTTTTATGGTTGTATCACTTCCTGAACTTTACTTCTTCCATTAATAAAGCATTTGAGGTTCTTCTATATGCATGTGTCTCGATGATGTGTTATTATACTTATGTATTTGATTTATTCTAATCCTTGAATCAATTATGAATGTATGCTTCTTGTAGTTTCCCTCTCTTGTTATTTTGCAGGATCTTGGTGTAGCTGGGCTAGTGAAAGAGCAAGGAACTGGGAGCAAGCAGCAAGGAGAGAAGATTGGATCAATCATTAGCGGAAGACATCGGTTAGTGGATCTCTTCCTCCTCTCTCTTACATCTCATAAAGAAGTAATCTCAAATAGCTTTGCTTTGATTGTTGCTGAGGTACTATCACCCTTAGAGTGGGATAGGGTCATTCCGTATTGGATACTTTTCCCAACAACAATAGCCACAAGGCCCCACACCTTTCCGGGAACACCCCCATTGCCTAAGCATTTCTCCAATTGAATCAAACCATCAAGTGTTCTGAATTGGCAAGGGAACACAATGTCAAAGCTCAGCATTAGAAGTACTGCTAGGCACCACACATTCATCCACTAGGGTCACAAAAAGAATATGACCCTGAAGAACCTAAGGGTGCCTCTTGGTTACTATAATCCAAACATGTAAGGAACTAAGCACCTAAGAACATAGGTAGAGAGCCCAATGCTCTAAATTCCCACCCCCAACTCAAAGAAAGTAGGAGATAGAGTTATGGAGTAGATGCCATTATAAACTGAAAGAACCCCATTGAATTCCATAAGGCATGAAGGGGAAACAACACAAAGAGAACAAACACCCACCACACCCAGACTTCCAACTACAACATTGGTCTTAGGGTCAAGAGGTGGGCAAGGGTGCTTACCAGACTAGCGGAAGAATAACCCCACTCCCTCTTCATTCTCACGGCTAGGAAATGTAGAAAATCTCTCTTCCTCTCCACTCTCAGCCAACAATAGAATAATTTTCCACCCACCAATGCTCTAGGGTCCCAAACCCTGCGAGTTATGACACGAGAGCAGTTGCAGAACAAGCCCCTCTGGCCTCCAATATATGTACTCTCAGAAATGACGAATCTAGTGAGCATGCACAGGTTGGTGGCTTATGCATACTCGACGTTGCCCTTACCACCCACACAGTCGCCCATAACTAGAGATAACAACTGCCAAAGTTGATCCACCATCGAGAATATAAACCAAATATCTTGTCTCTCAAACAAATTTGGTGCCCTACACCACTTGTTTGTGGCACACTTCTTGTGCCATCTCATAAATATGTGGCAAGGTCAAATTCACTTCCACCTTATCAATGTCACCATGATTGTCCACCCCATCTAAGCAAGCAGCATTAATTGTAATCCTATAAATAAAATTAAATATATAATAACATTTATTATTTACACTATCATTTAAAAATGTATATAATTTTTTAATATACTTTTTATTAATAAAATAATATAATTATTTATATTTTAATTTCTTTTATATATATAAATTTTATTATAATTTTGGTTGTGATTTTATAATAATATTATAATTTTAATAGGTTAAAGCATTATATTTTAATAATTATAGAATAACATTTTTATATATTTATATAACAAGAATTTAATTAGTCTTATTAATAATTTGAAGTTTGAAATTTCTAGTTTTATCTTTATATATATATATATTATAAAAAACATGATTTCCCTTCTTACTTTTACAATCTTTTTATCACCTCAGAAACGTCACAATCCAAATTTCGGTGACTGATTTTCAGAGATTTTCTTGGGTTCTACCTTAGTTTACAAGTACAATCCACTTTGAATATAAGGCATGCTCAAACTGTTGTACTTTTGTACTTTTACTTTTGTCTTTCAAACTTTATTCATGTCATAATATTCGTTATCCTATATTACTTTTCATGTGATAATATTTATTATCCTCAATTACTTTAGTGGTTGTACTAGTATGAAAACATATTCAATATTTAAGAAAAATCAAGGTGAGGATGGTTACCCATTAATTAAATAAATAAAATAAAATAAAATATTCATGAGGGAGAAAAACAAATATGATGGTTAGAAATTAAGATGTAGCATTAAATTCCAACATTTAAGGAAGGCACGCAGTGTGAGGATAATATTGGTGAACAGCTCGTGGCTAATCAACGAATAGAAGGCATTTAAATGTAATGAAGTACTTGGAAAACATTGAATATACGGAATTGAAAATAATATCTTATACTTCGTTCCCTTCGACAGCATTCATATGGAATGAAGTATTGGAAAATGTTATTTAACTTTATGAATGGAACATATGTTTAATTTTGAAATTATTAATTATTAATTATTAATGTTAAATAGGATTTTTTTATTATTATTTTTAAATAATGGTGAATTATTTTTTTTAAATGTTTTTAGTGTATTAAATTAATAATATGTGTTAATTATTAAATAATTATGAGGGAGTATTTTTTTTTTTCTGTGCAAATACTAAATTCTATTAACTATAAGGCAACATATTTTTACATAGTGTTGAGGCTTGAAAGCACTCAAGAGAACAGAACTGCCCCTTTACAAACAGAAGCTGGGGAGACCAGTTACAAAGATCAAGAAACCAGATAAAAGACATAAAGAGTGACGTGTTTTGTGGAGAAAGAAAACTGAGCCAACACATAAACACAAAATCATTGCAAACCAGCACATAATGTGTCACCAAATCCCCAGCTCGAAGCCAAAAACAGTAGGACATTAGCACAGAACCCTGACCATGAGCCTGAAACAATAGCCGAAACAAAAAAAGGAGGCAGTCCTAGGTGGCGCTACTCCTCCTTTGCCGTGCCATGGTTCTTCCTCTCAGCCAGACCTGCACCACCAGTTCGACCTTCATTGCCGCCCAAGGCGTTGCCAGGGATTGCCATGGCATGGCTTGCTTCACCATGAGTCCGTTCCTCAGTAGCAGGTCCTGTATCTTCAAGGGGAGGAAGATTTTTGAGAAATTCCTCCTGTTCAGACTTCTCATTTTTCCAATTCTCCAAATTGTCTTTGTCCGTGGAATGGTCACTGCTTTGGGAAGGATCAGGGGCAATGCAGGCCAGAGGGGACACCTGATTTTCCTCTTCCGAAAGAATAATGGTGATGTGAGCAGTAATAAGGGGCCTGTGAAAATTACTTTGAAATTTAAAGTGTGTGGTTTGGAAGGCACTATTCGGAATAGGCTTACGACCAGAGCTTAAAGATGGCCCAGCTTCGTGGACGCGGGGGGGGGATTGAAGGGTTCCGGCGCAGTTTCCATAGCATGACCGGCTGGGGGATGCAAGCGGCTATCACGACGCCCCCCTGAACGATGCCTCTTGCCCGAACGAACCATGATGACAGACAGGAGGTAGGGCGCAGATAGATTATAGACAGGAGAGCCAACAGAACAGAGTCGGTTGAGGCGAGAGGGATGCCCAACAGAACTTGCAGACGACAACACAATACAACAGAACTTGCAGACGACAACAGAACTTGCAGACGACAACACAATGCGTAAATCCAGAACAGGGGAGAACTTACCCTTGATAGTGTTGGCTTGGAGCTCGCGGCGGTGAACCAGAATCAGTCCATCACCAACAGCCTCCGCTAACCAGGTTCCGTTGCCGAGCGACTGAGCATAAGGCATGGTAAAACAACTGTGGAGCAGCATGATTATAACTGAGGGAATGTTGCATCGATCAGCGCAATGCATTAATGCGAATCCGCCAACCGATCCAGCATTAATACCTTCCCCCTGCTCGCATGAGGTTAAGTCCTGGGAGGCCACGCTGCTCTGCAGCTGGCAGTACCGGACTTTAATTCCTTGCATGAGAAACATTAAGGGTGATGGTGCCACCCACATCCGGGAAATTATGAGGGAGTATTATTATACATTATATGTTTTAATTATGCCAAAAGGCGCTCTACAGCCTAGTATATGAGGGAGATGTTGTCACGTAAAGTAACGTTACATTACAAACAAAATATTTAAAAAAAATATGAAGGAGATGTTGTCACGTAACCTAACATTACATTAAAACAAAAATATGAGGGAGATGTTGTCACATAACATAACATTACATTAAAAACAAAAATATGAGGGAGATGTCACGTAACATAATGTTACTATATATGTGTCGGTTGTGTATGCTCATGAAGATATGTGTAAGGTTACTTTAAAATTAAAAAAAAATTGTGGGCTAATATTAACAAATTCAATTTTGAAAACGATATATATACAATTTAAAAAGACATTGATTAGCTTATTCATGGAATAACAAAGAAAAATAGGTAAATGAAGTAGAGGATTCAATTGGACATATCCTGTAATAATAACGAGGTAAATTTTGTGCCGTTGGCATATCCTGTATTAATAATGAGGTAAATTTAGTAGCATTCAGGTTTTAGGTTGTGATTTCTGTAATAATAATAATGAGGTAAATTTATATTTCGTTGTGTTCAGTTGTGCGATTTCTGTTTAATTTTAAAATTATTTACTTAGGTTGTGGTTTCTATAATAGTAATAATCAGGTAAATTTATAATTCATTGCGTTCAGTTGTGTGATTTATGTTTAATTTTAAAATTATTTACTTTTTACTATGTCAATTATGCAATTATAAATATTATTTAAAAAGCCTAGTTTTTTGTGCTTTCTTTAGTTTTCTTTTGTTAGAAGTGAACAAATGATAAAACATTCCGGCCCATTAATGAAAATAATTTAAGATCGAAAAATTTATAAACTCCAATTACTTTAATTTAAGAGGTTGAAAATAGATTTAAGAGTTAAGTATATTTCATAAAGAGTTTATTATATTTTATACAAGTTTTTTAATCATGAATATTTACCATGAATATTATTAACTTCTAAGTAGGTTTTTTCACAATACCATGAGCTACTACCATGGTTTATCAATACGATGGGCCATCCAGAGTTCTGATTATTATGTTATGGATCTAGGCTTTTAATTGTTACAATACTATGGGTCAATACCACATGCCCAAAAACAATAACTTATTTCAAAATAAGAATATTTCACATATATTTTATTTTAATTTAATTTAATAACATTTTTTAATTAAATCTAAGAGGAGAAAGGTTATAATTACTTATATAAACCCTCCATCCTCACGACTACTAACAATATTTTCATAGAGATTAAATTGAGGTTTTAATAAATTAAAAAATGAGAATACTTTTATATATAAATATGTGAAATTTATATATTATAAATAATATTATAAAGAACTAGGATAGATGCATCTTAACCAAGGATCCAAGTGAAGTGAAAAAACAAAGTGATGAACAATGATAGAGGTAAGATAGTGGGTGATTATTTTAACCTTTTTATTATTGTGTTTTCTTTAACATGATTGATCCAAAATATAGGTTTAATATTTTACAACCAAAAATGTTTTTTTATTAATTTAAATACTTTCTTAAATACAATACAATGGGATCATATTTAAAAAAGAGAGTCACAAGGGATATAGGCTGGTTATATAACTATGAGGGAACATTATTACACATTATATGTGTTAAATATATAATTATGAGGGAATATTATGACACATTATGTTATATGATTATATTTAGTTCTGAAATTATTATGTTTAAATATAGTTACTACATATTGAAAAAAAAAATATTTTAAAAAATTTGTCAAAATTTTTCCTTAAACTGTCTTTACTAGATGCTAAAAGAACAAGTGGGATAGTTATATAGCAATATAGACCCTACCTCATGATTTTGTGTACACGGAAATACCTCCTATTTCTATAATCAACTGTGATGTGGTTTAAGAGTCCTCTACACCTTTATTTGTTTACTCATAATGGTTTACACAATGCTTTAAAGTAAATGTTATTTTTCTTGTGCGACATCTCCCATTTCCACAATCTTCAACAAATATTAGCTATCAAGACCTCTTTACCTTCTTTATTTTTTTACCCACAATGGTTTAAACCTTCTTTATTTACATCTCCCATTTCCACAATCTGCTTCAACAAATATTAGCTGTCAAGACCTCTTTACCTTCTTTATTTGTTTACCCACAATGGTTTAAAACTTCTTTATTTGTTTACCCACAATGGTTTAAACAATGCTTTAGAGTAGTTTATATTAAGCTCTCGAATGGTGTCTTGATTATGCGTTGAATGCCAAAAATACTTACATTTACCACGAGGGGTGATTTTGGTAATCGTAGGATTAAAGCTTAATTAATTTTTTAATGTGTGTTAATTCATGCTACGGGAGATTGATTGAGCTTATGTGACATTTCACAAAACCTTCCCACAAAATGAGAAATTATATGTGCAAAATTACGTGAAAATTAACATTTTGTAGCTTTTAATTAACTTCAATTGGCAATAACCACTGTAGCAAGCAATAGGTCAAAATAGGGAACGTGGTAGTTGCAATACATGATTTATCCAAAATAGGTGACACATGGAAATACAAAATGTGAGGCACCAAGTGGATTATAGTAGGCTTGCTAGGCTTCCTGTGTAGGCACAACTGCAAGCCAAATTCACTTTCCATCTTTTATTCCAGTGGTGCTCCTTCTAGATCCAATGCTCCAAACATTTTTTATCAGACAACCTTGATGTGTGTTCACCTCCCACTACCATGAGGATTTAAAATGGATTTGCAATTCAATGTTATCTTAATCCAACAACCCAAATATATATTACCCCCCAACTAATGCTAGCGCTAAAACAAACTTGTATCCATAATGAAATCCAACACTCCTAGTTAATCACAATCAACAACCCTCATCCATAAAGTATGTGCCTATGTTTGTACGTATATATATATATATATATATATATATATATATATATATATATATATATATATATATATATGGCAGTTATACCCCACCTCGGTATGAATCCATTATGCTTTAACAGTTGTGATTTCCATAAAAATCAATGACTCATAATGACTGTGGGGCGCCCCCTATTGGAACATAGGATTGACAATCTTTTGCATCTAATTTTCACATAGGAAATGAAAAATGTGAGGTACCAAGTGGTTTTAGTAGCCTCGCCAAGCTTCCTATGTAGGCACAACTGCAAGCCAAATTCACTTTCCATATTTTATTGCAGTGGTGTTCCTTCTAGACCGATGCTCCAAACCTTTTTGATGAGACAACCTTGATGTGCGTTCACCTCCCACTACCATGAGGATTTAAAATGGATTTGCAATTCGATGTTATCGAGGATCTATTTAATCCAACAACCCAAATATATATTACCTCCCAAACAATGCTAGCGCTAAAAAAAACTTGTATCCATAATGAAATCCAACATCCCTAGTAGTCAATCACAATCAACAACCCTCATCCATAAACTCTCTCTCTCTCTCTCTCTCTCTCTCTCTCTCTCTCTCTCTCTCTCTCTCTCTCTCTCTCTCTCTCTCTCTCTCTCTCTCTATATATATATATATATATATATGGAGGTTATACCCCACCTCGGTGTGAATCCGTTATGCTTTAACAGAAAATGGATTTGCAATTCGATGTTATCCAGGATCTGTTTAATCCAACAACTCAAAAACATATTACACCCCAACTAACACTAGTGTGAAAATAAACTTGCATCCAGAATGAAATCCGACACCCCTACTTAATCACAATCAACAACCCTCATCCATAAAGTACGTGTGTGTGTGTGTTTATATATATATATGGCAATTGTAGCCCACCTCAGTGTGAATCCATTATGCTTCATAAAAATCAATGATTCATAATGACTGTGGGGTGCCCCTTGTTGGAACATAAGATTGCCATTCTTTTCCACCTATTTTTCGTATCTTTCCTTACCATTCGGAATTTAAAAGCCATGCCTTGTTAGGTTTTCATCCATTATCGATTAAAGTATGTTTCCTTTTATATGTCATCCTTATTATCTATTTTTGCTTGTAATTTGACATAAAAGCTAATTTCTCTAGGCCATTTTATTAATGAATTGATGAAGGGTTGTTTCAGGTGGTGTGACTTGTTGAGATGTTATTACAGGACTATATCTCCCAAGTTTTACCTCACTAAAGATGAAAAAGAGACCCTGCTAGTGCCACTGATACAACACCAGGATTATTTTGAATACTTTTTCCTTGTATGATTAGCAACAAAGACTAATCTGGATAGATACACGGTTAGTGTCAATTTGACCATTGAAAGGAGACATTTATAGATAATGAAACTAACATAGTTGAAATAGTTAGGATTTCCAATTGATAAATCAATGTAGTTTAGAAATGCTTCAACTCTGTTTCAATTAACACAAATCTTTATAAGAGAACTTTTGTATAATCTTGATTTGGGTCACATGAAAATCAAGAGATTCTCATGATGATCCTACTTGTCAAAAATAGGAATATAATATGAAATTTTAAAAAGATGTATTCTATGACTACGAGACATGCATATATAGAGATCAAAGGAGGGAGTACCAACATTGTTATCATGTACTACAACTTTCATTCATGCAAATATTTACCATTTGTGGCTCCATATATTTTCCTTGATTAGCTTGTGTGTTGTGTAATTCACCAGCCCCTGCTAAGGAGGAAGGACGCTCCTTCTTAGTATAGACCACTCATCAAAGAGGTTTTGTAGTAGTACATTTATTCTCTCTCAGTTGTGATTTACATTTAATTTACTATTAATGTTACAGATGTCGGTCATGCATTGAATAGTTGTAGGATTGTAGCCTTTATCATTGTGTAACAACATAGGTCCTCGTCTAGTCCCTTTATTAAGTGTGATGGTTATTTGATTAATGTTAGAGTTTGTTGGTTTTTTTAGTTGAATGAATGGGTGCTGCATCAATTGTTAAGTGTTGAATGGTTTCCAAGAGTGTTGTTCCTTTTTTAATAAGAGTGACAGAGTGGCAGGGCGTGATTTATTATGCAACATGTGTTTCTTTTATTTTGATTTTTCAATGAGTTTTAGAGTGTAACAACAAGTGTATTTGGGGTAGTTTTTGCTGGAGCGATGGAGTCCCCTGCCGCTGGAAACCCTGCGACCTGAGCTTTTGGCAGGCCCGCTGCCGGGCCGCAGCCTCTCCTGCGTGCCTTCCCGCCCTTTACCCGCCTCCCCTGCGCTCTGGGCCATCTGCCCGGCCTCTTTCAGCTCGCGCTGCCCCCGTGGGCAGCCTCCCGCTCCTCTCTTCTTGCTGGGCCTCCTGCTCATTCCCCCTCCCTTCCGTCTTCGTTGGAGCTACTCGGATACGATGGGCTCCCCAGGATCTGGACAAACTGACATGGAGAAAGCTTTTGCAACACTCATTCCAGAGAACAACGCTGAAAGGATCCGACCCACTGCCACAAAATTTATTAAGAAGCTTGACGAAATCCCGGAAATCCCTCTCCCCCCAACCCTCCCAAGGAGATCCGCTGTTGCCTTGGCAGAACGTGGGCTGGTTGGACAGTTCACGGGGTTATGGCCTTCCCCCAGAACGGTTCAGCGTTGGGTGGAAAGAAACTGGAACGCCATGGTTCAGGGGAAAATAGCGATACGGTTTTGTGGAAGAGGCTTCTTCACCTTCCTCTTCGAAACAATTGAGGACCGAAATCTAATTTTCAGGAATGGACCATACTTCATGGACACCAGAGGTCTGTATCTCAATCGCTGGACCCCGGACTTCGACCCAGAAATGGACGTCCCCAACGCAGTCCCCGTTTGGGTTCGTCTTCCGCATCTGCCGCTTCACTGCTGGGCAGACGAATCAGTTAGAGCAATCGGAAACGCAATAGGAAAGTATGTGGACAGATCGGAACCAAAAGAAAACATGCATGCATGTGCTAGGATCTGTGTTGAAGTGGACTTGGGAAAAGGGCTACCAGAAGCAGTCAAACTCAGAGTGGATCAGTGGACGCATATTCAACAGGTGGACTACGAGCAACTCCCCTTCAAATGTAAGGTATGTCATGAATATGGTCATTTCGCAAATAGGTGCTCTAAAGCTAGATCAGAAACTAACGCCAACCCTGAATCCCAAGAGGAAGAATGGGAAGTTGTCAGGAAAAAAAAGAAATCAAACCCTCCCCCAGAACCAGAGGCACCCCTCTCTGAAACCCCTCCCCCCCCCTCTGTCCCCGCAAGCATAGACCAATCCATCCCCTCATCCTCCAACCCTTTTGAAACCCTAGCCTCAGAGGAACCCTCATCTCCCCCTCCATCCCCCAAGTGCATCAGAACCCCCCCCTCCTCCCCACCTCAGGCTTCCCCTCCTCACACAGTGGAAAGGATCATAACAAGAAACAAAACAAAGGAAAACATTGTAGCCACGGATCCCCCAAGGAAAGCTGGAAGAAAGTCAAACAAGGAGATAAGAGATGAGAATGCAGTAAAAGAGATGACCACAGGAACTCAACAACCAATAGATACATATCTGGACAAGAACAGGGGAATCGGCAAGAAGGCGAAGGAGAAAAGCGGGAACCACAACAAAACAGGTAAATGATGATTTTGGTCTCTTGGAACTGTAGGGGGATGGGCTCCTCCCTTAAGACAAACGCAGTCTGAGATCTAATTAAATCAGAACAACCAGACTTCCTCCTACTCCAGGAGACCAAAATCAGCGACCAAGAATTTCAACACAGCATTTCAAAAAACAGAAGGTATGAAGGAATAGCCACGAGCGCCTTAGGAGCTTCAGGAGGCATAGGAGTATTATGGAAAAAAAGCAACTGGACTCTCATCAGTAATATCCAAAGCAGATGGTGGATCAGAATCGACATGCAAAGCACAGACCAGAAGGAGGAACTCACAATCTACAATGTGTATGCACCTCCCCACTTCAGAGACAAGGCCGAATGTTGGGATTCTCTGAAAGCAGACATAGAGACCTCACAAGGGGAGAAAATTTTCCTTGGAGGAGACTTGAATCTAATTAGGAACGCAGAGGAAAAACTAGGAGGGAAGTATTTCACAGACCCACTCAGAGACAAATTGGAGGAAATCATCCAAGCTCACAAATTCATAGATATCCCTCCACAAAATGGGCGATATACGTGGTCAAATAAGAGGACAGGAAGGAGTAATATTAAAGAGAGACTTGATAGAATTCTTGTTCAAGAAAGTGCTGCAATCAACTTTCAAAGGATCCACAGCTCAATCATACAGGGATACACTTCGGACCACAAGCCTGTGGCACTGCACTTAGAAAAAGAGGAGGACCTGGGGCCGCTTCCCTTCAAATATAACAAGGTCTGGGATGCCAATGAGGATTTCAAATCCCTGGTGAAAGAAACATGGAGGACTGAGATAATAGGATCTCCTCATTTTGTATGGGAATCAAAAATTAAACAACTAAGGATGGCCATAAAAAAATGGGCGAGAAACTATGCTAATGAGGAAAGGAGGGTTAAAAACGAGCTGCAACGAAATCTGGAGAAATGGAACCAGGATAAGGAGACAATACAAGAAACGGAGGAGGATCAAAGAATAGAAGGTGAGCTAAACAAAGCTTTATACAACCAGCATCGAAATGAAGAGGAAGAGTTAAGGCAAAAGTCCAGATGCCTCTGGCTCAACTCGGGGGACAAAAATACATCGTTCTTTCATAACTGTCTCAAGGTCCGAAGAGCTGGAAATAATATAGGCAAGATAACCTTCAATGAGAAAGAGATCACAGATCGAGAGGAAATAAAGGACGCTGCCTCAAATCATTTCCAAACGCTGCTCTCAGCTGATCCGCAGTATGAAGATATCCCAGATTTCATCAACATCATCGAAAAGAAGGTTACAGAAGCTCAGAATTGCGATTTGGACAAAGAGATATCCACAGAAGAGGTGGAATGGTCCATTAACAGCATGCCCCTCGACAAAGCCCCAGGGCCGGACGGTTTCACGGTAAGTTTCTATAAAACTCATTGGGAAATCATAAAAAAAGATTTTCTCAGAATGGTGAGAAACTTCCACAAAAAAAACAAATTGGGCAGCAGCGTTAAATCCTCGTTTCTTGCCCTCATCCCTAAAGAGCCAAGCCCTCAATCCTTTGATAGGTTCAGACCTATCTCTCTATGCAATGTCTCGTATAAAATAATCTCAAAGATTCTGGCAAACAGGCTGAAACAACTCCTACCCTCAATTATTTCGGACAACCAAGGTGGATTCCTCCCAAAGAGACACATTACTGATAATGTAATTTTGATACAAGAGGCAATACACAGCAGTATAGCTAGAAAGGAGAAAGGCATGATTATAAAGCTGGACATGGCCAGCGCATTTGATAGGGTAAACCACTCATTTTTGGAGAATGTGCTTGCAAAATTTGGGGTCTCAAGGCTCTTCATCAACAAGGTCATGGCATGTGTCTCTCAGAATTGGACAGCCCCGCTAATCAATGGGAGGCCTTGCAGGGCTTTTAAAAGCACTAGAGGATTGAGGCAGGGCTGCCCTCTCTCCCCTTTCCTCTATATTATCATGGCGGAAACCTTAAGCCTACACCTGGAAAACAAAAGAAGGCTAAAGGAAATAACGGGAGTGGACATAATAAGAGGAGCTAAAGGGATCAACCATTCCCTATTTGCAGATGACACGCTGCTAATAGGTGGAGCCTCTAGCCTTATGGCAAGGAGATTCAAGGCCATCCTGGACCTCTTCCTACAAGCCTCAGGGGGTAAATTAAATAACAACAAATGCAAGATATACACATGGAATGTCCCAAGATATATAACTCAAAGAATCTCTCTGATACTAGAAATCCCAGCCCAATCGAGCTGGTCATACTTCATGTACTTAGGACTTCCGCTTGCAAGAGAGTCAATCAAAAGTGAAGTATGGGTCAAACTAGTTGAGAAGATGAGAGGGAAGCTTCAAGGTTGGGGGATGCACTGGCTCAATCTGGCGGGTAGAACTATGCCCTCCCTATCTACCAATTCGCCATAACGCTTGCCCCCTCAAGCATCCACAAGCATTTGGAGTTGATCCTCAGAAGCTTCCTTTGGAAGGGAGGAAAGCAAGAAACGAAGAAATTCAGCCTTGTAAAATGGGAAAAAGTCATCCTTCCCATTGAAAAAGGAGGCTTGGGAATTAGAGTCCCTAGACTTGCAAACTTGGCAATGGGATTTAAGTTAATATGGAGAATTTTAACTGAAAAGGGCACCTGGTGGGCAGAGGTCCTCAAAAGGAAGTACCTGAATGGAAGCAACAGCAATATACTCTCAGACACAATCATAGAAAGGCATTGCACCCCGGTCTGGAAGCTGATAAAGAAAACTCTGCCTCTCCTCAAGTCTCACATCTCCAAAGTCCCAGGCAACGGGAAACAAACCAGCATATGGAGAGATAGAATAATGGGCCAGGAAGCCAAGGAAAAGCTCCTCCACCTGAGGCCGTTGCAACAGTGGATGCTGGACAAAAATCTCACAAACCTCTTTGACATCTCAAATTGGGACCAGGACAGATGGAAAGGATGGCAAATCAGTCAACTACCGGATGGTTTGAAGGAACTTTGGACTAATCTCAAACTCTTAATGGCAGGAGCAGCGCCTTCAAGCAGAGAAAAAGAGGACAGTTACATATGGGATCCTAATGGTGGCAATTATTCGGTCAAGGAAGGCTATAAAGCGCTCCAAAACCAAGCAATCTTAAACAATTGGCAATATCATAAGAATGTCTGGAAAATCGAGAGCCTACCGAAGATCAAATTCTTCAATTGGACCTTGCTCCATGGCAAGCTCCTCACAGCAGAAAACTTGAGAAAAAAGGGGATCCAGGGGCCCTCAATCTGCTTTATGTGCAAGAAAGAGGAAGAAAGTCTTAACCATCTATTCATAGAGTGCCCTATTGCCTCGTCCTGCTGGAGGCTCATAACCAGCCCTCTCGAGATTGGGGAACTACCAAATCAAATCCCTCTTCTTCAGAAAGGCTGGGGAAGACTTTTCCCTTTCGCAAACAAAAACATGTCCCTAGCCAAGAGACTCTGGTCCAGCATACCTTCCAACCTCTGCTGGCAGTTATGGCTAGCCAGAAACTCCAGCATTTTCAAAGATAAGAAGCCTAGTGTCCAAAGTATTTTGGCTAAAACTATTGCGCTCACAACTGAAACAATCGAAGCAAATGGGATCCAACATGCAGACCCTGACTACACAGTAGAGCAGGTGAAGGATTGGGTACAAAAATTCAATTATAAGGTAATTCCAAAACGCAAGCTAATCACAGGATCTGCACAGAAGGAATGGAAGATTAGAGGTACAAAAGAGGAAGTAAACAATTGGATACAAAGGCAAAAGCTGCACACGCTCCACTTTGATGGGGCTTCTAAAAACAACCCAGGCATAGCTGGAGCAGGGGGAGTAATAAGGGACCCCCAAGGGAGAGCGATGGCCACTTATGAATGGAGCTTGGGGAATTTGTCAAACAACAAAGCAGAGGCTTATAGCCTCCTTCTGGGGGTCTCCATTGCATGGAAGATGGGCATTCACGACCTTCTCGTGTTGGGGGACTCAGCCATCCTTATAGCAGCCATGAACACAGGGAACAACTTCAATCAATGCGCACTGAACAGAATAAAGGAAAGAATTCTGGAACAAGTCAGGGGTATGAGCAAGGTGACATATAAACACGTCCTCAGAATACACAACACGACAGCAGATGAGTTGGCCAACAAGGCCATAAGAAGACCCATGGGCCAGGTGAGGGAGAACGAAGAAATCTATGTGCACGATATCCCTTAGTCATTTCTTGTCCCTCATGTCTCTGACCACAGGTCAACTCAGGCATCCAACTAGAGATATACGATCAGGGCAACAACGATTCTCTACTCTCATAATCTCTCTCGACTGCCACAACTGGATAATCAGGACGGGGAATCGGTCTAAGGATCCGAGCAGTGATGCAATCCAAAGGGGCTCCTCAAGACACACAACATGATTTGACAGAAGACGGGACCGCACCCATGCTTGCGGCAGATTTCAAGGACTGAGAAATATCATCACAAATCCTTTCTCGACAGACACGATCAGATCCTCTTCTCTCAAGCACGAGTGGGAGAAAGCCCGCCTCAGCCTTTATAATCTCAGTAGGCACACCAAGGTCCTCACATTTCTTCATAACCTCAGAGACATACAGAGAGCTCTTTCAAACCGGTGGAAGGGCCAAGGCGGTCTCCTTCACAGCAGCAAGGCCAGCATTGAGGATCAAAGCTCCGAGACCCTCTCAGCGGACAACATCCGTCGGCAGTCCTCAGCACAGTGTAGCAGCAGTCATCATCAGCGACACTTCTCTTCGAAGGGAGACACAATCGGCCTCTCTCTGCGCAGGGTATACTCTCCTTCTTTTAGCTGTGGTTTTTATAAAACTAACTATCGAGATTGTTTTCCAAACAGTGTCCACATCCAGCATCAGCGCATGCAACTACACTCTGCCTCAGGCAATCAGTCCAGCCATATAATCGGCAAGCTGCCCAACTCACCAGCATTTGACAAAGCAGACATTGCTCTTAGCAAGATGGCTGATCAGAATAACCAGCAAGCTAATCAGCAGCAACCAAGGAACCCAATGGACAACATCTTCAATAATAGAGATTGTCACATGTACAAGGCTCACGTGGTTATGATAAACGCCCTGAAGAAACAGGTGCAAGAACTAACTGAAGACTTTCATGCGGACAGAAACTCCAAAAGAAAGAAGTTGGAGAAGAGGAAAAAAGACATTGAAGACCTCAAGGATCGCTGCATTCACATGGAAGCAGTAATAGATCATCTCCGCACCTTAACAGAAAGTCAGCAAGGAGAAGCTTCAACAAGAGTGAGCAGGAGGGAACCCCTCCCAGATGACTCGGTTACCCAACACTCTCCCTAATCCTCATGCATTGCAGATATAGCTGGATAGGAGGATCTTTTGTAAGGAATTATAGCCGTTTATGTTCAGTTTTAAGTGTAGTTAAGAGGAGTCTAGAGAACTACGGGTCTGCGAACCCAATTTTTAATATCATCTCTCGGAACTCCCTCCGTCTTGTAATAGAGATTTGAATCACAAGTTTTATAATATACAAGTAGACGATGTTGTTAAAAAAAAAAAACAACAAGTGTATTTGAGTGTTGGGAGAAATACTGAAATACTTACAACAATTGGTTTTGAGCTTTAATTATTGCTAGCTTTAATCTGTTCCTACATATATTTTGCTAGTAGCCTTGAAACAAAAAGCCTACACAAATTTGAAATTTATCTATGAGTCAGATTGGTTGTTCCAAATTAAAAGGACAATTTATCCGCCAAACAATCCCCCCTCTCCCCCCCGCGTGACATTAGAAATCTAGTAGAGGGGATTTCCACAATTTGTTGCGACGAATACTGGTTACAGAGCCCTCTGTGATTTCTTTATTTGTTTATGTGCAATTCTTTACACAATTCTTTAGAGTAAATTATATTAATCACTTAAACGAGGTCCTGCTTGTTTGTCGATTCGCCCAATAAATGTCAAAAATACTTATATTTACTGCTAGGGGATATTTTGTTAACAATATGATTAAGCATTAATTTTTTTTAATATGCATTAATATATGCCACAGGATATTGATTGAGCTTATGTGACAATTCACCAAAGCATTGCCATAGAACAGGAAAATATGTGTGCCAAATAATGTGAAAATTGATGTTTTATAGCTTTTAATTAAGATGAGTTGGTAGTAGTGATTGTGGCAAGCATAGTGTGCAAAATGATGACATGTCACCACAAAGAAGGGAAACATGGTAGTTGCATTACATTATTTATGTATGTTGATCTAGCCAAAATAAGTGACACATGATGATAAAACTTAAGGTTCCAAGTGGAGCACAATAGCCATGTCAGGCTTAGTGATTCATTTCTTTGTGATAATTCCCATGAGACAGCCGTCATTCTCACATAGATTACATTCCAACATCTTATCTACATCATCTATCCATATCAGTAGTTAGAACAACTCAACATAGAGAAGTAAGTGAAGGCTTAACGAACGAAAGCGACTTCTTGTTGTGGTCATACCTTGTCACTCCCTCCCACACCCTCATATTCATTCATTTCAATGGACTTTGACCTAGTGCTCCCTTGTGTTGCCCTAGAACTCCCTAACACTTGGTATGAGTTAGCACTCTCTGTCACACCTTAACACTCTTCGACATGCCTTGCCATTCTAGAGCATGTGTAACACTCCCTGACACACATTGGCACTTGGCAAGTCTTAGCATACGTTGAGATGCATCAATATGCTTTGGCATGTGCTAGCATGGTTTGGCATGTATTGGCATCTACACTACTACAAAAAAGGCCTTTAGGTTTGTCACACGGAATAAGTCGATCTTGCAGACAAGATAGACCTTCCTAGAATCTAAAGAAGACCTAATGACAAGCAAACCAACCAGACACTATCTTTCTCTAAATATGCTTTTATAAACAATGGCAAACAAGTGTTTTTAGGGCCTACCTTAGGTCCAACGCAAGTTTGTGGATGCCCTCGCTCCTTCGATCCAAATGAGCTCCTTTGTCGCGAATCTGCAAACACAAACAAGGCAAACAAATTAAATAGCACCTGAAAAGCCAATATCATAAAACATATTTAACATGAAAGTCAAGGAGTCCATGAAACAAATAACATGAGATACTTGTTGAGAAAAATGAGTTTGATTGTATTAATTCAAAAGAAGAACTTTACAACTTGTGCCTTGACGTTGTACAAGCTCCTCCCAGGGTCCAGCAAGAAGTCTCCTCTACTTTGACAAGTTTCACTCACGCCCAATGCCTGAATTTATAGTGCAATGGAGGGAGGTTACTAGGTCCTCCTTCAAAGGGATAAAGCCCTCCTTCAAAGGGATAGCTCCTCTCATCAAGGGATTAGCTCCTTCTCTTTTGGGATGCATGAACCACCTCAGAGCGAACAATCCACATCAAAATTCCTTCTAGAATCCTCTAGAATTAACCCAAAGTGAGTTTTTTAAGATAAAACTTGCGCCTTTTGACTTTCACAGGGGTCCACACCCACACCTTTAGGGACAGAGTAGGCAGGTTCGCAGTTTTTGTAAAAAGAAGGTGCGGGACCGTAGGTGACAGTGAGAGAAAGTGAAGAACCAGAGTTTCATTGATTTTTAATGTCCTTCTCTCATTTTCAAAGCTTGACTCGAAGAGCTGAGGTCTGAGACTTGCTTAGGAGGATAGTACAAGTGATGATAGACCCATACTGACTGCAAATAATCATGGTGACGATATTTTTGTGTAACAGATTGCCCCCTAAAGTGCGAAGTCTGTAGTAGATGAGGATTTCATTTATCATTTAGGAAGAGTGAAGTACTTTATCATTTCGAGGATCATCTTGTGGAGAGCTCGGTTGGAACCTGTAAAAACATTCAATGCAAAATATATATATGAGATCATATCATCGCTGAGGTAGGCATTCCCATACTCAGATCAAAACTAACTAGAAACCTAACTACTGCTCTGATACAAGAATGATCTTATAAAACATCACAAGTATAGACTCATGTGGACACAATATGGACGCAGCCATCTGTTTATGAATAGTCCATTATATAATGAATAGTGAATTCCTCGCAGCTTGGATTGTGGAAACTAGATCCAGTGTCTTCATTTCTACTTCCCGAAACAGTACGATTCTATCAATGCGAATGGATGTGTTGATGTCGAACATGGTAGAAACCACTTGATTACCAGTCAATGGTGTAAACTGTTAACAAGTGTGAGAGAAACCACTAGTGATGTCAATGGCTCTCAAAGTACCCAGTACAATCCATGAGATGTGAATAAATGTGTTGATGTTGAACATGTCACGAAATCCTTTGATCGAAGGTCAATGATGCAACCTGTCGTCAAAGGCGAGAAACCTGCCGTTGAGGTATGCAGCTCTCAAGGTATTGACAATTTCTAGATCATCTTTCTAGATAATGAGCTGAAGTCGATAAAAAGCGATCCGTCGCAGGCAAGCCCACAACACGAAATCATAGATCAAGTCAAAGAAATTTAGTTGCAAGGACTGACTCAAGGATGGTCAAGATGGATGACAGATATTTTGCAGATGAATGGCTTATTGGCAGTGACCTCTTGAACACATAACGACACAACAAATGGCTTGGTGACATCTGACCCAAAGTTAATACCCAGAAACTGGCTGAAGACTTTCAATGTGGTTTGATCAACTGTTAGGCAAAGGATTTCCAAACCCAGGTGAATAAAAGTGTCATGTTCAAGAGAGGTTACAAAGTATGACAAACCGGCTCATTTTTCTCTCTTTTCCCCCACCATTTCTGGCAAGTACCTCTTTATTTTTGACAAGCTTGAGGAGGATAACATTTGCTTGATTATAATCTCATCCTTCGGATGAGTCCAACTTAGTTTAAATTCTAACCCTAAGAAGGAGTGGTTGGTTCCTGTTTGTAATTGAACAGGTCCTTTACTGTGAAATTTTAACGAGTCCAGTATAGGAGAAACTCAACGTTTTTCAATTTTAGAGAGTCTGAAAAAACTTAAGAAGACTCCAGGGTTGACCTTTTTCGTAAATTTGTGTCTCCCAAGCCCAAAAAAGTATAAAATAATACTTGAGAGAACCGCTTGATCTTTTATGACCAAGGAGTACTTTTCGTAATTAGTGTCCCTAATCCGAAAAAGTAAAAAAGCGATCAATGACACGTCGTTTTATAATCAATATCGAATTTGAAACGACAAAAATCCGGCAATCTGTTCATGTTTTTACGGTCGGAAAAGAGCTGTAAGTGGACCATCTTTTAATTCCGTTTTAACAAGTTTAAAAGAAAAACTCGACAATATTTTCATGTTTCAGGAGTCAGAAAAGAGCTTAAAGGTGGCTCTAAATGTTTTTTCGTCGAAAACGATAGATTTCGCCTGAATAATCCGTTATCCTGCACAAAAACACAAACATTACTAATACCTGTTTGAAACAGATAAAAATGTCGCAAAAATACCTTTTCAAAGTGAAACATAAACAAATTTGCAATTTATTTACTCAAAAAACTTATAAAAAGGGCCTTCGTCAATTCATTTTTACTGTTTGAGTTTTGGGTGAGAAAATAGTGCTTTTGTCCAGAAAACTTCCCGTGAAGATTGCGGAAAATCCAACCGTCGGAATCGAACGCCGTCTTCTCCAGGTAATCCACATCATCTTACTCTTCATTTTTGACCGTTTCAATTTTTGTTTTAGTCATTCATTTCATTTTTGGGCGGGTTTTTAGGCTTAAAACCCGCGCGCGGGGTCCCGCAGGTTTACCACTGCTGGACTGCAGACCCCGACTTTTGTGCCATTGGGAAAAAGCCAGGGGTCCACACCGTCCATGTAGACAAAGTGCGGTCCCACGCACTGTGTCTAACTCGGAGGGTGTGGTCCCTGTCGCAAGGGTTTTTAACCAAAAAATACTCAAAAATGGACCAAACAAAATAATTTCTAGCAATTTAATTTATCTTTATACTTGATGCAGAGAGTACATCATGCTAGATTGGCGTGAACGAGAGCATGAGGACGTGGATGCTGCCGCATGGAATCATCAACCTTCACTTGATGCTTTGAGGGCATGCGGCTTGTACAAATTCTGGGCCATTCCTGGCATGAGGGCTAAAGTGGATTTCTTACAGTGGCTGGTTGACAGATGGAGCATACAGGACCAGTGCTTCTACATTGGTGGCCACCAGCTCAAAATTGAGCCGGCAAACATATATTTCTTGACTGATTTGCCTAAGAGAGGCGAAGACTTGACTCTATTTGGGGCTAGGCCAGGTGGTCAGTCTGTCGATAGCCTCCGGCTAGAGTACTGCAACAGCGAGGCTAGAGTCAAAGGGATAGACATAAAGACCATATCTCATCCTGAACTCATGGTGATTGCGTTTACTGTCACCAGACTTTGTGGGGCTGTCGCATTACATATTTCCACCGGATCCCAGATGCGTATGGCAGTTGATTGCTTTCGAGGCACCATCTTCAACTGGTGCGATGCCGTGTTGGCCAATCTGAAAGGCCAACTAACCAAGGCCAAAAACGGACAACTAAAGACCTTTGGTTATGGGGCTTTGGTTGTGAGTTTTGGCCTGGAGAGGGTTCCCATGTTGATCCCGCAGCACCTTACTGTTGGAGCTGGGCTTCCTCGAGAGCCCAAACTGATGCGATGGGTCGCAGTTATGGCCCGTCACCCAGATGAGAGGACAGAGGTTGCTCGATTCAAACCTGAGTATTTCCAATGGTTGGAAAACTAGGTCTTTTCTATTCAGGACTTCCCTTACGCTGGGGTGGATTTTCGTGGTGACCCAGACATGGCTTTTCCACCAGGAGAGCAGTGGGATGACTTAGGTAAAATCATTTTCAATATTTTTCCTATTTTATTTTATTTTTTTATTTTTCCATCATCTCAAAACTGATAGCAAAAGTTTCAAATGTAGATGTGGGTACACAGCGACCAGCCGCTCTCCGGCCTTACAAGAGGAAACAACCAGCTGCAGTCGTGCCAGCCCCACAGGACGAATCATCAGAGGTTTTGGCCGAGTTGGAGGGTCACCTGGAGCGCTTGACAGGAGATATTCCGGAGACCACTATAGATGACATTCCTCGTTGACTTCAGCGCTATGTGATTGGGGTCCCGAGACCTTTTAGGAGGTTCCTTTGCAAGGTGGCCCATGCAGTGGTTTCTTATCGAGATCATCATCAGTGATAGGATGATCGCCTATTGTGGGCACATATGACATTTATGTTTTTTGTACTTATCATTTTTGCCGATCATAAGGTGTTTTTCAACCTATGATCGAGGACGATGTATTTTTTTGACACACTCCTATATATATATCACTCTTACCGGCTTATCTTGTAAATCATGTTATGGAATGGTTTTAAATTTACATGTATGATTATTGCAAATGTCTATTTAACATTCGAGAAACAATTGCATCTGCTAATGTATTTAAAGATCTTAGAATATGATGATATTCAATATAATCAAATTCATGTTCCAAGAGACGTACTCTCAAAAATAATCTTAATAACACTGGATTTCTAATGGCATACACTCTATTAAGTTGTAATACAACGAGTTCAGAATCTAACCTCACTATCAAACTTTGAATCCCAAATGAAATAGATTCAGATAATAACTCAATCACTGCACTATACTCGGCAATGTTGTTCGTTGTTTGACCGAGGCTTACCCCATGCATAGATACTAACTCGTCAGAGGGCGAATAGATAACCCAAGCTGCGGAAGAAATGTTCCATGTATTACGACAAGCACCATCAACGAAACCAATGTATGTTTGGAGAGGCATCGACATCTGCAATATCAAGAGTAAAACCAAGATAAGCAGGAATAATGACGAAAAACACTCTCTAAGCTAAGCACACTATTTAAACTAAAACACACCAGCTAGAAAGAAAAACTATCCTAACTAAAAATCTCCATATCCATTCTTTAAGCATAATACCTCTTCAAGTAAAGACCATTTCTGGGTTTACCCAAAGAGTCCCCGTCAAAGTCTACCAATTCATAGGCCCCTTTTGCTAGCTTTCGCTTGACAACATAGAGACCATGCCACATAGGAATGAATTTTCCAGCGCCTAATTTATCATTAGCTTGAGGGGTCACATTTCGATCATACTGAGCTTTCGTGCGTTTTGCGTGAGTCTCGATCGCCAATGCAGCATCACGTCGATTCTCATCTAATTGAGCCAAGTATAACAAACGCTTTTCCTCTTCGGAAGTGGCTGGAAGTAACTCGATGGCCATTTGCAGTGACGGGATTTCGCATTCAATGGGTAACACAGCTTCCAAACCATAGACTAGTTGGAAAGGAGTGAACCCTGTTGATGTTTTTACTGAAGTTCGGTACGCCCAAAGCACTGAAAATAACATGTTATGCCAATTCGACCGATGAATCCCAATGATTCGTCAGATCATGATAACTAAAACTTTGTTGATGGATTCAACTAGACCATTAGCTTGTGGATAATAAGGGGTTGAACTATCGTGACGTAAACCAAGCTGGCCTGTAAGTTCGGTCATCATAACGTTTCGAAAATGACGCCCATGATCAGTGATTATCGCTTGCGGCACACCAAACCTAGCAATTATATGATTGAACATGAAAATTGCAGCTGTCTTGCCGCCTGCCTCAAATGTAGGCATCGCCTCGGCCCACTTGGTAAAATAATCTACCACAAGGATGATATACGCATGCCCCCCGGTCGAGTGAGGGTTACATGTAATAAAATCGAAACTCCATTTGGCAAAAGGAACAACAGCAATTATAGGGTGGAGAGGAGCAGGTGGAGCGCGCATCTTTCAATCAAAAATTTGGCAGTTGTGGCATTTTCGAACCGCTATAATACAATCTTTAAATAAAGACGGCCAGAAGTAGCGAGCGCAATATCTTTTGGGCTGTGGCATACCCAGACATATGACCGCCACACGCTCCAGAGTGATAGTCATTTAGAACCCTTTCAGCTTCCTCGTGAGTTAAGCAACGTCGAAACACAGAGTCCGCCCCACGACGATAAAGAGTATCTCCAATAATCCTGAATTGTTGGGACTGGAATCGAATTTTTCGACGTTCTGACCTTGAAATTTCTGGCCGAAAGGATTGGGTCTGGAGATAAACGATGATATCCCCATACAACGGATCTAAAGTGCTGATTAGAAACAAGGATTCTTTCGTAATGGGCTCCTCCGCCACAGTTTCCGTTTCAACACGTGGGAAGTCACACATTAACTCCGCAAAAACTAAAGATTTCTTAGACTTGGATTTCTCAAATTCCAAGTCAAACTCCTGCAGGATAACAATCCATTTAGAGTACTTGCTCCCTAGCAATTGCTTGGTGAAAATGTAGATCATAGGGTTGCAATCCGAAATTACTGTAGTTTTACGTAGTAAAATGTAGTGACGAAAACGTTGGACAACTTGAACAGCGGCCAATGCCAATTTCTCCACATGTGAGTATTTTAGCTCAGTTGGATTTAAAGTTCGACTTAGGTAATATATCACATGTTTAGTTTCGAATTCATCTTCCTGAACTAAGACCATTCCAATGGTGGAATGAGAGGCGGCGAGATACAAGAAGTAATCCTGGTTGTAGTTGGGAGGATGCAATAATGGTGCATGGGTCAACACGTGTTTAAGTGCATCAAATGATTTCTGAGCTATCTTGTCCCAATAGAATGGAGTATTCTATTTCAACAACCGGGTAAAACCCTTTGTAACCTCGGCGTAGTTAGGAATGAATCGTCGTAAAAATTTTTCTTTCCCTTGCAAACTTTGGAATTGGCGAAGACTCGAAGGAGGAGGCAATTTTACAATAGCTTCGACCTTCAAGGGATCGACAAGAATGCCGGCTTTCGAAACTACAAACCCCAGCAATTGAACCGTTTCTATACAGAAGACACATTTGTGTGGGTTAAACCGAATCCGATAATGCCTACACCTCATAAATATTGCTCGTAAATGCACGAGGTGATCAGCTAAATGTAATGAATGGGCAAGCAAGTCATCGAGATACAGTTGCACAATGTGCTTGATGTCATGAAAAGCATAAGACATGGCCCTTTGAAAAGTTGCTCCGGCATTCTTGAGCCCAAAAGGTAACTTGCAATAAGCAAATGTCCCCCATGGACAAATGAAAGCCATTTTTGGTTGATTGGCAGGTAGAATATTGATTTGATTGTATCCGGAAAAACCATCCATGAAGGAGAATATTTTGCTGCCGGCACAATCATCAATAATTTGATCGATATAGGGAGTTGGGTGATTGTCCTTTGGACAGGCTTGATTAATGTCCCTATAATCGATACATATTCTTATTGTTCCCTGCTTTTTGTTAACCGGAACAATATTCGATACCCAATCCGTTAACGGGATCAGATAAATGAAACCTGCTTTGAGTAATTTTTCAACTTCTGCTTTAATTGCAGCAACTTTTCTTGGGTGAATCTGACGCAAACGTTGCCAAATGGGTTTAGAATCCGGGTAAGTCTTAATCTCATGAACAACAATCGCGGGATCAATTCCTAGCATTTCCTCATAGGACCAGGCAAACACGTCGCAAAATTCTTGAAATAGGGCCTTATATATCTGAATTTCGTCATCTGTACACGAGGCACCTATAAGAATGTTCTCAACAATTCCAAGCTTAACCGAAATGTCAATAGGAATAGTTCGAGAGATGTTTCCCAAATTTAACTCTGAATCGGGATGTTTCATTGGATTCCGAGGTTCCTTGACATATTCAGTCGTAAAAATTGATGAGAAATCATTTTCAAAACGATCATTCTCGGGTATAAATGAAGATCTGTGATGGAGATCTTCCCATGGTAAATCATCTACACATAGGATTTCACGAATTTGCTCGTCAGAGTGAACAAGCTCAGAAAACGTGATTAAATCCGAGGTTGATGTGAAAATCGATTCCTCACGGACCACATTCATGAAGTCAATTTCGGTTGAAGATGAGTCGGTAAACGATTGCACGAACTCATACGCAATTTCATATGGACTCAAAGGCATGACATCACCAAATGAGTCTATCTTAGATTCAGAAGGAATGATCCAATGATCATCATAAACAATGGTGTCTGATGTAATCATATGAATAGTTGCAAATGAAGATGATGCGTTGATTGGAGGAAAAGGAAAGGTTCCCAGTTAACCGGCATCTTTAACTAGTCCTACTCCAACATCCTTATATGGGATAGTCGTTTTACCAACATGCTGAATACTCTCAGAAGAGGCTGGGTCAGATGAAAAGTAAGCCAGGTGGTCTATTGTTATGATCTTTCCATTATGTGGAAATTTTATTACTCGAAAGACCGATGAAATGACCGTTGTCATAGCGTAAGACCAACTTCGACCCAAGAGAAGGTTGTAATCTAGAGGAGCATCAAACACCTCCACATATAGACTAACAGTTTTTCCTTCAACCCCTATAGGCAAATCCTATAGAATGCCAAAAGGATGAAACCCACGGCCATCGAAAGCCTTTATAATTGTCAGGGATTGATTTAGCGAAGGAGAACCAAGCGATCTCCAACACTGTATCGACATAATACACGTTCAGGCTCCCTCATCAATTACAGTCCAATGAATAGGCCTGTTTTTTACTATCACTGGAATCTGGAAATCCATTTGATGAGGCAAACGCAGTGTACTATTTTCTAGATCGAAAATTATTAGGTTCGAGTCCTGAATGTCAACAACTCCTATAGCCGACAAAAGTAATTTACGTTGTGTTGGACATGATTGCAGCACTTCCAAAGCCGACATTGCTGAGGGTGAAACAGCTAAATCCTCAACAAATGTTATAATTCTGAGCTGCTCTCGCATGTGGATTGAAAGTTGACTTTTGAAGTATACCCTTGGCGGGCGGTTTGATTACCAAGTCTGGATTAGGTTTCTCGATCTGTAGTGGATCGGAACCGGGAGCTGAGGTTGATGGATTAGAATGAGAAGATTCTGCTTCTTTACCACCAACAGGACTTTTACTACCGTAATCTTGCGATCGAGTCGCAATCCGAACATGGGACATCATCAGTATGGGTTCTTCATTGGCACTCGAGGACGAACCTATCATCTTACTGTCTTGAGTTGGAAAAGGATCCTTCAAAATAGTAGTAGTTTGGGAACCTTTGACAATCTTCGCAACCTCTGTACGATGAGGGAAGTCTCTTGTAAAATTTTCATCATCACAAATGAGACAAGGATAGCGAGGTTTGCGCTTTTCATCATTGGATTCCGATTTTTCAGGTTTCTCCTTTGAATTTTTGTCTGTTTTATTCTTCTTCTTTCCTTTCTTCTTCCCACCGGATTTTGATTTGGCTGTAGATGACTCTACAACGTGAATATCGGCGGAAATCTCTGCAGAAGAATCTCCTGTTGGGGAATCAGGCAAGGTTATGATAGGAGAAGAATTATTGGAAGACTTCTTCTTACTTTTAGTGTTAATCGTACCAATCATACCATCGACGGCATGAGATCCCGAAGGAGCTGCAACGATTTGATTTTGCTTGGGAAGATCGGGGATTTTCTCATGTAACGTACCTGACTGAGTATAGACCAAGTCAAGGTACTGTGCTTGAGCAATTACTTGCTCCTCAGTAACAACTCTGGCTTTAGCTACATCTTTAGTGATCTTTGGCAACAAAGATTTTACAAACCACTCGGCCAAGATCTGATCCGGAATAAACACCTTCACTAAACGCCATCGACGTCTCCACTCATGAATATGATCTGAAATGTAAGTGGATGTCGATTGTTTTAACGAAGTTAACAATTCCGTGCCATTGTCATATCGGACTGGCAACTGAAAATGAGTTAAAAACGAGGTAGCTAACTGACTAAAATTATAAAAAGTGCCTCACATTAACTCAATGTACCACTTGGCTGCGAGACCAATTAGAGTGCGTTGGAAAAGTCTAAGACGGATTGAATCATCTGAAATGGTGTTAGACGCACACCAGAGGTGATAAGTCATCACATGGTTCGACGGGTCCTCTCCTGATTTACCTTCGAACTTAGGAATGTCACTGGGCAACTTATTCGGCATTGGCGGCCACAACGGAATTAATGGGATCGTTCATTAAGTAAGTCCAAAGTTGCGATAAACGGTAACTAACAATTAGGGTCCCTAAAACTCTGGGTCATGAGACCAGCTCCAGGAGGAGGATATCCAGAATAACTAGGAATAGGAATTGCGTTTGGGATATTGTATCCTCTCGGAAAACCAGGATTAACCGGACCGTACTGGGGTTGGTGAGGTTGTTGATAAGTGTACCCAGGGTACGGTTGATACTGATAGACTGGCTGCTGCAGAGTAGGACCGAATCGGTACTGTCCCTGGTACGGTTGATAAGTAAATTGTGGTTGACTTGTGACAACCGTACTTGAACTAGGTTGTCCGACAGGCATCTGAACTTAAGTTTGAATCATAGATCCAGATGGTGGTAAAGATGTCTAAGGAGTAGATACAGGAACAGTAGAAACCAGAACTGTCGATACTCCGGAAGTAGGTGGGGTAGATTGAACAGATGTTGCGGCAGTTGTAGCAGTCGTTTGAGGCGGAGTACGAGGTGTACTAGGCCCAGGCTGAGAAACTACCGAAGGTACAAAAGTTTGAATGTTAGACTGGACTGGTTGCTGGGGTGTACCAGAAACTAAGGATTGTCCAGTTTGAGATGACAACTGTACATTTGGCTGCAACACTTGTTGAGTTTGCGATGGATCCCACACTATATTCATTCTGGGGTACTGACCCATAACAGGTTGAGAATATTGAAGACCATAACCGGGTTGAGGGTAGGATTGATAATTTAAAGGTACATTTCCCATTCCTTGCACATACGTTTGACCGGAGGGTAGTTGGAAACCTTGGTTCGAGTACTGACCTTGGGGTTGATACCCTTGAGGCACGTACTGATACTGGGGTTGACCTTGAGGTATAAATTGATACTGGGGTTGACCTTGGGGTACATATTGAGTCTGGGGTGGACCTTGAGGAACGTACTCTCCCATAGGTATGTACTGTCCTTGAGGTTGCCCCCCAGATGCAAATTGGGTACCTTGAGGTTGCCCCCCAGGAGATAATTGAGGCTGCCCCCCAGGCGGTAACTGGCCACCTTGAGGTTGAGGATTGGGAATAGAACCTGACATCATGAGAATGTCTTCTACGCTCAACAACTTAGTACCATTGTTTCCAGTTAATAACCCTTGCTCAATGGGTTGAGGAGATGCTCCCGAAAAAGTACCAGAAAGGGAATGATACCCAGAGGGAACAGAAGGACCGCCATACAAAAAGGATTCATGTGAGTGAGTAAACATGGACAATTGCGTTGACATATTTAACGGAGGATAATAACCTCTAGGTGTTGGGTGATAAGGAGCGCGAGGTGGTGAAAAACTTAACCCTCGGTTTTCTAAGAAATTAGTCAAAGAAAGATACCAAGTACTGCTCCTAGGTGGACTATAAAAAATTGATTCACGCTCCCTTAGCTCAATAACAGGTTGATTTTCAGGGATAGGGATGCCTACTTCTTCTTCCAGAGTAGCAAGTTCTTCAATAGCAATAAGTCCAGAAGCAAGATCTTGGGTGATTATTGTTTCTACCCTAGGTGAACCAGGACCACTAGAAGATGGAGAAACAAACCCCGATGTCGGAGTAGCAGCAAATTCACTTTCAGGCTCGGATATTTCAGGTTCCTCACCTATATCACTAGTAGATGAAAAGCTACCAGTCACTTCGGAAACAGACACTGACTGTGGATTATAATCTGCCACTAACGTTTGAAAATCAGGATGTACTATCAAAGAAGATTCTCCTTCTTTAGGTGACCCAACTCTACTGTCTCTAGGAGTTACGAGGACTTTCAAGCCTTCAAGCTGGCTCGAGACTTCCTCAGGAGGTTGGCCCCAGAGTCTACGGGACTTCCTCAGTAATTCAGCGACGCTTAAAAACTTAGGAGGTTGGCCCCGAAGTCTACGGGACTGCCTTGGTAATTCAGCCATAGTTAAAAACTTTTAACTACTTCACACGCAAACAAAGTAAAATCTCAATGAAAACCACCTAAAGCCTCTAAAGAACCAAACAAATTTGAATCACACGCTTAAAGAATCTAGGAGATAAAACACACACAAACAGTAACTTTCCGTACTGAAAACACTAGTTGGTGATGAAATCCAACGTCGCCGAGTTCAATACAAAAATAGAGGTTGGAACAGTTACCCCGGCAATCGCTTAATGAATAAACTGGCACAAGTTCCTCCACTTAACCGTCTCGAGTGAAGAGGACCCGCCAGAAAATCCAAGTGAGTCTAGCTGACGTCTGCTCCAGGTACAGTGGGATCTTCCCACCACTATCACCTCAGGAAGAATCCTAAAGAATATGGCCACTAAGGTTACCAACTGAAACAAATATACCTGGGGGAACAGTCTATGATCCGATACGCACGCAAGGGCAGAGTAGCAAGCTCAATCCCCTTGAAGGCTCCTTGACATAATCCAAGGTTTACCAACAAGTGACCCTAGGCTCCTCGACAATGGTTAATCCGACGTTTACCGTTTTTAATACGTGAATATTTGGCGTTGTTCCCAATGAGGAAGGATTGATTCCCACACTGGTTCGGACACAATCTCGTGCTTCTCCTTTAAGAGGAGCTTTCCCAGAGCATAAATGCAACAATTGGATTTCTTCCCTACCATAAGATACAACTACTTGTTTGTTTTTACTGTCTTGGAGAGTTAATTACTCTCCTACTCCAAGACACTAGCCTAAGCTAAGTTGGTGTATTAGAGCCCTAGAAATAAAAATGTTACTAGATGAATTTTACTTCAAGCGCTATTTTTTATTGGTTTTTGTTTAAGTCAAAAGGTGCGGAGATGAAACTCGTGGTATGAAGACTCGACTCAAAATCACTAAAAATGCACCTAAGATGATTTAAACAATCTTTTTCTCTTCGATGAACTTCTAACTAAGAAAGAGTTTGAGAATGCAAATACTTTGTAAACACAAATCCTTCTTAATCAAACAAATTAAAAGAAGAGCTTTTGCCTTTTCCAATGCACTCAAAATGAGACAACTAGTTATTTCACAAAAATTTCCCTTTTCGTTTCAAAGCACTCAACCACTACAAAAAACAAACTTTTACCAAAAGAGATTTTTTATTTTTTTATAAAACACTCAAAACTATGGAAATGACTAACTTTGAGATCTATAAATTATAAAAACCTACTTGAAGTCAAAGCCTACTAGATGTTTTTTTAAGGATGTTTTACTTAGCTAGATGTAAGCTAAGGACCAATTTATGAAGAATCACAAATCAGTCAAGAACAACCAATTTTGTTATCTTTTTGAAAATGAAAATCCAAACATTAAACACAAGCTTTTCGAATTTTTGTAAAGAGAAAACTCAAAGCGGATTCCTCAACAAGGGGAGATTTCATAAATGGTCAGACTCATAAGAAGGCTGTTAGACACCAAGGTGATCTAAAGTCCCTACAGCTTCTAAGCTCAGAGCCACTACACAACCAAAATGAAAAACAAGCCCAACAAGCAAAACTGCTAGGAATTTCACCTAAAACCCTAACACTAATGAAATCAACCTAAGGAAAGCTTCTGTCAAGTTATATGCAGGTCTGGGCAGTGGATAACAATTTCTAAACAAAAACTAAGCTGACTAACAGAGGAAATCTTAGGTTTTTCAAAATTTTGACAGGGTCCGCAGGCCCACAGTTGACATAGGTGCGATCTCGCTCTATGCTAAAAGCAAAGGTGCGGATAGGTACGCACTGTGTCAAAGGGTTAGGGTGCGGTCCTCTCCCAAAGCTATGAAAAACAAAAAATAACCCGGGATCTACAAACTCTACCCAATTTTACACACAACAAGCCAAAAACAGAAACAAAAACATAGTTTCTCAGGTCAAAGTAAAATCAAGGAAAACAATCAATTCCCCAGTGGAGTTTCCATTTTGTCACACGGAATAAGTCGATCTTGCAGACAAGATAGACCTTTTTTTTTTTTAATTAATGGAAAGACCTATGAGCAATTTTGAAACCGACGTTTCGGACTAGCTAGGTGAGTCCATCATCAGGGTAATGAGATCTGCATTTTGAGAAGAGAAAGTCAAGAAAATGAGAACCTATTAATAGAAGGATGGATAGGTTCTCATTTTCTTGACTTTCTCTTCTCAAAATGGAGATCTCATTACCCTGATGATGGACTCACCTAGCTAGTCCGAAACGTCGGTTTCAAAATTGCTCATAGGTCTTTCCATTAATTAAATACTCTACCAGCCTGTATGGAATCTCTCTTCAACACCAAGATAGACCTTCCTATAATCTAAAGAAAACCTAATGACAATAAAACCAACCAAACACTATCTTTCTCTAAATATGCTTTTATAAACAATGGCAAACAAGTGTTTTTAGGGCCTACCTTAGGTACAATGCAAGTTTGTGGATGCCCTCGCTCCTTCGATCCAAATGAGCTCCTTTGTCACGAATTTGCAAACACAAACAAGGCAAACAAATTAAATAGCCCCTGAAAGGCCAATATCATAAAACATATTTAACATGAAAGTCAAGGAGTCCATGAAACAAATAACATGAGATACTTGTTGAGAAAAATGAGTTTGAGTGTATTAATTCAAAAGAAGAACTTTACAACCTGTGCCTTGACGCTGTACAAGCTCCTCCCAAGGTCCAGCAAGAAGTCTCCTCTACTTTGACAAGTTTCACTCACTCCCTAATGAAGCCAAAAAGGTATGTGATCTCTCCTCTTAAGCTCAACTAGGAAGTGTTGATTTCACCAGCATTTACCCTAAAAAATGTTCAGCTTCTAACCTCCCTAGCAACTAGCCCAATGCCTGAATTTATAGTGCAATGGAGGGAGGTTACTAGGTCCTCCTTCAAAGGGATAAAGCCCTCCTTCAAAGGGATAGCTCCTCTCATCAAGGGATTAGCTCCTTCTCTTTTGAGATGCATGAACCACCTCATAGCGAGCAATCAACGTCAAAATTCCTTCTAGAATCCTCTAGAATTAACCCAAAGTGAGTTTTTTAAGATAAAACTTCCGCCTTTTGACTTTCACAGGGGTCCGCACCCACACCTTTAGGGACAGAGCAGGCATGTCCGCAGTTTTTGTAAACAGAAGGTGCGGGACTGCAGGTGACAGTGAGAGAAAGTGCGGAACCAGAGTTTCATTGATTTTTAATGTCCTTCTCTCATTTTCAAAGCTTGACTTGAAGAGCTGAGGTCTGAGACTTGCTTAGGAGGACAGTACAAGTGATGATAGACACATACTGACTGCAAACAATCATGGTGATGATATTTTTGTGTAACAAGGTTGGTTTGGTTTGTAGTGGTCTTACGAAAATGGCCTCTAAAAGTGTTTTAGGGATTTAAGGGCAGTTTTTAAAAATTCCCCCTGAAAGTCATGTAAATTTGAACATTTTCAAGGGGTTTTCGAACAACCGCCTCTAAAAGTGTTTTTTCATGACTTTCGGAGGGGTTTTTAAAATTATTGCCCCTAAATATATTTTTTTCATGGCGGTTTCAAATCCGCCCCATCCCCTCCAAAGTCATGAAAATTGAACTTTTTTTTTGGGGGGGGTGGTAAATGACTTCCGTAAATATATTTTTCATGGAGGTTTTAAACCCCCCCCTCAAAAGTCATGATTTTTTATTTTTATTTTTTTTATTTTTTTTATTTTCGGTGGGGGGTTTCTAACAACCACCTCTAAAAGTGTTTTCTCATGACTTTTGTAGGGGAGGGGGTTTAAATGACTACCCCAAAATACAATTTTCATGGCAGTTTTTTGACAAACCCCCTAAAATTCATGAGAGTTTAAATTTTGGAGGTGGTTTTGAAACCCCCCCAACCCCCCCCCAACCCCCTCACAAAAAAAAAGGGCATGAGAATAGAACATTTGGATTCAGTCATTTAACAATTTCCTTATCATATACAACAAATTTCATTCATGCAAATATTTACCATTTGTGGCTCCATATATTTTCCTTGATTAGCTTGTGTGTTGTGTAATTCACCAGCGCCTGCTAAGGAGGAAGGACCCTCCTTCTTGGTAGAGACCACTCGTCAGAGAGGTTTTGTAGTAGTACATTTATTCTCTCTCAGTTGTGATTTACGTTTGATTTACTATTAATGTTATATATGTTGGTCATACATTGAATAGTTGTAGGATTGTAGCCTTTATCATTGTGTAACAACATTGGTCCTGGTTAAGTCCCTTCATTAAGTGTTATGGTTATTTGGTTTGTTTAGTTGAATGAATGGGTGTTGCATCAATTGTTAAGTGTTGAATAGTTTCCAAGAGTGTTGTTTCTTTTTGAATAAGAGTGACAAAGTGGGAAGGTGTGATTTATTATGCAACCTGTGTTTCTTTTATTTTGAATTTTCAACGAGGTTTAGAGTGTAACAACAAGTGTATTTGAGTGTTGGGAGCAATAGTTATAGCAATTGGTTTTGAGCTTTAATTGTTGCTAGTTTTCATTTGTTCCTGCATATATTTTGCTAGTAGCATTGAAACAAAAAGCATACACAAATTGGCAATTTATGTGTGAGTAGGATTGGTTGTTCTAAATTAAAAGGACAATTTATCTGCCTAACAACCCCGCCCGGGGTGACATTAGCAATCTAGCAGAGGGGATTTCCACAATTTGTTGAAATGAATACTGGCTACAGAGCCCTATGTTCTTTCTTTATTTGTTTACATGCAATTATTTACACAATGGTTTAGAGTGAATTCTATTAATCACTTGAACAGGGTCCTCATTTTGCATCGATTCGCCCATTAAATGTCGAAAATACTTATATTTACTGGTAGGGGAGATTTTTCTAATAGTGGGATTAAGCCTTAATTTTTTTTTAATATGCATTAATCTGTGCCACAGGATATTGATTGAGCTTATGTGAAAATTCACCAAATCATTGCCATAGAACGGGAAAATATGTGTGCCAAAAAAGGTGAAAATTGACATTTTACAGCTTTTAATTAAGATGAGTTGGTAGTAGCGATTGTGGCAAGCTTAGTGCGCACAATGATGGAATGTCGCCCCAAAATAGGGAAATGTCGTAGTTGCATTACATTATTTATGTATGTTGATCTAGCCAAAATAGGTGACACATGATAGTATAAAACTTGAGGTTCCAAGTGGAGCACAATAGCCATGTCAGGCTTAGTGTTTCATTTCTTGGTGCTAATTCCCATGAGACGGTCATCATTCTCACATAGGTTACATGCCAACATATTATCTACATCATCTATTCATATCAGTAGTTAGAACAACTCAACATAGAGAATTAAGTCAAGGATTAATGAATGAAAGGTACTTCTTGTTGTGGTCATACCTTGTCATTCCCTCCGTGGCATGCTTAGCACTCATTGACACTCCTTCCCACACCCTCATATTCATTCATTTCCATGGATTTTGACCTCGTTCTCCCTTGTGTTTCCCTAGAACTCCCTAACACTTGGTATGCATTAGTAGTCTCTGTCACACCTTAACACTCTTCCACATGCCTTGCCACTCTATAGCATGTGTAACACTCTGTGACACACATCGGCACTTGGAAAGTCTTAGCATACGTTGAGATGCATCGATATGATTTGGCATGTGCTTGCATGGTTTGGCATGGTTTAATATTAAAGTTATTTGAGATCAATTATTGAAAAGTAGAAGAGAAGTAACAGAGGAAGATTTTGTACTTGGAATGCACTAACACTTGGAAATTGGCATGTATTTACATCTACACTACTACAAAAAAGGCCTTTAGGGGTGGTTTTGTTTGCAACGGTCTTGCAAAAATCACCTCTAAAAGACTTTTAGGGTTTTAGGTGCAGTTTTAAAAGCCCCCCCAAAAGTCATGAAGATTTGAACATTTTCAAGGGGTTTTCTAACAATCGCCTCTAAAAGTGTTTTTTCATGACTTTCAGAGGGGTTTTTAAAACTATTTCCCCTAAATATATTTTTCATAGTGGTTTTAAATCCTCCCCCTCCCCTCCAAAGTCATTAAAATTGAAATTGGGGGGGTGGGGGGTGGTAAATGACTTCTCGTAAATATATTTTTCATGCAGGTTTTAAATCCCCCCTTTGAAATTCAGGAAAATTCGTTTTTTTTTTTTGGTGGGGGGTTTCTAACAACCACCTCTAAAAGTGTTTTCTCATGAATTTTTTGGGGGAGGGGGGTTTAATTTTGGAGGTGCTTTTAAACCCCCCCCCCCCCCCCCACCAAAAAAAAAAGTCACGAGAATTGATCATTTGGATTCAGTGATTTAACAATTTCCTTATCATGTACTAAAACTTTCATTCATGGAAATATTTACCATTTGTGCCTCTATATATTTTCCTTCATTAGTTGTGTGTTGTGTAATTCACTAGCCCCTACTGAGGGAGGACCCTCCTTCTTAGTAGAGACCACTGGTCAGATAGGTTTTGTAGTGGTACATTTATTCTCTCTCAGTTGTGATTTATGTTTGATTTACTATTAATGTTATAGATGTTGGTCATGCATTGAATAGTTGTAGGATTGTAGCCTTTATCATTTTGTAACAACATAGGTCTTCGTCAAGTACCTTCATTAAGTGTGATGGTTATTTGATTAATGTTAGAGTTCTTTGGTTTATTTAGTTGAATGAATGGGTGTTGCATCAATTGTTATGTGTTGAATAGTTTCCATGAGTGTTGTTTCTTTTTGAATAATACTGATAGAGTGGAAGTGTGTGATTTTATTATGCAACATGTGTTTCTTTTATTTTTGTAGGTTTTAACCCCGCACATAAATTACTTGCATACGAATTCTAAGAACAGAAAATAAACAATGTGAGAGCATAACACATAAAACACACATACATAGAGATTTCCCCTGGATCCCAAAACCGGGACTACCAGATTGATTTTTCATTATGTTCCTTTCAATGTTACAATACATATTTATACATGCCGAAGCATCCAATACCATGGACCGAAAACCATCGCATCCAAAACCATGGATTGAAAACCATCGCGTCGAAAACCATGTGCGAAAACCATGCAAAAAACCATAGTTAGGTCCACCCAACCTAATATAGGGTCCAAAAAAAAATTTCCCAGGGCGTTGCCCCGGACCCCATAGAGGGGGGCTACCCACCCCCCTCAAACCCCCCCACTACGCAATCAGCGCAATGAAGCAGGGGCTCCGGCCCCCCACTAACCCCTCGGTTAACTACATAGGCTAGTCGTGGAAAGAATATAACACAACCCAACATTCTCCCACTTGTTGTTTTCTTTCCATAGGGGGCCATAGGAGAGCTTATTCATTTATCCAGCCCTGCAATGCCCATTGTTTCTCTACACCAAGAGAAATTCTCAGAGCTCACAGATTTTGTCAATGCATTTGTAGTATTATTTAAAGTGTCCACATTTACCAGCAACACCTTTTTTTCTTCTATCATATCCCTCACTGAGTGATACTGAACATCAATGCGCTTTGTCATTGAATGGTAAGCAGGGTTATTTGCCAAGAAAATTGTAGTTTGGCTGTCACAGTCTATCCTTATAGCTCCATGTGCTAACCCCATACTTGAACAAAATCTCTGCAACCAAATTGCTTCCTTGCTTTCATGAGTGGCTGCCATGTATTCTACCTCTGTAGTTGATAGTGCGACTACATATTGTTTCTTACTCATCCAACTGACTGCACCTCCAAATAGGTTAAACATATGCCCACTTGTAGATCTTCTCTAATCTAGATCTCTAGCTCGCATCAACAAAGCTATGGATATCCAAAACTCTGTCCAATCCTGGTCTTCCTTGGTAGCATAAACCATAATCACTAGTGCCACGCAAATACTTGAAAACCCACTTCATTGTTGTCCAATGCTCCTTCCCTGGTTTTGACATAAACCTGCTCAATACTCCCACTGCATGTGCAATGTCTGGTGTAGTACAAACCATCGCATACATCAAGCTACTGACTGCACTTGCATATGGAACACGGGACATGTCCTCTTCCTCTTCTTGTGTCTTGGGATACTGTTCAACAGATAACTTTACACCTACAAGAATAGGAACCTTCATTAGTTTACTATCTCGCATATTAAACCTTTGTAATATTGTCTCGACATACTTCCTCTGTTTTAACCATAGCTTCCTCTTTGCCCAATCTCTTTTAATTTCCATGCCCAAAATATAGTTTGCAGCACCAAGATATTTCATATCGAATTTGGAGGACAATTGGGTCTTCAAATCCTGGATAATTTCTTTTTCATTTCGAACTAGCAACATATCATCCACATACAAGACTAGATAAATAACACGGTCACCAATTAATTTAAAATACACACAATGATCTGATTTGCTTCTGGTGAAGCCAAGTCCCCATATAAATGTATCAAATTTATGATACCACATCCTTGGTGATTGTTTTAACCCATGCAGAGACTTCTTTAACTTCCATACCAGTTCTTTCTTACCCTTCACTGCAAAACCTTCAAGTTGCTTCATGTAGATCTATTCTTCTAGATACTCATGAAGAAATGTTGTCCTCACATCCATCTATTCTACCTCAAAATCAAAAGCAGTAGCAACAGATAAAGTAATCCAATAGAAGCTACCTTGGCAACAGGAGAAAAAATATCACCAAAATCAGTTCCTGGCACTTGGGAATAAACTTTTGCTACCAACTGAGCTTTGTATTTCTCCACCTTTCCTTCTGCATTTGTCTTCTTCTTGAACACCCATTTGTTGCCAATGGGTTTCCTTCCAGTCAGAAAATCCACCAGATCCCAAGCCTCTTTTTTGTGCAAAGATGTAATTTCATCAACCATGGCCTCTTTCTAGAGTTTGCCATCCTCTGAATCTACTACTTCGATCAGAGTTCTGGGATCATCATCAATAATATATAAAGAAAAAATTGAAGAGAAAGTAGATGGGCTATACCTTTCTGGTTGCCTTCTTTCTCGAACTAATCTTCTCACACCCGAAGTTTGTAGCTCTTCATCTTCTGATTCCTCCTCTGCTGTAGAGTTTGATTCTTCCTCCTTATGCTCAAACTCTATTTGCTTAGGTTCCTTTGGTTGGAATTCATGTTTAATAACATCTTTCACCTCTCTGAACACCACATCTTAGTTGTACAAAACCTTCTTTTTTACTGGGTTCCAAAGCTTATAACCCTTTAAACCATCCTTATACCCAAGATAAATGCACTTTTCAGATTTACTATCCAACTTTGTTCTTTTCTCCTTTCGAACATGTACATATGCATCACATCCAAATACCCTTAGATGTGAAAGAGAGGGTTTCTTACCAGTCCATACCTCTTGTGGAGTCTTATCCTCCAATGTTGATGAAGGTGATTTGTTGACCAGGTAACATGTTGTCTCCACTACCTCTACCGCTAATTCCTGTCCTAACCCAGCACCACTGAGCATGCTTCTTGCCCTTTCCATCAACATCTTTTTCATTCTTTCTACAACTCCATTTTTCTTAGGTGTGTATGGAGTAGTCTTCTGCCATGATATACCACACTTCTTACATAATTCTTCAAATTCCTTGCTGCAAAAATCTCCACCGTTATCTGACCTCAACACCTTTATCTTCTTCTCTGTCTGGTTTTCCACTAGAGCCTTAAATTCTTTAAACCTGTCAAAGACTTCAGATTTATTCTTAAGGAAATATATCCATGTATTCCTTGAGAAGTCATCTATAAATGATACATACTACACAAAATTACTGAGTGATGGAACCTTCACAGGTCCAAAGACATCACTATGCACAAGCTCTAATATTTGTTTTTCCCTCTTACCACCAGAGGGGAAACTCACCCAATTTTGCTTCCCGTATACATAATTTTCACAGAAATCAAAATCCAGAGAGCTATTACTCATACCTTCTACCATACCTTTACCATGAAGTATTCGAAGGCCCTTCTCTCCAATATGTGCAAGCCTATCATGCCACAACATGGGCTTCTCTCCAGAGACCACTATATTTTCTTCTCCACTTTCAAGAACCACAAAACTTTTGCACCCATCGAAAATAGTGCTACCTTGCAGCTTGTATAGAGTTCCAATCCAAACTCCCTGCATCAATACTAGTGCTCCCCAAACCATCTTACAGGTGTCCTCTCGAACATTGTTTTTACACTTGCATCATTCAGCTTGCTTACAGAAATCAGATTTCTGGCTAGTTTAGGAATATTCAGAAGACCCGAAAGTGTTCTAACCCTTCCACCTTGCAACTTCAACTTTACTTTTCCGCGACCAATTATTCTAGCCTTCTTGTCATCCCCCAAGAAGACATCACCACCATCATATTTCTCATACTCACAAAACTACTCTCTATGTGGAGTGAAGTGAAAGGATGCACCTGAGTTAATCAACCATGTCTCATGATCTACATGTGTACTTGAAGAAGCCAAGTACATGTCCCCACCTTCATCTGAGGTGGCTTTCACCTCTGTAGAAGGAGCATCATCAGATCCCTTTCCTTTGTCAAGAGCTTTAGATTTACAGTCCCTTTTGTAGCGCCCTTCGTTTATGCATTTCCAGCAACCACCTTTATAGGTTTTCCTGGAGATTTAGATCTCCCACTCAATGACTTATTTTTGTTTCTGTTCTGGGATCATCCTCGTACAGACAAGGCATCACCATTCTAGCTCTCCATATTTCTCCATATCATCTCCTCCGTCAGCAAGGATGAGACCGTTTCATCAAACTACAAGGCAGTTGCATTGCTACCTATTGCAATAACCAGACTATCCCACGAATTTGGTAGAGAACACAGCAAACTGATGCACTTATCTTCATCTGAAATTTTAATATCAACATATAATAACTAACTTACCATAGTATTAAATGCATTCAGATGCTATATCACCAAGTCTCCATCTTTCGTCCTTAGGTTATACAACTTTTTCCGAAGGAACAGTTTATTCACTAGATACTTAGATTGGTACAAAGTCCCTAACTTGTCCCACAAAGCCTTAATTGTAGCTTCCTCTGATACATTCAACAATACGAATTTGATACACACAATCGTATTTTGCTCTTTGCCTTTCAATCCAACTTCTTCCATTCTTCATCGGACACTCCCATTGGTTTAGTACCTAGATCTACTGCGATCCGCTGATATTTATGTACCAACAGATCCTTCATCTTGAGTTTCCATAACTTGAAACTTTGACCATTAAATTTCTCAATCTCTATCTTTCCACTGCTCGCCATCTTCTTTCACCACCAGAATCGATCCCGCAAATCTCCCACTAAATAGGGTCTACCACAGGCCCGAGCGAAACCCCTCAACAAAAAAGGAATCCCCTTGAAGCCAAAACAATTTTGATACCAAATGTAGGTTTTAACCCAGTACAAAAATTACCTGCGTATGAATTCTAAGAACAGAAAATAAACAACGCGACAACATAACACATAAAACACATATACATAGAGATCCCCTGGATCCCAAAATCGGGACTACTAGATTGATTTTTCATTATGTTCCTTTCAATGTTACAATACATATTTATACATGCCCAAGCATCCAATACCATGGACCGAAAACCATCGCGTCCAAAACCATGGACTAAAAACCATCACATTCAAAACCATGTGTGAAAACCATGCACAAAACCATAGGTAGGTCTGCCCAACCTAATATAGGGTCCAAAAAAAAATTTCCCATGGCACTTCCTGGACCCTGTAGATGGGAGCTATCTGTCCCCCTCAAATTCCCCTGTGACCCCCCTGCTGCGTAATCGGCGCAACAAAGGGGGGGCTTTGCCCCCCTCTAACCTGTCGGTTAACTACATAGGCTAGTCATGCAAAGAATATAACACAACCCAAAAATTTTGAATTATCAGCAAGGTTTAGAGTGTAACAACAAGTGTATTTGAGCAATGGGAGAAATACTTACAACAATCGGTTTTGTGCTTTAATTATCACTAGTTTTCATTTTTTCCTGCATAATATATTTTGTTAGTAGCCTTGAAACAAAAAGCCTACAAAAATTGGCAATTTATGTGTGAGTCAGATTGGTTTCTATAAATTAAAAGGACAATTTATCCGCCTAACAACCCCCCCCCGTGACATTAGAAATATAGGAGAGGCGATTTCCACAATTTGTTGCAACAAATACTGGCTACAGAGCCCTCTGTGCTTTCTTTATTTTTTTAAATGCAATTATTTACACAATTCTTTAGAGTAAATTAATTTCTGTCGTGGGATATTGATTGAGCTTATGCAAAAATTCACTAAAGAATATCCATAGAATGGGAAAATATGTGTGCCAAATAATGTGAAAATTGATGTTTTACAACTTTTAATTAAGATGAGTTGGTAGTAGCGATTATGGCAAGCATAGTGTTCAAAATGATGACATGTCACCCCAAAATAGGGAAACATGGTAGTTGCATTACATTATTTATGTATGTTGATCTAGCCAAAATAGGTGACACGACGGTACAAAACTTGGGGTTCCAAGTGGAGCACAATAGCCATGTCAGGCTTAGTGATTCATTTCTTGGCACTAATTCCCACGAGATGGTCGTCATTCTCAGATAGGCTAAATTCCAACATCTTATCTACATCATCTATCAGTAGTTAGAACAACTCAACATAGAGAAGTAAGTCAAGGATTAACGAATGAAAGCAACTTCTTATTGTGGTCATACCTTTTCACTCCTTCTGTGGCATGCTTAGCACTCATTGACACTCCCTCCCAAACCCTTATATTCATTCATTTCCATGGATTTTGACCTAGTGCTCCCTTGTGTTTCCCTAGAACTCCCGAACACTTGATGCATTAGCACTGTCTGTCACACCTTAACACTCTTCGACATGCCTTGCCACTCCATAGCATGCGTAAAACTCCCTAACACACATTGATTCTTAGCAAGTCTTAGCATACATTGAGATGCATTGATATGCTTTGGCATGGTTTAAGATTAAAGTTATTTGAGATCAATTACTGGAAAGTAGGAGAGAAGTAACAGAGGAAGATTTTGCACTTAGAATGCACTAACACTTGGAAATTGGCATGTATTAGCATCTACACTACTACAAAAAAAGGCCTTTAGGGGTGGTTTGGCTTGCAGCGGTCTTGTAAAAATCGCCTCTAAAAGTGTTTTTAGAGATTTAGGGGAAATTTTTAAAAACCCCCCCAAAAGTCATGAAAATTTGAACATTTTCAAGGGGTTTTCTAACAACCGCCTCTAAAAGTGTTTTTTCATGAGTTTTGGAGGGGTTCTTAAAATTATTGCCCCTAAATATATTTTTCATGGAAGTTTTAAATCTCTCCCCCACCTCACCTCCAAAATCATGAAAATTGAACTTTGTGCGGGGGGGTAAATTACTTCATGCAAATATATTTTTCATGGAGGTTTTAAAACCACCCTCGAAAGTCATGAATTTATTTATTTATTTTTTTATTCTTTTCGGTGGGGGGTTTCTAACAACCACCTCTAAAAGTGTTTTCTCATGACTTTTGTGGGGGAGGGGCATTTAAATGACTTCCCCAAAATACACTTTTCATGGTTGTTTTTTTACAAATCCCCTAAAATTCATGACAGTTTAAATTTTGGAGGTGGTTTTGAAACCATCTGCCTCGGCAACTCACCCCCAAAAAAAGGCACGAGAATTGAACATTTGGATTTAGTCATTTAAAAATTCCCTCTAATGGTTCAATTCTCATGAATTTTATTTTCTTTTTTTGGGGGGGGGTCCATAAACACCTCCAAAAGTTCAATTCTTGCGACTTTTAAGGGGGTTTTTTGACAACCCCCTTTAAAAGTCATGACAATGTAAATTTTGGACCGCCCCCACCAACCCCCCCACAACTCCCCCCCCCCCCACTCCCCCACCAACAAGTCATTAAAATTAAACTTTTAGAAGTGTTTTTTAACTAACCCCCTCTAAATGTTCAATTCCCATGCATTATTTTTTTTGAGGGGAGGATCTTTTGGTGTATTAAATGGAGCAAGGGGGCATAATGGTAGCATGGACAGGTGGAAGTGAGATGTTCAAGCATGGTTTACTAAGATCTATAATCCTAACATTAGAGAATGAGAAGGAGACTTAGGACCTCAGGGAATAGGGACTAGGGGGCCTAGAGGGAAGGAAACGAGAGCAATTGATAGGGGAACCACCAATAGTTGTGATAAGAGGATTAGGGGCCCCATTATTATAACCCATAATCTCTTAAGCCATAACCACTAAATTCCCTATCCCCTTAAATCCTAAGCCTTAATCCCCTAACCCCTACACTCATAACTCATTAACTCCTTGATGGTTGAAACCCTAAACCACTAACCACTAAACCCTGAACCCCTAACTTAAAATCCCTAAACCACCCTTAAAAGTCATGACAGTGTAACTTTTGAAGGAAGTTTTGGACAACTCCCCCACAATCCAAAGGTTATTAGAATTAAACTTTTAGAGGTGATTGTTAAATGACCACCTCTAAATGTTCAATTCTCATTAATTTTGCGGGAGGGGGATATTTTGTGTATTGAACTGGGTAAGGGGAGATAAGGGTAGCATGGATGGGTATAAGTGAGAAGTTCAAGCATGGTTTACTTAGATCTACAATACTAAAATTAGAGGATGAGAAGGGGTTGTAGAAGCTCATGGCACAAGGGCTAGGGAACCTAGATGGAAGGTAACAAGAGAAATTAATAGGAGAACCCCCAATATTTGTGATAAGGGGATTGGGAGCCCTATTATCAGAACACGTAAGCCCTTAACTCATAACCACTAAATTCCTTATCCCCATAACCACAAGTCCATAATGATCGCTTAACCCCTACACTCATAAATCATAACCCATTAACCCTTTCATACCTTAAAATCTAGGCCACTAAACTCTTAACCATTAACCCTTAACTTAGAATCCTCGAACCCCCTAAGCCCTAACCCCTTATCCTCTTAAACCCTGACCCTTAACCCTTAACCCCTAATCCCTAAACCCCTAAGAACTTAACCGCGAAATCCCTTGACCCCTAATCCCTTGATGCTTGACCCTTAACCCTTAAAGCCCATAACCACTAATCAATTAACCTCTAACCCCTAAACCCCCTAAACCTCAACCCCCTAACCCCTAATCCCCATATTGAAAATAGTAGTGTGAAAGGTATTCTTGACTTATGCCTTAGTCAAGAAAGAACTTGATCAATCCCTCTTTAGCATGCATGTGTTTGAGGATGAGTTCATGGAGAATTTAACTCATGAAGAAATTAGAGGCTCAATTTTGTTGTTCTCCAAGTGCGAGTTTATATGTGGGAAAAGATGAGTTAGAACCTCAGCGACTAATTGAGGCAAGGATGAGTTAGAAGAGTGAGTTTGACTTAGTTAACAAATCAATCACAAGTATGAGTTCTAAAACTTAACTTTCTAGTTATAGCATGAGTCGAAAGGCTTAAAAGGAGCACAAAGGCACATCATTGTATCATAATTGTGAGCAGGGAAAATTTTAGGGATACAAATTTATCTTAAAGTTTAGAAACCTTCACAAATCTTACTAGTTGCTAACATGCAAAGTATAAAATGTATGAAGATATTTTTGTAAAAATATTCAAATTTATAACTATTTTGTATAGTGTTTGTAAAAGTTTGGCAATTTTTAAGGTAAATAATTTATATTGTAAAATTTGGGTGAATTATTTTTAGAAAAAAATGGAAATTGACAAACCTTTTTCTTGGAAAAAACATGGACAATTAGTCCACTTGCGAACATTAGCCCCTAAAAGTTTCCTTGATTGTGAGCATGGGTTTGTGTAAGAGCTTGTCGTAGGGACAACATATCAAGGAGGAGCCTGTATGCACATCACAAAGATAATTTTCCATATAGAGGTATGCTAAGATTTAGGAGTTAATTCCTAAATAATAGGGGCTTGTCTAGTGCTAGTCAACAAGTGACTTTAGCACAAGGAATTAGGGGTTGGGTCAAGTTCTTGTAGGGAAGTTTCGATCTAAGTATTAGTAGAGAGAACAACATTATTTTCTATTGAAATAGTTCTCCTTGTAAAGAATTATATTTCCCCAATTTATGTCAATAAAATATACAACAAGCAGAGGGTTTTCCCAGTTGGGTTCCCTAGAAAAATATCATGTTTTTGTGTTTCACTGTGTTTCTTTATCTCTATTTCTATTCCATTCCTTATCTATCATAGAGAAATATTGTGTCTTGGTGCAATGAAATTAGTTTCAAATTTGTTCATTCAAGGAGTTTCAAGATTTCAAGGAATTTCTACATGGCATCAGAGCATAGATTAGTATAAATACCAACACCAAGATTAGTTCATGACCAACACATATCACTCAAGAAGGATAGTTCTAGATTGTGAATGAGAGCTTTCTACATAAGCAATATTGCATTCCAAGGATTGGGATCAGACCACTATTTTGAGGGAGCCTCTAACTTCATCTCTTGGAAAGAGAGGATTGTGATAATATTGGAGGGTAATGGGGTGGGGGAGTTTGTCAAGAATGCTATACCACCACCATAATATCCCCAACAGTTGACCCTATGTACCAATAATGATATAAAGCTAGGAAGATTATTATAGAAGGGGCCAAAAATGATATAGTTTGTCATATCCAAGAGAAGAACACAACCGTTTAGATGGAAACTATTTTATATCTATATTAGATTACTAGTGATTCTAGGATGCTAGCTCTTAAAGAGAAGCTAAGGAGGTATCTGGATGAGACAAGGAGAGCCCATCATCACATATTGTACAAATTTCACTTGGGTTCAAGATGAGCTAGGTGGTTTGGGTGCCATTGTAGCTAAGCAGGACCTTGTGAGTTTTGCTTCACTAGGAATTCAAAAGTCTTGGTATGCTTTCCAAGATTCTTTCAATGGCAGAGAGAATTTTCCTAGTTGGGAAAGGTTGTGGATTGACTATGTTTAGGAGGAGATATGGAGAGGAAATTGAGATGGTATATTAACAATGATCCATAAACCACCATGGATATTCCACTGGATAGTTCGTCACAATAGATCTAATAATATTATATTAAAAAATGAGATTCTACACTATTACAGTTTTATCTAATTTCTAGATCTATAAAATTAAATGTAATTAGTGCATGAATGTAAAGTTAAATCAAGAAGGAAAGTAGAGAATGAAAAAATAATCCCACACACACATAATACATAATATATTCTCTCTGGGAAACCCTTTTAGGAGAAAACCGAGGGTGAAGGTGAGGTCGTTTCGCTCTCTTTCTCTGTCCGGAAATATGGTTGCAAATACAAAGAAGTAACGTCTGTGGCTTGTGGGTTGCTACAATGCAGATATCCTCTCTAGTTTATCTACCTCCTATCTCTCCTAGCTATCTTTGCTCAACTATGGAACAAAATTCTCTCGAAAGAATGGAATGCCTCCTCCTCACAGTGGCTCGGTTATAACACAACCCGATAGCCTACTAGTGGTTAAGTTTGACTACATAAACTATTAACTAGAGTTAAAAAATAGACTCTACTAGAGAATTTTACATAAAAAACATGTGGCTAGACCCTTTTCCATGAATAATGGGGGCTGACGTGGCATCCTCTAGAACTATAGGTGTGAAAACAGGAAGCTCAACTTCTGAGTGGCATAACTTTTGCATATGGACTCCAATTTATGCGACTCTTGCACTCTTGGAAAGATTTCTCTGTCTAGAATAGCATGAAATGGTGCTACAAATAATTATAAAAATTTTACCCCCAAAAAATGTCATTTGATGCTTCCAAATGGTCCTAGAATGTTTCAGACCCTGTTTCGCCAAATTGGTTCCCGCCGGTAAAAATGGTCTTATGAGCTGATTCATCCACATTTTCCACTCCAAATGCATCGAGATGGATGAAAAAATATAACGATCCAATTCATATTACATCTCCCCATTTTCGGAGGCTTTTGGTCCCCAAAATATTTCACTGAATGAGGTGAGGAAATTTTTCCTCCACCTTCTTTCTGGTGTACCATTTAGATTTGCTTAGAAGTTGTCCCTTCAACCTAATCTACCAAAGTTGTTGATTCCATTGTCTTGTAGTTCTGGACCTCTTCTGCAAAACTGTATCTTTTGTCAACTCTTCTTGAGGATATGGCGCCAAATCCTCCACAGAAGCCTAGGACCTTTTCCTCTTCTTGATCTAGGATGGAAGGCTCATAGAGTTTCAAATTCTCCACATTTACAACTGAGTAAATGTGCATATATGGTGGTAAACTTAGTCGATAGGAATTGTCACCCACATTTTCCAGTATCTCAAAGGGATCATACCTTAGAGCCAAGATTTTCTTACCAGGCCCCTGCAACCTCTCCTTCTTCAACTGTAGCCATACTTTGTCTCCCACATTGAATGATTTCTCTGTTATGTGTTGATCATGCCTGGCCTTATACTTCACCTGCGACTTCAGAAATGTTTCCTATACCTTTAGATGGATACGCCTGATCTTATTTATAATTTTTTCAACCCCAAAGCATCTCTTGTAATGTCTTCCTTCACTCCTCCTTGTTGCCCATATGCAATATCTAAAGGTGAAGGTGGAAAATATCTAAAACAATTTTCAAATGGGGACTTTCCTGTAGAAGTGTGGACCACTCTATTATAAGAATGTTGTATATATACCATATTTTTATCCTAGGTATTCAGATTCTTCTGGTTGTAACCCCTTAGAAGCTGCACCAAAGTCTTTTTGACTACTTATGTCTACCTATGTCTCTGTGGATGGAATGTTGTAGATCTCTTCAACTTCGTGTCCATATTCTCCCACAATGTAGTTGAGAATGCACTAAGAAATCTTGTAGCCCTGTTTGAAATGATGCTCCTTGGTATCCCAAAGTGTACCCAGACCTGTCCAAAGAAAAATTATGTTGCTTCTTACCTGCTGACGGTATTTTTACAAGGCAACAGAACAAACATCTTGTTGAACCTGTCAACTACCACAAACAGGCAGTCATGTCCCTTCTTGGTTGTAGGTAAACATCCCACAAAGTCCATGGAAATGATTTCCCAAGGACGAGTAGGTATAGGTAAGGCATGATACAAACCCTGTTTCCTATTGCTAGGCTTGTTGGTACAATAAAGCATGCATCCTCTTACGAACCTAGCTACCTTCTCTTACATCTTGTGCCAATAGACATATCTTTGCAAATTAGCCATGGTCTTCCCTACAATAAAGTGCCCTACAACCTTGGAGGTGTGAGCCTCTCTAATAAGCTACAAACACTCACCTTTAGGAACACATAACTTATCCATCCTGTAGAGTAACCCATCATGGAGATGGTAGTCAATGGTGTTGTCACCATCATGCACATGAATCTGATTCTGCAACTTTTGATACGCAACCTTGAAGTCCTCATCTTCTGAATATGCCTCTTTGTATGCATCATGGGTGAATAGTTCCATGTGCTTAAGAGTCCCTAAAGCTGTAATATTTGATGTGGGTTTCCTTGAAAGCATATTAGCCAACTTGTTCGTGTTGCCCTTCTTATACTTGATCACAAAATGAGACTTCTATAAAAACCCATTCACTTGTAATTCCTGGTCTGTTGTATCTTACTCTAGACTTGCAAGTACTGTAATGACTGATGATATATGTGTATTATTGTCTCCTTTCCCATCAAATAGTGCTTCCACTTCTTCACAAATTGCACCATGGCATAAAGCTCCTTATTGTAGGTAGGGTAGTTAAGAACTGCCCCATGAAATACTTCAGAATGGTAGGAAATGAGCCTTCCTCCTTGCATCAAGACAACTCCCATTTCATACCCACTCACATCTATCTCCACTTGAAAGGGTCGTTGAAAGTTTAGTAATGCCAGAACTAGTGCTTCACTGATCTTCTTCTTTAACTCATCGAAAGCATTCTGTTTCCCTTTTCCTCACTAGAAAATCTTGTCACTTGTTGTTATGGCATGGAGCAGTTTTGCTACCGCTAAAAACGAGGCTATGAATTTCCTCAGGTACTGTGCTGCCCCAATGAAACTCCTAACCTTAGTAACATTAGTAGGAACTGACCATTTCATGACGGTATCCATATTGGAAGGATCTATCTTTAATTCTCCTCCACCAATCACATATCCCAAATACACCAAGGATTGCTGCACAAACTCGCACTTCTTGAGGTTTGCTAGTAGTTGGTGCTTATTCAATGTTCCAGCACCTACGTCAAATGTGAAATATGCTCCTCCCAGGTAGCACTATATACCAATATATCGTCCAAATAGACAATAACAAATGAATCTATAAAAGGGTGCAATACATCATTCATTAATCTCATAAATGTATACTGTGCATTACATAGGCCAAAAGGCATAACCAACCACTCATACAAACCTTGCTTGGTTTTGAAGGCAGTCTTCCATTTATTTTCTTCCTTGACTCAAACCTAGTGATATTTAGACTTCATGTCTAGCTTAGAAAAATACTTCCCCTGCTGCAACTAATCTTGTAGATTGTCTATCCTGGGCTGGGGGTATCTATTCTTGAGTGTGATTTTATTCAATGCCATGTAATCTATACACATCCTCCAAGTCCCATCTTTCTTTGGTTCAATGATGATGGGTGACTCACATGGTGATGTACTTGGTCAAATGATACCCTATTCCAGCAACTGCTACAATTGTTTCTTCACCTCACTTTCTTCTATAATAGATTTCTTATACAACGCAATGTTTAGCAATGGGAAGTCTGGCAATAGCTGGATCTCCTGCTCCACTTCTCTCTTAGTGGGGTAACTCCTTTGGCTCTCGAAACATGTCCTTGTATGCCTGTAACAAATCCTTCAATTACTTTTTTTATTTCTTATTACACCCCTCTAGGGATGCCTTACCTCTTATTGACTCCTCTACAGACCGACCTTATCTTAAAAACAATAAAACATACTTCTTGCTTGAACTAATCAATTCCTTGGCTTGGTTGGGACTTACTAGTCAAATTTTGACTTTCCTTTGTGCACGTTGATGATGAATGATTTCCCATCCTTGATGAGTCGATATTGGTTAGCTCTCCTCATGAATATTGCATCACACATGTACATGTATGTAATCCCAAGCATGTCTCCACATGCATCAAGGGGAACCACATCTAGATCTACTTCATTAATGAAATCAACACTAATAGCAAAACTAATTTTGCATTATTTTGTTACCCTCAAATTTTCATCCTTATGTACCCATCCTAGTGGATATGGGTTTGGATGATCACAAACTTCCAACACCAACTTCTTGACAAAATCTGCTACAATGAGATTTTCCTACGATCTTGAGTCAAATAGAGAATTAACCTTCGTCTTCTTGACTTGTATCTTTACATGGAAGAGTTTGGTCATTTCTTTCCCTTCCTGTCGCTAAATGGTACTTAGATTAACCTCCTTATGCACTGATGCACAAACGATCTTCTCATCCATGTTTGAGTTTATTTCAACTTGGTTTCTTGAATCAGTGGACATGAGATTCTTCTTCTTATTATCTTTGTTCTTGTTCTTTGGGTTTAGCTCTATATGCAACTTCTAACACTTCTCCTCTGTATGGCCATCAATGTTGTCGTGGTTGCAATGGTTGCCAGGATATTTGCATTGGTGTGTTGTGGTTGTCATCTTTTTATATTTTCCATATTTTTTCTTCTTCTTCCCCTCCTTAGAAGCGTCTTGTTGCTCCTTTTGCTTTGATCCACTTGATTTCGCTCTTTTTCAGGCCTATGTCTCCAAGTACTATGCTTGTACACATGCCTCGTCCACCATTTTGGGCTTGAAAAACATCACTTGCTCAAGGAGATGGTGGTGCAGACCCCCGAAATACTTGAGGAGTACATCTAGATTCTTTGGAGAGACACCCAACATTATAGCCATCCTTCTGAATTTTGTGGTGTACTCCTACATGCTTTGGCCTGGCATTTTCCTAAAGTAATCCCACTAGATCCATTGGTCTTCCACGTACCCAATAGGATAAAACTGTGACATAATGAGGGTTTTGTAATCCTTCTACTTAGTCACTAGAGGTTCTCCCTCCAGCCTTAGGGTTTCTGTGTGGCTCTCCCACCAAGTCAGTGCATGGCCCTCCAATTTCAGCCACGCGAATGAGATCTTCTGTTTCCTCATTCTGATGGAAACTGAAATAAATTTCTAGTTGTTCCAACCAGTGGTTTATCTTCAAAGCATCGATCTCTTCGTGGTATGGATTGATATCTAATTTTGCTTCCACTTTAAACAGGGATTGGTTCACAACACTCGAACTGGGTTGATATTTTCCGAGTTCTTTCTTCAGCTGGTTATCTACATCTTCTCAATCTACCGGTCTCCCTTCTAATTTTTCCTCTACATTCAAACCCCCTTCTTCTCCAAATATCCCCATCTTATTTCTTAGGGCTGCTATGAGGGGGTTTAAATTGTGGTTTATAGTTGTGACTTGTTCTTCGAGCTGCAAAAACCTCAGCTCTGCCAGATCATGAGGTTCGTTTACATATTCATCGCTCATGATTAGAGTTTTATGATTTTCAGCCTCGCCGATCTAGATCCCTACATTCTCTACAAAGTACCCAAAGAAAACCACTATGATACCAAATGATCCATAAAACGTCGTGGATATTCCACTAGACAGTTCGTCACAACAAATCTGATAATATTATATTAAAAATCTGAGATTGTATACTATTACAGTTTTATTTAATTTCTAGATTTGTAAGATTAACTGTAATTAGTGCATGCATGTAAAATTAAATCAAGCGGAAAATTATAGAAAAAGAAATAAGCCCACACACACATAATACACAAGATATGCTCTTTGGGAAATCCTCTTGGGAGAAAACCCCGCTGGAAGGTAAGGCCACTTTGTTATGAAACCAGCTCAAGAAAAGATAGAAAAGATAGATCAACGCCTTAGAATTCAGCCTCTTCGAGGGGGCAACCTCCTTTACATTACATAAATGAACAATTCTTGGATGATACAAATGAAAAGACCTCCTTTCTATATATAGGAGTCTAAGGGGTTATAACATAATCAGAGCCGACATAACAATAATAATGTAAGGGCATAATAATAACAATAGTGGGCTTCTATGGGGCACAATAGTAACAATATGGGCACTACATGGGTACATCAATATAATAAGTGGGTTATACTAATAACAATAAGGGGTTACACTAGTAGTATAGGGGCCTAACATGCCCCTCTCCTTCAAAAAGCGTTGTCCTCAACGCTTGAGTAGTTCTTGATGCTTCTATATAAAATTCTTGTCCTCCCATGTGGAATATTCAGCGGGTAAGTTCTTCCACTTGATGAGATACTCTGAAATTGATCGATTTCGTAGCTGTCGGGTTCTTGTTTCTGTGACTGCTCTAGGTTCCAATATGATTTTTCCTTCCTCTTCAATTTCTGGCAATATTGCTTGAATTGGGATCTTTTGCAACTTTTGAATAAGTGGCCATACTTCTTCGTTCTTCTTCCATTCATCCGTTGCTTCGTTTATCCAATTTGGTTGGACAATATAAATAGCACAAAACAATTCTTCCACATCCTCATCCTTGAAGCGTCTTCCCATTCGGTAAGGTCGCCATTTTTTAAGTGCATGTAGTATTGCCAACATTTCCTTCTCATAAATAGCTTGCTTGAGATGTAGCAGTAAAAATGCCCAATCACTTACATCAAAACATTTTCACTACGATGTTGATCTACCTGTTGTTTCATTTGATTTTGCACCGAAGTGGCGTTATCCTTTAAAAGTTGGAGAACTTGTTGTTGATGCTCGATATGATCTTTCTCTGCTTGAACCTTTTTCTTCTTGATATGTCCTTCTATCTTTTGAGGAGTGGTAATTTCTTCCAGTCCTTTACAAGATATGGTCGGATTCATTTCTTGATGCTCGATGTGATCTTTCACTTCTTGAACATTTTTCTTCTTGATGTGTCCTTCTATCTTGATAGTTTGAGTAGTGGTAATTTCATCTATTGAATTACAAGATATGGTTGGATTCATTTCTTCTTTCTCGATGTGATCTTTCACTTCTTGCACCTTTTTCTTCTTGATATGTCCTTCTATCTTGAGAGTTTGAGGAGTGGTAATTCTTGCCAATGCTTTACAAGATATGGTCTGATTCATTTCTTCTTTCTCTGGGGTGGTGTCCTGACGTATATCCTCTTCTTTTGATGTTTCTTGATCCTTTTCTTCCTCCTCTTCATATTCTATGTAAAATAATTTCTTCTCAGCACACCTATGACCTTTAGTGCATTTGCTATCACAATTGTAACAAAGCCCTTTTTCTCTTTTTTCTTCCAATTTTTGTGGTGTAACCCTTGTAGGTTGTGGAAGGCTAGGAGAAACAACACTTCCATCTTTATTGTTGTGAGGGGTATGCTTCCTGGTTTCAATAATTTTGCTTTCCATTATGTCACAAAGCCCTTTTACTCTTTCCAATTGTTGTGGTGTTGCTCTAAAGAAGGTGTTGCTCTTTGTATCCTCATAATGTGTTATCATTTCCTCCGTGAAAATTGACCACGTAACAAGTTTTTTACGAGAACAAAGCCCTTTGTACCATAAAAATTGATCTGGTTCTAAATATGAAGATGCAATACATACCGTTTGTAACAGTTGTACACCATGTATATCAAAATATTGCTCCATCTGAAGTATCCGATTTACCGGATCCTTGCCATCAAACTTCCTCATCTTGCTTTTTCTTGATTTTAGGAGCTCTACATTGAAACGACTGTAACTTTGTACTTTCGGATCTTTAAGTTCTGAAATTGTGACCTGTAGTAGCCCTCTATTTCCTTTTTCCAATTCCACAAGTCTGATCCAAATTGGATTCTCCAAGAAAGAGTTATGCACAATCTCCCGTAGTGACCTGATTATAGACTAGTTCAGTAGAGCAAACTTGTATGAATTACCATGTGTCACTGTTTCAACCTTTGACTCTAAAAAATGTACAAACAGAAACTACAGTCCGTCCTCTTTCTGTACCTTCTTACGAAATTTCAATCCGATGCTCAGAAAGAAAGTTATGACGATTTTCCCCAGGTCACCTGTTTTGAGTGTAATTCAGGAGTCGGCAAAAAGACCAAATTCCTCAGATCATATCTCCGAAAATATCACGTAAAAATATCCGAAATTCGGACCCAAGGTTGAGCGTCAATTCTTCTCAAATGGGTTTTTTTTGCAACTTCTGAAACGTCACAGAAGAAAAGGTATAGCAAAAATTCCACGATGACTTGTTTGGAGCAGCGAAACCCTAGAATCCAAAGCTCTGATACCAAATGTTATGAAACCAGCTCAAGAAAAGATAGAAAAGATAGATCAACGCCTTAGAATTCAGCCTCTTCGAGGGGGAAACCTCCTTTACATTACATAAATGAACAATTCTTGGATGATACAAATGAAAAGACCTCCTTTCTATATATAGGAGTCTAAGGGGTTATAACATAATCAGAGCCGACATAACAATAATAATGTAAGGGCATAATAATAACAATAGTGGGCTTCTATGGGGCACAATAGTAAAAATATGGGCACTACATGGGTACATCAATATAATAAGTGGGTTATACTAATAACAATAAGGGGTTACACTAGTAGTATAGGGGCCTAACACACTTCACTGTCTTTCTCTGTCTAGAAATATGGCTGCAGATACAAAGAAGTAATGTCTGTGGCCTGTGGGCTACTAAAGTGCACAAATCCTCTCTATGTGCTCTACCCCCTATCTCTCCTAGCTATATTTTCTCAATTATGGAACAAAATTCTCTTGAAAAAATGGAGTGCCTCCTCCTCCTAGTGGCCCAGTTATAACACAACCCGATAGCCTACTAGTGGTTAAGTTTGACTACATCATCTCTTAACTAGAGCTACAAAATACAATCTTCTAGAGTGTTTTACATCAAAAACATGTGGCTAGACCCTTTTCCATGAATAACGGGGGTTGCTGCAACATCCTCTCGAGCTATAGGTGTGAAAAGAGGAAGGTCAACTTCTAAGTGGCATAATTTTTGCATAGAAACCTCGATTGATATGATTCTTTCGCCATTGGAAAGATTTTTGTGTGTAAAATAGAATAAAAATGTGCTATGATTAAGCATAAATTTTTTAGCCCCCAAAACCATCATTTGATGCCTCAAAATGCTCCGAGAAGGTTTCAGACCCGATTTTTCCAAACTGGGTCCCACCGTAAAAACAGTCCTATGAGCGGATTCCTCCACCTTTTCCACTCCAAATGTATCGAGATGGATGAAAATCAATAAAAAGATCCAATTCTAATCAAACAAAGACCGAATATAAGAATAATTTTTCTCTTGTAGACAAGGCTAAGGGCAACAAGGGAAAAGGTAAGATGGAGTCTAGTTAGAAGGGTGAGAAAAAGAAGAAAGATCTAAGTAAGATCATGTGCCTTCATTTCCATGAGTTTGGACACTATGCTACTAAGTGTCTTAATCAAAATAAGAGGTATAGTAAGAATAATGTGGTTGCATCAAATGAGGTAGATGGGTTTTCTTCTCAGTTTGAGAAATATTTCTCATTGATAGTTTGCATGAAAAGCTTACTAGGGAGAAACACATGGTATATTTATTATGGATCCTCCTTTCACATGACTGGGAAAATTATTATGAAACCAACTCACAAAAAGATAGAAAACATAGATCAATGAGATAGAAATAAGCCTCTTCGAGTGGGAAACCTCCTTTACATTACACAAATGAATAATTCTTAGATGATACAAATGACAAGACCTCCTTTCTATAGATAGGAGTCTAAGGGGTCATAATATAATCAGAGCTGACATAACAATAATAGTGTAAGGGCACAATAATAAAAATATGGGGACTACATGGGTACAACAATATAATAAGGGGGTTGTACTAATAACAATACGGGGTTACACTAGTAGTATAGGGGCCTAACATTCCCCTCTCCTTCAAAAAGTTTTGTCCTCAACGCTTGAGTAGTTCTTGATGCTTCTGTATAAAATTCTTGTCCTTCCATGTGAAATATTTAACAGTTAAGTTCTTCCACTTGATGAGATATTTTGAAATTGATCGATTTCGTAGCTATCGACTTCTCGGTTCTGTAAATGCTTTAGGTTCCAATATGCATTTTCCTTCGTTGTCAAGTTTTGGAAATATTATTGGAACTGGGATATTTGGAAACTTTTGAATGAGTTCCCACCCTGCTTTTCCATTCTTCCATTCATACCTTCCCTTTTTTATCGAATTTGGTTGGATAATTGTACCAACCTCTACCATTTCAGTAATGATATGTTCAATTTCACTCCTTTGGGCATATGGATATCTATAAGGCTTGACGTTTGGAGGAACACATCCTGTAATAAGATGAATAGCATGATCATGATCATGAATACGTGGGAGACCTTTGGGAGTCTAAAATACCTTGGAATGGTTGTCTAAGACTTTTTGGAGATCTAGAGAAATACATGATTTCGATGTGCGAACAGTTAGAGAATGTAATTGTGCAATTACACCTCATTGTTCTTTATTTAGAAGCTTTGTCATTACGTCAGAGTTGATTATATTTCCTGTTTTCCTTGTGATACCCCTTAATTCAACTTCCTTTCCTTCCAAAGAAAATTTCATAAAACGTTCTTGAAAATTAAAATCTATTGTACCCAAGGATTGTAGCCATTGGACTCCTAGTACAACATCAGCACCACCCATTGGAACAGAAAACGTTGGGCTATTCAATACATATTCTCCCATGGATAGCTTGATATTATGGTACTTTCTAGAGCAATTTATGGTTCCTCCACTTACAACTGTCACTTGACACTCTAGTGTTGGATCTAGGAAGTAATTCAAGTCCTTGGCTATATTACAATTAATAAAATTATGGGTACTACCCGAATCAATCGACACTATTACCTTTTTCTTCTTGATATGTCTTTCTATCTGTACAGTTTGGAGAGTGGTAATTCCGACAAATGAATTACAAGATATGGTCAGATTCATTTCTTCTTTCTCTGGGGTTGGTTCCTGGTGAGTATCCTTTTCTTTTGATGTTTCTCTATACTTTTCTTCCTGATATTTCACTGTTTGAACCTTCTTCTTCTTGATATGTCCTTCTATCTTGAGAGTTTGGGTAGTGGTAATTTCTTCCAATGCTTTACAAGATATGGTCGGATTCATTTCTTGATGCTTGATGTGATCTTTCACTTCTTGGACATTTTGCTTCTTGATATGTCCTTCTATCTTGATAGTTTGAGGAGTGGTAATTCTGGCCAATGCATTAAAAGATATGGTTGGCTTCATTTCTTCCTTCTTGATGTGATATTTCACTTCTTGAACCTTTTTCTTCTTGATATGTCCTTCTATCTTGAGAGTTTGAGGAGTGGTAATTCTTGCCAATGCTTTACAAGATATGGTCGGATTCATTTCTTCTTTCTCTGGGGTTGGGTCCTGGCGCATATTCTCTTCTTTTGATGTTTCTTGATCCTTTTCTTCCTCCTCTTCATACTCTATGTAAAATAATTTATTCTCAACACATTTATGACCTTTAGTGCATTTGCTATCACAATTGTCACAAAGCCCTTTTTTTCTTTTTTCTTCCAATTGTTGTGGTGTAACCATTGTAGGTTGTGGAAGGCTAGGAGAAACAACACTTTTATTATTATAGTTGTAAGGGGTAGACTTCCTTGTTGCCATAGTTTTAGATTCCACTTTGTAACAAAGCCCTTTTTCCCTTTCTAATTGTTGTGGTGTTTCTCTAGAGAAGGTGTTTCTCTTTGTATCTTCATAATGTGCTATCATTTCCTTCGTGAAAATTGATCACATAACAAGTTGTTTACGAGAGCAAAGCCCTTTCTACCATAAAAATAGATTCGGTTCTACATAATTAGATGAAATACATACCTTTTGTAATAGTGGTACAACATGTAGATCAAAATATTTCTCCATTTGTAGTATCCAATTTACCGAATCCTTGCCATCAAACTTCCTCATCTCACATTTTATTGATTAGGAGCTCGATTTTGAAACACCTGTAGCTCTGAAATTTCAGATCTTCCAGATCTAAAATCAGGACCTACATTATTTCTCTGTGTCCTCTTTCCAATGCCACCAGTCTGATCAAAATTAGATTCTCCAAGAAAGAGTTATGCATAATCTCCCACGGTGACTTGATTATAGACTAGTTCAGTAGATCGAACTTGTACGACATGCCACGTGTCACTGTTTTGACCTTTGGATCTGAAAAATGTATACAAGAAACTACATTCTGTCCTCATTCTATAAATTCTTACGAAATTTCAATCTGATGCTCGAAACAAAAGTTATGACTATTTTCCCCAGGTCACCTATTTGGAATGTAATTCGGGAGTCTACAAAAATACCAACTTCCTCAGATCATATCTCCGTAAATATAGCACAGAAAGCTCTGAAATTCGGACCCGAGGTTCAACACGTTTTTGTCTCAAATGGGTTTTTTTTTTCTTTTGAAATATCTTAGAACGAAAGTTATAGCGAAAATTCCACGATGACCTATTTGGAGCAGTGAACCCTAGAATCCAAAGCTCTGATACCAAATGTTATGAAACCAACTCACAAAAAGATAGAAAAAATAGATCAACGCCTTAGAAATAAGCCTCTTCGAGGGAGAAACCTCCTTTACATTACACAAATGAATAATTCTTAGATGATACAAATGACAAGACCTCCTTTCTATATATAGGAGTCTAAGGGGTCATAATATAATCAGAGCCAACATAATAATAATAATGTAAGGGCACAATAATAACAATAGTGGGCTTCTATGGGGCACAATAATAACAATATGGGGACTACATGGGTACAACAATATAATAAGGGGGTTGGACTATTAACAATACGGGTTTACACTAGTAGTATAGGGGCCTAACAAAAATGGAGTATTTCAATGAGTTCGATGAGAAGGACATGGAGGTTCATATTGAGCTAGGAGATAATGGAAAGTACTAGACCAAGGGAGTTGGTACTGTCATATTTGAGAGGTATTTTGGAAGCTTTCTCCATCTCATAGATGTTCTCTATGTTCCGAGGCTAAAGAAGAACCTTGTTTTAGTATAAAACCTTAAGTAAAAGGGATATTAAGTCATCTTTAGAATAGGTAAGGTGTACCTCAAGCACTTAGCTTCTGCATTAGTGAAGCAGATATGTATTAGGGCAAGGAACTTGTACAAGTTGTAGGTACAGACTTGTGCAACCTTGAGCAGCAAGGCAGGTGGTGAGAGGAGTAGAGATGTTGGATAACTTTGGCACAGGTCCATGGGATACTTGAATAACAGGGCACTAAATATTCTTCAATAGATAGCCACAAGATTACCCATGTGCAGTTATGACTGGCATGATGTGTCCTAGGGTTACACACTTGGAAAGTATGCCAAGACTACTTTTCAAGGTCGAGACAACATGGCCAAAGGGATTTGTGAGTTGGTGCACTCATATGTATGCATACCTTTCTATTCTCCATATCTTATGAGACATATGTATTATGTTACTTTCATTGATGCTTATTCTTGGAAAACTTGGATATTTTTTATGAAGAAGAAAGATGAGGTCTTAACCAAGTTCATGGAGTTTAAGGCCTTGTTAGAAAACTAGATCCAGAAGGGATCAATGATGTGAGGAGTGATAATGGTGGAGAATATGCTGCTAATTCCTTCAAGGCTTTGTGTGTGAAGGAGAGAATTAGGAGGAACTGATAATACCTCTTAACCCTCGGCAAAATGTGATGGATGAGAGGATGAACTGCAATATTGTTGGAGCGGGAAACACCATGTTGCATGATCAGGGACTGCCTATGTTCTTGTGGGAATATACATGCAACACTACAATATTTTTTCAAAATAAGAGTCCACACAAGGTTCTTGTATGATTTACACCGGAGGAGGCTTTCACAAGAAAGAAGCCTGATGTTTCACACTATCTTTGGCACACAATTTTATTGCCATGTGCCCAAAGATAGTAGGAAGAAGTTGGAGCCCACAATAGAAAGGGAAATTTTTGTGGGATATAGTGAGACAACTCAAGCATAAAGGTGTATCTACTAGGACTTGAGAAGACTTTTATCAAGTGGGATGTGAGGTTTGATGAGTCTAGAGCTCTAAGGGAGTCCTTAGAATGAGAGGAGGATGGAGTAACTGAGATGGAGGAGTTATTTGCTCCCAAGGAGGAGCCTTAGATAGGATCATAGGAGAAGAGACCAAGATGAGAGTAGACTCCTATCATAGGGAGGAAGAAAGCTAAGTGGCCCACAAAGTTGATTCAAGAGGTTGAGGATCAAGCTAAAGCTCTTAGGACCATGTTCAGGTAGAGCGAGCATCCACTAAGGTACACTGAATATATGGCATTGACGATAGGGGTGGTGTACACTTAGCCTTTTAGTTATAAGGAGGTAGCTTCTTAGAAAGTTTGAAAGGATGCCATGGTGGAGGAATACTCCTCCACCATGAAGAATGATGTCTGAGATATTGTTCCATGAGCTAATGGAAATTAGTAGTAGGATCATCCCGCATGTACAAGGTGAAGCATGGAGAAGATGGGAGTGTGATAAGTACAAGGCCATGTTTTTGATCAATGGATTCTCACATATTGAGGGCACAGACTACGAGGAGACCTTTGTCCCAGTAGGATGATATTCATCTATTAATACTATTCTATCACTTGAAGCATAAATGGGGTGGAAGATCCACGATATTGACATGAATATATCATTCTTCAATGGAGTGGTTGAGGAGGAGCTTTATATGGAGCAACCAAAGTGTTTTCAACAATTAGACAATGATACACATGTGTATAGGATAAAGAGAGATTTTTATGGGCTCAAGCAAGCTCCAAGAGCATGTTACAATCATATTGATAACTACATTTGAAGATTATTTTTCACTAAGAGTGAGGTGGATGCCAACTTGTACTACATCATGGTTGGAGGGTTTCTACTCATTCTAGTGCTCTATGTTGATGACCTTATATTGACTGAAGCAAACAGCTTGATCCAGGGTTACAAGGAGGACCTTGGAAGGGAGGTTGAGATGAAGGATATGGGGTTTATGCACTATTTCCTTGCATTGAAGGTTTGATAGGGTGATAGTGAGATCTTTGTTTGGAAAAGGGTAGTACACTACAAAATATTCTCTAGAGATTTGATATGCAAGATTATAGGCACATGGCCACACCTCTAGTCACAAACTAGAGGAAGGTGGATGCCAGTAGAGTAGAGTGAGTGGATGTTATAGTATACATGAAACTCATTGTGTCATTGATGTACTTAGTTAATACATTACTTGATATTTGTTTTGTAGTCAAACAACTAAGTCAGTTCATGATTGAACTGACCAAAGTTCACTAGCTTGCTGCGAAAAATGTTTTGAGGTATCTTAGAGGCACACTATATGGATTGTGGTACAAAAATTTTGATGGAGTGGGGCTTGAGGGCTTCACAAATGTAATTTGGTCAGGCTGCTCCAGAAATCGGAAAAGCACTCCAGGTGGCATCTTCAACATTAGGTTAGCAGGGCTTTTGAGGAGTACAGTAGGATGAAGAAATAAATTGCACTCATTTTATTAGAGGTTGAGCATATGGTTGCTAGTTTGGGAACATGCAAGACTATTTGGATGAGGTAGTTGCTTGTGGGACATTTAAGATAGGGGATGGAGCCTATTGTGATACACTGTGATAATTAGAGTTGCATCAAGATCCTTGAGAACCCATTGTTTCATGATCACTCAAAGCATATCGAGATCAACTATCATCATCTCAAATATTGTGTGTAGGAAGGGATAGTGAAGATACCATACATTCCAACAAAGGAGTAGACAACATATATCTCGAGAAAGGAATTGACAAGAAGTAGTTTTTTATATTTTAGAGATAAGTTGGGGGTTGTACAAAATCCCTTCCTTGCTAAGAGGGAGTGTTGAAAATAGTAGTGAGGAAGGTCTTCTTGACTTGTGCCTTAGTTAAAAAATACCTAGATTAGTCCTTTAGCATGCATGAGTTCAAGGATGAGTTCATGGAGTAGTTAACTGATGCGAACAAATTGGAGTCTAAATTTTGTTATTCTCCAAGTGCGGGTTTATATTTGGAAAAAAATGAATGAGAGATTCAATGTATAATTGAGGCAAGGATAAATTAGAAGAGTTAGTTAGACTTAGTTAACAAATTAATCACAAGTTTGAGTTCTAAAAATTAACTTGCTAGTTAGAGTATGTGTTGAAAGGCTTAAAAGGAGGATAAAGGAACATCATTGTATCATAATTGTGAGCACGAGTTTATGTGAGAGCTTGTTGTAGGAACAATGTATCAAGGATGATCCTTTATGTAGATCACATAAATATTTTTCCTTGCAAAATTGCACTAAAATTTAGGATTTAATTCCTAAATAATAGGGGCATGTATAGCGTTAGGAAATAGGAGACTTCAACACAGAGAAATAGGGGTTGGGTCGAGTTCTTGCAAGGAGGTTTTGGACTATGTATTAGTAGAGAGAAAAACCTTATCCTCTATTTGAACAATTTTCCTTGTAAATAATTTTCTTTTCTCAATTTATGTCAATAAAATTTACAACAATTAAAGGGATTTCCCAGTTGGGTGCCCCAGAAACAGATTGTGTTATCATATGTGATTATGTTTCTTTATATCTATTTTTGTTCCATTGCTTAACTATCATAGAGAAATCACATGTCTTGGTGTAACAAAATTATTTTTAGATTTGTTCACTCAAGTAGTTGCATGATTTCAATGGATTTTTACACCCCTTAACTCCTAGAAACCCTAAGCCTTTCTCTAAAACTATAGGTGCTCCAATAGTAATCTTCTTGGGCATATTAAGTTTTTGTTCACTAACCCCTCCAAATACAACCTCCAAGCACTACTAGGGTCCTAGGAAAAGAGCCACAAGATCAACAAATTTGATCTACATTTTATGGACAGTCACAATTCCCCCAATATCCTCTATGTATTTTCTTTCAAAGGGAAAAAATATGGTCATATAATTTCCACAAATGCATCTAATTTCATAGGAATCAAATAAGGTTCATCTCCATGCACAAACCAAACATAATTTATGTCTTCTCAAAAGAAAAAAAGAGGATATATGGATGTTCCTTTAGTTGTCATCATCCTTTAACACCGGTCCATTCTCTTACAAAACGTATGGGTAAAAATCCTATACAAGTCTACAATGTTTCTTAAAGGTTCTCTTCACAACATGCTCAAAACAACGTTCAAATTCACTTAATTTTCTCAAATTCTATTCGCAACTAACACAAACAGTCCTCAACTACATGAATGGTGCACTCTTCAAACTATCCATATCTAGGTTCATCCTATTTTTTCCCCCTTTTTCGTGCCTTCAATGCAAATTTTACCAAGGTCATCTTACAATTGGATCTCCCTTTTGCATCTAGTGAGAATAATGCCTCGTTCTTTTGGAATGGATTTCTTCTAAATAGAATTCACTAATAATATCAACATATGTGGGGGTAGAAGACACATTAAGAGGATAAAACATAGGTAAAACTCAACCTTATTTTCAAACATAGGTCAAACATATATAAAATGTTAAATATTCTACACATGTAATTCTTACATTGTTGGATGGTTTTTAATTAATTCCACCATTTTATTTTCCCACCTCCTTGATAGCTTTTCATTCCATTATTTCTTCAACAATTGCTTCAATTTATCTAAGTTCATTGTCTTCTTCTCTCAATTTATCTTTTTTATCATGCAACTGAAGTTGATTGCAGAACCTCGACTAGTTGTGATAAGGGGATTAGGGGATCCCTTATCAAAACCCACAAACCCTAATGCATTTAATCCCTTAATGAAGGGGGGCCCAAGGGTGTAGTTCTAGGGGAATTGGGACCAAATTTGGGGGTTCATAACAGTAGAGGAAGTTGAATGGTATGACTAAAAAGGTGGGAGGGGTATCTTTTGTGTACAAAATGGGGCAAGGAGAGGTCCAAGCATGGTTTAGACAGATCTATAATCCTAGCATTAGAGAATGAGAAGGTATCTTAGAACCTAATGTCATATGGGCCAAAGCACCTAGAGGGAAAGTAACGAGAGAAATTGATAGGGGAACACTTAATAGTGGTGATAAAAGGATTAGGGGCCCCATTATCACAACACATAAGCCCTTAACACATAACCACTAAATTCCCTATCCCCTTAACCCCCAAGCCATAATCCATTAACACGTACCTTCATAACTCATAACCCATTAACCCCTTCACCCATTAAACCTTAAGCGACTAACCCCTAACCTAAAATCCACAAACCCCCTAAGACCTAACCCCTTATCCTCTTAAATCGTGACCCATAACGCCTAACCGCTAACCCCGGCTAGTACATATGCACCAGAAATCTGATGTCGTATTGCAATAGTTCAATCGTACTGTCATATTTTTCTTGAAAATATTTTTTGTATTTTTTTTAAAGCCCTGACATTTTTTGGATATTCGACAAACACAATTATTGTCGAATATCTGATGATAAGTTAGTTGGATATCCAATGATAATTTTGTTCTTCAAATATTCAACGATAATTAAATGTTCCTCAAATATCGAATGTTTGACCAAGTGAATTATCTAGCTATTAGAATATTGACGCTTGACGAAGTCAATATTTTTCTAGTTGGACAACGTCTCTCTAGTCAATAACTATCAAAAGTCAAACACTGTTGATGTTTGTTTTTTAAGATAATCATCATTGAAATTTTAGTAAGGAAAAATGTGACATAACATTCCTCCAGGAGGACAAGGAGATGTGACATATACATTGGAGGATTTGGGTGATTTCATTTCCTTGTTTCATCCATGTTTCTCATCCTTAAACCCTCACAAAATTCAAAATTACTCAAAAGATAATCTCAATCTCTAAATTTTGAAAATGTTAAAAATTGCTTTGTTTCCAACCCATCTTTTTACAGTTGAATATCAAACATCATTGAGTGCACCCATCATGCTTCCATTGGGATGAGGCATAGGTATGGACACCTTCACAAACTAAGCTATTCCCTTGAAAAGCTAAGCTTATGAACACATAAACCAATTATTTTTTAAGTATTCTTGTTTTTCTTTTATTTTTACAGAAGCATAAGGGTCTTAGAGAAGTGTATCACCTTATGGAACACACTTAAGCACAAGTTTGTAAAAACTTTGGAGGGCTTTCAAGGATTTCTTAATGTTTTTTCTATATTGCATAGAATTATTATTATGTGATATAGGTTTCATTGCACAAACAAATCGCGTGATATGACAGAGGCCATGAAATTTTGAGGGGTGATGTGGTAAAACCTCATTGGAATATCATGAGTTGGGAAATATGTGTCCCGTGACATGTGTCACATTGTCGTATCATTGAAAAATTTGAGGACGACGTGTGGCATGCTCTAATTTGTTGTTGAAGCTCTTGTAAACTTTGAGGTTGACACATGGCACGCATTGATTGGTTGTTTCATGTCTATATTCTTTGCATATGTGATAAATATGAGGAAAGGGGGTTGACACAAAATAAAATAGTTTCATCATGCAATGAAGAAAGAGAGAAAGAAAAATAAAGGAAAAGATAAGGCATATAGGAAGAAAATATCAAGGACGAAGAGGTGGGGGACATAGAAGATACAGGGAAAAGTGGGTTGTGTACAAATAAAATTTGTGTGATGTGATATTGTGTAGGATAAAATTTTCCTCTATGTGACGTATTTCATAGATAAAATGTTCATGTGCTTTGTGTCACATGGTTTAAAAGGCTTGGCGCGATGAGAATATTGGTGAGAATGTGATAGAATTGTGGAGTTGTAGCCTTATAACCCAATAAGAAGTTAAGAAAAGATGAATGTCTCAACAAGTGTGAACCCAAGGGTGAATCATAATAGTTGTGACATGGCATAGTACAAATTCCTGGTGAACTTGCTGCCACATTGCTAGTATTATTGATAGTGTGGTTGAGAAAAATAAAACTTGAAGAAATTTTTAGAGGGTCATATCTTTCTATGCATGATCCATAATTAAGAAAGAATACAATAGTTGGAAAGTTCTTGTTGAGAAGAACACATATACAAGCTCAAAAGAGACCCTGTAATAGTACTTAAAGAGGAAAAATTCAATTAAGTAACCTCCTTAATTCCACTTAGTGGGGTGGGTACATGATAAGAGAAGATGAATTTCCCTATCATATTAAGCAAAAAACAATTCTTGGATTTAGTTCTCAATGGTCACATCAAAGTCATTGCTAAAATTATTCCTTCAAATTGGGATAGATATTCAAGTTCTCCAAAACTAATTAGAGGCATGGACAACATGGGGACTAAAAATATCGATAAAGTCACTTTCACTTTTTTCTATGGTGAAATATTTTTTCCTTGAGCTTTTCAAAGTTTCATTTTAGAAGCGTCCCAAGATGGTTTGAGTGGAATTCATATAAATTTCTCATAATATTATTGGATTCATCAAAGTGTAACATCTAGCCTGGGACTTAGGCCTTCTTCATTAAATATGATTTCATCCTCATTATAATAAATGATATTTTGAGATCTTCAAAGATAAATTCAACTAAACTATGGAAATTCCAACTAAATGATAAAAAAGTAAAAAAAATCACACACTACTTTAGAATATTCTCTGCTAGATCACCTCATAGAGTGATTGCTAATTTGATTATTATATTTCATACCAATTGAAACTTTGGGAAGAGTTATCATTTATGTTAATGTCTCACCTATTTGAGTTAGTATCTACTCATGGTAGTTTAGTTTTGAATCCATTTTCCCACATAAACTTTTCTCGATACTATTTTTTCCTTTCAAAAGGAGATATTTTATTCTTATGTATCATATATAAGTGAATTATGTAATTTATTATGTTTGGAGTATATTTTATTTATTCTATGGGATATAATAGCTTGTCCCATCCTCGGTTCCTTACTGCCCATATTTTTAAGCATGGAAAATAGTCAATTTGAACCCCGGTTCAAGTCAGTTCAAGGGTTTGCACAAGGAAAGACTACTTGGAGACTCGAAATATGGAAGATTGAGCATCCTTGATATGATTCGCAAACATGGTTAGATGGATTTCTTCAAAGCTTTAGGTGGCCCAGAGTTTACTTGAGCAAGTAAATATATTCATATCTCTTTCCTCTTTCCACAGTTTTTCTAATGCCTTAATCCAGGTCGCATGCATTCATCAAAATTACCACATAGATCTAGATTTCATGCATGAAAATGCTAGAATGTTAAATCAAATTCATGTTATTTAACAAAACCCAATGCTTTGAAAGAAAACCTTTGTATGTTTGGCAATTTTCTAACTTGAAAACCATCACTTCATTGCATGTGCTATGTTAAGGAAATTATTAAATTCTACAAATTGACCATTCGAACTATCATGGTAACATTACCCAATGCTATTTGAAATAAACCCTTCTAGATTTTTAGTGATATTTTATTCTACTAACCCTTTCTACATTAGGTTTGGTGAATTCTGTGGAAATTATTGATAATATTTCAATTCCATTTCAATGAATTATGCAAATCTATAGATTGACCAGCAATGTTCAGAATCACTTGGAAAGAAAGACAAGCCTTGATCCAATGAAATTGACATCATATTTGGAAATCCAAATGGAATTATTTCTTTTCAAGATTAGTAAACTAAGAAGTCATAAGAGACCCCTCAACTTTCGAATAAATCACACATAAAAAAATATTTGTGGTGAAAAGCATTCAAATACTCAACACTCCATGGCATTAAGAAATCCAGTTCAAGTTCAATTTCCTCACAACCAAAGGAAAAAATCCAAGAGGCACTTTGGAGATTGTTTCCTAAGGTTTCTAAGCAATTGTCGGTTCTAGGAAATGATGACTAGACAAAAATTTTAACTGCACTTAAGCTTACTAGTCTTGTAAGTAGTTTGAGAAACTTTGATAACGTTGGAAATGGAAATGTTACAGGTAGGAAACCTTTATTTTAAGGTAAATATGCATAAAAAAAATGAGGTTTCAAATACTGGAATATCAACATATGTTGCTTCTAATAATGCTCCACCAATTTCATATAATTCAAATATTTCAAAAAGTGCTCATCATTTAGATGGCTTCGCATCGCCAATATCTCTTTACTCAAACAATTTTGTGAGACAAAAAATAACTCAGAGACCGATTCTAGATGCAAATGAGATGGATATAGAATCTAGAATGAGACCCCTGCTACAAGAGGTGAATCCTTCAGTATCATTAAGCCTATCAACAACCAGAAATCATTTCTAGTAGTAACTCTTCCACTCACAAGAGTAGATATAATCCATCTATATCAGAAGGTTTAACAAAGGCTCAAGATGGGGTAGAAAACATAGACATAAATGGTTATAAAGGGCTTCATGCAAATAAAATTGTTTACTAACATGATGAAGATTTCATTATTTATGGTATTAGTATTTTTCCTTCACATGTGAAGGAAGAAAAATCAATAAGAGCCCAAATGGAACCTTCTCATGAATACACTTTTGAGTCTCACGTTAAAGATACAAACAAAATATCAGTGAATTTAAAAGAAGTTGGCCTCCATGGTCAAAATCCTCATCCACTCTCAGCTGAGTTGCTCAGTATAGAAAAATGTAGCTAATACATTTCTTCCTAGAATGGAGGGTCAAAGTGCACATTGATAGATAAATATGAAAGAGTAGGAACCAAAATTTTATTGATATTTTGTCTCTAAGTGAGGCATAAGATCCCTCAACTAGAATATGCAATATTGTTTAGAAGCATATCATTTTCTGAATTACCCTTTTTTCCTATATATTATTTATAAGTATAATACAAAATGATTAGTACGATACCAACTTGAAATACGTAATATCTTGTGTTGTATATTTTTATAGTTTCAAATTCATAGTTACTGTACATAATTTATGCATTCCAATGAAAAACAGATAAGGAAAATATGTTGGATGTTTTGTTAAATCACTATGTTTTGATCCACTCTCATGGATCATCATCAAAAGAACAAAATTTCCTACAATTTTCCAATGATCTCATTTAGATATATATATATATATATATATATATATATATATATATATATATATATATATATAAGTCAATATCATTTACAATGCATATCATGTCATGTTTTCTAAATAATTTTGCAGTAATTGAAGCATTAGTTGTCCATGCTTCATGAATTTGGTACCGTCATCCCTATTAATATTGCTTGATATTTCTTTGATTCAATTCAATCTCCAAAGCTTCCTTGACTGTCCTTTTTGAGTAGTAACCAAATCTGGCAATAACCTCATCACCATCCATACAATGAGATGGTTTGTTTAATTAGATTGTTTGGTTAAAGAATATCTGTGAACTTTGTTATAAATGCTAATTTTCCTACAAACCTATCACCTGACAATCCATTGACCTAGCATATTACAGATCGACTGAATGAACGCACATCTAGGTTATTTACATCACATTAGCGGAAGAAAAATATATAACTAATATCACAAAAAAAAGATAGATTTTGCCCCTTAAAAATATCCATAAGGCCTTCCTCCTTTACATCTCCCTGACCCCAATTGTCTAATTGGAAAACACATAGTTCCTTTAAATATTTGTAGGTTTAGGCAACCACTTGAAGACCTTGAAATTCAACATAATCCAATTTTTTCTATTGTTTAAAATAATAAGTCCATTATGCACACTCCTCATCTTAGAGTTGGGTAGAGAGGGAGAATACTTAATTGATGCCAACATTGTAGATGAATAATCTTCCCTCTTCGTACGTCCCCTACATTTGTGTGAGCTTGCCTTAAATTGTTGCGGTAATGGTGAAGGCCTCTTCAATCCAAGGTTGAACGCACACCTTCAGAACTTCTTCTCAGGTGTCGTGCAACATCCACTTGCTCTTTTAGCACTTTGGCCTATTGCATTCGCACGAGCCTCTAAGTGAGGGCCACCATCTATGCGGTCCCTTTGACGTTATCATACTATTGCTGGAGTTCACGTGCCTCTAACTCTAAGTGCTAGATGTTAGGGTTCTCCTACAAATTCGTGAGGACCTTAAATGACTCCTCCAACATTTTGGTGCAGTCCCTTATTGCACTGTCGATCTCTTCCAGCCCTAATGTAATAGCACTGGCATGCTGTTCTCTTGCTTCCAGAGGGGTCAACAGTTGCGCCTTCAACCGTAGATCTGCTATCTGAAGGTTAGCTGAACCTTAGTCATTTCTTCTCGTGCCTCGCACATCCCTGCTGCTAGTCTATGGATGCACGGCTCTACTGGTGCGTTTGCTGGGATGGCTAGCTCAGGGACCATCTGGCAAGCTTCTTCTAGTACCTGTACCATCTGCCTATTCTGCGACACCACTTCATCATGCTATAAGCTCAACTGCTCCATGTTGATCTTTTTCTCGCTCAGCACTTGTAGCATGCGGCTCTCCCTAACCCATAGTTCTGCAGTAATCCCATCCTGCAGAATGTATAGAGTCTCCCGTGGGAGTGCAGCCATGTTGATCCTGATACCTTTTAGTGTGCTAATCATAGGCCTGCCAGCCTCATTTGTTGTCATAAGTGCCCCTTCTAGCAGCACTATTGTATTTGTTGTATGAGCATGAAACATATTCTCTATTGCAGTTGTCCCTACTACGAGGCTGTTTGAAAGGGTACCAACTTGAGGAGTGCGTACTTGCAACTCCTGCAGCTGTGCTCTGAGGGCCCCCAACAAAATCTGATTCTCTTACACAAAGTTCTGGAGGGCCTTGGAGGTGACATCACGCATTGTCTCACCGATGTCATGCAGATCACCCTCAGTAAGGATGATCGGGTCAATAGACAACTTTGATGCCTTAACCTTCTTATGTAGCCCTGTCTACTCGCTTGGGCATTAGCGCTTCAGTTGTGTTGATGTGGTTTGTGGGTCTACGCCACCCTCCTCTTCCTGTGTTTCCTGCCCAAGTGAAGGTGACTTCTGGCCCTCGCATGCCTTCTTGGCTGCCTCCTATGTTGCTGTTGCTGCTGCCTTTTTTAGTTTTACTGCAATCTACGCAGTGTCCTGTGCCTCCTGTGCTTTTGCTGCCACGGCTTCCTGCCTTATCTTCTCTCCCAACTACACCATGCATAGTTTGGCCTCCTCTTTCTTCTTTTGCGTCACAAACTTCTCCATTGTTGCGATGTCTGTGGTGCGCCACTTCAGCGGCCATGTCTCTAGTACATAAAAAATTATGTCATCCATGGCTACAAAGGGTAGATCTCTCCATTGCTTGGTCGGGTCCTTGCACACTCTGATATATATGCTGTGGAGGTCCGCTTTAAATTCTGCAAAACTCTATAGGTTGTTGTAGATAGTGGGTGATAACCGCGGCTTGTGGTTAATCCCCATTCTGATGTTCATTTCCATTAAAACCTAGAATATCTTGTTGTCACAAATCCCGTTCGCGTCCTTCATGGCCCATACTGAGGCGTACTTCATAGCCTCTGACAAATCCCTGTCAATTGTGGGGAACTGACTGTCCTCCGACAATTGCCCTACCACGAGCACTATGGACAACAGAAGTGTCACACGGAATGATTCGATCTTGCAAACAATATAGACCTTCCTAGAATCTAACGATATCTAGTGACAAGCAAGCCAATCAAAAACTATCTTTCTCTAAATATGCAATTATGAACAAAGGCAGAGAAGTGTTTTAGGCCTACCTTCGGTCCAATGCAAGTTTGTGGAAGCCTCGCTCCTTTGATTCAAATGATCTCCCTTGTTGCGAATCTGTGAACACAAACAAGCAAACAAATTAAATAGCACCTGAAAAGCCAATATCATAAAGCATACTTAACATGATGATCAAGGAATTCATGAGACAAATGACATAAGACAATTTGTTGAGAAAAATGAATCTGATTGTATTAATTCAAATCAAAGAAGAACTTTACAACCTGTGCCTTGATGCTGTACAAGCTCCTCCCAAGGTCCAACAAGAAGTCTCCTCTACTTTGACAAGTTTCACTCTCTTCCCAATGAAGCCAAAAAGGTATGTGATCTCTCCTCTCAAGATTAACTAGGAAGTCTCAATTCCACCAACATTTACCCTCAAAAATGTTCAGCTTCTAACCTCCCTAGCAACCAACCCAATGCCTTAATTTATAGTGCAATGGAGGGAAGTTACTAGGTCCTCCTTCAAAGGGATAAAGCCCTCCTTCAAAGGGATAGCTCCTCTCATCAAGGGATTAGCTCCTTCTCTTTTGGGATGCATGAACCACCTAAGAGCGAACAATACACGTCAAAATTCCTTCTAGAATCATCTAGAGTTAACCAAAAGTGAGTTTTTTAGAATAAAGTTGTGCCTTTTTGACTTTCACAGGGGTCCGCACCCACTCCTTTAGGGACAGAGTGGGCAGGTCCGCAGGCATTGTGAATAGGGGGTGCGGGACCGCAGGCAACAGTGAGAGAAAGTGCGGAACCAGAACTTTGTTGATTTTCAATGTCTTTCTCTCATTTTCAAATCTTGACTTGAAGATCTGAGGTCTGAGACTTTCTTAGGAGGATAGTACAAGTGATGATAGACCCATACTGACTGCAAATAGTCATGGTGACGATATTTTTGTGTAACAGATTACCCCCTAAAGTGTGAAGTATGTAGTAGATGAGGATTTCATTTATCATTTAGGAAGAGTGAAGTACTTTATCATTTCGAGGATCATCTTGTGGAGAGCCTGGTTGGAACCTGTAAAAACATTCAATGCAAAATATATATATGAGATCATATCATCGTTGAGGTAGGCATTCCCATACTCAGATCAAAACTGACTAGAAAACTGACTACTGTTCTGATATAGGAATGATCTTGTAATACATCACAAGTATAGACACATGTAGACACAGTATGGATGTAGCCATCTATTTATGAATAGTCCACAATATAATGAATACAAGATTCCTCACAGCCTGGATTGCAGAAACTAGATCCAGGGTCTTCATTTCTACTTCCCGAAACAGTACGATTCTATCCATGCGAATGAATGTGTTGGAGTCGAACATGGTAGAAACCACTTGATTACCATTCAATGATGTAAATTGTTAACAAGTGTGAGAGAAACCACCAGTAATGTCAATGGCTCTCAAAGTACCCAGTACAATCCATGAGATGTGAATAGATGTGTTGATGTCGAACATGTCACGGAGTCCTTTGATCGAAGGGCTATGATGCAACCTATCGTCGAAGGCAAGAAACCTGCCATTGAGGCATGCAGATCCCAAGGTACTGACGATTTCTAGATCATCTTTCTAGATAATGAGTTGAAGTCGATAGAAAGCGATTCGTCGTAGGTAAGCCCACAACATGAAATCATAGATCAAGTTGAAGAAATTTAGTTGCAAGGACTGACTCAGGGATGGTCAAGATGGATGACAGATATTCTGCAGATGAATGGCTTATTGGAACTGACCTCTTGAACACATAACGACACAGCAGATGGTTTGGTGACAATTGACCCAAAGTTAATACCCAGAAACCGGCTAAAGACTTTCAATGTGGTGTGATCAACTGTTAGGCAAGGGATTTCCCAACCCAGGTGAATAAAAGTGTCGTGTTCAAGAGTGGTTACAAAGTATGACAAACAGGCTCATTTTTCTCTCTTTTCCCCCACCATTTCTGGCAAGTACCTCTTTATTTTTAACAAGCTTGAGGAGGATAACATTTGCTTGATTATAAGCTCATCCTTCGGATGAGTCCAACTTAGTTTAAATTCGAACCCTAAGAAGGAGTGGTCCGTTCCTATTTCTAATTGAACAGGTCCTTTACTGTTAAATTTTAACGAGTCCAGTATAGGAGAAACTCGGTGTTTTTCAATTTTAGAGAGTCTGAAAAAACTTAAGAAGACTCCAGGGTTGACCTTTTTCGTAAATTTGTGTCTCCCAAGCCCAAAAAAGTATAAAATAATACTTGAGAGAACCGCTTGATCTTTACGACCAAGGAGTATTTTTAGCCTCCTGTTGCAACAGGTTTCATATTTCATGATTGACAATGGAAGTGCCAAAAATGTTCATCTTTTTCACGCTACAAAAGTTCCATTTTTGAAAGATTTCTCAGTTAAGGGAAAGCCAAACAGCCTAAACTTGGCTACCTTAGGTTTAAATTTCTTGTTTTAGAATATAGAGAATTGATATATGTCCAAACAGCTTAATCTTGGCAGATTTGTAGATAGGTAGAGAATCAAAGGAGCCTAACTGCTTAATCTAGGCCCTTGGAAGAAATAAGGATAAATTTAGATAGGACGGCAGCCAAAAGAAAAATTGTAAAGCAGGGTCTGCAAGTCTAAGTGCACCCAAACCAAAAAGAAGAAAAAATGCTCAGTAAATAGGCTAGGTAGATAGTTTTTGAGGTTGCAGAATGTTGGTATGTGATCAGTTTTTGTTTTAAAGTGATATTATACTTCACATCACAGCTACAAGGCAGTTTTCCATTTGGAGGAGCTCAAGCTGGACATCTCTAACTTCCCCTTCTTCTTATTCCCCTAAAATCACTCACTAACTTCCCTGAAGAGGTCAAGATCTGCTTGATAACTCTTGAGTTCATCATCTTCCATTATATTTGCCTAAGTAAAGGTCCTCTTTGCTTAGGAGTACTGATTGTTTCACTCTGTAAGTCTTGTCCCCCTTCAAATAGCCTAAGGTCCCTCACCTTGGCGCTTTCCTGTCATTTTCACATTAACTCCTAACTCTATTATTTAGCTCCCTAAATCATTTCCCTATTCCCTAATATGCAAAAATATATAAAAATCCCACAAAAAAATAATACCCCCTTCCCGGCACTATAGACATATTTTCCCAAGTCTTGGAAATAACAGTCCATTTGGGGCTCTTATTAGCCCATCCGTGTCCTAATAGGAGTTAGTCTGACATCTGTTCAAACTAATAACCTTTTTCCCCTAACCCTAAACCTATAAAACCCATGTTCTGCCCTTATCGTAAAGTCTAACCCACAAAATATTTGCCCCGCTCATTTATAACCCCATAACCCACTTTCCTAATGTTTAAACCACCCCCCGCCATATAATAAATTTATTAAATGCGCCGCGGGCCCCCGTCCCTTATCCCTTCACCGCCTCATCCATTCCGCCAGCCGTCCGATCGCCCGTGCCCCAGATCAACGGTGGGAGGGCCTTTTTCTCTCCGAAGCCACCGAGGGTTAACGGCCAGGAGATCGGCGGTTTTGCCGTCGTACTCCCGCCACGCGTCACCCTCCCGGCTGTGGCGGAGCCCCCTCTACCGAAACTAGCTACACGGATTGGCAGTGCGCCCAAAACCATAAACAACCTTTCCCTCCTCCTGCGTCAGCACCACGTCACCCTGCCGCATCACCATCCCGTGCTGGCCTCCTGCCACCGTGTCCTTGCCACGTAGCTGCCTCCATACCGCCAAGTCACCTCCTCTGTCGTACTACCATGTCGCCCGGCCATACTGCTGACGTCATGTTGACGTCATCGTCAAAAAGCGCAAAAGGCGCCAATCGCAGCCTAGGAAGCCCGGAATCAGATTCTGAGGTAGTTTTTTCATGCGCGATTAGCGCCTAGCGCTAATCGCGCATGGCTACAAAAAATAGGCCAAAGTGGAAAGCCCCTCACCTCGCAGCCCCCAGCAAGCCCGAAAAGGCGCAGAATGACCCGATTTTCTTCGCGAAGCATTTAGAAAGGGGTAAACACACTTTTTAAAGCAATAGAAGGCCGAAAAACTGCCATGAAAGATCGATGGGATAGTCTAAAACCACTCAGAAGATATTAAGACTCCAGGATCAGCGCCAAATAGTATCAGAGGGAAGATGAAGCGGCAAAGAGTATCAGTTCAGCAACATCAAAGTAGGTGAAAATTAAAAACCTTCATCGAATTCAACAAAGAAGTTAAGGCCATTTAAAAGCCTATCTGGTCGGGATTAGTGCACATTAATGCCAGCAAACAGCAACAAAACCAAGTTAGAGGTGGAGATAAAGGACAAATCACAGTTATTACAGGAGGAATGCACTGAGCCACCCAGGACAGACATTAACTCAGTTTTGATACAACTGCCCTTAGCGCAGCTCAAAGATATTTTCATGCATTTATTTCTGGATAAGATTAGGTTAAAGTAATCATTTTCTTTCAGACCTATTTAGGTCGGCTGTAATAGTTTAACTTTTGGATAATTTTCCCTATTTATACCGACCCTTTGTATTGTTTAAAGGGTTGGTTGGTTGATAATCTTCATTAGAGACTTGCACTGGATATCTGAGATGTTTTACTTAATCAAAGATTGCTGAAAAGGTTTGGGGAAATGTCTGTTTGCTCTGTGTCTAATGGTTTGAAGAATTGAATGCGGAATTCTTGTGCTGCTATATGAATCAATAAGTTTTCCTTACCTCTGTTATTTCAATTTCATTATGCTCAAGTTGCAGAATGAAGGATTGGTTTAGAATTTGCTTAGCTGCACTCTATGCTCAGTTTCTGTGGCTTCTTAATTCTTAGGTTCCCATTTTGTCCATTTCTGACTGTATATTTTGCCATTGTATTACCCTCTTCAACCCTTAAGTGAAAGCCTTTGCTAATGTTTTGGTTTAATCACTTCAAAAGGTACAGAATAACTTTCCTCATTACTACATGTTTAATTATTCAACACGTAATCATGCTATCTTTATAATTATTCCCTGAAGTTGATTAAAGTGTTGACTAATTGTTGAAACTGCCTAATTGGCAGGATTATATTTTTCCGTTGCTGAAACAGTGGAAACTGCGGAAACTGTGAAGCTGAAACAGCAAGAACAGCATGAACCTCGATGCTGAAACAGCACGAACATCACGCGCACTTTGAGGAACAGTTGGGATTTGCGTAACAAATCTGCATCGGCAAAGGAGTCTGACCGATTACTATATTGGTCGTAATGATCATAATCCTCATGGCTGTAACAGTATTTTGTTATCAAGAACTGACTTTCTTATTTTTGGTACAAAAGGGTTGAATCCGAATGTATGAAAATCTATTGTAATAGATGTCTCCTCTATAAAGAGGAGACATCTACATGAGAAAGGGGAAAAAAAGAGAAGAGGGACACATATTGTAACACAAAACTTGTAGTGAAGGGATGAGGCTGCATCTCTTTTTGTAATATGGTTTATTGGCAGATGAATGCAATTCTGTTCTGAGCATTTTATTTTAATTCCTGTGTTCTGGGGAATCTTGTGAGAAGGACAGGGCCCACCTTCATCAAAAGATTCACCCATCTTCTTTCTGTTGTGTGGTGTGTGTGTGATTTCTGTTTATATTACAGTTACTGCTTCTAATGATATTTACTTTTGCTGAAACTCTGTTTTTCTTTTAGCTGATTGATGTTGCATATGAGTGCCTCACCAGTGATTAGGATTTACAGGGTGTATGTGTGAACTGGACAACAAAGGCAGGTGTTGAAAGTCCTTACTCTGTGGATAGGGTCCTGATCCTTTGTTGCAGGACAGCCATCACTTCCTTTTGCTGACTTGTTTCCTTTAAGTTACTTGTTCTTACTTCGTTTTCTGCAATAGGCTGTAACTACTGTAACTGTTGTAACACAGAGTAGGGATTTCATAGATAGTACACTGTTTATACTACAGTGTTTAATACCATTAAGGTTGAGTACATACAGTACGTAGTCACCTTTGGAATAATCAGACTTTCTCGGGTTGATAATTAATGTGGCACTCGACTGTTGTATTATTAAACAATTAAAGTGACCAACATTTTCGCGCCGTTGCCGGGGAAGGCGACTGAAGATTTTAAGGGTATTAACATTTTTCTTTAGAAATGCAGGATGCATGAGAGGACGCAAGAAAGTTAACCATTCAGGTGGCAAAGGCAAAGGAGGAGTAAGAAAAACTTTTATTGACGATATTATTTCAAAAGCTGAGACATCCCAGAGGTTAAGCTCTCGGAGGCCACAGACCCAACACTCTTCCCAGACAGATTTTCAGACAGAGGAAGTAGTGGGGCCAGAGAGGGTTATAGAATCATCAGAATATACTGAGGAACTGGTGGAAGAAGACAAACGATCAGTGGAAGAACCAATAGAGGAAGTTAAGGTGGAGGAACCAGTGTAGGACATTGAAATTCCAACAGAAAATTCCGAAGACTGGGCAAGCGCATCAGGAAAACAACCAATGGAGAATAACAATGAAGGAATTTTCGGTGGAGGTCGCAGAATAGAGGGAAGGGGAGAAAATTATCTCTCCACCCTAGAATTCCCCATTGGAGATCTCCCCAGAGGAGCAACTTCTATGAAGAATATCCCACTTTCAGCATTACCAAATTTCCATGGGTTATCCACAAAAGATCCTGATGAATTTCTCTTTGAATTTGATATACTGTGTAGAAGCTATGACTATGTTAATTCTGCTCAGAAATTAAAACTGTTTCCAGCCACATTAAAAGGGAACGCATTAAGATGGTTCATGAGCTTGGGAGCTCATCTGATTACAACATGGGACCAGATGAAGGAGAAATTTTTGGCTAAATACCAAGATTATTGTTGAACAAGAGAAAGGAAGGAGGAATTATTCAAGATGACTCAGAAGGAGGAAAAAAGTCTGGAGGACTTCGTGGAAAGGCTACAATATAACTTACAACGATCTGATCATCCTGATATGAGTAAGGATATTCTCAAGTCAATACTGCTAAGAGGGGTACGAGATGATTGTTTAGATATGTTGAATATGCTTGGAAAAGGAGACATATCTAAGGAACCATATGATGAGATTATCAATCTCTGTAAAAGATGTTCGAGAGGAGCAGCAAGCAGACCAAAGAGCAAAGACAGTACATACTCAAGAGTACAGAAATCAGCAAGTGGAGGAGCAACACGGGCCAAAATAGGTAACTTACTTGAAGAATTTAAAACTGAAATGTTAAGCTCTTTTGCTTCACAAATTGATACCTTGCAGGTTAAAAAGAAGCAAGCAGAAGCAGAAGCTGCTCTGGCTATTTTCTGCTCTAAATGCAGGGAAAAACACCCACTAAGGGAATGCCCCCTAGACAAGGTACCAATCTGCACTATCTGTGAAAAGGACCATGAGACTCAACAATGCCCTTCTTTGCCAGGAATAAAAGCAGCACTGCAGCCAACTGAAGAAGAAGCTGAAGCAGTGTATCTCCTCACAGAGAGAAGACAATGGAAACCACGAGGACCAGGTACGAATTCTAACATGTCGTTTAATCGTTGGAATAATCATCCTCCTTTTCAAACAAATTACCCACCCTTGAACCAAATGCAGTACCCACACCTTAATCAAATGAATTTTCCACCCATGCAGCAACCAAACCCTCCTTTTGTTGATCCTACGATGTGGAATCCCTGGGCTTTACATCAAACCTATTTTAATCAATGGAACCCGAATTGGACAGCTCCAAAGTTCCCATTTCCAAACCAATTACCTCAGTATCAGCAATCTCTCTCCTTACCATCAAATTCTCCACCTAATAATCAGACAATAAGAACTCAGCTGCATGTACAACCTAACCCCAACCCAAATAATAATAAAGCTCTGCAAGTAATTGATGTTCAAAACCAACTGGTTTCCCCTTTGCAATGTAATGACATTCATTTACGCTCTGGAAGAATAGTTGAACCCATTATTGATGACATCACTTCCGATTCTGATAAAGAAGAAATCGGAAAAGAAAAGTCATCTAATGCTGAAACAATTGGATCATCCTCTAATAAAAATGCTGAAACAGTTGAAACATCCTCTAAAAAGACTGCTGAAGCAGCAGAGCCATCATTCCCTGAACGTTTGGCTCTTACCAAAACACTTGAGCCACCTGCTTTTAATATGTTAGGAGAGATGCAGAATTTATATGTTAAAATTCCACTCTTACAAGCATTAAGAGATGTACCGATTTATGCTAGAACTGTTAGAGATATTTGCATTAAGAAACCTGGGAGAAAAGCTAAAGACCCCCTCACAGTTCATGTGATGGGTGATCTAGCTGCTCTATTGTCAGAAAAAAACCCCCCTGTGAAATATGGTGACCCCGGTCACCCTACAGTCATAGTTCAGGTTGGTAAAACCTTTGTTTCTAGAGTTCTAGTAGATCTGGGTGCTGCAATAAACATCATGACACTTGAAACAACACAATTACTACAGTTAAAACTTTTTATTAGGGAAACCCCAACCATTCTACAGCTGGCTGACCGCTCCACAATCAAACCTGAAGGAGTCATTGAAGACCTAATAATTTCAGTCGAATCTTGGAACAACCCAACTGATTTTGTGGTGTTACAAACCAAAAATAAGTTGGGGGGTCATCCATTGATTTTAGGGAGACCTTGGCTGGCTACAACAGATGCCTTCATTAGCTGTAGGTCAGGTTCAATGACAATTTCTAATGGATGTGAAACCAAACAACTTACTCTGTACCCTCATGCCACACCTATGATTAACAATGATAATTCAGTGTGGTTAGATTATGAGGATGATGAGACTCAACCCATTTTGACTGTCGGACAAGCCCTAACTTTTAAAGATTCAATCGAAGATGAATTAATTAGTAGCTTTATTTCTGAACCTTCTTCGGTTAACTCTGAAATACATGATCACTTGACTACAATCTTGGAATCTGAATCACAGCAAAATCTTAAAACTGAAGATTTATCTCAGACATCAGCTGACACCCCCTCCAAAAGTATAGCAGTCGAAATCGAGCCTGGCAAAACATTAAATATAAACCCTAACTTAACAGATGTTGAAACACAACAATTAATGAAGTTACTCCACGAGAATATAAAAGCATTCGCATGGGATTACACAGATATGAAGGGAATTTCTTCTGAATTATGTACTCACCGAATTTATATTAAAGAAGGATCCCACCCAGTCTGCCAACCCCAACGACGAATGAATCCCAATTGAAGGGAAATTGTGAAAGAAGAACTTCAAAAACTGTTGAATGCAGGATTTATATATCCTATATCTAATAGTGAATGGGTTTCACCATTAGTAATAGTACCTAAGAAAAATGGGAAATGGAGAGTGTGTGTGGATTATAGAGCTCTGAATAAGGCCACTCAGAAAGATCATTTTCCCTTACCATTTATTGATCAGGTACTAGATAATTTGGTAGGTAAGAGATTCTTTTCCTTTTTGGATGGATTGAGTGGTTATAATCAGATCAAGATTGCACCCCAAGATCAAGACAAGACCACTTTTACTAGTCCATGGGGGACTTTTGCCTATAAATTTCTTCCATTTGGACTATGTAATGCCCCAGCAACATTTCAAAGAGTGGTGATAGGAATTTTTTCTGATATGCTTAATGATTCCTTAGAAATATTTATGGATGACTTTACTCCTTATGGTGTGACTTTTGAAGATGCTTTACAAAATCTTGAAAAAGTTCTTAAACAGTGTATAGAAGCACATCTTGCCTTAAGTACTGAAAAATGTCATATGATGATGAATCAAGGTATTGTTTTGGGACACTTCATTTCATTCCTAGGAATTCAAGTTGATCCAGTTAAGGTACAAGTAATTCAGACTCTGCCTATCCTGAAAACACAAACTGATGTAAGAATTTTTTTAGGACATGCTGGATATTATAGAAGATTTATCAAGGATTTTTCTAAAATAGCTTCTCCTTTGTTTGTGTTACTTATGAAAAATGTTGAATTTAAGTGGACTCATGGTTGTCAAAAAGCATTTAACGAACTTAAACATCAATTTTCTACAGCTCCCATTTTAAGAGGACCTAATTGGGCACTCCCCTTTCATATATCCTCTGATGCCTCAGACACTGCAATTGGAGCTGTCTTGGGTCAAGAAGAAAACAATATTCCCTATGCTATCTATTTTATTAGTAAAAAGATGACCCCTGCTGAACTTAATTATACAGTCACCGAGAAAGAATTCTTAGCAGTTATTTATGCTATTAATAAGTTTCGACATTATATTACTGGTTACACTACTTTTGTGCATACTGATCACTCGGCCATTAAATATTTAATGAACAAATCAGTTACAAATGATCGAGTTACCAGATGGTTATTATTATTACAAGAATTTCATATCACAATTGTAGATCGACCAGGTAAAGAACATGTAGTTGTTGATTTTCTTTCTCGGTTAAAAACTTATGAAAATATTCCAGTAGATGATTCTTTTCCTGATGAATATTTATTTTCAGTATCTACTCACTCACCTTGGTATGCAGACATTTCCAATTACTTAGTTGCAGGGAAACTACCATCACACCTATCGCACAGAGAAAAAAGAAAGATCGTTTAGCAAAGTGCTAGGTACAGCTGGATAAGTGGGTGTCTCTTTCACACAAGACTCAACCAAGAAATTCGAAGATGAATCAGAGAAGATGAAGTTTATGATATATTGAAGGCTTGCCACGATGGCCCTTGTGGAGGGAATTTTTCAGATAAAAGAACAGCACACAAAGTTCTCAGAATGGGTTACTATTGGCCCTCACTTTTCAAGGATGCAAAGAAATATGTTAGGGCCTGTGATAGTTGTCAGAGAATGGGCCAGCCTAATCACAGGGATGAAATGCCACTTAACCCCCAGGTAATACTTGAACCTTTTGAAACATGGGCACTAGATTTTATAGGTCCCATCAATCCTCCATCCAATCAAAGAGTTTATATACTGGTTTGCACAGATTATATGACTAAGTGGGTAGAAGCTAAGGCACTCATCAAAGCTAATGAAGAATCAGTGTTAACTTTTCTATTTGAAGAAATCTTTGTTAGGTTTGGTTTGCCTAGAGAAGTAGTCACAGATGGAGGACCTCCTTTTAATTCTCATCGCTTCAAAGATACACTCTAGAAATATCACATTAAGCATAAGATGACTACACCTTATCACCCCCAAGCAAATGGGCAAGTGGAAAGTACAAATAAATTCATAGAAGCCATTTTAACAAAGACAGTCAAGGAGAATAGAAGGGACTAGTTTCAAAGGTTGCCTGAAGCATTATGGGCTTACAGAACTACTTGGAGGAACACTACGAGTTTTTCACCTTATGAATTAGTCTATGGTAAAATGTTGTTTTTCCTGTGGAATTTGAAATCAAAACTTAAGGACTACTTTAGTTGTTAACCTTGATTTGACTGATGCACAGACAGCTAGGTTGCAGCAGCTTCAGGAATTGGATGAAAAGAGGTTGGATGCCATCCATCAAACAACCATGATACAACAACAAAGAACCAGGTGGCATGACAAAACTATTAAGCACAAGCAGTTCCAAAAAGGTAATTGGGCCTTACTGTATGACTCCCATTTTGAAAATTTTCAGGGGAAATTAAGAACAAGGTGGCTAGGACCTTATGAAGTAGATGCTGTTTTTCCAAATGGAACAGTCAGACTACTAACGATTGATGATAGGAGAACACCATTATTAGTGAATGGGTATCGACTCCGTTTGTATCAACGACCTATTTCTAAAGAGGATTTCAAAGCTACTTGCATGACAGACATACATTATACCTTTTTGGGGGAACCTGCTATCCCTCAATGCACTTAATTTCCTATTTATGTATTTATTTTTAGATTACATTTCTTAACTAATAATCCCTGTCAAGGGTTGCCATGTTACAATTAATTATTTTGCAGACCTTAGCTTTGGATGGTAGCCGGAAAAAAAAGATTCCAATATAGGAAGAATTAATCTGCAGATTGGAAAAGCATTGTCATTCCATATCATAATCCATTTCCCGTTACTGATACACCATTTCCCGATGCTGATACACCATTTTCCGTTGCTGATACACCATTTCCCGTTACTGATAATCCATTTCCCGATGCTGATACACCATTTCCCATTACTGATAATCCATTTCCCGATGCTGATACACCATTTCCCGTTGTTGATACACCATTTCCCGTCACTGATACACCATTTCCCGTTGCCGATACACCATTTTTCATTACTGAAACACTACTTTGTAGTGCCGAAACACCAAATCCCACTGCTTAAACACCAATATTTCCTATTTTTCCTAAATATCCCCATTTCTACTCCTCATAATGAGCTATTATTTCAAAAAGATATATATCGTTCTTTATTCAAAGGAATCAGCCATTTATCCTGTTAATAATACCCCTTCACTACTGCTTCTCGTGAATAATAAAAACCTCATGGATAAAAACCCTCACACTTTACAAACCCTTTTGATCATTAACCTATTAAGGACGAGGTAACACTTTTCAGCGCAACAACCAAAGGTAGTTGTAAAGGTATGCATGTTATGTGTGAATATTAAATTGTAGTTAATGAGGAGATAATTGACATGACCGCTAAAAGCGTCGTACTGCCAACCATATCATTCAGCCGCAGTTGGGGGGGATTACCGAAATATCGTAATCATTATAGGACACGCATATCACCGCCATCCCTATTCCTCTCGGTTGTGTCTAATCCACCTCGCTTATGCCTGACCACGTCATAATTTCATTTTGCAACGTTCTGCTCTGTTTCGACTTCGGCGACTCAGCTCTGCACTCTGTATTCTGCCTAAAACAGTAACCATGGGTGGAGATGCTGTTAGACATGAACTGGGCTCGACGACATTACTGGAACTTTACCTAGACGCATATCAAATCTTCCTTCAGGCAGGATGGGTGGACTATTTTAGAAGACTTCCAGAATTTGATTTGCAGCAAGTTCTCGAATTTGCATGAAACTTGAGGGAGGGGTATTCTACTGTCCAAGGAGTTAGAATCCTAGTGACAGAAGAAGACATAGCACAGGTTTCGGGGCTTCCAACCAACGGCATTCGCTGGTTCAGCAGGAAGCATCTTATCCTCAATGCGCAACAAGATTTCTTGCTACCTGGGGAACAGGTGGAAGCCAAAGGCAGGGGTGTTGTGCTTCGGTCATTACCACCGCCTTGGCCTAAAGTTGCAGAATTCGTCAAGAACTACTTCACTTGTGAGGGCCACTATCAAGTAGTCTATCAACATGACTTTGTCTTATTAAATCATTTGTGGCATGGTCGTCTAGTAAATATGCCTTATTATCTCCTTGGATGTCTGAAAAATATGGCACATTACACTATGAACGCTAGGCATCAACTCCTCTGTCTCACACACCATTGTTTGGTCCAACTCTTGATAAATAGAGGCTTTTCCCTGCATAACCCGCCTCCCCCCATTAACCCTCCCTAGCAAGCTGAGGAAAATCCTTAGCAAAATGAAGAAAATTCCCAGCAAGAAGCTGAAACTCAGCAACCAACAACAGAACACCCCAATTAAGCACTGAATACCCACTGCAGTCCTCACCCCATGATGAAGCCGAACCGTCCACTCCCATAGTTCACATCCCTACCAATGATTCAGACGAGGATACCCTCATCACTTTCCTTAAAAGGAAAAAGCAACAGAAAACTACAACCCCATCAAAAAGAAGAACCAGGGCCTCAGTAAAGGCAGCCACTATTTCTGATGATTCCCTGAGTAAATGTCCTCGCAAGAGGAAAACTACTGTCTCTCCTGGTTCCGTACCTCGGCAACGAACAAGGTTGTTTGCAGCAATTGAGGCCGTTCCTCCTATTATTTTAAAACCCCGTATGTCCCATAGCCCTGAACCTTCACCTCCTTCACCCTCAGATGTCGAAATTAAAAGTGTTCACGATTTTGTAACATCGTTTTTCTCAACAGAGGTAGCTGCTCCACAAGAACCAACTGCCGACACATTCAAACTAGACATCCAAGCTGATATAGGACATGTGGCTGTTACACAAGAACCAGCCACAGACCCAATAGGTGAAACACAAGAACCACCTATTGGGGAGCAAAAAGAAGACGACCTGCATGTGGCTGTTACATAAGAACCAGCCACAGACCCAATAGGTGAAACACAAGAACCACCTATTGGGGAGAAAAAAGAAGACAACCTGCATGTGGCTGTTACACAAGAACCAGCCACAGACCCAATAGGTGAAACACAAGAACCACCTATTGGGGAGCAAAAAGAAGACGACCTGCATGTGGCTGTTACACAAGAACCAGCCACAGACCCAATAGGTGAAACACAAGAACCACCTGTTGGGGACCAAGAAGAAGATGCCCTAGGTGAAACTGATACACAAACAGACCCAATAGGTGAAACACAAGAACCACCTGTTGGGGACGCACATGATGAAGAAAATGTTGAACAACAATTTTCTTTTCCTTTGGAATCTGTAACTGTAGAAGCCCCAGTCACTCTAGCCTCCTTACAAGAAGAAAATGAGTTCTTAAAATCAGAAATTAAGGCCTATTAGAAAGAATTAGCAATGGCTAGGGAAGCCTATTAAGAAGAAATCAACCTGTACATGTTAGCTCAAGTAGCATCTCAAGCTGAAAAGAGTGTAGAGAAAGAGAAATACAGTGAATACATGTGCAGTGAATGTGGGGATATCTATACTCAGGCAGGATATAAAATAATTGCAGTCCCATTGACTGGAGCCAACCCTATTATATTTAAAAAGGAACACCTTGCTGTTCCACAAGAACCAGGAGGGTCTTCAAGGATTTCAGAGGAAGAAATAGAACCACCTCGGCCTACCCAAGTTATTGATGAGCAGAAATCTGAAGAAGAAGCGAAACCACTCCGGTCTACCCAAATTATTGATGAGAAAAAATCAGAGGAAGAAATGGAACCACTCTGGCCTACCCAAATTATTGATGAGCAGAAATCAGAGGAAGAAATGGAACCACTCCGGCCTACCCAAATTATTGATGAGCAGAAATTAGAAGAGGAAGTAGAACCACCCCGGCTTACCCAAGTTATTGATGAGCAGGAACTAGAATCAAAATCTTTTACAACTGTGCATATACAAACTGAACCTCCTTGTGTTAGCGATGCTCATGCACAGACTTCTACTTTTCAAGAATTAAGCTACACATGGAGAGCAGAATACAAGCTTTCCCAAGGAAAGGCATTTCAACAACAAAAGTCATTATGGTAAAACTATGCCTATAGGAATTGGGAAGCAATGGAACAGTCTCATGCACAGCACAAAGAAAATAAGCAATTAAAAGCCAGACTGTCCCTTATCCTCGATTTGGTCCAGCGCTTACTGGCTGCAAGAAAGCCTTCTTTTAATTACTCTGTATTCTTGAGAGAACGCTTAGCGTTCCTCCAATTGAAAGCAATAAAGGATGGCAGACCACACCAGGTCTCTACACCACAACAATTCATTGAAACTTTTGCAGAAGCACCAAACAATGATCAGAATTTTCTGTGCAAACTCTATCTTCATAACGAGGCTATGCCTGAAGATAGAAAGATTAATTTACTTCCTATTTGTGGTGATATTCAAATAAGAGCTTTTATTTCCTTTTTGGCCAACCAATTCACTTGGCAGAATGCTTTCATGTCTGCACAACACAATGAGGAGAACTATCTTCTCTGGATTCGCCCGGAACCACAGAATGCAACCATCTTCCTCATGGAACATCAACGGAATCGACGAGGGACAGGAATGACCGATCGCATTAAGAATTTGCAAGCAACAGTCTTGGAAGACTGCCAGCATTATGTCAACGCTAAAGGACCTCTGGCCATAAAAGCAAATGAATTTTTTTGGGAACAGTGTCCCAAAGAAAGAAAGGAATATCATCCCTACAATCCCCTCAATATTCAGGCAGCAATCTGAAGGATACCTGCTTATGTAAAATGCATGAGACAATGTGCTGAACGGTGGATTGGGTACCGTTTCCATTTCCCTCTCTTATGGCTTCTTGGAGAGCAATACAAGGCTCAATTTACATTGACTAAAAAGGAAGAATTGGCAGCATGGAAAAGCATTCAGAGTGCCCAAGGGTTCGGAGATATGGCTGACAGCACTTTCTACACTTACTGTATAAGCAATCTACATTGTTCAGCCCAGTATTTTGATTCCAATTCAGATTAGGCATTTCATGCGGACATGCAACATTTTCAGTTGGGGGGATGGTAGGTTCCCATTTTGTCCATTTTTGACTGTATATTTTGCCATTGTATTACCCTCTTCAACCCTTAAGTGAAAGCCTTTGCTAATGTTTTGGTTTAATCACTCCAAATGGTACAGAATAAGTTTCATCATTACTACATGTTTAATTATTCAACACGTAATCATGCTATCTTTATAATTATTCCCTGAAGTTGATTAAAGTGTTGACTAATTGCTGAAACTGCCTAACTGGAAGGATTATATTTTGTCGTTGCTGAAACAGCCGAAACAGTAGAAACTATGAAGCTAAAACAGCAAGAACAACATGAACCTCGATGCTGAAACAACACGAACAGCACGCGCACTTTGAGGAACAGTTGGGATTTGCGTAACAAATCTGCATCGGCAAAGGAGTCTGACCGATTACTATATTGGTCGTAATGATCATAATCCTCATGGCTATAACAGTATTTTGTTATCAAGAACTGACTTTCTTATTTTTGGTACAAAAGGGTTGAATCCGAATGTATGAAAATCTGTTGTAATAGATGTCTCCTCTATAAAGAGGAGACATCTACATTAGAAAGGGGAAAAAAGAGAAGAGGGACACATATTGTAACACGGAACTTGTAGTGAAGGGATGCGACTGCATCTCTTTTTGTAATATGGTTTATTGGCAGGTGAATACAATTCTGTTCTGAGCATTTTATTTTAATTCCTATGTTTTGGGGAATCTTGTGAGAAGAACAGGGCCCACCTTCATCACAAGATTCACCCATCTTCTTTCTGTTGTGCGGTGTGTGTGTGATTTCTGTTTATATTACAATTACTACTTCTAATGATATTTACTTTTGCTGAAACTCTCTTTTCCTTTTAGCTGATTGATGTTGCATATGAGTGCCTCACCGGTGATTAGGATTTATAGGGTGTATGTGTGAACTGGACAACAGAGGCAGGTGCTGAAAGTCCTTACTCTGAGGATAGGGTCCTAATCCTTTGTTGCAGGACAGCCATAACTTCCTTTTGTAGAATTGTTTCCTTTAAGTTACTTGTTCTTACTTCGTTTTCTGCAATAGGCTGTAACTACTGTAACTGTTGTAACAAAGAGTAGGGATTTCATAGATAGTAGACTGTTTATACTACAACTTTTAATACCATTAAGGTTGAGTACATATAGTACGTAGTCACCTTTAGAATAATCAGACTTTCCGGGGTTGATAATTAATGTGGCACTCAACTGTTTTATTATTAAACAATTAAAGTTACCAACATTAATGTTTTCCTATTGAATTAGGCATAAATATGAATTCTGTTATGGCTCATATTTGACCTATTTTCACATATGAATGACTGTTATCCAGGAATTCTTAACTGCTCCTAGATAGGGATCATTTGTCTTCTCTTTGCTAACCTGAATGAGAGATTCTTAATTGCCCCTCATTCCTTAGCCTTTAATCCATCTCTTTTACCTTGAATGATTGTTTCATATACAGCTAGCTTGCTCCATATTCCTTCTTGTGACCAGGAAAACGCACCAGCAGTCCTACTCCTTGACTCCACGCCCAATGGTTCTAAAACTTTCATGCTATCCCTGCCTCTTTACTTGAAAGGATCATCCTTCCCACCAAAAAACACAACAAAACCCCTTGAATTCAATAACTAGGCTAAAATCATCTTCCACAAAGCTAAATCAGAAAGAGAGAGCCCTCTCTGATTGCAGGTGGGCTACAACCTGCAGTCCAAAGATTGGTCTGTGGTTACCTCGGCCGTATCCTTTTGAGTTGACCAGAAGGACAACCTGAGTGATAACATAATGGCGACTCCACTGGGGACCATCCTCAGATAATTTCACAAGTCAAGTTGGAAAGCTCCACTGGGAAAGAACCAGACCTTTGAAATCTTTCTCGTTTTCTGGAGAAGGTCATCTGTTTCCCTCAGAACCATTTTTTACAAAGTTCAGTTCTGATATGTGATGGTGGACAGAGATCAGGCACTCCAAAGTTGATCATCCACCTGGCGACTCCACTTTATTTTCAAACAAGACTCCACTGGAGGAACGAACCTGAAAAGGGAAGGTCAGAATATTTTTGTTCAAAGACCAAAAAATTCAAGTTTCAGATCACCACTGCAGCCAACTAATCCCATTTCAAAGTAATAATAGTCAGACAAGATGACCGGGTGTGCGGAAGATGAATTTGAACAGGCTGTAAATGAATTCAGCAAGTTGTTATCAGAATATGAACTTGATGAAATTTTTTTTAGATTGGTATTGTTAAAAGTCAAAGCAATACAACAACCTCAAACAAAAATGTGTCTTCTTGATTTAGTTGTGGAAGAACATGAAAATGAGATTGAACTTTTGCATTCTCAAATCCAGTCATATGATTTTCACGATCCCAAAGATTTTTTTCAAAATCTTCCTTCTCCAAGTCATGAGGAAATTGTACTACCTTCTGACTTACAGATGGAGGATAATCAAGCTTTCAAGAGAAGGACTGAAGTATTGGCTACAGAATTTGTTACTAAAGATATTGTTGTCCCATCAGACCAAGAAGATCCAAAAGAAACTATCCCACATGGTGCTTTTGTTGATCCTGTAGCAGATTACATGGAGGATCTTGTCCACTCAAAATCTTTAGTATATTTTCTTTATAAGGACCAAGTAGTTCAGCAGTGGCCTTTATATCCCACAATTCTGATTATGAGCGCATGTGACCGAATACTGTCCCTGTTATCACCAACTGTCAGTCAAACAATTTCTTTCTTTCTACAAGGGCTTAAGTGGTTGCACTGGTTGTTTCATTTTACCTAACCAGAAAACAGGTGCTGATTAGGGTAGGTAGGTAGGATTTCAGTTTTCTGTTTGGATTACAGCTTGATGTAGTTGAAGCCCGAAGTGAAGGCCTTAAGCTCTTCAAGCCTGCTGGCATATATATAAATAAAGCAGCCAACAAAGGGGAAAGTTTTAGAATACAACAAGTAATTGCATACTAAGGCATTCTGACCTGCTGTTCTTGACATTTCACAAGGAAAAGTGTTGTGGGGAAAAATGCCTATGCAGGACGATCCTATCCACCTAAGGTGTGACAGCGCCTTAGCAACAAACGAATACAACTATTATGATTTCTTCCTTTATGAAATGGGAAAGAGGGGAGATCGGTAGACTTACCGTTGTCTTCCGGTTGTCCCTCGAACTAGATCCTCTTCTCTTTGTGTGTCCACAGCTACTTGTCTCCTCGCTTGCTCAAGAGAACAGCTACTTGAATCCCACGAGATCACAAGAGAACAACTACCTGTGACAAGAGAACAGCTACTTGCGACAAGAGAAGAACACAACACAAAGGAAAATATACATATTCATAAATGATTCAGGATTAGAAATAAATCAAATACACTAATGCAATCATACAAAATACACCAGCATATAGGAAAGAATCAAGATAGCTTTATTAATTGATAACAGGGTTCAGGAAGAGATACAACCCATAGGGCTCCAATCCAGCATCTCCTTCCCAGCAGAATGGAATTCCTTCTTCAGCTCCCTTCAAAGCATTAAGCACCCAATGATCCAACCACAAACCAACTGCAATTCTTTGCAATCACAAAATTCCAGCCCCTAGATCTCATGGAGGAGAGATCTATATATAGATGTTTTGGAGAGAGGATGAGTCAGCTTGAGATCTGACTAGTGTCCTCTCTCTCTTTCAGTTCTTGAGTCCACTTGGAGGTTCTTGCTTCCACTTGGAGATTTGGAACCTCTTACTCATCACCAGTCGAATTCCTTGATGCAAGTGTCATTTTGGAAGCTTCCTGGGCATTGACACATTGAGGAATGAGCCTGCCACTTGTCCAATTACGCTCAGCGCAGGTAGCCTTTGTTGGAGTTGACATTCAACGAAGGTAGACAGCAGCTGACATTCAACGCAGATGCTCAGTGGTGCAGTTGACATGATCCAGAATTGGCTTGTTTTTGAGTGTTTTCAGGTGGAGAAGTTCTGTGAATTGCTGTGGTTGGTTTGCCTTGTTCCTCTAGGGGTAGGAACAACATGTTTAGGGACTTTGGATCCCTTAGTTTATGGACATTTCATGCTCAATGTTGTAAGGCACAAAAATGTCTATAACAAAAAGTCATCCACAAGTGGAGCTACTATTAGCCTCCTGTTGCAACAGGTTTCATATTTCATGATTGACAGTGGAAGTGCCAAAATTGTTCATCTTTTTCATGCTGCAAAAGTTCCATTTTTGAAAGATTTCTTAGTTAAGGGAAAGCCAAATAGCCTAAACTTGGCTACCCTAGGTTTAAATTTCTTGTTTTAGAATATAGAAAATTGATATCTGTCCAAACAGCTTAATCTTGGTAGATTTGTAGATAGGTAGAGAACCAAAGGAGCCTAACTGCTTAATATGGACCCTTGGAAGAAATAAGGATAAATTTAGATAGGAGGGTAGTCAAAAGAAAAATTGTAAAGTAGGGTCTGCAAGTCTAAGTGCACCCAAACCAAAAAGAAGAAAAAATGCTAAGTAAATAGGTTGCGTAGGTAGTTTTTGAGGTTGCAGAATGTTGGTATGTGATCAGTTTGTGTTTTAAAGTGATATTATACTTCAGATCACAGCTACAAGGTAGTTTTCCATTTGGAGGAGCTCAAGCTAGACATCTCTAACTCCCCCTTCTTCTTATTCCCCTAAAATCACTCACTAACTTCCCTGAAGAGGTCAAGATCTACTTGATAACTCTTGAGTTCATCATCTTCCATTATATTTGCCTAAGTAAAGGTCCTCTTTGCTTAGGAGTACTGATTGTTTCACTCTGTGAGTCCTGTCCCCCTTCAAATAGCCTAAGGTCCCTCACCTTGGCGCTTTCCTGTCATTTTCACATTAACTCCTAACTCTATTATTTAGCTCCCTGAATCATTTCCCTATTCCCTAATATGCAAAAATATATAAAAATCCCAAAAAATAATAATACCCCCTTCCAGGCACTATAGCCATATTTTCCTAAGTCCGGGAAATAACATTCCATCTGGGGCTGTTATTAGCCCATCTGTGTCCTAATAGGAGTTAGTCTGACATGTGGTCAAACTAATAACCTTTTTCCCCTAACCCTAAACCTACAAAACCCATGTTCCGCCCTTATCCTAAAGTCTAACCCACAAAATATTTTCCCCGCTCGTTTATAACCCGATAACCCACTTTCCTAATGTTTAAACCCCCCCTGCCATACAATAAATTTATTAAATGCTCTGCGGGACCCCGTCCCTTATCCCTCCGCCGCCTCATCCATTCCGCCAGCCGTCCAATCGCCCGTGCCCCAGATCAATGGTGGGCGGGCCTTTTTCTCTCCGAAGCCGCCGAGGGTTAACACCTGGGAGATCGGCGGTTTTTTCGTCGTACTCCCGCCACGTGTCACCCTCCCGGCTGTGGCGGAGCGCCCTCTACCGAAAAACCATAAACCCCCTTTCCTCCCTCCTGCATCAGCACCACGTCACCTTGCCACATCACCATCCCGCGCCGACCTCCTGCCACCGTGTCCTTGCCACGTAGCTGCCTCCGTGCCGCCAAGTCATCTCCTCTCCCGTACCGCCATGTCACCCGGCTGTACTGCTGACGTCATCGTCAAAAAGCACGAAAGGTGCAAATCGCAGCCTAGGAAGCCCGGAATCAGATTCTGAGGCAGTTGTTTCATGCGCGATTAGCGCTAATCGTGCATGGCTATAGAAAATAGGCCAAAGTGGAAATCCCCTCACCGCGCAGCCCCCAACAAGCCCGAAAAGGCGCATAATGACCCGATTTTCTTCGCGAATCATTCGAAAAGGGGCAAACACACATTTTAAAGCAACAGAAGGCCGAAAAACTGCCATGAAAGATCGATGGGACAGTCTAAAACCACTCAGAAGATATTAAAGACTCCAGGATTAGCGCCAAAGAGTATCAGAGGGAAGATGAAGTGGCAAAGAGTATCAGTTCAGCAACATCAAAGTAGGTAAAAATTAAAAACCTTCATCAAAGTCAGCAAAGCAGTTAAGGCCATTTAAAAGCCTATCTGGTCGGGATTAGTGCACATTAATGCCAACAAACATCAGCAAAACCAAGTTAGAGGTGGAGATAAAGGAAAAATCACAGTTATTACAGGAGGACTGCACTGAGCCACCCAGGACAAACATTAACTCAGTTTTGATACAGCTGCCCTCAGCGCAGCGCAAAGATATTTTCATGCATTTATTTCTAGATAAGATTAGGTTAAAGTAATCATTTTCTTTCAGACCTGTTTAGGTCGGCTGTAATAGTTTAATTTTTGGATAATTTTCCCTATTTATACTGACCCTCTGTATTGTTTAAAGGGTTGGTTGGTTGATAATATTCATTAGAGACTCGCACTGGATATCTGAGATGTTTTACTTAATCAAAGATTGTTGAAAAGCTTTGGGGAAACGAATGTCTGCTCTGTGTCTAATTGTTTGAAGAATTGAATGTGGAATTCTTGTATTGCTATATGAATCAATAAGTTTTCCTTACCTCTGTTATTTCAATTTCATTTATGCTCAAGTTGCAGAACGAAGGATTGGTTTAGAATTTGCTTAGCTGCACTCTATGCTCAGTTTTTGTGGCTTCTTAATGTTTTCCTCTTGAATTAGGCATAAATATGAATTCTGTTATGGCTCATGTTTGACCTATTTTCACATATGAATGACTGTTATCCAGGAATTCTTAACTGCTCTTAGATAGGGATCATTTATCTTCTCTTTGCTAACCTGAATGAGAGGTTCTTAATTACCCCTCATTCCTTAGCCTTTAATCCATCTCTTTTACCTTGAATGATTGTTTCATATACAACTAGCTTGCTCCATATTCCTTCTTGTGTCTAGGAAAATGCACCAGCAGTCCTACTCCTTGACTCCACGCCCAATGGTTCTAAAACTTTCATGCTATCCCTGCCTCTTTACTTGAAAGCATCATCCTTCCCACCAAAAAACACAACAAAACCCCTTGAACTCAATAACTAGCCTAAAATCATCTTCAACAAAACTAAATCAGAAAGAGAGAGCCCTCTCTGATTGCAGGTGGGCTAGAACCTGCAGTCCAGAGATTGGTCTGTGGTTACCTCGGTCGTATCCTTTTGAGCTGACCAAAAGGAAAACCTGAGTGATAACAAGTACTTTTCGTAATTAGTGCCCCTGATCTGAAAAAGTAAAAAAGCGATCAATGACATGTCGTTTTATAACCAATATTGAATTTGAAACGACAATAATCCGACAATATTTTCATGTTTTTACGGTCAGAAAAAGAGTTATAAGTGGACCGTCTTTTTAGTTCCATTTTAACGAGTTTAAAAAGAAAAACTCGTCGACCTTTTCATGTTTTAGGAGTCAGAAAAGAGCCTAAAGGTGACTCTAAATGTTTTTCGTTGAAAATGACTGATTTCGCTTGAAAAATCCGTTATCCTGAACAAAAATGCAAACATTACTCATACCTGTTTGAGATGGATAAAAATGCTGCAAAAGTTACCTTTCTAAAGTGAAACATAAACAAATTCACAATTCATTTATTCAAAAAACTTATAAAAAGGGCTTTCGTCAATTCATTTTTACCGTTTTAGATTTGGGTGAGAAAATAGTGCTTTTGGTCAGAAACTTCCCGTGAAGATTGCGGAAAATCAATCCGTTGGAATCGAGCAATGTCTCCTCCAGGTAATCCACATCATCCTACTCTTCAATTTTATCCATTTCAAATCATTTTTTAGGGTTTTATTTCATTTTTTAGAGGGTTTTTAGGCTAGAAACCCGCGTGCAGGGGCCCACAGGCATAACACTGGCAGCCCGCGGACCCTGACTTTTTCTCAATGGGGAAAAAGTCAGGGTTCACACCTTCCATGAAGGCAAGGTGTGCACCCACGTACTATCTCTAACAGAGAGGGTGCGGTCCCCGCAGCAAGGGTTTTTAACCCTAAATTTCTCAAAATTTACCCAAACAATTCAATTTTTTGCATTCTAACTCGCCTTTTTGATGGATGTAGAGTATACATCATGCTTGATTGGCGAGAATGGGAGCATGAGGACGTAGATCTTGCCGCGTTAAATCACCAACCTTCGATCGATGCATTGATGGCATGCGGCTTGTACAAATTCTGGGCCATACCTGGCATGAGGGCCCAGGTGGACTTCTTACAGTGGCTGGTAGACAAGTGGAGCATACAGGACTAGTGCTTCTTCATTGGTGGCCACCAGCTCGACATTGAGCTGGCAGACATATACTTTTTGACTGGTTTACCTAAGAGAGGCGAAGACCTGACTCTATCACTAGGCCAGGTGGCCAGTCTGTCGATAGCCTCTGGCTAGAGTTCTGCAACAACCAGACTAGAGACAAAGGGATAGACATCAAAACCATATCCCGTCCTGAACTCATGGTCATAGCGTTTACTGTTACCAGGCTCTGTGGGAGTGCCGCGCTACATATTCCCACTGGATCCGAGATGCGGATGGCAGTTGACTGCTTTCGAGGCACCATCTTCAACTGGTGCGATGTTGTGTTGGCTAATGTAAAAGGCCAACTGAACAGAGCCAAGAATGGACAACTGAATACCTTTGGTTATAGTGCTTTAGTTGTGAGTTTTGGTTTGGAGAGGGTCCCAATGTTGGTCCTGCATCACCTCACTTTTGGAGCTCGACTTCCTCGAGAGCCCAAACTGATGTGTTGGGTTGCAGTTATGGTCTGTCATCCTGACGGGGGACAGAGGTCGTTCGATTCAAAACTGAGTATTTCCATTGGTTGGAAAACCACGTTTTTGCTATTCAGCCATTTCCTTACGCTAGGGTAGATTTTCGCGGTGACCCAGACATGGCTCTTCTACCAGGAGAGCAATGGGATGACTCAGGTAAAATCATTTTCAACATTTTCCTATTTTAAATTTTTTTTTTGTCTCATCCCAAAACTGATAGTAAAAGTTTCAAATGCAGATGTGGGTCCACAGCGACCAGCCGCTCTCCGGCCTTACGAGAGGAAACAACCAGCTACAGTGACACCAGCCCCATAGGACGAATTAGCAGAGACCTTGGCCGAGTTGGAGAGTCATTTAGAGCGTTTGACAGGAGACATTCCAGAGACTGGCATAGATGACATTCCTCGTCGACTACAACGCTATGTGATTGGGGTCCCAGGACCTTTTAGGAGGTTCTTTTGTAAGGTGGCCCGTACAGTGGTTTCTTATCGAGATCATCACCAGTGATAGGATGATCGCCTATTGTAGACAGATATGACATTTTTGCTTTCTGTATATCATTTTTGCTGATCATAAGGTGTTTTTCAACCTATGATCAAGGACGATGTATATTTTGACACACTCCTATATTATACTATATCACTATTACTATCTTATCTTGTAAAACATGCATGGAATGCTTTTAAATTTACATGTATGATTATTGCAAATGTCTACTTAACATTCGAGAAGCAATTGCATCTACTAATGTATTTAAAGATCTTGGAATATGCTGATATTCAATATAATCAAATTCACGTTCCAAGAGACGCACTCTGTTATGAAACCAGCTCAAGAAAAGATAGAAAAGAAAGATCAGCGCCTTAGAATTCAGCCTCTTCGAGGGGGCAACCTCCTTTACATTACATAAATGAACAATTCTTGGATGATACAAATGACAAAATCTCCTTTCTATATAGGAGTCTAAGGAGTCACAATATAATCCAGCCAACCTAACAATAATAATATAAAGCCACAAAAATAATAATAGAGGGATTCTATGGGGCACAGAAATAACAATATGTGGGTAATAGGGGCACAACAATATAAATAAGGGGTATAACTACAATAGTAATGGGGTAATCACTAGTATTATAGGGACCCAACATGCCCCTCTCCTTCAAAAAAAGTGTTGTCCTCAACACTTGAGCAGTTCTGGATACTTCTGCATAAAATTCTCATCCTCCCATGTGGAATCTTCAGCGGATAAGTTCTTCCACTTGATAAGATACTCTGAAATTGATCGATTTCATAGCTGTCGAGTTCTTGTTTCTGTGACTGCTTCCGGTTCCAATATAATTTTTCCTTCCTCGTCAAGTTCTGGCAATATTGTTTGAACTGGGAGCTTGTCGCCTATAACCTTCTTTAAACATGAAACATGGAAAACTGGGTGCAATCGAGAAGCTGCAGGAAGCTGCAATTTGTATGCCATAGTACCAATCTTTTCCAACACCTTGTACGGACCATAATACTTTGGTGATAATTTATTATCCTTCTTAGCTTGCTTTAGGGACATTTGCTTATATGGTTGTAGCTGTAGGAATACCCAATCACCTACATCAAAACTTCTTTCACTACGATGTTGATCTGCCTGTTGTTTCATTCTATTTTGTGCCAACACGAGGTTATCCTTTAAGAGTTGGAGGACTTGTTGTTGATGTTCGATGTGATGTTCCACTGCTTGAACCTTAGAATTTTCTCTTAAATATGATGTGATTGATGGTGGTTGGTACCCATAAAGTGCCATAAATGGGGTCATTTTTGTTGCTGTATGGAAGGAAGTGTTATACCACCATTCAGCTAGAGGCAACCATTTGACCCATTGTGTCTGTTTATCAGATACAAAGCAACGAAGATATCCTTCTAAACATTTGTTTACTATCTCAGTTTTCCCATTAGATTGAGGATGATAAGATGAGCTATGAGCTAACTGAGCACCAAGACAAGAAAATAATTATGTCCAAAAATTTCCAGTGAAAATGGGATCTCTGTCACTTACAATAATCTTTGGGTTTCCATGTAGCTTTTGAACTGTTTCCATAAATGCAGTAGAAACTGTACTGGCTTTAAATGGATGTGATAATGCACAAAAGTGTGCATACTTGGTAAGTCTGTCAACTACCACCATGATGACACTCTTTCCCTCAGACTTGGGTAAACCTATGATAAAATCCATTGAAACCTCCTCCCAACGTTGGCTTGGAATGGATAAAGATTGTAATAGACCCGGTGTCTTAATTGTTTCAACTTTATTTTGTTGGCAAACCAAACATTCTGCTACAAACTTTTGAATATCTGATTTAAGGCCATCCCAAAAAAATTCCTTCTTAACCCTGTGGTAAGTTTTTAAAAATCCTGAGTGCCCTCCTAAGGGAGAAGTGTGCAATTCCATAAGAATCTTTTGTTTTAGCTGGGAATTCTTACAGAGGTATAAGCGATCTTTGTACCATAACGAATCATTTTTCCAGCTAAATGTATCAGAAGTACTTGAATCTTGTTGTAGCTTTCGAATAAGTGCCCACACTTCTTCGTCATTCTTCCATTCCTCCTTTGCTTCGTTTATCCAATCTGGTTGGATAATAGAAATGGCACACAATAATGCTTCCATATCCTCATCCTTTCTTGAGAGTGCATCTGCCACCACATTTTTCTTCCCTTTTTTGTAGATGATTTCAAAGTCGTAACCCAACATCTTTGTGACCCACTTTTGTTGCTCTTCAGAGGATAATCTTTGTTCTAAAAAGTATTTAAGGCTATCATGATCCGTTTTTACCTTGAAGTGTCTTCCCATTAGGTAGGGTCGCCATTTCTTAAGTGCATGGAGTATTGCCAACATTTCCTTCTCATAAATAGCTTTGATTAAAAACTTTCCCTTGATTGGACGACTTTCAAAAGCAATGGGTCTTTCATCTTGCATTAGAATAGCACCAATTCCATTTCCTGAAGCATCACATTCCACAATAAAGGTTTTTGTGAAGTCCGGCGTAGCTAAGACTGGTGCTTGGCACATTGCCTCCTTAAGATGTTTAAAGGCCTTTGTTGCTTCCGGAGTCCATGAAAATGAATCTTTCTTCAATAATGTTGTTAGAGGTGCTACTATTCTCCCATAATTCTTAACAAACTTGTGATAATACCCTGTCAACCCAAGAAATCCTCGCAGATGCTTTATGGATGTGGGGATTTTCCATTCCTTAATGGCTTTAATTTTGCTAGGGTCTACCCTAACTCCTTCATGAGATACAATATGACCCAAATATTCCACCTCCTGGACTCCAAAGAAACATTTGGATCTTTTTGCATATAATTATTTCTCCTCCAATAGTTGTAGCACCTTGTCAACATGTTCAACATGATCCTTCCAAGACTTTCTGTAGATTAGTATATCATCAAAAAATACTAACACAAATTTTCTAAGGAATGGTTTGAAAATTGAATTCATCAAACCTTGAAATGTTGAAGGTGCATTGGTAAGGCCAAAAGGCATGACCAAAAATTCATAATGACCCTCATGAGTTCTAAATGCCATTTTCAGAATGTCTTCAATCTTCATTCTGATTTGATGATATCCCGAACGAAGATCCAACTTGGTGAAGTAAATTGATCCATGCAATTCATCCAGTAATTCATCAATGACAGGAATGGGGAACTTATCTTTAATAGTGAGCTTGTTGAGCTCCCTATAATCTGGACACATGCGCCATGATCCATCCTTCTTGTGCACCAATACTACTGGAGGTGAGAAAGAACTTTGACTCAGTTGAATTATACCAGCCTCTAGCATTTCTGCAACCATACGTTCAATTTCACTTTTTTGGACATATGGATATCTGTACGGCCTGATGTTTGGAGGAACACTTCCTGGAATCAGATGAATAGCATGATCATGATCACGCATAGGTGGGAGACCTTTGGGAGTCTCAAATACCTTGGAATGATTGTCGAGGACTTTTTGGAGATGTGGAGAAATAGATGATTCCAATGTGGAAACATCTAGCGAACATAATTGTGCAATTACACCTCTTTGCTCCTTTTTTAGAAGCTTTGTCATGCCATTAGAGCTGATTATCTTTCCTGGTTTCCCTGAAATACCCCTTAATTCAAATTCCTTTCCTTCCACAGAAAATTTCATGAAAAGTTCTTGAAAATTAAAAGCTATTGTACCCAAGGATTGTAGCCATTGGACTCCTAGTACAACATCAGCACCTCCCATTGGAATGGAAAGCATTGGGCTAGTCAATACATATTCTCCCATGGATAGCTTGATATTATGGCACTTTCCAGAACAATTTATTGTTCCTCCATTTGCAATCATCACTTGACACTCTAGTGCTGGATATAGGAAGCAATTCAATTCTTTTGCTACCCTACAATGAATAAAATTGTGGGTGCTTCCTGAATCAATCAACACTATTACCTTTTTCTTCTTGATTTGTCCTTCTATCTTGATGGTTTGAGGAGTGGTAATTCCCGCCAATGTATTACAAGATATGGTCAGATTTATTTGTTCTTCATCTAGGCTTTGTTCCTGGAATATATCCTCTTCTTTTGACCTCTCTTGCTCCTTTTCTTCTTCCTCTTCACAATCTATGTAGAATAATTTCTTCTCAGCACACTTATGACCTTTTGTGTATTTGCTATCACAATTGTAACAAAGCCCTTTTGCTCTTTTTTCTTCCAATTGTTGTGGTGTCAACCTTGTAGGTTGTGGAAGACTGGCAACAACACTTCCGTCTTTATAGTTGTGAATGGTATGCTTCCTAGTTGCCATAATTTTGCTTTCCATTTTTCTTGCTAACCTGAATGCCTTCTCTAATGAATCAGGTTCCCAAAGGCGCACATCATGTTGGATATTATCCTTTAAAGACCCTATGAACACATCAATCCTATGCTCCTCTGGAATATCTTTTACCCTTATGTTCAATTTTTGGAACTCCTCAATGTGCTCCATTATTGAACCCTTTTGTTTGAGACTTATCAATTGGCTAAAGAAAGTGTTGCTTTTTGTATCCTCATAATGTGCTATCAATTCTTCCGTAAAAATTGCCCAAGTGATAAACTGTTTACGAGAACAAAGCCATTGATACCATACAAACTAATTTGGTTCCAAATATAAAGTTGTCATACGTACCTTTTGTGTGTTTTGCACATTATTGAGATCGAAGAATTGCTCCATCTGTAATATCCATGTGGCGGGATCCTTGCCATCAAACTTCCTCATATCGATTTTTGGAACATGGTGAGTCTTCGATCCAACATTAGAGTCTATGGAATCATGATTAACATTTCTTTTGTTCTCATCATGAGTTTCCTTTAGTACTCTTTCACCCTTAGTGACCATTTCTTGTAGCAACTTATCCATCATATCATCCATGCCATCAATTTTAGCGTCCATGCCATTCACCTTAGCTTCCATGCCATCCATCTTAGCTTCTACACCTTTCTTTAAACCGTCCATCTTAGCTTCTACATCTTTCCTTAAACCATCCATTTTAGATTCTGTTGCTTTTTGTGCAAGTGACACTCGTTGCACTTGTTCTTGTAATTTTGATATATCATATAGCATTTCTTCTTCTTCTTCTTCATGAGTCATGCTAGAGCTTTCAGGCTCCTTACTAGGTGTTTGCATTTTCTTTCCTCGGGGTATTAGTTACCGATAATAATTCTCTAATATTCCCTTTGAATTCCTTCAAAATAAATTTTCAAACCAAGCTTAAGAAAAAATTAAAGAAAATCTACACACCTTTTTTCACTTTGTAGGAGCTCGATATTGACTCCGATGTATCTCTGTACTTTCTGATTATCTAGTTCTAAATTTGTGACTTGTAGTATCCCTCTGTGTCCTCTTTCCAATGCCACAAGTCTGACCCAAATTGGATTCTCCAAGGAAGAGTTATACGAAATCTCCCACAGTGACTTGATTATAGACTAGTTCAGTAGAGCGAACTTGTACGACATGCCACGTGTCACTGTTTCAACGTTTGACTCTAAAAAATATATAAAAGAAAACTACAGTCCGTTCTCTTTCTGTAACTTCTTACGAAATGTCAATCCGATGCTCAGAAAGAAAGTTATGACGATTTTCCCCAGGTCACCTGTTTTGAGTGTAATTCAGGAGTCTGCAAAAAGACCAACTTCCTCAGATCATATCTCCGAAAATGTCGCGCGAAAAACTCTGAAATTTGGACCCAAGGTTCCGAACGATTTCTTCTCAAATGGGTTTTTTTTGCGACTTCTGAAACATTACAGAAAAAATGTTATAGCGAAAATGCCACTATGACCTGTTTGGAGCAGCGAAACCCTAGAATCCAAAGCTCTGATACCAAATGTTATGAAACCAGCTCGAGAAAAGATAGAAAAGAAAGATAAACGCCTTAGAATTCAGCCTCTTCGAGGGGGCAACCTCCTTTACATTACATAAATGAACAATTCTTGGATGATACAAATGACAAAACCTCCTTTCTATATATAAGAGTCTAAGGAGTCACAATATAATCCAGCCGACCTAACAATAATAATATAAAGCCACAAAAATAATAATAAAGGGATTCTATGGGGCACAGAAATAACAATATGTGGGTAATAGGGGCACAACAATATAAATAAGGGGTATAAATATAATAGTAATGGGGTAATCACTAGTATTATAGGGACCCAACACACTCTCAAAAATAATCTCAATAACACTGGATTTCTAATGGCATATACTCTATTAAGCTGTAATACAATGAGTTCAGAATCTAACCTCACTATCAAACTTCGAATCCAAAATGAAATAGATTCAGATAATAGCTCAATCACTGCACTATACTTTGCAATGTTGTTCGTTGTTTAACTGAGGCTTACCCCATGCATAGATACCAACTCGTTAGAGGGCGAATAGATAACCCAAGCTGCGGAAGAAATGTTCCGTGTATTACGACAAGCACCATCAGCGAAACCAATGTATGTTTGGAGAGGCATCGACATCTGCAATATCAAGAGTAAAACCAAGATAAGCAGGAATAATGATGAAAAGCACTCTATAAGGTAAGAACACTTTTTAAACTAAAACACACCAGCTAGAAAGAAAGCTAACCTAACTAAAAATCTCCACACCCATTCTTTAAGCATAATACCTCTTCAGGTAAGACCATTTCTGGGTTTACCTAAAGAGTCCCCGTCAAAGTCTACCAATTCATAGGCCCCTTTTTCTAGCTTTCGCTTGACAACATAGGGACCATGCCACATAGGAACGAATTTTCCAGCACCTAATTTATCATTAGCTTGATCGTACAATAAGACTAGGTCTCCTTCCGAAAAATTTCGAGGGTCACATTTCGATCATACTGAGCTTTAATACGTTTTGCATGAGTTTCGATTGCTAATGTAGCATCACGTTGATTCTCATCTAGTTGAGCCAAGTATAAAAAACGTTTTTCCTCTTTGGAAGTGGCTGGAAGTAACTCGATGGCCATTTGCAATGACGGGATTTCACATTCAATGTGTAACACAGCTTCCAAACCATAAACTAGTTGGAAAGGATTGAACCCTGTTGACGTTTTTACTGAGGTTCGATACGCCCAAAGCGCTGAAAATGGCATGTTATGCCAATTCGACTGATGAATCCCAATGATTCGTCAGATCATGATAACTAAAACTTTTTTGATGGATTCAACCAGACCATTAGCTTGTGGATAATAAGGAGTTGAACTATCGTGACGCAAGCGAAGCTGGCCTGTAAGTTCAGTCATCGTAACGTTTCGAAAATGATGCCCATGATCAGTGATAATCGCTTGTGGAACACCAAACCTAGCAATTATATGATTGAAAACGAAAATTTCAGTTGTTTTGCCATCTGCCTCAAATGTAGGCATCACCTCGGCCCACTTGGTAAAATAATCTACCGCAAGGATGATATACGCATGCCTCCCGGCTGAGTGAGGGTTACATGTAATAAAATTGATACCCCATTTGGCAAAAGGACCAACGGAAATTATAGGGTGGAGAGGAGCAGGTGGATCGCGCATCTTTCGATAAAAAATTTGGCAGTTGTGGCATTTTCAGACCGCGTTAATACAATCTTTAAACAAGGACGGCCAAAAGTAACCAGCGCGCAATATCTTTTGGGTTGTGGCATACCTAGACATATGACCGCCACACGCTCCAGAGTGACAGTCATTTAGAACCCTTTTAGCTTCTTCGTGAGTTAAACAACGTCAAAAAATAGAGTCCGCCCCATGGTGATAAAGAGTATCTCCAATAATTTTGAATTGTTGGGACCGGAATCATATTTTTCGATGTTTTGACCTTGAAATTTCTGGCTGAAAGGATTGGGTCTGGAGATAAATGATGATATCGCCATACCATGGATCTAAAGTGTTGATTAGAAACAAGGATTCATCCGCAATGGGATCCTCCGCCATAGTTTCCGTGTCAGCACGCGGGAAGTCACACATTAACTCTGCAAAAACTAAAGATTTCTTCGACTTAGACTTTTCAAATTCCAAGTCGAACTCCTGCAGGATCACAATCCATTTGGAGTACTTGCCCCCTAGCAATTTCTTGGTCAAAATATAGATCATAGGGTTGCAATCAGAAATTACTGTAGTTTTACGTAGTAAAATGTAATGACGAAAACGTTGGACAGCTTGAACAACTGCCAATGCCAATTTCTCCACATGTGAGTATTTTAGTTAAGTTGGATTTAAAGTTCGACTAAGGTAATATATCACATGTTCAGTACCGAATTCATCTTCCTGCACTAACACCATTCCAATGGTGGAATGGGATGCGGCGAGATACAAGAAGTAGTCCTGGTTGTAGTTGGGAGGATGCAATAACGGTGCATGGGTCAACGCGTGTTTTAGTGCATCAAAAGATTTCTGAGCTATCTCATTCGAATAGAATGGAGTATTCCGTTTCAACAACTGGGCAAAACCCTTTGTAACCTCGGCGTAGTTAGGAATGAATCGTCGTAAAAAGTTTGCTTTCCCTTGCAAACTTTGGAGTTGGCGAAGACTCGAAGGAGGAGGCAATTTGACAATAGCTTCAACCTTCGAGGGATCGACGCGAATGCCAGCTTTGAAAACAACAAACCCCAGCAACCGACCCGTTTCTATACAAAAAACACACTTGTGTGGATTCAACCTGATTCGATAATGCCTACACCTCATAAAGATTGCCCGTAAATGGATGAGATGATCAGCTCGATGTAATGAATGAGCAGGCAAATCATCGAGATAGGGTTGCACAATGTGCTTGATGTCATGAAACGCATAAGATATGGCCCTTTGAAAAGTTGTCCCGACATTCTTGAGACCAAAAGGTAATTTGCAATAAGAAAATGTCCCCCATGGACAAATGAAAGCCATTTTTGGTTGATCGGAAGGTAGAATATTGATTTGATTGTATCCGGAAAAACCATCCATGAAGGAAAATTTTTCGTTGTCAGCACAATCATCAATGATTTGATCGATATAGGGAGTTGGGTAATTATCCTTTGGACAGGCTCGATTAATGTCCCTATAATCGATACATATTCTTATTGTCCCTTTCTTTTTGTTAACCGAAACAATATTCGATACCCAATCCATTAACGGAATCGGATAAATGAAACCTGCTTTGAGTAATTTTTCAACTTCTGCTTTAATAGCAGCAGCTTTTCTTGGGTGAATCTGATGCAAACGTTGCCGGACGGGTTTAGTGTCCGGGTAAGTCTTGATTTCATGAACAACAATTGCGAGGTCAATTCCTGACATTTCCTCATATGACCAGGCAAACACGTTGCAAAATTCTTGAAATAGGGCCTTATATATTTAAATTTCATCTTCCATACACGAGGCACCTATATGAATGTTTTCAACAATTCCAGGCTTAACCGAAATGTCAATAGGAATAGTTCGAGAAATGTTTCCCAAATTTAACTCTGAATTAGGATTTTTCATTGGATTCTGAGGTTCCTTGACATATTCAGTCATAAAATTGATGAAAAATCATTTTCAAAATGATCATTCTCGGGTAAAAATGAAGATCTATGATGGAGATCTTCCCATGGTAAATCATCAACACATAGGATTTCACGAATTTTCTCATCAGAGTGAACAAGTTCAGAAAACGTTGTTGAATCTGAGTTTGATGTCAAAAGTGATTCCTCATGGACCTCATTCATTAAGTCAATTTTGGTTGAAGATGGGTCGGAAAGCGATTACATGGCCTGATACGCAATTTCATATGGACTCAAAGGCATAACATTACCAAATGAGTCTATCTTAGATTTAGAAGGTATGATCCAAGGATCATCATAAACAATGGTGTCTGAAGAAATCATATGAATGGTTGCAAAAGAAGATGATGTGTTGATAGGAGGAAAAGGAAAAGTTCCCAGTAAATCGGCATCTTTAACTAGTCCTACTCCAACATCCTTATATGGGATAGTCGTTTTACCGACATGCTGAATGCTTTCAGAAGAGGCTGGGTCAGATGAAAAGTAAGCCAGCTGGTCTATCGTTATGATCTTTCCATTATGAGGAAACTTTATAACCCGAAAGACCGATGAAACGACAACTGTCATAGCGGAAGACCAACTACGACCCAAGAGAAGGTTGTAATCTAGAGGGGCATCAACCACCTCCACATCTAGATTAACAGTTTTGCCTTCAACCCCTATAGGTAAATCCCGTATAATGCCAAAAGGATGAAACCCATGGCCATCAAAGGCCTTTAGAATCGTCCGGGATTGATTTAGCGAAGGAGAACCAAACGATCTCCAACACTGTATCGACATAATACACGTTGAGGCTCCCTAATCAATCACAGTCCTATGAATAGGTCTGTTTTTGACTATCACTGGAATCTGGAAAGCCATTTGATGAGGTAAGCGCGGTGTACTATTTTCGAGATCGAAAATTATAAGGTTAGAGTCCTGAACGTCAACAGCTCCTATAGCCGACAAAAGTAATTTACGCTGTGCTATACATGATTGCAGCACTTCCAAACCTGACATTGCTGAAGGTGAAACAACTAAATCTTCAACAATGTTATTGTTCTGAGCCGCTCTCGCATGTGGATTGAAAGCTGAATTTCGAAGTATACCCTTGGCGGGTGGTTTGATTACTAAGTCTGGATTAGGTTTCTCGATCTGTAGCAGATCGGAACTGGGAGCTGAGGTTGATGGGTTAGAATGAGAAGATTCTTCTTCTTTACCATCAACATGAATTTTACTTCCATAATCATGCGATCGAGTCACAATCCTAACATGGGACATCATCAGTATGGGTTCTTCGTTGGCATTTGAGGAAGAACCTATCATATTATTGTCTTGACTTGGAAAAGGATCCTTCAAAACAGCAGGTGTTTGGGAACCTTTGACAATCTTCGTATCCTTTGCACGATGAGGGTTGTCTCTTGTAAAATGCTCTTCGTCACAAAGGAGATAAGGATAACTAGGTTTGCGTTTCTCATCAGTTGATTCCGCTTTTTCTGGTTTCTCTTTCAAATTTTTATTTGTTTTATTTTTCTTCTTCCCTTTCTTCTTACCACCGGATTTTGATTTGGCTGTAGATGACTCTACAACATGAATATCGGCGGAAATCTCCACGGAAGAATCTCCTGTCGGGGAATTTGGCAAGGTTATGATAGGAGAAGAATTCTTGGAAGACTTCTTCTTACTTTTGGTATTAACCGTACCAATCATACTGTCAGCGGCATGATACCCTGAAGGAGCCGGAGCGATTTGATTTTGCTTAGGAAGATCGGGGATTTTCTTGTGTAACGTACCTGATTGAGTATAAACTAAGTCAAGGTACTGCGCTTGAGCAATTACTTGCTCCTCAGTAACGACTCCAGCCTTAGCTACATCCTCAGTGATCTTTGGCAATAAAGATTTTACAAACCATTAAGCTAAGATCTGATCCGGAATAAAAACCTTCACTAAACGTCGTCGACGTCTCCATTCATGAATGTGATCTGAAATGTAAGTGGACGTCGACTGCTTTAATGAAGCTAGTAATTCCGTGCCATTGTCATATCTGACTGGCAACTAAAAATGAGTTAAAAACGAAGTAGCTAACTGACTAAAGTTATAAAAAGTGGCTCACGGTAACTCAATGTACCGCTTGGCCGCAAGACCAATTACAGTGCCCTAGAAAAGCCTTAAATGGATTGAATCATCTGAAATGGAATTAGATGCACACCAGAGGTGATAAGTCATCACATGGTTCGACGGGTCCTCTCCTGATTTGCCTTCAAACATGGGAATATCACTAGGCAACGTATTCGGCATTGGCGGCCAAAACGGAAGATAGTTAATAGGATCGTTCATTAGGCGCGACAAGTCAAGCAAGTCCAAATTTGTGATAAATGGTAACTGACGATTAGGGTCCCTAAAACTCTGGGTCATAAGACCAGCCCCAGGAGGAGGATATCCAGGATAACTAGGAATTGGAATTGCATTTGGGATATTGTATCCTACCGGAAAACCAGGATTAACCGGACCGTACTGGGGTTGTTGAGGTTGTTGATATGTATACCCAGGGTACGATTGATACTGATAGACTGCCTGCTGCACAACAGGACCGAATTGGTATTGCCCCTGGTACGGTTGATAACTAAATTGTGGTTGACTTGTGACAACCGTACTTGAACCAGGTTGTCCTACAGGCATCTGAACCGAAGTTTGAATTGTGGATCCAGACTGAGGTAAAGATGTCTGAGGAGTTGATACAGGAACAGTAGAAACCGGAGCTGTCGATACTCCAGAAGTAGGTGGGGTTGATTGAACAGATGTTGCAGCAGTTGCAGCAACCGTTTGAGGCGGAGTACAAGGCGTACTAGGCCCAGGCTGAGAATCTACCGAAGGTACAGAGTTTAAATAGTAGACTGGATAGGTTGCTGGGGTGAACAAGAAACTAAGGGTTGTCCAGTTTGAGATGAAAACTATACATTCGGTTGCAAGACCTGTTGAGTTTGCGATGGATCCCACACTAAGTTCATCCCGGGGTACGGACCCATAACAGGTTGAGAATATTGAGGACCATAACTGGGTTGAGGGTAGGGTTGATAATTCAAAGGTACATTTCCAGTTCCTTGAACATATGATTGACCGGAGGGTGGTTGGAAACCTTGGTTCGAGTACTGACCTTGGGGTTGATAACCTTGAGGCACGTACTGATACTAGGGTTGACCTTGAGGTACATATTGATACTGGGGTTGACCTTGAGGTACATATTGAGTCTGGGGTTGACCTTGAGGAACATACTGTCCCGTAGGTATGTACTGTCCTTGAGGTTGCCCCCCAGGCGCAAATTGGGTACCTTCAGGTTGCCCCCCAGGCAATACTTGAGGATTTTGAGGTTTACCCCCAGGCGGTAAATGGACACCTTGAGGTTGAGGATTAGGAATAGTACCTGATATCATGATAATATCTTCTACACTCAACGGCTTAGTACCATTATTTCCAGTTAATAACCCTTGTTCAATGGGTTGAGGAGATGCTCCCGAAAAAGTACCAGAAAGTGACTGATACCCAGAGGGAACAGAAGGACTGCCGTACAAAAAGGATTCTGGTGATTGAGAAAACATGGACGACTTTCTTGACATATTTAATGGAGGATAGTAACCTCTAGGTGTTGGGTGATAAGGAAGACGAGGTGGTGAAAAACTTAGTCCCGGGCTTTCCAAAAAAAATTTCAATGAGAGATACCAAGCACTGCTCCTAGGTGGACTGTAAAAAATTGATTCGCGCTCCCTAAGTTCAATAACAGGTTGATTTTCAGGATAGGGATGCCTACTTCTTCTTCCGGAGTAGCAAGTTCTTCGATAGCTATAAGTCGAGAAGGAAGATTTTGGGTAATTATTCTTTCTACCCTGGGTGAACCAGGACCACTAGAAGTTGGAGAGGTAAACCCCAATGTTGGAGTAGCAGCAAATTCACTTTCAGGTTTGGATATTTCAGGTTCCTCACCTATATCACTAGTAGATGAAAAGCTACCAGTAATTTTGGAAACAGACACTGATTGTGGATTATAATCTGCTACTAAAGCTTGAAAATCAGGATGTACCACCAAAGAAGACTCTCCTTCCTTAGGTGACCCAACTCTACTGTCTCTAGGAGTTATGAGGGCTCTTAACCCTTCAGGTTGGCTCGGTGAAAACTCAGGAGGTTGGCCCCGAAGTCTATGGGATTTCCTCGGTAATTCAGCCATGATTAAAAAATTTTAACTACTTCACACGCAAACAAAGTAAAATCTCAATGAAAACCACCTAAAGCCTCTAAAGAACCAAACAAATTTGAATCACATGCCTAAAGAAACTAGGAGATCAAACCACATGCAAACAGTAACTTTCCAGACTGAAAACACTAGTTGGTGATGAAGTCCAACTTTGTAGAGTTCAATACAGAAATGGAGGTTGGAATAGTTACCCCGGAAACCTACTTAATGAACAGACTGGCACAAGTTCCTCCACTAAACCGTCTTGAGTGAAGAGAACCCCCCAGAAAATCCAAGTGAGTCTAGCCGACGTCTGCTCCAGGTACAGTGGTATCTTCCCACCACTGTCACCTTAGGAAGAATCATATAGAATATGGTCACTAAGGTTACCAACGGAAACAAATATACCTGGGGGAACAGTCTATGATCCGATACGCATGCAAGGGCAGAGTAACAAGCTCAATCCCCTTGAAGGCTCCTTGACATAATCCAAGGTTTACAACCAAGTGACCCCAAGCTCCTCGACAATGGTTAATCTGAGGTTTACTGTTTTTAATATGTGAATATCTGGCGTCGTTCCCAATGAGGAAGGATTGATTCCCACACTGGTTCGGACACGATCTCATGCTTCTCCTTTGAGAGGAGCATTCCCAGAGCATAAATGCAACAATTGGATTTTTCTCCTACCGCAAGATACCGCTACTTGTTTGTTTTACTGTCTTGGAGAGTTAATTACTCCCTACTCCAAGACACTAGCCTAAGCTATGTTGGTGTATCAGAGCCCTAAAAATAAAAATATTACTAGATAGATTTTACTTTAAGCGTTATTTTTATTGGTTTTTGTTTAAGTCAAGAGGTGCGGAGATGAAGCTCTTGGTGCGAAGACTTGACTTGAAATCACTAAAAAATGCACTTAAGATGATTAAGCAATCTTTTCCCTTCAATGAAATTCTAGTTAGGAAAGAGTTTGAGAATGCAAATGCTTGTAAACACAAATCTTTCTTAACAAACAAATTAAAAGAAGAGCTTTTTGTCTTTTCCAATGCACTCAAAATGAGACAACTAGTTATTTTCACAAAAATTTCCCTTTTCTTTCAAAACACTCAAATACTACAAAAATAAACTTTTTCCAAAAGAGATTTTTTTATTTTTTTTAAAACACTCAAAACTATGGAAATAACTAATATTGAGATCTATAAACTATAAAAAACTATTTGAAGTCAAAGCTTACAAGATGTCTTTTTCAAGGATGTTTTACTTAGCTATAAGCGAACTAAGGACTAATTTGTCCAGAATCAGAAATCAGTCAAAAAACAACCAATTTTTGTTTTCTTTTCTAAAAATGAAATCCAAACTTTTAACACAAGCCTTTTCGAAGTTTCGTAAAGAGAAAACACAAAGTGGATCCCTCAATAAAGGTAGATTTTGCAAATGGTCAGACTCATAAGAAGGCTAGTAAAAACTAAGGTGATTTGAGGCTTCTACAGCTTCTAAGCTATGAGCTACTACAAGACCAAAATGAAAACCAAACCCAACAATCAAAGCTTCTAGGAATTTCACCTAAAACCTTAACACCAATGGAATTAACCTAAGAAAAGCTTCTAATAGGTTATATGTAGGTCTGGGAAGGGGATAATAACACCTAGAGAAAACTAAACTGACTAACAGAGAAAATCTTAGGTTTTCCAAAATTTTGACAGGGTCCACAGGCCCACAATTCACACAGGTGCGGTACTGCTCTGTGCTAAAAGCAAAAGTGCGGATAGGTCCGCACTGTGTCCCAAGCCAAGGGTGCGGTCCTCTCCTAAAGTTATGAAAAATAAAAAATAATCCTAGATCTACTAAATCTACCCATTTCCACACACAACAAGCCAAAAACAGAAACAAAAACACAGTTTCTCAGGTCAAAGTAAAAACAAGGAAAAAATCAAGTCCCCATCGGAGTCGCCATTTTGTCACACGGAATGAGTCGATCTTGTGGACAAGATAGACCTTCCTAGAATCTAACGATATCTAGTGACAAGCAAGCCAATCAAAAACTATCTTTCTCTAAATATGAAATTAAGAACAAAGGCAAACAAGTGTTTTAGGCCTACCTTGGGTCCAATGCAAGTTTGTGGAAGCCTCGCTCCTTTGATCCAAATGAGCTCCCTTGTTGCGAATCTGCGAACACAAATAAGCAAACAAATTAAATAGCACCTGAAAAGCCAATATCATAAAGCATATTTAACATGATGATCAAGGAATTCATGAAACAAATGACATAAGACAATTTGTTGAGAAAAATGAATTTGATTGTATTAATTCAAATCAAATAACTTTATAGTCTGTGCCTTGATGCTGTACAAGCTCCTCCCATGGTCCAACCAGAAGTCTCCTCTACTTTGACAAGTTTCACTCTCTTCCCAATGAAGCCAAAAAGGTATGTGATCTCTCCTCTCAAGCTTAACTAGGAATTCTCAATTCCACCAGCATTTACCCTAAAAAATGTTCAGCTTCTAACCTCCCTAGCAACCAGCCCAATGCCTTAATTTATAGTGCAATGGAGGGAAGTTACTAGGTCCTTCTTCAAAGGGATAAAGCCCTCCTTCAAAGGGATAGCTCCTCTCATCAAGGGATTAGCTCCTTCTCTTTTGGGATGCATGAACCACCTAAGAGCGAACAATCCACATCAAAATTCCTTCTAGAATCATCTAGAATTAACCCAAAGTGAGTTTTTTAGAATAAACTTTCGCCTTTTTGACTTTCACAGGGGTCCACACCCACTCCTTTAGGGACAAAGCGGGCAGGTCCGCAGGTATTGTGAACAGGGGGTGCGTGACCGCAGGCAACAGTGAGAGAAAGTGTGGAACCAAAACTTTGTTGATTTTCAATGTCTTTCTCTCATTTTCAAAGCTTGACTTGAAGAGCTGAGGTCTGATACTTGCTTAGGAGGATAATACAAGTGATGATAGACCCATACTAGCTGCAAATAGTCATGGTGATGATATTTTTGTGTAACAAGAAGCCATGCATAGTGGAATGTTTTTCCCTTTTCCTCAGCCTTGCGGAAATTGTCCAGTAACTCCTTGCATAGGAACTTGGACCAATTAAACTAGACCCCCTCCGTGCACTGCTTAGCAAGTGCCACCACCAGCGGAGGTACCTTGTCCGCGTGACACTTACGCATAACTCTACTTGCCAATGTTTGGGTTGCCACTTTAACTGCTTTGTTGTTGATGTTGGATATGGCGTAGCCCCTTTTCTTCTTCTCCAGCTTGTACTTCTTCTTCATGGCCTCTGCGATGGCCAAGTCACTGCTCTTCCCCTCTGAGATGTCTATGGGGTCCTCTCCTTTGCATAGGAGCCGGGTAATGCAGTGGATTAAGTGGTCTATGATGGGGATGGGCTCCTCCAGCCATAAACGCCCACCATGCACCAGGCAGAGTAGCTTCATAATGATGAAAATTATTATTGGGGCGCGGCGGAAATGTGCCACCTAGAGCAGGTTTAGTAACCCTGCCTTTTCCACTCTGTGTAAACACTTTCGTAGCTCCAATTTGGTAACCCTTGTTGTGGTATTCTTCTTCGGCTTCATGAGCTGCACGGTCTCTAGGTGAGGTAACTTCTCATGGTCAGCGAGATCCCAATCTTCAATTTTCAAGCTAGGCACCTGTCCAAGGTGCATGCCCTAGAAATTGATGTCGTCGGGGAGCAGTAGGGTCTGGAGAGAGCTCTTTCTCTCGTCGAGATCCTTAGGCACTTTCTCCTTCCCCTTCTACGGGGGGATATAGGTGGGCAACTTTGTTGGAGGGTGCGTAGGCTTAGTTTCTTCCTCCATGCCTTCATCCTCATCTTCTTCAATTATAAGGTCCTCCAGGTCTTCCTCATCCTCATCGGTTTCCAAATTAATTGCCTTCCCTTTCTCCTCCATCATTAGCCTGGTGCACAACATGTTTTGAGGGGACACACGTACAGGAATCATTGGTTGTTTGTCTTTCTTCGGCCTCGGCGTGTGCAATGATTTAGGGATTTTTTCCATAATCCTGGTGCCTTCAGGGGCATCCCCCATAGTTAGGGACTGCACAAGCTCTTCGGTGATCATCTCTGAAATTTCCATAACTTCCTCACATGCTGCCATTGTGTCCGTCCAGAAATCTATCACTTGCATAATTAGGGGCTCAATCAATGCTCTACACAGGTCAAATAGGGCTCTGCTCAGAGTACACGGGGTATACAACAGCTCAATTTGCAAATGACCAAGTGTTGTTTGCTGGGCAGTCCTTTGTAATTTATAGTGACTTTTGAATTTGAATTCGATTGTTCCCCCCAAATCCGTTCCATTAACACTCCCTTGGTGGTAGATTTTCCCAAATATTGCCCATAAATCGTGTCTTAAATGCCTGCCACCTGCTCCATTTGGTCCCAAGTCGAGCACCACATTTTGAATAGTGACTCCAACGGTCACTTTCCAGGTAACCCACATGGTAGTGTAGCCCCTCATGCGTAGTCACGGATCTTGTGACATTTTACTTCTGCGCGCAGCTCCAACATCACACAACTCTTAGGCAGAGTAGTTTAGAGTCCCGTGTCTCCTTTAAACTACCTAGAGTGCTAAGACTATACTTCCCACGGCTATTCAGGTGGTTGCACCACCTGTATAGTGTTTCATCTGGTCATCCATCACTTTTCCTATAAAATACCCACATTTTATTATTACTAGTTGTGTCACACACTTTATCATCTACATCGTACCACCATGGGTACTTTGTTTAGTAACATGTGGTCTAATCCAAGGAATTAGGCTGATCAATTCTCGGCGATAGTCCCCCAATTCGTAGATGTGATTGTGCACACCTTGTTTTATCACCCTAGTCTTCTTATCGAGAAAATATTCCTTTAACTCGTCCTCAATCTTCTTGACTTCTACTTCCACCAGAGCTTTTTTCTCCCTTAATCGCACCCTATCTTTCATAATTTCTTGGAGCCTAAGGTCACCCTGTCAGATTTCCTCGCCAGGTCCCAAGTATTGTGCTTCATTTAGCTACACTACCCCTTCTTCCAAGGTTTCGTGGATTGTCATATCTACCAGTGCTGCTATGCGCGGACTAGGCATTTTATGCTTTATGGGGATTACCACATTCGTGCCATACTCCAGCCTCGGAGGCACCTGCACCATCAATTTCTTGCACGTGGTCCTATAATGCCACATAATTGTTGGTATGCGCAGGTCCCAGTCAGTCTATTATGAATTATGGACCTTGTTCAGCGCTTCGCATACTTCGGTAAAGGCTTCTATGTGGATAACCTTTTGCGCAGTTGGTCTTTCCATACTTCATGGTGCCAACTGGAGGGGTGGTTCATGCCATTGCCTTGCTCGCACTTGCTTACTGACCATGTCTTCTAACGCGAAGGTTGTGTGCATCCATGTAGGTTTCGTACCATATGCCTGTATCCATCTGGACAGGTGGGCACGCGAACCCTTTTGTCCGGCAATCTTGTTTGTTAATCACATCTGAGGCTTCCCAAATAGTATGCACATCATCCCCCTACATTCGCGCCAGTCCCTGAAGCTTCCTTGGTGCGTAACCCACCACCTTGTGGGCGTAGTGCGTAGTACCCATTTCAAAGCTTCGAAGCGTTGGTGTTACGACACCTCTCTTTCAATTATATTTAGGAAGTCATCTACCTCACTTAACCATCATATGTAGGCAGGTCCCTTACAACTATGTGCAGAGACATTTTCTCAAAAATCATCTTGCGCTTCTTCATATTTATCACCCCATTCATGTCAGTGGCCCAATCTATTCCTAATAGCGCAGGGTAGGGATTGCTGTCATCAACAATCTCTATCACTTCGAAGTCTACTAATGCGCTTGCTCCTTCGATATCCATTGTGATTCCCTACAATCTTTCCATAGGTAGGATCCTTTGCTGGTTCGCCATTCGCAGTTGGATAGGAGACCATTGTAGCATAGGCCTTCCCATGCACTCCCATGTTTGCTTCAGAAGAACATTCGCATTTGATCCCAAGTCTAGAATCAATTGGTCCATCTCATATTCTACAATTTGCGTGGTCAATCTCATCTCCCTTCCTATCCTTGTTATGTGCTTTCCGAGCTTCCGAACTATGCATGGTTCTCTTGGCGTGGTCCCAGCGCATATATTTATGAGTTCCTATAGCCCCTTTATAGCCTTGCTATCACATAGCAGCTTCATGCATGTTTCCAAGAATGTCGTGAGCATTGATGGGTCCATTTTGGGCTCCGGTCTATCTTTGCTTCCTAAAGTGGAGGCATCAGCAAAGCTCTTCGTGGCTTCCATGAAGGTTTCCTTAGCGCGCTCCAAATCAAACTCTGGTTCTTTTGTTGTAGCCTTACGAACCCAAATACTTTCTTAAGGCTGCATGCCTTTTTCATCCGCTATAATTCCACTTTAGAGCACAATATTCACATTAGGGTCTTCTTCAAGCGACCCAGATCTCATCATTTGTAGGTTCTGAGTCAAGGGAGGTTGTAGTGCTCCTTTATCGTGCAACCTTGCTATTATTGTGGGACACTCCTCCATCTCATGATCAAATAATGTACAATACACACATGATGGCCACGTTAGATTCATTAAATCATGGGCATAATGTCCCGACCCTCTGTAATTGTAACATATCAGCTGTTTGTGACCTCTTCCAGTTTCTCCTCCACCTCGGCCTCATCCACGCCCCTGAAATCTGGTTCGCGCCATCCCTGCGTTTTGGTCAAGGGGCTTCATTTCGGCCTAAACTCTGTAGGTTGGAATCTAATCCATCATCAGCTCATAACTTCTACAGATGCACTCATCATGTCCCACTGATCTATAGAAATGACAGAACAAGTTCTATGAATTCTACATGTACTTCTGCAATAAATGTAAGTTATCTGTAGCATGCCTTCCTCCTATTTGACAAATTACACACTACAATGCAGGCGCTGTGCTAGGTCCTTCTTTTGTCTCCAGTCTCAATGACATTGGTTCCCAAACTGCGAGGTAATTCACGAACACTAGGCAATGGTCCTTGTCATGTCCCTGACCCTTGCACTTTACGCACCATGCCTCGTTGCACAGTTCTGGGCAAGATGTCCTAACTTGTTTCAAACTCTGCATCTCAAGGCACAAGTTTTTCAACTACATGTGAATTTTCTGAACTCCTAGGTTGGGATCCTGTATTGGGATCTTGTGCAATCTCATCGTGATCTCAAAGGCCTTGGCTTGAGTTGTTAGCCTCTGTTGTGACAGCGTGTTCCTTAAATGCAGTGGCAACGATGCTACAAACCATTTGTGGTGTTTCCCGTCCGTCAACGTCATGTTAGCTTTGTGAATTGTGCACTTCAGCCTTTGATCCAACGCCCAAGGGGTCTCGCCTGGTAGAATTGTGATTTCATTAAACCCAACGATAGACTGCGCCTCTGACTTCAGCCTACTAAATTCTTTGTTTAGCGCAGTTTGGATATCCACGATCCTCGTGTTCAGATTGTGATTGGAATGCTTAATGTACCAGGTCAACGCGCGATCCTGTAGAGCGCTGACCAATGTTGCCTTCTTTATATTGTCATCTATGACTCCCTACGCCTCTGATACAGGCTTTATCACAAACCAAAACTGGTCCAAATCTTCACTTCCTACTCCCTTGAACACTTGCAACTTTATCGCACTTGCCATATTGACTCACAGTGGTGGCGGAGGTGGTATGGGTGAAGAAGGGGGTGAAGACGGTGAAACTGGTGGTAGTGTGGGTGGGGGTAGTATGCACAGAATCTTCTGCCTTATCAAATTGATCGCACTTCTTGGTGATTCCTTCGCGAGCTCTTCCTTGTCCCCTCGCAAAGGTGAAATCAAGGGGCTAGTTTCTAGTTTAGTGCTACCTTCCTTTCTGTAGATTCTCCCACTTTGTGTAGCCTCAAACATCAATTTATTCAGATAACTCACTTTTCACACAGTAGCATTTTAATCCAAGTGTTCAAAGACTTAACGTACTTACCTCGTGGTCCTTTGAGGAAGCATTTCTCTACCTCGCTATAGCTGACTGAAGTATCTACCATGAACTCAGTGATGAATCCTACTATAATTCGATTAAGCCAGTGATCAATAGTGCACAAGATCTTATCCTCCTTCCAATTTGTGCACCAATTCTGGAGTCCACACAATAGGTCTGTCAAGCTTGCACCTTCCTTGGCTATCTACTAGCTTCGCAATCCACTCGTATAGCTCGGTAGGGAAAGATGCGAAGAAAATTTCGTGGATCTCTATGTATAAGTAGCAGTCTAACCACTCTTTTTTTGATAGTCGTGGATTCATGTTCTCCTGTGTCACAAACTCATGAATCTTCCTATCCAACCAATCTTCAATTCATTTCTTTGTTGGATTCCAGTAATATGACATCAGACATCTCTATGCAGATCCCGGTCTCGACAATGGAAGCATTTGTTGGCTTATTGGCGCCTGACCTGGGTTCGGAGTTAATTAGCCAAACAAATCCTTGTAATACTGGCTCTTTCGACAAAATTCTGCAAAGTGTGGACTGAGGTCTCACCTTAAGTAGTATCGGGGGGTGGTGGAACCAGGTTTCCGCACCCTTGAGATGTCTGAGGGGTTGATTTGGTCCAACTGTTAGTCCCTGCACGCACTTCCCTTGCCTTCGCGCCCTGATAGATTTGCCTCGGCACAGACCTAACCAAGGGTTGTGGGGCTTCCATGCTGTTGGAGCAACGTTCTGCACTATTCCCCTAAATCACATCTGAGATCTTACTTACCTTCTTACACCAGTTAATTATCTTTGCGTAAATAGAAGCCTTGTATTATCTTATTTATACAACACAGTCATATAAGTTTGCGCAAAAAATAAACAATTAACTTGCAAATTATACCCAACAATACATAAACAGGAAAGAATACACAGAAATATGATAAAAATTCTCTTTATTATTTCTTCCCACGATTACAAACTTGACCTACCCTGTGCACTTAGTTGCGGACTACTAGGTCTTTGCACACTCAGCTGCAGATCCTTCTCCTACTCTATGACCCAAAGGCACACTTTACACTTCGACTTAAGCTCTTAAACTCATCATGCTTCTCTTATATTCATTCTTTAGCTATTTCTACACTTAGAGCCTCACTCTATTTATATAATCCCATGGTTCGCGGACCATGGGTAGATCTTTCAAGCCGAAATTACATTACAAAAACAAGGGCAGACAACCCCGTGACTCTATTATGACTTCATGCTTTGCACCCCTAAATCGCGGAGCCTTTATAATGGACTTGGTAAAAACGTGGGCTTTAAGCCCTAACACATGCCTTGGGGGGATTCCATGCCCAATAACTTGGAATCATAAAAATTGTAGTAATTAATCACAAATTAACAAAGTAGCTAAAATAGGGTGAGGTAGGCAAACTCCTGGATCTTAAAATATTTTATGGTGTGGATGAGATGAACAAGTTGATGATCAATTAAATATAAAGCATATTTAAATGAATTTTATATTTAATCTCAGAAATAAAAAATTTAAGATTGTTTAAACAAGCCAGAGGAGAGTAGCGTAACTAAATTCAATTTTAATCTCCTTGCAACAATCAAGAAGGAAAATCCATGTGAAAACTCAGAAAGAAGAACAACTTAACACAAGAGAAACCATCACCATTTATCTAAGAAAAGAAACCTCGCACAAAATGACCTCTGCATTTCTGAAATTGATTACTTGAAAATATATTTGGCTGCTTACGATCAAGATAAGGCTCTTCTATTTTTCATAATCTAGTAATTTTCTAAATTTTCTTACAAAATATTTATAGGGTTCGTCTTCAATTAATTCAAACTTCAAAATAAAATTTATTACAAAATAATATCTACTGAAATAATGTAGATATTTAAAAAATATAACTAAGTAATAGGAAATATGGACTATTTTTCATGTTCTGTTTCAAACCTTGAGGATAATTGTTGCTGATTGTAGGTACTTCTGTGTTTCTTTTATTTTCCTGTTCCCAATTTGTAGGATACCCATCTAGCCTTATTCAATGAGCTCCAACAATTTATCCCACTATTATTCACTAAGAATGGAGAAATTTACCATGCTATGAAATCTCTCATCTACTTTTGTATATGTCTGAAAAGTTGGCTTATTGAGAAATATATGGTGGAATTCACGCTAAATGTAGAGGTCGTGTTCTAGTCCTTCCAAGAAAGCTTCTCCAGATATTTTTCCTCTGACCTTGGTGAATTTGGAAGTATCTGCGTCTATCTTGCATAAGTGGTCTTGATAGTTCTATAACGGAATCAATTTGGGATTAGAGGTTTTCAGAGCTATAAGTCCTTTTTCCTATAATACATTAAATATTATGTTAATTCTATTCACCTATAACTCCAACTCTTTTCATTTATTCTCTAGCTATATCATGAGGTTCTTCTTTGTCAGAACTTTGTTCACTTCCATATTTTTTCCTGGTCTATCTTGAATATGGAATTCTTCTATCTCATCTATAGTCTTGCACTTCAAAAGCTTAATAATTTTGTGTGCTTCCCCTAGTCTATGCTCAATCTCAATTTTTTTTTTCTCAAATGCTAATTTGACCCTTTGTACTAGCTCCTCCTTCTCAAAAATAATTAGAAATGATGCCACAATTCTATAACAATGGCATTGATGTTATGACATAAACGTTTCTTGGCCTCTGCCATCATTTGAGTTGTCAAAGATTGATTCTCATATTTTTCAATTTGTTGAGTTAATTTGAGGTTCCCTCGTACCTTTTCTAGATATGCATTATCAACTTTGATTTTGTCTTCCTCCATCTTTGTCAGTGTTGTCATTAAACTCTCTTTTTCCTTTTTTTTTATTGATAATTCTCCAAAAGCTTTGACTAGCTTTTCAGAAGAATCTGTAGTGGATGTTTTTGTTGTTTATTGACTTCATATTGTGCTGATGCACCTGTAGCTGCTAATTGTTCCTTCTCTTTTAACAATGCCTCCATGTTTGTATCCATTTTTTCAATTTGAGTGTTCTGTTCAACTATTAGTTTGAAAAAAATTTCCTTTTCTATCTCCAGGTTAGTTACTTCTTTGGCCTGAGGGTGTTCTATGGTTCGAAGCTTGAGTTGTTTCCTGAGAGCTTGAATATATGCATATTTAAATCTAGTTATATCCTCAATTGCTTTGATGTTACTAAGATCATATCCTAGTTTAATCATTAATTATTCCAAAGATTTGGTTCTAGTTTCTCTGTCTGAAGATGACATTTTCTCTATCTTTAGCTGCGAATGCATATTATTCAAAGGGGTGTGCAATTTTGAGGCAGCCGTGGATGAACTTGTTAATGTTGAATAGATCATTTCACCTTCTTGTTTATGAAAATCAATTTGATCGATTGCATTAACCTTCTTGGTATGAGGCTTTGTAGTCCTCAAAACTATTGGGAATTGGAATTACCCCTTCTCTGTGTCAAGTGTAGACAACAACTTGTGTTGAGTAGTAGTAGTTTGCTTCCAAAACTCTAAATGTGTTGAAGACTTCAATTCCTCATTCTTATTCTTGATCTCCTTGTATTTGGAAAATATGTTCTTCTGTGATAGAATCTAATACATTAGGTGATTGAGTTGTCTCCTCAACATATGGGAATTAAATGTTGGGAATACCTATCAAACCATTATGATTTTCTCATGTGAGCCCTTTTCTTCTGAGGATTCTTCTTGAATATTTATTATCTGAGAATCACTTTTAGTACCAGTCTTAGTATTGGTATTTGGATCCTTACTTATCCTCTTGAAAGCATGAAAATCTGCAACTTCAGCTTCTGAATCTATAGGGAACATACTTTCCCTTGGTCTCTTGATTTCTTTTCCCTTTGGAATAGGAGTTGGTAAAGATGATTAGCTGTCAATTGTTTTTTCAGTCTCATGTAATTTGTTCTCTATCCACTGCTCCTAATTTGCAGACTGATTTATCTATGGCCTAGGTGTATGTGCATATGATCTGGTCTTCTTCTCGATTCTTAGTATTGAAATTATTCCTAATGGATCATAGGACAATGAGGATCTTAGCTTAATTTCATTTCTTTATTATTTCATCCACTTCCTTTGTTGTTGTTATCGTATTTACAATATAAGGCCCAACATGTGCCTTCAACTTAAATTGTGCTTTCATTTAATTGATAGAAAATGTAGATCCTCCATTTTTAACATATGTCTAATTTATTCTAAAGAAAAAATCCTTACTGGTACAAAATTTTGTAATATATAGGAAGGAAGATCACACCCATAGATTCAAATCTATATATAGTTCTAGTAGAGATACCAATCTCCAACTTTATATTTTTATGTAAGATGCAAGACCTTCTTGATCTCTGGTGAAATCCTTGGTATAATATCACTGATAAGAAGACACAACAATGTATGTAAAAACTGATCCAAACTTTTTTTGAATGAATAATATTCTAAATTCCCTCTAACTAAATATGTTCACGGAATGACTGATAGTGGACTTCCCTAATCATCCATCTTCTGTAACTAGAATTTGAATTTATCTTCTTGATAGAATAACATTAAATACATAAGTACTAACTGGTGTTTGAATGCACCTTCAACTTTAAATTTCATAAAATTCTCATGAATAACATTTGACAAGTATTGATTGTAATTCAAAATGAGAGACGACTTTTGACCAACTAAAAATATTGGCAAGAAACATAACACTACTTCATCTACCCATTGGTCTGCGGTATAACCTAATAGGAAAGTAACCATGAAAATGACTTGTCTTTACATCTCAGGGAAAATAGAAGCAGAGTATGGGGTATTTATTCTAGGAAATTCAAAATTTTCAAGCATAAAACATTCAAAAATATGGGCTCACTGGGGGAAGGTAAGATTTTTCTATATTTCCATGAGTTCATCAGTGGAAAATGGGTGTAAAGAAGTTTGAAAATTAATATTAAGGGCTTGAAAAATAGCTTATGGGGTAATTGAGAATAAGATTTCATTTTTTTGAGAAATTGTCTCTTTCTAGCTGGGGAGGTACTTGAGAGGACACCAGGTAGTGAACTATGGGAAAATATGAGTATGGGGAAAGGAAAATTGAGGTATAAATGATTTCCAGATTCTTAAATCATCACTATTATCTAAATACTTTTGTTTCACCCAATGATGAAGCTCATACAAATCAAATTCATATTGAGTTTCTGATATCTTAAAATGTGTGTCAAGTAAAGTCATCTCATTTAAATTGGGAATAGAGGGTAAGGCTGGACTCTTGACCACCATTTTTTCTTTTCCCTTATGTGAATACATTTCATATTGTAGAGAAGCCCAAGGTGAATTACCTAATTCGTAATTGATCAGTATTGGAAGAGGATGGCAATTGCAGAGGACACAGGTGCACTGAAAAACTTCTGAGTGTGAACCTGTACTAATACAATGAAATGGAAAATGGGGAAAATTTGAGCAATGCATGATATTGAAAGTGAAAAGGGGAAGGATATCAATGCCAAAATTATCGTTTTTGGAGCATCACAATTAATAGTTTAAATGTTGTTAGGCATTAATGGCCCAATGTTAACATGACTGTTGGTGGATGATTTGGACAACGGTCACTTAACTTAAGGGGGTGAGGTGACATCGAATATGGGGTGATGCGGATGGATGAAATGGGGTGGCGGATGTGTTAGTGTGGTGGATGTGGTGGTGTGGGAGCCATTGAGAGCATGGGAAAGTGGAAACATGAAGTGGTTTTTTTTTGTGGGGGGGGGGGGGGGGGGGGTCAGGCGATAAGTGGTAAGGGAGGAGAGACCCTAGAAATTCCTGTGGGTTCGCCACGTACTTGATGATGGTTTAAAAAAAACTACTTTTTGGACCCCCCTCCTTCACATTAACCTTCAGGAGGTCAGGGAGGCCTGAACATCATTCTTCGCCATTGATTTCGATGGGGATGATCTCATTTGTCCAGAAATGTGAGTTCTTTATTGCAAGATGAAAAAACATCCTGTCAACTTTTATGCACCATTTAAAACATATTTACGCTAATTTAATCAATATTTAAGGATAATTAAAACAACTTAGGCGACATTACGGTCAGTGCGCCCTTTGGGGATTTATTTTTTATTTATTTATTTTTATTTTTCCCCTTTATTTTTATTTCTTTTTCTTTCTTCTTTTTCTATTTTTTCTATTTTTCTTTTTAACAACTAAACAACTTGAAATGAAAAATAACTTACAACATCCCACTAGGATAAATCGCTATAAAACATACCTTGATCACAATATTTATAGGACCCTAACACCTTAGACTAAACATGAAACTTTGATTTTTTTTCACTTCATTTACAAACCCTCCCTTCAAGCGCATCGTCATGGGAAGAGATCATGGTTGGTATATTACGACAAAAAAATGGGGCAAACCATCTCTTTATAGGGTTTCAAGGGAGGGGTGTTGGAAAATAACCATCTTATCCCCTATAGCCCTTAAGATTTCCTCAAAACATAAATTAAATGATAGATTGATAACTAGACCCAAATATAGATCTTAACATTCAAGGCCAAACCTAAATAGATAGAATCACACCATGGATTAAGCATTGACATTGAGTTTTGGTAGAATCAAGGACCTACTTTCAAGATCATGACCCTGTTTTTAGCATTCTCAAATGGATGGTTTAAAACCCACATTAAAAAGGCGATATTTGTACCTTAGCCATTGCAACCTTTTCCCAATACCAATCTATCTAATGGACATGCTTGGATATGTCAATTCTTGGATTTCTAGAGTACACAATCAATGTTTTTTAGGCCAACTACCTAGCTCCAACTAAAATTTATTCCTATTGAAGAGGCAACTTGAAAAATGCTACTAATAAGAGACATTTTTCCTTCCTTTTGATTGATTTACAAAAAACCTTAGTGCCTCTCCTTTCTTATCTTCCTTTTCCATTCTCCAATAGAAAATAATTAATCTTATATCATAAACACTTTATATAGGTAAGCATTGCAATCATTTTCCTCAACTCACGGGGTATCACTCATGCAAGTGGACCTAATTCCATGGTACAACCCATCACACTCTAATATGGTTCTAATTGTCTCCTCAAAACTAGGTCATAAGACTCCTTATAATGCCAAACAATTAATTCATCTCAAACTTGTGGGATTTTTTCCTTCATGGAACACATTCTAGCTAGTGCTCATCAAACACAATGCACTAACACCACTAACACATACCAAAAACCCAAGATGCCCATAATATGTGGCCTACACCTAATCACTTAGATTACACCTCTATAAAATGCACCTTCAACTTTGGATGTCTAAAAATAGTAATATCCTAACCCACTATGGCCTATTTGTTAGATTTGTCTAATTCACTCCTTATCATATCTTTTCATCTCCTAGAAATTCCATTACAAATCTACTCCAATGGTCACCTTCCAAGTTTCAAAACCTCCTTTTGCAACACGACAAAACCACCTATATATGTTACAAAAAATTTGCCAATTTCTTTAGTGGGTTGCACACATATTTCACATTTCTTATTTGTCTTGCAAGGGGTAGTTCCAAGGAGAGTGCATCAACTTCGATCAAGGAATGTTCACTTAGCACCATTTGTTCAACTCATCAAATATCTTAAGATTGCTTCATAACTTCTCATGGTGCTTAAATTTCTTGTCAACACCTCTAAGTGAGACTAAAACCCCCCAAACTCTCCAATTATTCCACCTCTTCAACCCTTTTTAGAGACTTCTTCGATGTGCACTCATGCCTCAAGCAAAACATAATAGTAACATCCCAAATGTGCATGCTCATTCCATATTTTAATGCCCTCTTGAAACCACATTATCACACTGCTTAAAATGAAATGTTCACATCTTAAGGAAAGGCACCCACTTTTGTTATGGCAACCTAAACTATGTTAGTGACTTTGAGAGGACTCCATTTTCTTAAGATGAAAACATAGGGTCTTACCACAAGAGAATTGTCATGAAAGTCTTACTCAAGTGATAGTCTATACACTTCTACATGCATATGTGATTAACATAGATGGAGGCATGATGTGCAGTAAAAAATGAGGAATTCCTTTGCTTGTGATGGTAACTGTTGAAAATGGAAACAAGAAATGATAAAAATAGAAGTGCTAAAAATAGCACTACAATAAATAGCAATTTGGGTACCAGTGTTGGACATAACAACAAGGAATGAAAAATGGAAGTGCTAAAAATAGCATCGCTATAAATAGCATTTCGGGATGGATTCCAATTTTAGTTAGTCCCTGAACTAAATTGAGAAGTAAAATTTGAATTTGATCTTAGCAGTTGTTTGTAAAATAATTAATTAATTCACCATGAGTTAATTAGTTGTAGAAAATCAAACATGAAGTCTATGTGGGGACATGCAACAGTTTCTCCATTAATTGAGGAATTTATCCATCAGTTAAAGAGATAAGGATGAGTTGTAATATTGAGTTGTAATTAGTTGGCTTAGTTAACTAAGTCAAGTCCAGTTAGATTAATTCAAACAGTTTGTTGAATTAATTGTGAGTTCATTTAGTTAATTCTTTCATGCATGTAACTGTTGCACATCAGATAACTGAATATTCTCTCATAAATAACTCATACATGTTAGTTTAGTCGGAGACCCAGTTGAGATTATAGGAGGGACAATGTACTATCAGTTGGATGAATTTTTCCTATAAAGGAAAATCATCTATGCAGAAGGATTTATCTCCTTCAGGATTGCGCAGTTACTATTGGGCCAAGTGAGTAGTGTGAGGTGAGAATTCACATGTGCGGAAGCACTGGACCCCAAGAAAAATTATGCAAGAAAATAGGAGATTTGGATAGCAGAGGAGAAGTTTTGTGAGAGGCCTTTGACTGTATATGAGCAACAGAGGGATTGTACTGAGAGCCGGTTGGCTTCTAAGCTAAGGTTTTGTGTAATTTTGTGACTATTTTCCACTTGTATGATAATACAGAGATTGAGGTTTTATGCTGAGGCTTTCCCTAGGTTATTTCTTCTGTGTTATGTGTGATTGATTTCTCATTCTCAGTTATATGTGTTCTCTTGATCTTGCTCAATTCGATTAAGCTTCCACAAAGTGTTGTAGAAGTAGATCTTGTATTGTGTTTTAGTATATTGCATAATCTGTTGATCTACAGTGGGAATTTCCACATGGTATCAGAGAAAAGGTGATCAAGGCGAAGAACAGTATACAAGAAGGAGAAGTTTGAATTTTGTGTTTCTTGAATATAGAAATCGAGTTCTTATCACATCTCAATTTCACTGATGGTGTTCGGTGGTTTAAGACTCAAGTATGCCCTTGATGGCAGCTCAAATTATATAGCCTAGAAGGATTTCATGGAGGCAGTATTAGAGGATAACGGTCCAAAGGACTTCATTGATCAAGAAGTCCCCAAGATGACTGATGCCACTCAAGTGGCAGAATGGAAGAAATGTGTGGCTAGAGCAAGGAGAATCCTCTTGGAGGGAGTTCGAGACCACATTGTCTCAAGCCTCCATGGGAGGGAGACACAGTTTTCGATGTGGAAAACATTGAAAGATCTATATCAGAACAACAACGATCAGAGGAAGCTGGCGCTGAAAGACAAGATTCGTAAAATCAAGTGTGAAAAGGGTGACATGATCTCTACATATCTGAACAAGCTCACCACCTGCAGGGATGATATTGGAAGTGTAGGGATCATGACCACTGATGATGACATGGTGAGTCTTGCACTCCTTGGTCTTCCTAAGAACTTGCATAGCTACCAATACTTGGTAAACGGAAGAGAGAAACTTCCAAATTGGGAACGAATTTGGTTGGATCTGATGCAGGAGGAGATACAGAGAAGCACCAGAGATGGATCTTCTTCATCCAAGGAGGATGAAGAAAATTGTGACTTAGAGAGTAAGGCAAAGAAAGGGAAGGAGAAGGATTCTCATCCCAAATCCAGTTCTTCCCATGGTGGGAAGAAGTTTAAAATCGAAAGTGCGATGCTTTCGTTGTCATGAAGTGGGCCATTTTTCTACAAATTGTCCACTGAGGAAATCCAAGAATGGATTCGTGGAAGGAATAGAAGGTGAGGCACTAGCCTCAAATTTCGAGTTGGATTTCACACTTTTCGCATGCATGGTTTCATCCATGATGGGAAGTGGTTGGTTTCTTGACAGTGGAGCTCCTTTCCACATGACTGGCGCCAAGAATTTGTTCAGTACCTTGGAGGAGAAGGATCTCTAGATGTAGATCACTATGGGTAATGATGAAAAGTATAGTGTCTCAAGTGTAGGCACAACTGTTTTTTAGAGGGAGCATGGAGCTCGCATTACCTTAACTGATGTCAAGTATGTACCAGGATTGAGGAAAAATTTGGTGTCAATTGCAATGCTGGAAGACAGAGGCTGTGATGTAGTCTTCAGTAAGGGAAAGGTTTTCCTTTGACACATCACCGCGAGACAGGTGAAGCAGATCGGTTCATGAATCAAGAACCTGTATGCTCTTGGGGTTCAAGATGCATGCAAAGCCTTGAGGAGCAAGGAAACTGATGGACACTTGGTGGTGGAGAGGGAGAGTACATTACCTCTCAACATGCAATCACAGGAGAAGTCTTAGATGATTATGGAGAAGCCATGATTGGTGAAGTAGCTTCAGGAGGTTGTGGAGCATCCACAATTGGGGCAGCCAAGAGGAGACAAAGTGGAGGCATCCACTCATGCAGAGACCTCTAGTAGGGTAAATTTTGAGCCAAGTGGGCAAAGGGATCACATGCATCCATACCTCCAGGCCGGAGGTGGGGCGATGTGGAGTGATCATCCCACGAAGGCTGAAATAGGGGATGGATCCTTGAGGTACCCAGCCTTTTGGATTCAACTTTACTATGGGAGTCCCAACAAGGAATATTAGGATTGGCTGAGTGTGTAGAGACAAATGCAGATGGAGCAGCAGAGAGAGCTACAGTGCAAGAATCCCAAGACAGTGCATAGCTAGTAGGATGTAGCAATGCGAGAGGCACATGAGTGTTGAACCAGTGCAGGATGGCACAGAGAGGTGTGAAACGGTGTGAGATGCATGGATATGTTGCAGTAGCTCAGAGGTTAGAGAGGGATCTCTTGTCAGTATTAGAGGGAGCTTCAACATCAGTGTATGTTTCTATCCCAATAGAGAGGTCAATTGGGAGTTTTTTTTGTTTCTAGAGTTGCTAGAGAATTCACACTTTGAAGAAGTGTTACATGCAGAACATTCCAAAGGTACAAGATCAGGTTTGAGTTGAAGCCTTTCTTGTTGAGAGGGAGTGTTGAAAATGGCAACAAGAAATGCAAAAAATAGAAGTGCTAAAAATATAACTGCTATAAATAGAAGTTCGGGTACCAGTGTTGGACATAGGAACAAGGAATGAAAAATGGAAGTGCTAAAAATAGCATCGCTATAAATAGCATTTCAAGATGAATTCCAATTTTAGTCATTCTCTGAACTAAAATTGAGAAGTAAAATTCAAATTTGATCTTAATAATTGTTTGTAAAATAATTAATTAATTCACCATGAGTTAATTAGTTGTAGAAAATCAAACATGAAGTCTATGTGGGGACATGCAATAGTTTCTCCATTAATTGAGGAATTTATCCATCAGTTAAAGAGAGAAGGATGAGTTGTAATTAGTTGGCTCAGTTAACTGAGTCAAGTCTAGTTAGATTAATTCAAATAGTTTGTTCGATTAATTGTGAGTTCAGTTAGTTAATTCTTGCATGCATATAACTATTGCACTTTAGATAACTGAATATTCTCTCATAAATAACTCGTGCATGTCAGTTCAGTCAGAGACCCAGTTGAGATTAGAGGATGGACAGTGTACTATCAGTTGGATAAATTTTTCCTATAAAGAAAACTCATCTATGTTGGAAATAATACTGAGAGGGGCGGTGAATCAGTATTATCAAGCCAAATATTTCCTTTTTAAATTCCAGATGATATACGCTACTTCAGTTAATACAACCCGCGTATATACGCAACTACAGATAAAGAAACCCGCGTATATAAATCAGACTTATAATTTGAATTATCTTTCAGATGTCAGTTATTAATCTGTGATTCAGATGCACATAAACAGTACCAGAAACAGTGAAATAGAGCAGAAGAAAGTCACACACAAGAACACAAGATATAAGGAGGAAACCCAATGTGGGTGAAAACCACGTGCTGCAATTCGTCTCTATCTTCTTTTTAATTAGAAACTTCTCTTTACAATGTCTTGTACTGGAGCAGACTTTACCAGTATGCAGGCTACAACCTGCAGAGAGCTACAACTCTCTCTCTCGTTTTCCAACTTCCCTGGAAGGGAGCTTCAACCCCCTTAGTTCTTGTACTAGCTTGAGATACTAGTACGTAGGCTCCTAACTACAGAAGGCTACAACCTTCTCTTCGCTTTCAAGGACCTCGTTTCATTAATTTTCAGACTGGATCCACAAGTAACATCAATCAAACATCAAGAATTTCTCCATAACCCAAACTCCTTTTCACCAATCAAAAGCTGAAACAACTAAGCACTCCTCTGACCACTGAACCCAAAACACAGTAACTGTAATCAAACACTAATTTTGAACCCAAAACACTACAACAATAAAACAAAAGTAGCTAGAACATAAATCAAGACATATACGCTACTTCACTGTTCATCAACCTGCGAGTATACGCTTCTATACCACAACCAACCTGCGTATACGCGTCTTTCATTCACAGAAAACGCGTATATACCCACCTTCAATTCACTGAACCTGTGTACAGATCTATAAAGGATAATTTATTCTTTTAAGCATTCAGACATTAGTTAGCCCAGATTTATAGATCAAGAGTGCGCCACATATAACAGATCAAAATCATATAGAGATACCAATGTTCAAGCCTTGAGATTTAGATCCATCAATAGTCCTTATCCTTCTTGCGCTCAGGTTCCACCTTCATTCAGATCTAGATCTGCACCATAACCCAATCACCCGTATTCCAGATCTATCACAATATTAGATATTCAATAATTCAGATGACACCTTGCCACATGATCTACTTCCTCTTTTATAGTTTTAGGCCTTCCTCAATACCACGGTCCAAAACCATAATAAACCAATACCAAGGGCCAAAAACCTGAGTTCAACTCTTCTGCCGAGATACCATGGTCCACAACCAAAGGTTCAAATTCCAAGGACTAACAACCATGGAGCAAAAATAAGTTTCCCGTCATGTACGCGCTTTTATGTGCATAAAAGTGCGTGTATACGCATACGCGACTTTGGAACGTATAAACCGCGTTTATATGCGTCTTCGGCAAGATGTACCTGCGTATACAAGATTTCCTTCATTCTGAGCACTTGAACTGAGATCTGTCACCAAAGTGAGTTGCCATCAAGGACAAAACCTATACCATAGCGCCACATCTGTGCCAAAATGCCAACAATCTCCCCCTTTGGACTTGATGGCAACCCCAAGATCCTCAAAGTCATTCTCCCCCTTTGTCATCAAGGGCAAAGGGCAGTGCTCCCCCTGAGTACATGATGATATCTCTGCTCTGCTGTGCTGAACATGCTCCCCGACTGTAGGCAAGATCTGCAAAAAGATGTTCTTCAAGAAGAACCATGGCTTATACATCATAAAAGACCTTCCTATCCAAAAAGACTCGATACATACAACCATCACCCAACCAAGTGGGGATACATAAGAAATTTACATATGACAACAGATCACAACAATCATCCCAGGCATAGTGGGGAAACCAAAATAGGCCGTTACATGACCTTGATAAGCAAATATACATGACATAGAGACGAAATATCAAGACTTATGACCAATAACTACAATCAGCAGCATCTGACAATCACTGTACATATCAGCAATCATGTTCACCTTCTAACCTTCTTTCTGCAGCTGATCCACCTGAGCCAAAAAAAACTTGAGTACTAGACCCAAGAGCTTCTAAGGTAATGCCAACAATGCATTATTAGAAAATTATCTGCTCCCCCTGAATCTGTGCCTGATGGTCTCTGACAGACCCATCTCAGACTCTCTCCAACCAGAGTCTACCCTTGCTGATTTTCTTCAGAACTCCATATACACGACTGCACCTGAATAAAATGGCGTATGTACGCGGATACCCCTCATCCAACTCGCGTACACCAACTTTTCTTGGAACAGAAAAGCTTCAACAGCAGGATGAAGCATCAACGACTCCCAGCTTCTGTTTGAGATATTCAAACGTTTCCCTGGGCAGTGGTTTGGTGAGTATATCAGCAACTTGTTCCTTAGAAGGAACATACTCCAATTTGACCTTTTGTTCCAACACTTGTTCCCGGAGAAAGTGATACTTGATCGGTATGTGCTTGGTTTTTGAATGCATGACTGGGTTCTTTGAAATGCTTATTGCACTTGTATTATCACATATGATAGAGACAGGTGGATTACAAGTGATTTGAAAGTCCTGCAAGGTTTGCATCATCCAAAGGAGTTGTGTGCAATAGGATGGAGTGGCCACATATTCTGCTTCAGCTGTAGATAAAGCAATCAAACTCTGTTTCTTGCTGAACCAAGATACTAATCTGGAACCCATAAAGAATGCATCGCCACTTGTGCTCTTCCTATCATCCACGCTTCCAGCCCAATCTGCATCTGTGTAAGCATGAAGAGTGAGATCTGTATCTCTAGGATACCATAGGCCATAGTCTTGAGTTCCTTGAAGGTACTTGAAGATTCTTTTGACTGCCTGAAGATGAGTTTCCTTTGGGTTGGCTTGAAACCTTCCAACTATTCCCACTGCATGCATAATATCTGATCGTGTACCTGTCAAATAAAGCAAGCTCCCAATCATGGATATATAGGTTGGTTGATGCACTGCTGCTGATTCATCATTTGCAATAAGGTTGTATCCCGTAACCATGGGGGTACATACTGGTTTCAAATCTTCCATGCCATACTTCTTCAATATCTACTTGAGGTACTTGGTTTGAGACAAGAAAATACCGCCTTCATTTTGTTGGATTTGCAATCCAGGAAAATATGTCAATTCTCCAAGTAATGACATTTCGAATTCTTTCTGCATCACCAAGGCAAAGCTTTGACTCATAGCTTCTTCATTGCTCCCAAAGATAATATCATCTACATACACAACAAGTATTAGCAATTTGTTATTTTCAATTTTTATATATAGATTGCTATCTGCTGATCCTTTTGAAAATCCTTGTTGATGAAGGTATTTGTCCAACCGATAGTACCAAGCCCTTGGAGCTTGTTTAAGCCCATAGAGAGCCTTTTTAAGTTTGCATACAAGATTTGGATCATTTCCAAGGATAAAGCCATCTGGTTGCTCAATGTACACTTCTTCTTCTAAGTCTCCATTCAAAAAGGCTGACTTCACGTCCATTTGAAATACTTTGAATTTTTGAAAGCTAGAGAGGGCAAGGAACATTCTGATGGCCTCAAGTCTAGCAACAGGAGCATAAGTTTCTTCAAAGTCTATTCCTTCCTGTTGAGCATACCCTTTGCAAACAAGCCTAGCCTTGTTTCTAATAACTTCCCCATTTTCATTCAACTTGTTCTTGAAGATCCATTTTGTTCCTATGACATTCTTGTCTTTTGGTCTAGGAACCAACTCCCAAGTGTTGTTCTTTTCGATCTGCTCAAGCTCTTCATCCATTGCCTTAACCCAACACTCATCCTTGCATGCTTCTTTTACATTTTGCGGTTCAGTGGAAGAGAGCAATGCCAAATAGCTTGAAGCTTCTGCTATTGTTCTTCTGGTTTGTATTCTTGCCTCTTTCTGCCCCAAAATTTGAGATTCTGGATGATTCTTCTGAACATATCTGGATGGAGTCTTCTCTTCTACCCTTATCTATTCCTCCGGTGCCTCTTGGGGTTCTTCTTCATCATCTTCCTGATTTGGAGAGTAGTCTTCATCCTCATCGATATTTTCATGATTTACTTGCCCGGGGATGTATCCTTTTTCATCAACCACTACATCAATACTGTCAACAATTCTTCCAAGTCTTTTATTGTAACACTTATATGCTTTGTTGTAGGGAGAATAACCAAGAAGAATGCCTTCATCTGCTCTAGGTTCAAGTTTGCTAAGCTGCTCATCAGTATTCTTAATATATCATTTGCTCCCAAAATTTTTGAAATGCTTTACCGAAGGAGTCTCACCATACCATAGCTCATGAGGAGTTTGAGTGCTGTTCACTCGGACATTTATTTTGTTGAGAATAACAACCGCAGCATATGCAGCTTCACCCCAGAAAGTTGCGGGAGTTCCAGATTCATCAAGCATAGCACGAGCCATTTGTTGGACTGTTCTGTTCATCCTTTCTACCACTCCGTTTTGCTGAGGAGTTTTAGCTGTGGAGAATTCCCTTCTTATCCCATGTTCTTCACAAAAATCAAAAAATTCATTTGAGGTAAACTCCCCACCTCTGTCGGACTTGAGGCACTTAATTTTGTAACCTGATTCATTTTCAACCAAGGCTTTTAAGGATTTGAATTTTTCGAATGCTTCATCTTTGTGCTTCATAAGTCCTAACCAAACAAACCTGGAGAAATCGTTAATGAATAATATCAAGTATTCTTCTCCTCGTGCTGTCCTTTTCCTAAAAGGACCACATACATCTGTATGGACTAGCTCAGAGGCATGCTAGCTGATCCTTCCTTCTCCGGAAAGTTAGTTCTAGTTTGTTTTCCAAACTGACATGATTTCCATATGGTGTTGTCTGGAATTTTGATGTCTGGAAGACCACGAACTGCCTGATATTTGCATGCCTTCCTTATTTTTGAAAAGCTTAGATGCCCCAACCTTCGGTGCCATAACCAATGTTCATCATCCTTGCTCAAATAGCATTGTTGTTGTCCTTCTTCAAATATGTATAGATTATTTGGAGTTCTTCTGCCTTTGATCACTATTTTCCCTGTATCAAGTTCACGAACACAACACCCATTTGATCGAAATATTACTTCGGTTCCTTGATCGCACATCTGACTGACACTTAGAAGATTATGCTTCAAGCCATCAACATACAAAACATTTCCAGTTTTGACTTTTTCTTTCAACTGAGCAGTGCCTTTTCCTTTTATAGTTGTAGGAGTATCATTTCCAAAAGAAACTTTCTTTCCCTTTTCTAAAGCAGAATATGATTCAAGTTTTTCTTTATTACCTGTCATATGCTTCGAACATCCACTGTCAATGTACCATAGATTTTCCTATCCCTCTGCATAAAAGGCTATCCCACATATTTCTGTTTGTGGTTCCTTTATTCTCCATGTTCTTGTGCTTGAGGCTTGTTCCCTTGTCTGCGGACACCTGCTCCTGCATTCAGAATCTTCATGACCAAAGTTATTGCAAATAGAACATTCAACTTCATTTTCAAGAGCCGAAAAGTTGTTATAGGTCCTTTTTGTAATCCCAGTCATACTTCTATGTTTTTGAGCTTCTCTAGTCATGATTGTTTTATATGCAACACATTGAGCTGCTTTGTGACCAAAGTTATGGCAAGAGAAGCATTGTCCATTGAAGAAACTTCTGCGGTTATCAAATCTACCAGCCAAATGATTGTAATTTCTATTGTCATCCATTCTTGAAGCAAATTGAGAAGATTTTACCTGTGGCTGGTTGTAGCTTTTGTTCACCCTTAAGAAGGATTGCCCCTGGTTTACCTGATAGTCTTTTTTTGTTCTTGATGTAATTCGTCCCTGCTTTACCTGGTGATCTCCATTGTGCTTTTGCTCATTTCTTCTTGCTGCATCAAGATAACTCTTTGAGGTGGATGCTTGAGAAGTTTCTCCATTATACCCCAAACCTGTCTTGTTTAGTGGAGAACGCTGTACATTGATGATCTCATCCAGAGTTTCAGATCCTTTGACAAATTTAAGATTAATAGCCTTTGTTTTCTCAATCTCTTTTCTAAGGCCAACAATTTCCCCTTCTAACTTTTCAAGATATTTTTCCTTTTCATCTATTTGTAATTGTAGAGTATCAATGATCATATTCTTTTCTTCTATACATGTCTTGAGTCTAGAAATTTCATCATAAAAGCTATCCACATCTATAGCATCCATGTAGTCATCATCTTCAAAGGCCATTAAAAGTTTAGAGTCATTACCTCGTTCATCTTCATCACTATTTGATAGACCATCACTGTCTTCATGAGTGTAGTAGCTCTTCTTCTTTGTGTTCTATTTCTTGTTCCATCTAATAGGTTCCTTTCCCTTATGAGGACATTTGGCAGCATAGTGACCTACTCTTCCACAAGCAAAGCATTTGAAGGGAAACTTACCTCTGAACCGTCTAGCACCCTGTTGAATATCTCTAACAAAATTTGATTCTTCTTCTTCTTCTGACCCATGTCCTGATTCGTAGTACTCTCCTTTTCCTGAAGCCTTGAAGGCAGCTTCTCTCCTATCAGATGGACCTCCTTTCCTCATTTCATAAGCAGTTAGAATTCTGTGTAGCTGAGACATAGTAAGAGTTCGTAGATTTTCTTTTTCTTCTATAGCAAACACTTTAGATTCAAACTTGGGGGACAATGATCTTAGAACTTTTTCAACCACAATAGCCTCTTTTATTTCTTCACCCAAGTTTTTCATGCAATTAACAATCTCATCTACCCGAAGGAAGTAGTTAGCCACACTTTCATCATTATACATTCTGAGATTCTCATATTGAATTCTGAGGGTTTGAAGTTTAGCACGCTTTACCTGTTCATCTCCTTCGTAGCTCAAGACAATCTTGTCCCATATTTCTTTTGCAGATTTATATTGCATAACCTTCACGAATTCTGTTTGAGATAAGCATCCTAGCAGAGTATTGACTGCTTTAGCATTTGTTTCATATTTCTTCTTCTCGGCCGCATCTGTAGGAGTAGCTGAAGGAAAAGTGTAGCCTGTATCTATGATATCCCAAACTTCTGTACCAAGAGATTGAAGATAGGCAGTAACTCTTACCTTCCAGTAATTGAAGTTTGTCCCATCAAAAATTGGAGGCCTGATTGATGCTTCCCTCTCGTAGTTGCTCATGATGAATGATCTTCCTTCAAGCGATCAAGCTTCTTTGAAGGACCTGCTCTAATACCAATTATTGGAAATAATACTGAGAGGGGGGGTGAATCGGTATTATCAAGCCAAGTATTTCCTTTTTAAATTCCAGATGATATACGCTACTTCAGTTAATACAACCCGCGTATATACGCAACTACAGATAAAGACACCCGCGTATATAGATCAGAATTATAATTTGAATTATATTTTAGATGTCAGTTATTAATCTGTGATTCAGATGCACATAAACAGTACCAAAAACAGTGAAACAGAGCAGAAGACAGTCACACACAAGAACACAAGATATAAGGAGGAAACCCAATGTGGGTGAAAACCCCCTACTGCAATTCGTCTCTATCTTCTTTTTAATTAGAAACTTCTCTTTACAATGTCTTGTACTGGAGCAGACTTTACCAGTACGCAGGCTGCAACCTGCAGAGAGCTACAACTCTCTCTCTCGTTTTCCAGCTTCCCTGGAAGGGAGCTTCAACCCCCTTAGTTCTTGTACTAGCTTGAGATACTAGTACGCAGGCTCCTACCTGCAGAAGGCTGCAACCTTCTCTTTGCTTTCAGGGACCTCGTTTCATTAATTTTCAGAATGGATCCACAAGTAACATCAATCAAACATCAAGAATTTCTACATAACCCAAACTCCTTTTAACCAATCAAAAGCTGAAACAACTAAGCACTCCTCTGACCAGTGAACCCAGAACACAGTAACTGTAATCAAACACCAATTCTGAACCCAGAACACTGCAGCAATAAAACAGAAGCAGCTAGAACATAAATCAAGACATATACGCTACTTCATTGTTCATCAACCTGTGAGTATACGCTTCTATATCAAAACCAACCTGCGTGTACGCGTCTTTCATTCACAGAAAACGCGTATATACGCACCTTCAATTCACTGAACTTGCGTACAGATCTATAAAGGATAATTTATTCTTTTAACCATTCAGACATTAGTTAGCCCAGATTTATAGATCAAGAGTGCGCCACATATAACAGATCAAAATCATACAGAGATACCAATGTTCAAGCCTTGAGATTTAGATCCATCAATAGTCCTTATCCTTCTTGCGCTCAGGTTCCACCTTCATTCATATCTAGATCTGCACCATAACCCAATCACCTGTATTCCAGATCTATCACAATATCAGATATTCAATAATTCAGATGATACCTTGCCACATGATCTACTTCCTCTTTTATAGTTTTAGGCCTTCCTCAATACCACGGTCCAAAACTATAATAAACCAATACCAAGGGCCAAAAACCTGGGTTCAACTCTTCTGCCGAGATACCATGGTCCACAACCAAAGGTTCAAATTCCAAGTACTAACAACCACGGACCAAAAATAAGTTTCCCATCATGTACGCACTTTTATGTGCATAAAAGTGTGTGTATACACATACGCGACTTCGGAACGTATAAACCGCGTGTATACGCGTCTTCAGCAAGATGTACCTGCGTATACAAGATTTCCTTCATTCTGAGCACTTGAACGGAGATTTGTCACCAAAGTGAGTTGCCATCAAGGACAACACCTGTACCATAGTGCCACATCTGTGCCAAAATGCCAACAATCTATGCAAAAGGATTTATCTCCTTCAAGATTGCACAGTTACTACTGGGCCAAGTGAGTAGTGTGAGGTGGGAATTCACATGTGTGGAAGCACTGGACCCCAAGAAAAACTGCATAGGGAAATAAGAGGCTTGGAGGGTAGAGGAGAAGGTTTGTGAGAGACCTTTGACTGTCTATGAGCAGCAGAGGGATTATACTGAGAGTTGGTTGGCTTCTAAGCTAAGGCTTTGTGTAATTCTGTGACTATTTTCCACTTGTATGATAATACAGAGATTGGGGTTTTAGGTTGAGGGTTTCCCTAGGTTATTTCTTCTGTGTTATGTGTGATTGATTTCTCATTCTCAGTATGTGTTCTCTTGATCTTGCTCAATTCGATTAAGCTTTCGCAAAGTGTTGTAGATGTATATCTTGTATTGTGTTTTAATATATTGCTTAATCTGTTGATATACAGTGGGAATTTATACATGGTATTAGAGATGGTTCTTCATCTAAGGAGGATGAACAAAATTTTGAAAATGGCAACAAGAAATGCTAAAAATAGAAGTGCTAAAGATAGCACTGCTATAAATAGTAGTTCGGGTACTAGTGTTGGACATAGCAACAAGGAATGAAAAATGGAAGTTCTAAAAATAGTATTTCTATAAATAGCATTTCTGGATGGATTCCAATTTTAGTTAGTCCCTGAACTAGAATTGAGAAGTAAAATTTGAATTTAATCTTAGAAACTGTTTGTAAAATAATTAATTAATTCATCTTGAGTTAATTAGTTGTAGAAAATCAAACATGAAGTCTATGTGAAGACATGCAATAGTTTCTCCAATGATTGAGGAAGTTATCCCTTGATTAAATGAGATCAGGATGAGTTGTAATTTGAGTTGTAATTAGTTAGCTTAGTTAACTGAGTTAAGTCCAGTTAGATTAGTTCTAACAGTTTGTAGAATTAGTTGTGAGTTTAGTTAGTTAATGCTTGCATGCATGTAACTGCTGCTCTCAAGATAACTAAATATTCCCTCATAAATAACTCATGCATGTCAGTTCAGTCAGAGACCTAGTTGAGATCAGAGGAAGGGATAGTGTACAGAAGTTGGAGGATTTTTCCTATATAGGAAACTCATACATGCAGAAGGAATTATCTCCTTCAGGATTGCGTAGTTACTACTGGGCTAAGTGAGCAATGTAAGGTGGGAATTCACATGTGTGGAAGCACTAGACCCCAAGAAAAACTACGTAAGGAAATAGGAAGCTTGGAGGGTAGAGGAGAAGGCTTGTGAGAGGCCTTTGACTGTTTATGAGTAGCAGAGGGATTATATTGAGAAATGGATAGCTTCTAAGCTAAGGCTTTGTGTAGTTCTGTGACGATTTTCCACTTGTATGATGTAGAAATTCCCACTGTAGATCAACAGATTATGCAATATACTAAAGCAAAATACAAGATCTACTTCTACAACAAACCTGCAGAAGCTTAATTAAATATGAGCAAGATCAATTAGAACACATATAACTGAGAATGAGAAAGAAATCACATGAAACACAGAAGAATAACCTGGGGAAAACCTCAGCCTAAAACCCCAATCTCCGTATATCATACAAGTGGAAATATGTCCAGATTACAAAAGGAATCAACTCACAAGCTATCCTGCTCTCTCTGCAATCCCTCTGCTACTCATAGATAGCCAAAGGCTCTTATAAAACTTCTCATCTACCCTTGAAGCCTCCTATTTCCTTGCGCAGTTTTTCCTGGGGTCCAGTGCTTCCACTTGTGTGAACTCCCACCTCACACTGCTCACTTGGCTCAGAAATAACTGCACAAACCTGAAGGAGATAATTCCTTCTGCATAGATGAGTTTCCTATATAGGAAAATTCCTTCAAGTGATAGTACATTGTCCCTTCCTCTGCCCTCAGTTGGGTTTTTGACTGAAATGACATGGATGAGTTATTTATGAGAGAATATTCAATTATCTGGAGAGCAGCAGCTACATGCATGCAAGCATTAACTAACTGAACTCACAATTAATTCTACAAATTGTTAGAACTAATCTAAATGGACTTAACTCAGTTAATTGAGCTAACTAATTATAACTCAAAGTACAACTCATCCCGATATCCTTTAATCAAGGGATAAGTTCCTCAATTAATGGAGAAACTGTTGCATGTCTTCACATAGAATTCATGTTTGATTTTCTACAACTAATTAACTCAATATGAATTAATTAATTATTTTACAAACAACTGCTAAGATCAAACTCGAATTTCTCTACTCAGTTTTAGTTCAGGCACTATCTAAAATTGGAATCCATATCAAAATGCTATTTATAGAAATGTTATTTTTAGCACTTCCATTTTTCATTCCTTGTTGCTATGTCCAACACTGGTACCCACACTACTATTTATAGCAGTGCTATTTTTAGAACTTCTATTTTTAGCATTTCTTGTTTCTATTTTCAACACTCCCTCTCAACAAGAAAGGCATTCAACTCAAACCTGATCCTAAACCTTTGGAATTTTCTGCATGCAACACTTCTCCTAGGTGTTGTTGCTACAACAACTCTAGAAACAAAAAATGTCCCAACTGACCTCCTTGTTGGGCTAGAAACATCCTTTGATGCTGAAACTCCCTCTGTCGCTGACAAGTGCTCCCTCTATGACCTTTGAGCTATTGCAACACTCCATGCATCTCGCACCATTACACACCTCTCTATGACATCCTGCATTGGTGCAACACTCCTGTGGCTCTCACATTGTTGCAGCCTGCTAGCTCTACATTGTCATGGGATTCCTGCACTGTAGCACTCTCTGTCACTCCATCTACGTCTGTCTCTACCCACTTAGCCAGTCCTGCTACCCCTTGTCGGGGCTGTCGTAGCAAGGTCTAGTCAAAGAGGTTGGGTACCTCAATGATCTTGGCCTTATTCTAGCCTTCTTGGGACTGTCACTCCACATCGCCCCACCTCCGATCTAGAGGTATGGATGCATGTGATACCTCTACTCACTTGGATCAAAATTGCCCCCTACTATAGGTCACTGCATGAGTGGATGCCTCCACTCGGTCTCCTCTCGGCTTCTATAGTTATAATTGCTCCACAACCTCCTGAAGCTGCTTCACCAATTGTGGCTCCTCCACAATTATCTGAGACTTCTTCTGGCACTGCATGTTGAGAGGTAATGTACTCTCCCTCTCAGCCACCAAGTCCCTAACCTTTGCCTGGCTCCTCAAGTATTTGCATGTATCTTGAACCTCAAGTGCATACAAGTTCTTGACTCATGAGCCAATCTGCGTCACCTGTCTAGTGGTGATGTGTCGAAGGATAACCCTTCCCTTACTGAAGACAACATCATAGCCTTTGTCTTCCAGCATTACGACCGACACCAAATTTTTCCTCAGTCCTGGTACATACTTGACATCAGTTAAGGTAATACGAGCTCCATGCTCCCTCTAAAAAACAACCATGCCTACACCTGAGACACTATACTTTTCATCATTACCCATCACTATGAGTATTTGGAGATCTTTCTCCTCTAAGGTACTGACCAAACTCTTGTCGCTGGTCATGTGGAAAGAAGCTCCATTTTCAAGAAACCAACCACATCCTATCATGGATGAAACCATGCATGGGAAGAGGTTGAAATCCAACTTGAACTGTGAGGCCAATGCCTCACCTTTAGATCCTTCCTTGGATCCCATCTTCGATTTCCTCAATGGACAATTTGTTGCATAATGGCCCACTTCATGACAATGAAAGCATCACACTTTCGATTTGTTAAACTTCTTCCCACCATGGGAAGAACTTGATTTTGAATGGGACGACTTCCCTTTCCCCTTCCTTTCCTTACTCATTAAGGCTAAATTTTCCTCATCATCTTGATTTGATGAGGATCCATCTCTAGTGCTTCTTCTTATCTCCTCCTGCATCAGATCTAACCAAAGTTTTTCCCAATATGGGAGTTTTTCTCTTCCATTAATCGAGTCTTGGTAGCTATGCTAGCTCTTAGAAAGACCGAGGAGTGCAAGAATCACCATGTCATCATCGGCTGTCGTGATCCATACACTTCCAAGCTCATCCCTACAGGTCGTGAGCTTGTTTAGATATGTAGAGGTCATGTCACCCTTTTCATACTTGATTTTCCAAAGCTTGTCATTTAGTGCCAGCTTCCTTTGATCATTGCTATTTTGATATAGATCTTTCAATGTTTTCCACATCGAAAATGGTGTCTCCTTCCCATGGAGACTCGCGATTATGTGGTATCGAACTCCCTCTAGAAGGATTCTCCTTTCTCTAGCCACACATTTCTTCCATTCCGCCAATTCTATAGCATCAGTCAGCTTGGGGACTTCTGGATCAATGAAGTCCTTTAGACCGTTATCCTCTAATGCTGTTTCCATGCGATCCTTCCAGCTATATAAGTCGAGCTGCCATCAAGGGCATACTCGAGTCTTAAACCGTTGAATGCCATTGGTGAAATTTGATATGTGATAAGGATTCGAATTTTGTATCTGGAACTTCAAACTTCGAACTTCTCCCTTCTTTGTATATTGTTCTCTCCTTTGATCACCTTTGCTCCGATACCATGTAGAAATTCGCACTGTAGATCAACAGATTATGTAATATACTAAAGCAAAATATAAGATCTACTTCTGCAAAAAACTTGCAGACGCTTCATTGAATATGAGAAAGATCAATTAGAACACATATAACTGAGAATGAGAAAGCAATCACATGAAAAAAAGCAGAATAACCCGGGGAAAGCCTCGACCTAAAACCCCAATCTTTGTATATCATACAAGTGGAAATATGCCTATATTACAAAAAGAATTAGCTCACAAGCTATCCTACCCTCTCTGCAATCCCTCTGCTACTCATAGACAACCAAAGGCTTCTCAGAAACCTTCTCCTCTACCCTCCAAGCCTCCTATTTCCTTGCGCATTTTTTCCTGGGGTCCAATGCTTCCACTTGTGTGAATTTCCACCTCACATCGCTCACTTGGTTCAAAAATAACTGCATAAACCTGAAGGAGATAATTCCTTCTGCATAGATGAGTTTCCTATATAGGAAAAATCCTCCAACTAATAGTACATTGTCCCTTCCTCTGATCTCAACCGGGTCTCTGACTGAACTGACATGCATGAGTTATTTGTGAGAGAATATTTAGTTATCTAGAGAGCAGCAGTTACATGCATGCAAGAATTAACTAACTAAACTCACAATGAATTCTATAAACTATTAGAACTAATCTAACTGGACTTAACTCAGTTAACTAAGCTAACTAATTACAACTCAAAGTACAACTCATCCTGCTCTCCTTTAATCAAGGGATAACTTCCTCAATTTATGGAGAAACTGTTGCATGTCCCCACATAGACTTCATGTTTTATTTTCTCTAACTAATTAACTCAATATGAATTAATTAATTATTTTACAAATAGGTGCTAAGATCAAATTCGAATTTTGCTTCTCAATTTTAGTTCAGGGACTAACTAATATTGGAATCCATCTTGTTATCACCTAGAAGTTATCAAAGAAGGAATAGTTCGAGGTAACCACAAACCTAATCTTTTAGACTAAGGTTCTAGCCAACCCAAGTCCAGAGAGGGCTCTCTCTTTATAATTTAACTTTGTTTTGGGTAGATTTCATGGTATTTATTAGTGCTGAAGGTGTTTTGTTTTGATTGGGTGGTGGAATTAAGAAAACATATGGGCATAGCAAGTATTCAGGCCATTGGGCTATGGAGTCAATAAAGAGTGGCTTAAATGGAACTGATCAACCACTAAGGTAGGAGTCCACTGGGCAGGCTAGCATAGCAAAAGCAAATTTTCAGGTTTAAATGGATGAGGTAGTCCTAACCAGGGCAAAGGGCAATGAAGAATCCTTAACCTGGATTAAGATGAAGAAAGGAAGGATGATCAGTAGCAAAGGGCAATGAATAATCCTTTACTATGGACCAAAGGGGAGGGAAAACTATGGAAGTAAGGGAGCAATTAAGAATTCCCAAACCAAGATAGTTTAGTAGAAAACATATAGAAAGTAAACAGTTAAAACAGAGAGCATTTAAGCTAATTCTGAGATATCATTCCTTATTTACTTTAAAATTTTCATAAGAGACACATATGAATATTTATAACATGAAGAGAAAACAATATTTAAACATGAAGAGATAATACTTATTTGTTCCAATTGTGCACACGAATCCGGTGAAATGTCCTTAGCTTTATTTCATATCCAGCAAAACCAGTCCAGTCTTGAGTACAATAACTCTTTGGCTCAATATAAAATGTCTACAGAAATGTATTTTAATCCACCCTAATTACTTCAAATAATGAAGTATTTATACAAAATATGTTACAAAATATCTCATAACAATATGAGAATTATTCTAGGAAACTGAAAATATCTTCAACATGAAGATAGAGACAGATTGAGAACTGTCTTCTTGTTCTCCCTTTTATTGTGACTGTGCTGGCTGTTGTAACTCGGATTTGGCTCTTTTAGTTGTTTGATGCTTATGTGCTGGATTAAATTTGTGTCTTCTACCCACTGATACTCTTTCTCTATTCTTCTTTGACTCTGTCTTACTTGTTTCACCTGGCAGCCATGTAATACCATGTAGATTTACTGTAGTAACTTTATAGTAAATCTGTTAGTTTTGTCCACGATTCATTGTCAAGTAACTTCATCCTTATCATCTTTCTATATATTTTGTCAGCTTCTATATACTTAGCAAAAATTTTCTTGCTTGTGAACAAATGATTTACCTCATACTCTATATAAAACAAATTTTCAAGACTGTCATATAGTACCTTTCTTGAGTCATCAGTTTGTCATTTATTACCATAGGACTGGGAAGTCATTTTTCTTTCAAAATGCCATACTTTGTCATAAAACTATTAATGTCTTCTTGTATGCTTTGACACCTTTTCTCCAGATTGAGCATAAGGTTCCTTTTGGTTCAATGATGGTTGTTGTTCTATCATCAATTTATAGATCATTGAGCTGGTACTTGTTTCTGTTGTTCAAAAATGTGATCAATAAGTTGGCCTCTTCAGGTTTATCTCCCAACTCTTCTCTTGTCTTGTGGACTGCTTCTATAGCCATGTTTACTAGTTCAGTTTGTTCAAAAATAACTTGAATCAAAGGCCAAACCTCATTGATGGAATCAATGATGTTGGCACAAAAATTTCTTCCATGTCTCGCAGTGGCTCTTGTAATCTCAAGTCCTTTTCAAGGAATTTTATTCTTTCTACCATTCTTTGGTTTTTTTGAACTTCTTCCTTTTGCTATATCTGGGCAAGTTTACAGTTAGTCTCCAGAATTGACACTTTTTCTCTAAGTTTCTTAAGTTTAATGGCCTGGATGCTCATTTCCTCCATGGCCCTTACACATTTAGTTGTTTGTTCTGTGGAAGTACCTACACTTGTAGATGCCCCTATGCTTGCTGATGTACCTATTACTGGCAAAGTTGTAGCTGGTGGAAGTGTAGGTGCTAAGGCAGCGGCCAATGTGGAGGGTATTGTAGTGGGGGCTGTAGGAATTACAATCTGAGGAGTGGTGGCCAACTCACTCTGCTTAGACTGTATCAAGTTATCTAGTTCCTTTTTTTGTCTCTTTTAATTGTTCATTGAGCTTAAGGACTAAGTCCATAAGCTATTCCTCCTTCCGTTTTTCCAACACATCCGCTGTTTGAGGATGATGTAGAGGAGGCATTTTGAGCTGCTTCTTCAGTGCAGCTATATCATCATTTTTCTGCTTGATAAGCTTTTCTGCAGCATTCACAACCTTGGGATCATGTCCCAGCTCTATGATCAAGTCCTCTAAGGACTTTATTCTGGTGTCCTTGGCCTGTGAAGAGGCCTTCTCCAACTGGAATTGTGCTGATATATTATTCAACGAATTCTACAGCTGGTGGGCTACAATTGCCTTACTGGTCAAGGTGGAGTAGACCATTTCCCCAGTTTTCTTATGTAACTCAATTTGGTCAATAGGATGGATATCCTTTGCCAATACTTCAAAGTCTGTTTCCAGATAATTTTCCATTGATCTGGGTTGCTGTGTAGTTGGTTTAAAAAAACTAATTTGCATTTTACTTTCCTTTATGTCAAAGGCTGACATTAGTCTTGTTTGATTTGTGGGAGCCATTTTTAGGTAGTGTGCATAACTTTGGGATTTTAATCTTTCATTTCTTGCCTTGATTTCTTTGTATTTCTCTTTGATATCTTGGCTCTAACCAGTAGGAGCCCTGAAGGAGGATACTTCCACACTCAGTTGTCTTTCTAGCATTTGAGTCTATGAGGTGGAAGGTTCTTGTGTACCTCGTGAAGGAGTGGTATGCCTGCTTTCTGCTCCTATAGTTCCTGTTGTCTCCTTGGTAAACTCTTGTTCTAAGAATGGGTTCAACGTTTGCCTCTTGACATAGGTCTAGGAAACAAGTCTACTAGAAGGGGTGGCCTCCTCTCTATCTCTTTTTAGATTCCTCTCCTCATTTAGAGGAGTCTACAAAATGGGAGGATTGCTCATGATTTGCTCTGGTTGAGCAAGTTCTTTTGAAATCTCAGGCTGTTCAGATTCCTTTGGTTGCTTCATTCCCTCTGGGTGCTTTGATGCTTCTGGTTGCTTTGAAGGTCCTTCTTCTGGTTGCGCCAAAGGTCCCTCTTCTGTTGTTTTCCCACTGTGTCCCTATGATTTCCTTTGAGATTGAGTTTCTCCTGAAACCTGTACAAATGAATCCTCATCAAGCCTTCTATCTAAATCAATCAATACATTGTTGACAACAGTTTTTGTGCTATCCCGATGTACCAAAGTGTTTTCCACTCATTGAAACTTATTTGCATATTGTTCAATTTCAGGGATTCTATGGTGGATATGAGGAGATAATTTATTCTTTTGCCTCCTATTGCAAATGAATTCTAAGGGGTTATAATTCCAGATGAAACTTTGTTTCAGTCTCAACCTTTGGAGGCTTTCCTCTGCTTCCTTTCCTGCATCCCTACTGCTACATATGAATTGACCAAGCTAATCTTTTATCTTAAGCTGAGCTTTCTTCTTGGATTTCACAAAATGCACCTCACCTGAATTGATAATTTGTTTATAGTACTCCAGGGCAAACAATCTTATAAGGAGGTATCTGGGAAGTTTGTAGGGAGCCAACTCACATCCATAGATTCTGATTTCAGTGTGGTTTTGGTACAGGTACCAATCCCCCACTCTATACTATTTTGATAACTGAAGGACCCTCCTGATGTCTGCACTGATTCTGGGGGGAGGGCTTCCTAATAGCATAGTTGTTACTGGGTACACAAAGAGATCTATGAAATTGGTATAAGAATATTGAGAGTCAAATTGGTGGATCAATGAAGTCCAAAAGACCACTGATCTAGGGTTGCCTCTAGTATCAAGCTTTTGGAGGGTGATTGGAAATTTATTAGCTTGATAATACAAGAACAAATGATATAGAACTAAAGAATATTTAAATACTCTTTCATTATCCAACCTCATGAATTGATCATGCATTTTATCAGCAATGAACTTAGCATAGTCAAACATGATGGCTGGTGGTTGCCCAGGAGAGTAGATGGACATAAAAGTTATAATGATTTCATCAACAAATTCACTTGTAGTATAACCTAACACACTGGATATCATGTCTATGGTGTCTCAGCCAAGGTCAGAGAATATAGTCCACAGGTAAAGGGGAGAGTCCTTTGGAGTGTATTTTTCTTCCCTGATAAAGGTCTGGTATAACCAAGCAAGTTTGATTGAGGTGAGTGTAGGGTATCTATTTAGAAAATCCCTAATAGAAAGAGGAGTCAGGCTTTGTCTTGGTTGTAATTGCAACATTTTATTTATGGACTCAGAAGTGATGGTAAATAATATAGACTAGTCAAGGGTTCTCACTGCCCTTTGGCAGGGATCGTAGTTCATATGGCAGTAATGTACAATCTTTGGGAAGATGTGAACTCTGGGGAATTGGTATTTGGGTAATCCTGATTCGCAAATCCCTATATAGTTTTCATGGTTTAGGTACTAGTCTCTGTACCTACAGAATAGTTTCAAAGGGGATTCTTGGACAGAGGTATCTTTAATCTGGAAATCTTTATCAGCGAGTGGGAGGTGATCTAAATCCCTGTGAGGAGTAGAAATGGGCATGATATTCAATGCGATTGGGGCAAAAATCCTTGGTTCTTATGGATTCAAGGACAGGGGCGAAGGGTTTTTAGTGAATTTTGGGAAAAACTTGCCTAATTCAGGTGTTTTGTAGTCACAAGGCAATTTTTCTTACTAAATTACTTAGGAGTTGGAAGAAATTTAGTCAAAGTTGTGGAACAAAACAAGGTTTCTCAGCGAATTGGGATAAATACCTAGTTTTAGCTTTTGGATGGAGTAATGGCGATTGTGCACTGTTTGTTGGAAGCACACGGGACTGCAAGGTGGTCTGGAGTTTCAACAGCTTTGGTAAATTGGCAGTTGGATGTAGGTTGACAGTTGCACGTACTCTGGTGCTTGCATGGAGGTTAGAGTGTTCTTTTTTCACGATAAAACAAAAACCATGAGTTTTTTAGTTTTATTCATAAAGTTAATGATTTTGGCGGGTACATGGGGAAAAGGACACTTGGAGTTACACGGGGGATGTGACATTTTGTCATTTAGTGGGAGGCGGTAAGCGGGATCGTATCACACTGCTTTTGGGATGAAGTGGTTTTGGGGGAGGCGGCATGATGCCATTCATCGGGCGCCATGTAGCGGCGGGGTGAATAGTGAAACGACCCATATTGGGTGGGTAAATGTTGTAGATCTGATCCGAAAATATATGAGAATAGAAAATGACCCAAGAATAACAAGATAAAATATAGATAAATGCTTCTTTATTATCAAAACCCTTATGGTAGGGCAACACCATACATTCACTCCTTAAGGAAGGAGAGCACTCCACAAGCCATATGCTTGTTCATACAATAATACTTCTCTTCATATCCCTCCATGTGGAGTCTCTAGCCTCTATATAGGCCTCATACATACAATACCATGGTTTCCTCATACCATCCACTAATACCATGGGCCCATTACATTATTATTAACTACTTGTGGTCCCTTACATGACATGGGTTAACCACCTTATTTATTACTATGGCCCATCCCATTATTACATTATTACCTTGGGTACCTCCCTTGGTACCCCATATTATCCCCCCTAGGTATATAACATTCCACCCCCTAAGCATGTTTCGTCCCCGAAACATGGGAAGAACACAAATAATAAGATCTACTCAAAAGAGTAGTCCACTGATACCATGCACGTGCATCTAGCCATCCAAGAGAAAGGTGAACCCTCGATCTCGCTGGTGCCTCGCTCACTTGAGATGGAAGTTGACCGTGGTAGCTCTTCTGTGTTGATGTGCAGTGGGTGGATCTTCTCTCCTCGCGATCCGTCATGTGACGACTTGGTTTCCATCTTGATGGTTGTCTCGCTGGGTGATGTGGGTGATGATATGTTGAAGTTTTAACCCACGATGGCTGTTTCTTTACTTCACCCTACTGTGGTGCCTGTTGTGGTGTCTTCTTTTTCAATATGAATTCAACCACTGAGCCCTCGTCTGATGTATCATCACCTGTAACCTTTTCTTCTGTAGCCTCTGTTTGTGTTTGATTGTTGATCATCAAAGGCTCATCATCTGATGTGTCAGTCCCTTGAGCATCTTCTGCTTCAGCCTCCTTGGACTCTACCTGCTTATTAATGGAAATATCCTGTAATGTAATTTTCTTCTTTTTATACGAGAGCTTCAGGAATTTCTTCTGCACATTAATATTGGTAGTACCCACTAATTCCATCCAAGGGTATCCCAAAACAACATCCATGTTATTCGTATCTGAAGCATAAAAATCACCATGAAACACATACTTATCCATAGAAAGCTTCAAATCCTTATAGATTTTAACATCCGTATCATCAACCTGTGTATGTTCAATTTGTTTTTCTGGGACTTGCAATTTTTTTGCCAAATTAACACTAATAAAATTATGTTTACAACTAGGATTGATAGAAACAATGATCTTCTCTTTCTGAATCAATCCATGAATCTGCAATAAGGATATACCAGTAGGAAGTAACCCTTTAGGTTCCATAGTTTCCTTCTTTTCTGTAAAAATAAAATCTTTGCTAGGCAATGTGACCTGACAAGCTAACTGGCAAGCCTCCGCCCACGTGGAAGGGTGGTGAAGTAGAACTTGAGCTTTGATGGCTTCTTTAAGACCGAAGATAAAACAGTCCTTGAAGAATGTATCTGTGAGACCCCTAGTGCGGAAGGCTAAGGCTTCAAAAGCGGTAATATATTCCTCCACTGTACCAGTCTGTCGGAGCTTAGTGAGATGACCAAAAAAAGAGTCTTCCTGTTCAAAGCGATCTAGGCCCGCCATCACAAAAATATTGGCGAAAAATTGAAATGGTCACAGATCCGTCAATATTGCTCAGAATCCCTATTATAACCTGTTTTTAGAAATGGAACACCCATTCTGAATCTGCCCATGTGATAGAAATCCTGATTCAGACACTAGAATTTCAGATCTGCGCTGCTACTCTCCCGGCGTCACCCAAAATTTCTGCAAAAAGAGCTGATTTTAAATCAGCGATATCTCCCTCATCCGGACTCCGATTCGACTGATTTTTTTTTTTTGAAATCATGTGTTTTTTCACAAAGATTCCAGATCTACAATTAGATCTTGTAGATCTTGCACCAGGAATTCTAGATCTGCGCCGCAAAACTCGTTGCCCTGAAAATTGTCTACAACCCCACTGATTTTTAGATCAGCGATATCGCTTCATCCGGACTCCGATTCAACTGATTTTTTTTTTGAATTCGACTATTTTTGCACAAGGAATACAGATCTGCAATTAGATTTTTCACATCTTGCACCAAAACGTACATATATGATCTGCAATTTCACCACCCAAAAAATCCCTACAAAAAAAAAAAAAAAAATCTCCACGGTTTGCCCAAGAAAGTGCTCTGATACCAATTGTTGTAGATCTAATCCGAAAATATATGAGAATAGAAAATGACCCAAGAATAACAAGATAAAATATAGATAAATTCTTCTTTATTATCCAAACCCTTATGGTAGGGCAACACCATACATTCACTCCTTAAGGAAGGAGAGCACTCCACAAGCCATATGCTTGTTCATACAATAATACTTCTCTTCATATCCCTCCATGTGGAGTCTCTAGCCTCTATATAGGCCTCATACATACAATACCATGCATCATTACCATGGTTTCCTCATACCATCCACTAATACCATGGGCCCATTACATTATTATTAACTACTTGTGGTCCCTTACATGACATGGGTTAACCACCTTATTTATTACTATGGCCCATCACATTATTACATTATTACCTTGGGTACCTCCCTTGGTACCCCATATTATCCACCCTAGGTATATAACATTAATGTTATATACCTAGGGTGGATAATATGGGGTACCAAGGGAGGTACCCAAGGTAATAATGTAATAATGTGATGGGCCATAGTAATAAATAAGGTGGTTAACCCATGTCATGTAAGGGACCACAAGTAGTTAATAATAATGTAATGGGCCCATGGTATTAGTGGATGGTATGAGGAAACCATGGTAATGATGCATGGTATTGTATGTATGAGGCCTATATAGAGGCTAGAGACTCCACATGGAGGGATATGAAGAGAAGTATTATTGTATGAACAAGCATATGGCTTGTGGAGTGCTCTCCTTCCTTAAGGAGTGAATGTATGGTGTTGCCCTACCATAAGGGTTTGGATAATAAAGAAGAATTTATCTATATTTTATCTTGTTATTCTTGGGTCATTTTCTATTCTCATATATTTTCGTATCAGATCTACAACAATTGGTATCAATGTTATATACCTAGGGGGGATAATAGTAAAGGTCAGCCTTTGGAGGCTACCCAATATGAGTGTTAACTGCTGAATCAATTGGGGTTAGATCGTACGGTGATCGGGGCAATGATTTGATGTGAGGTTTAATGGAGGGGTCTGATGGGGTTTTAATGTGCGAAGGGATTAATTAGTGAAGGATTACTACGGTTTAATGACGTCAGGAATGATTTCATTGGCGGGGATGGATTCAATTAATCACTGACTGACTAATTAATCTTTTTATTTCGGTGGTGGGTCATGGTTATTGATTAGTCATTGATCGACTTAATTAATCCCATTAATCAATATATTAATAAGTTTATGTTTCAAACTTTGGGGCGAGATATTAACATATGGGTTTTAAATAAAATATACAGGAAAGGGTTGATTCTTTGGGAATTAATAAATAATGTTAGAAGTAAATATGAATTGAGAGCGGAAAACAACGTACGCTAAGTATAATGTATATTGAGTTTATTTGCTTCTCACATTAAACATTATAACTTAGGCTAAATGCACATTTGTGGGTTTTTGTAAATAATACGGGTTTTACATGGGGATGATTACTTTTCCTAGGCAAATGGTGCTTTTACCCTAGGAAAAAGGATTTTTTAGGGTAAAATGAATGATTTTAAGGGGTTGAATTTTCATGAGGGGATTTTAGTACTTAGGATGTATAAGTTATTGGGTCAAGGGTCCGGTCCCTCCAGAAGTTAGAGAAATGCTCTGAGCCCCTTTTAACTTAAGGTTTTAGGTACTTTTGAGTTTACTCATGGGAAATTAGTAAAATTAAGGGTAAAATGAATCGGGAAATTAATCACTTAACTTTGTGTAAATGCCAAATTATCATCCATACTTTAGTAACTTGTTGATGAAAGTAAATGATATGATCTTAACTAATCATTCATCATAATTCTGCAACCATTCAACTACTTACTCATCTACTCATCCTACCATTTTTTCTACTTTTTATTAGGGTGCATTCAAGCTGGCAAACCCTTATCAAAACATTTTTTCTTTTCTTTCAGAATATAAATCTATCTATGTCTAACCTTATTAGATCCAAGGGCTTATATTACACTATTGAGCTCCTTTTATTTACTCTACCTATCTACTTATTTTCCAAGATTAAATAGTTTGGTCAGACTTTATTTTCTATCCATAAACATGAAATTAAAAGCATGGAATAACCAAGATTAAACTGTTTGATTACCATGGACTGTGGCATGAATAACAAGCTGCACACAATCTTTTTATTCTACATAAAAATTAAATGGTAGTGGCATTTGGACTTGCACACTTTCATGGTCTTTTTGTTTCTTGGGGTTCATTTTTCATATTTTCTTACCTTTTTCATTCTTTTTGTCCTTTGATTTTTTTCTTTTAGGACATACCCTCTTCACATTTTTTCATTTTTTTGAGTTTTTGAATATGGAAAACATTTCCGAAAAGAAAAGGTATGTACATATTATAGATTTGACCTCAAGCATTCAAAAATTATGACACCTATTGGTATAGGAACATAATGGTGGCTCCACTTGGGGATGGCATTTCCTGGTGAAATGTCAAGATCTAGTAGATCAATGGCCTTCTAAATTTCTATGATTTTACTGTGCAACTTTCCCTTTTTTACTTTGCTACCTTATTGATAGTTATGACAGTGAAACTTTTGAAGCTTAGGACCTTCTCTTCAGGCTTCAACTCCAAAATTTCCTATCCAATCAACACTAAACTTTGTGAAGGATATCGTATGTACAAGTTATTAGTAAAATCATTGACTGGGATCTATGTAGTGCTTTAACATTCGACCATTAACTGGTCCTCTTTCTAATTCTACACCATCAAATTCTTTGAGAAAATAAACATTGTTACCTCTAAAAGCATAAATAATGTAAGGGCCTTTCCATAGGAAGTCAAACTTCCAATTTTACCTTTTTCTTCCTTTCTTGAGTCCCATTTCAAAACTTTATCTCGTAGATAGAAATTTTTTGCCTTGGTTCTTTTGTCAAAAGACTTTTTGATTTTCTCCTGCACAATTTGGGATTAGATATAGACTTCTTCCCTAGTCTATTGCAAGTGGATTATCTGGCTGATCCTCCTTTGAATGTCATTTGGCTCAACCTGTGCTTCTTGGAGCAATTTCATTATTGGTGTTCCCCAAGAATATGGGAAGATAGCTCCCATTCCATAGACTAGCTGATAGGGATTGGTACCAATAGATTTCTTAGTAGTCAGCCTATCTCCCCACAAGGCATTTACTAGTTTCTTATTCTAGGTTTTCTTGTTATCTTCCAATAATTTTTTGATGATGTTTATTAAGCTCTTATTGGAAGAATTTACAATTCCATTTCCTTGCGGATAGTAAGCTGTGGAGTGACCAATATTTAGGTGATATTTGTTGCAGAAATCAATCATCCTCTTTCATTTAAACGCTACTGCATTGTCTATGATGATCTTGGTAGGGCAACCAAATCTAGAAAGAATGTTGGCCTCAAGGAAACCTATTATGACAGTATCAGTAGCTTTTCTTGAGGGTATGGCTTCAATCCATTTTGTAAAATAATTTGTGGCAGTCAAGATCCATCTATGTTGGGCAGAGGAAGGGGGATGAATTTCACCAATGAAGTCTAAGCCCCATTGTTGAAATGGTGTTTCGGTATATATAGGTTTCAAAGGTAATGGCAATAGTTTTATTTTTCCTTCAAAGATCTAACATTTGTGGCATCAGAGTGGGCCAATAAAAACTAGCCCTTAAGATCTTTTCAGCTATTGTCTTCCAAAAATATGTCCCCCACAGTCAGCTGCATGAAACTCTTGCAAGATTTTGTCAGATTCTTCCTTTAACAAACAATTCAGAAGGATGCCTTCATGATTTTTCCAAAATAAAGCATTGCCAATTATGCAAAACTTCAAAGATTTCATTTTTAAGAAGCTACTTTTAGTCCTGGATAACTCTGGAGGAGCTTGATGATTTTGTATAATATATATTATGTCAGCATACCATGGTGAGTCTGTAAAGGCCTGGATGATTTGTGGAGTCACCATCTCCTCTTCATTATCCAATTCTGCAATGAAACTTATTTCTAGGGCCTGACAGTTTGATTCAGCCATGAGCTTGGCTAAACCTTGGCCTTTGATCAATTTTGCGGGTTTAATTTCTAAATCATACTCTAATATGGTAGCTATCAATTTCCCTCTCTTTCCATCTGGTCCATCCTATGTTAGGATGTCTTTGACTACAACATTGGGAACATAAGCTACTATATGAGAGTACAAGATATAAACTCTGAAATATTTTATAGCTTTAACTAGAGAAAAAGCTTGCTTTTCCATTATATTATACTTTAAAGGTGCACCTCTCAGGGCTTTACTGAAGAAAGCTATTGGTTGTTCAAAACCGTGATCATTTTTCTGCAGTAGGACTGCGACAATGGTGTGTTGTGAGGTGAAAGAAAAAATGATGAAATCCCTATCAAACATTTGATTGATGACGACCGGTGTTTGTGTTAAGGCGACATTTATATCTTCAAATGACTTTTTAGCCTCGAAAGTCCATTTAATAGTTGAATCTTTCTTTAACATGTTGTTTACTAATCTAATTAGTTCAGCTAGGTTAGAGATAAATCTTCTCAAAAAGTTTATTTTGCATAAAAATGCTTGAAGTTATTTAATGTTCCTGCGGTGTGGTATCTGCAAAATGGCTTCAATTCTTGTGGGGTCAATCTGGATACCATCTTTGGAGATAATATGGCCCAATAATTTCCCCTCTTCCAACCCAAATAAAGATTTTTTAGGATTCAGAGAAATTCCATACTTCCTACACTTAGTGAAGACCTGCCTAAGATGATCTAGGTGTTGCTAATCTGATTTAGAGATTACTTTGATATAATCTAGGTAGATTACTAGGAAGTCATGGATTTCCTTAGCAAAGGCTATGTCTGTTGCTCTTTGAAAGGTGGCCCTTGCATTTTTTAACCCAAAAGGCATTTTCACATACATGAAAGTGCCCCAGGGAGTGGTGAATGTAGTTTTCGCCTGATCATTTGGGTGGACCAGGATCTAGTTATAAACAAAAAACCCATCTAACAGTGAGATTCTGGTTGAACCTACTACCCTCTGTAATATGTTGTCCATTTTAGGAAGGGGGTAATTATCCTTCAGTGAAACTTTATTCAAATTCCTAAGGTCAATGCACAGTCTAATTTCACCAGTTTCCTTTCTCGTACCAAATTAGAAACCCAGTCTGAGAATCTAATTGGTGCAATAATCTTAGCTTCATACATTCTTTTAATCTCTTTTTCGATGGAAGGCAATAGAACGGGGTTAATCCCTCTAAGCTTCTGTCTAAAAAGCTTTTGATTTTATTTTAAGGGAATGGTGTGTTGTATTATGCGCTTATCATAGGACTTTAGGTCCTCATATTTCTAGGCAAAAACATGAATTCTTTTAGCAGTTGCATATATTTCACTTTTTCATTGGAAGGTAATGATTTTTAAAGTTTTATCAGTTTGTGATCTTCTTTAGAGCCTATATTACATTCCTCAATGTCTGATTTCAAGGGTTCCATTTTAGGCTTCTTAGGAACATCATTTGAATCGAATAAGTCTTCCAAAGGAGTTAATCCTTTGGGCAAAAAATTATCTTTCAGATTGATGACTTCAGATTCTTCATCGATTGCTTCCTTAATTTCCATTTGTTTTAGGTTTCGAATATCTGAACTTGTAAACTTTGTGGGATGAAATCTATCTATTTGATCATCTTCTACTTTGTTAATTTCTATTTCATCAGTGTAATCAAAATCTAATGTCATATCTGTGTCCATGTTGCTATTTACAAATTCATCATCTAAAGTTAGAAAATTGTTAATTTGTTGATCATTATTAAACACTTGCCAATTCTTTAAGTTGTCAAGAATAGCAGGTCTATGTCTAACCTCAGCAGTGTACTAATGGTTGGGCTGAAATGACAACTTGCAAGTACTAGCAAACATCTCTAAACTGTGAGCTTGCATGTTGTGTTTTCTTGGGATAACAACAAGCTTGGTTTCTAAAAAAGTATTTAGTATTTCTACAATTGTTCCTCTATAAAATCCTAATCTAGGATACTTAGTCATATAAACAATGTTAATTTGTTTTATTACCAAGTCAGAATCTCGCATGATAGAGACTCTTATGGCTCCTAACCTTTTGAACAATTTCAAACCTAATATAAGTGCTTCATATTCAGTCATGTTGTTTGTACATTTAAAGTTCAATCTATAGGCATGACCCTCTGAATGATCATTTTCTAAGTTGTAAATCCATACTCCTACTCCTGCACCTAGTTTGTTTACTAACCCATCAAATTCAAGATGCCAAAGAATTTTGTGTTCATAATTCTTACTGTCTCAGGGGAATAAAATCTTCTTTAATTGAAGTAACTAGGTCATCATTAGTATATGACATTTCATGAATTTGGATACTTTGATTTTCTTCTTTTACTATAACTTCTTTTGGTTCTGCTATAGTGTTGTTTGAGGTATTTTCTTGGTTAGATTCAGCATTATAAAGAATGAAAGAATCAATATCAGAATGCATTGAATATATAGGAAAGTTTTGAGGCCTCTCCTGTGTACTCACTACATACTTCATCAGAGTTTCTCTATACAGTTTCTTAGGATGTCCAAAGACTGAAATGGTAGCATATGACATGTCAAGTTGCAGAGATCCTTGGAGTTTAGCACCCCAAGATCTAGACAACAACATACCATACTTAGGTGGTATATTAGTAACAACTATGTCCATAAGTATGGTCTTACCAGGGTACTACACTAGGGAAACACAAAAATATTTTATAAGTCCTAGGCACTTAACTTGGCTTGAATCAAAGGAAAACAAGTCCTTATAAGGTCTGATGATATCTAAGTTTAGCTTCTTTGTAATGGATTTAGGCATAAGGTTGTGTGAAGCCCGACAGTCAAGCATAGCATTATGTAGGATTTTATTATGGATGTTAAGGCTAATGTAGAAGGGTGGTATCCCTCCTTCCCTTGGTTTTCCATTAACATCAGGTTTGAAAATTAACTTAGGTTGATCATTAAATAAGTTAACAGAGTCTTCATTTTCAATGAATTTTAAAGATTTGCTTATTTGAGATCTACAAGTTTCATGTTTAACCATTTCTATTAAAGTAACTGCGATTTTATGTTTGGCCACCTCTTCTCCCAAATTGAAAGGTAGAGGGGATTTGTCTGTTTGAACATTTGAAATCTTAGCACTTGTGTTTTGAGATGTCTGTTCTTCTTTTTCATTGTTTGGGGTCTTTTTAACTATATTTTCTAAGGCAATTTCTAGAGATTGTTCCACTGTTTCCTTGAGGGGAACTGAAGTGGAAGGTTGCTCATTAGAAGGTTAGTCATTGGTTACATCTTCAATGATAGGACTGGGGGGATTTTGACTTGGTCTAGAAGGGATTTGTAGGGCTTTTGTAACTGGAGGATTCTGATTTGCAGCTTTTACTTTCTTAAGCTAATTAGGTACTACTTTTTTGTTTTGGTCTGGAACATCAGTGTTATTTTTTCTCCTCATGTTGTACTGTTTATGCACTTTCAAAATAGCAGAGTCATACCCTTGCTTGTAATCGAAAGATTCTCTAGTTTGGGTCTATAACTGTTGTAGCATGTATAATTCTTGATCATCCCGAGTCAGAAAAATAGTTTCTTCTTCATCTAATCCCATTAAGTTGATTTGGGTGTCTAACTTAGGGTCTTCTTGATAGGAGGTTTCAACATAATTCTCTTAGAAAGGTGGTCTAATGTTTTCATCCAACCCATTTTTACTAGTGTTTTGGTTCTAGTTCTTCATCAAGTTCAGATTCCTTACTAGAGATGCCTGTTGGATATCCCAGTGAGGTTTCCATTCAATATTTTCTATTCTGTCCATCAACTTGTCCATTCCTTTAGCTAAAGCATCCATTTTATAATCAAAGGGTGAAGTTTCATCTTTCAAGGGTGTTCTTCTCTCATTTCTAACCCTAGCTCTTTTAGATAGCAGATTAGCTTCTACACTAATTGCAACAGTTTGCATATCTTCTAGTGTAGGGGGATTCCTTTCTCTAAGTTGAAAATCCATATCTGTGTCAAATCCGTCTGGAAAATTAATCAAGGCTAAGCCAGGTGGAGGTCTAAGGTCAACTGGTATTGCACTATATACATTGTTGAACCTAGTGCAGTAGTCCTAAATGGTTTCATTTGGTCCCCTCTTAAGGTTTTCATATTCAGAAAGAATTTGAAGAGGGTTTGTTTTCTTCTCCCACCTATGTAAAAATTGTTGGTAAAAAAGTTCTAAACTATCTATACTATTAGGAGGAAAAGATATAAACCATGTTCTCACATCTCCAGTTAGAGTTTGGGAAAAAATTCTCATTTGGACATCTCCTATGTCAATTTCATGCAGTTCGAAATAATCTGTCATTTTCTTTGTATGTTGTTGTGCAGTGTAAGTTCCAATGCCATCAAATAAGGTAATTTTACTCTGATAATTTGCTGGTAAGACACCCTGAGGAGTAGGACTGATAAGAGGGGCATATCTGAGTGCCATAGCTCTAAGTTGGACAGGATTGAGAACAAGAGTTGGGGTAACAGGGGGATTTGGGACAACAGGGGGAGTTGGGGTAACAGGGGTAATGGGTATTTGAAGGGTAGTGATAGGCTGATGGGGGAGTGAAGGTATGAATGGAGATGAGGGATGATCTTCAGAAGTGTGGGGAAATGATGGTGAGCTAAAAGAAGTCGAAGCAGTTTCAGAAAGTTTAGGGATTCTATCAGAAGTAAGGGATGACCGAGGGGAATTCAGAAGGTACTGATCAATTGACAAGTTTTCTCTTTGGACTTCAAGTTCACCTGTGAATTCTGGATCTAGAAATGTGTCTTCAAGTTCAATTTCAGACTTAGTTCTAAATAGGGAATTATCAAAATACTCATCAAAAGGGAGGTCTTCTAGGAACAACCACTCAACAGGGCATGAACTGGATTTGAATAAAGGTCTTGGGCTTACTAAACTTTATTGTCTTCTGATTATTCTCTGAATAAGGTTGGGATTGTCAAATACAGGGGGAGGATTTGGATCAAGGTTGGCCCTGGTATAGTGAGTTCTCCCTGAAGCAAAATTTCGAGCATTTTCTACTTCTTTTCTTTTATGAAATTTTGAAATAACTTCTAATAAACCCTTTAAGATGCTTAAAAATAAAAAATTGAATTTCTTAAAGGTTTATTAAGACTGGGGGTTTGAGTCCCCAGTATGGTTGCCACTATGTTATCACTCAGATGTTTTCCCTAGAAGTTATCAAATAAGGAATAGTCTGAGGTAACCACAAACATAATCTTTTAGACTCAGGTTCTAGCCAACTTAAGTCCAGAGAGGGCTCTCTCTTTACAATTAAACTTTGTTTTGGGTAGAATTCAGGCTAGTTATTAGTGCTCAAGGTGTTTTGTTTTGATTGGGTGGTGGAATTAAGAAAACAGATGGGCAAAGCAAGTATTCGGGCCATTGGGCTATGGCGTCAATCAAGAGTGGCTTAACTAGATCTGATCATTCACTAAGGTAGGATTCCATTGGGCAGGCTAGCACAACAAAAGAAAATCTGTAGGTTTAAATGGATGAGGTAGTCCTAACTAGGGCAAAGGGCAATGAAGAATCCTTAATCGGGATTAAGATGAAGAAAGGAAGGATGATCAGTAGCAAAGAGCAATGAAGAATCCTTTACTATGGACAAAAGGGAAGGGAAAACTATGGAAGTAAGGGAGCAATTAAGAATTCCCAGACCAAGATAGCTTAGTATAAAACATATAGAAAGTAAATAGTTAAAATAGAGAGCATTTAAGCTAATTCTGAGATACCATTCCTTGTTTACTTTACAAATTTCATAAGAGACACATATGAATATTTATAACATGAAGAGAAAACAATATTTAAACATGAAGAGATAATACTTATTTGTTCCAACTGTGCACAAGAAGCCAATGAAATGTCTTTAGCTTTATTTCATATCTAGCGAAACCAGTCTAGTCTCAAGTACAATAGCTGCTTGGCTCAATATAGAATGTCTACAGAAATGTATTTTAATCCACCCTAATTACTTCAAATAATGAAGTATTTATACAAAATATGTTACAAAATATCTCATAACAATATGCGAATTATTCTAGGAAATCGAAATATCTTCAACACGAAGATAGAGACAGATGGATAACTGTCTTCTTGTTGTCCCTTTTATTGTGACTGTGCTGGCTGTTGTAACTCGGATTTGGCTCTTTCAGTTGTTTGATGCTTATGTGCTAGATTCACTTTGTGTCTCCTACCTAATGATACTCTTTACCTATTCTGCTTTGACTATGTCTTACTTGTTTCACCTGGCAGCCATGTTTTACCATGTAGATTTACTGCAGTAACTTTATAGTAAATATGTTAATTTTGTCCACCATTCACTATTAGGTAACTTCATCCTTATCATCTTTCTATATATTTTTTCATCTTCTGTATAATTAGAAAAAAAATTCTTGCTAGTGAACAAATGCTTTACCTCACGCTCTATATAAAACAAATTTTCAAGACTGACACATAGTACCTTTGCAGTGGGCAAAGATTTCACCCCTGAAGTACTAGCTTGGCTCTGGGCCAAATTGTTTAGTCTTTCAATATAATCCTCTTGAGTCATTAGTTTTTCATTTATTACCATAGGACTGGGAAGTCCTTTTTCTCTCAAAATGCCATACTTTGTCATAAAATTATCAATGTCTACTTGGATGCTTTGACACCTTTTTTTGCAGATTGAGCGTAAGGTTTTGTTGGTGAGGACCTTGTTTATTTCAGTGATGGTTGTTGTTCTATCATCAATTTCTAGTTCATCAAGCTGATACCTATTTATGCTATTCAAAAATGTGATCAATAAGTTGGCCTATTCAGGTTTATCTCCCAACTCTTCTCTTGTCTTGTGGACTACTTTTGTAGCCACTTTTACTAGTTTAGTCTGTTCAAAAATAACTTGAATAGAAGGGCAAACCTCATTGATGGAATCAATGATGTTGGCCCAAATAATTTCTTCCATGCCTCCTAGTAGCTCTTGCAATGTCAAGTCCTTTTCAAGGACTTTTATTATTTCTACCATTCTTTGGTTCTTCTGAACTTCTTCCTTTTGCTGTATTTGGACAAGTTTACTGTTAGTCTCGAAATTTGACACTTTTTCTCTAAGTTTCTTAAGTTCAGTGGCCTGGATGCTCATTTCCTCCATGGCCCTTACCAATTTAGTTGTTTGTTCTATTTAAGTACTTGTGCTTGCGGATGCCCCTGTGCCTACTAATGTACCTATTACTGGCAAAGCTATAGCTGGTGGAAGTGTGGGTGCTAAGGTAACGACCAATGTGGAGGGTATTGCTGTGGAGACTGTAAGAATTACAGTTTGAGGAGTGGTGGAAAACTCACTCTGCTTAGATTGTATCAAGTTATCTAGCTCTTTTTCTGTCTCTTTTAATTGTTCATTAAGCTTAAGGGCTAATTCCATAAGTTGTTCCTCCTTCTGTGTTTCCAACACTTCAGCTGTCTGAGGATGATGTAGAGGAGGAATTTTTAGCTGCTTCTTCAATGCATCTATATCATCGTTTTTCTTCTTGATAAGCTTTTCTGCAGCTTTCAAATCCTTGAGATCATGTCCCACCTCTATGACCAAGTCCTCTAAGGACTTTATTCTAGTGCCCTTGGCCTATGAAGAGGCCTTCTCCAACTGGAATTGTGTTGATATATTATTCAGTGAATTCTGGAGCTAGTGAGCTGCAATTGCCTTGCTAGTCAAGGTGGAGTAGACCATTTCCCCAGTCTGCTTATGTAACTCAATTTGGTTGATAGGATGGATATCCTTTTCCAATACTTCAAATTCTATTTTCAGATAATCTTCCATTGATCTGGGTTGTTGTGTAGTTGGTTTAAAAAGACTCATTTGCATTTTATCTTCCTTTATGTCAAAGGCTAACATTAGCTTTGTTTGATTTGTTGGAGCCGTTTTCAGGTAGTGTGCATAACTTTGGGATTTTAATTTTTCATTTCTTGCCTTGATTTCTTTGTATTTTTCTTTGATACCTTGGCTCTGGCTAGTAGGAGCCCTGAAGGAGGATACTTCCACACTCAGTTTCCTTTCTAGCATTTGAGTCCGTGACGTGGAAGGTTCTTGTGTTGCACCTGAAGGAGTGGTATGCCTGCTTTGTGCTCCTATAGTTGCTATTGTCTCCTCGGTAAACTCTTGTTCTGAAAATGGGTTCAACCTTTGCCTCTTGACATAGGTCTAGGCAACAGGTCTACTAGAAAGGGTGTCCTCCTCTCTATCTCTTTTTAGATGCCTCTCCTCATTTAGAAGAGTCTGCAAAATGGGAGGATTGCTCGTGATTTGCTCTGGTTGAGCAAGTTCTTCTGAAATCTCAAGCTATTCAGATTCCTCTGGCTGCTTTATTCCCTCTGGGTGCTTTGATGCTTCTGGTTGCTCTGAAGGTCCTTCTTCTGTTGTTTGCCCACTGTGTCCCTGTGATTGCCTTTGAGATTGAGTTTCTCTTGACACCTATACAAATGAATCCTCACCAAGTCTTCTATCTAAATCAATCAATACATTGTTGACAACAGTTTCTGTGCTATCCTGGTCTACCAAAGTGTTTTCCGCCCATTCGAACTGATTTTCATATTGTTCAATTTTAGAGATTCTATGGTGGATATAAGGAGATAATTTATTCTTTTGCCTCCTATTCCAAATGAACTCAAGGGGTCATAATTCTAGATGAAACTTTGTTTCTGACTCAACCTTTGGAGGATTTCCTCTACTTCCTTTCTTGCTTCCTTAGTCTTACATATGAAAGGGCCAAGCTGATATTTTATCCTACGCTGAGCTTTCTTCTTGGCTTTCACAAAATGCACCTCATCTGAATTGATCATTTGTTTGTAGTACTCTAGGGAAAACAATCTCATAGGGAGGTACCTAGGCAGTTTGTAGGGAGCTATCTCACATCCATAGATTCTGATTTCAGTGTGCTTTTGGTATAGGTACCAATCCCCCACTCTATATTGTTTTGATAATTGAAGGACCCTCTTGATGTCTTCAATGATTTTGGGGGGAGGGCTTCCTAATAGCATAGTTGTTACTGGGTACACAAAGAGATCTATGAAATCAGTATAAGAATATTGAGAGTCAAATTGGTGGATCAATGAAGTCCAGAGGACCACTGATCTGGCGCTGCCTCTAGTATCAAGCTTTTGGAGGGTGATGGAAATTTATGAGCTTGATAATACAAGAAAAAATGATATAGAACTGAAGAATATTTAAATACTCTTTCGTTATCCAACCTCATGAATTGATCATGCATTTTATCTGCAATGAACTTAGCATAGTCAAACATGATGGCTGGTGGTTGCCCAGGAGAGTAGATGGACATAAAGGCTATAATGATTTCATCAAAAAATTCACTTGTAGTATAACCTAACACACTGGATATCATGTCTATGGTGTCTCAACCAAGGTCAGAGAATATAGTCCACAGGTAAGGGGGAAAGTCCTTTGGAGTGTATTTTTCTTCTTTGATGAAGGTCTGGTATAACTGAGCAAGTTTGATTGAGGTGAGCGTAGAGTATCTGTTCAACAAATCCCCAATAGAAAGAGAAGTCAGGCTTTGGCTTGGTTGTAATTGCAGCATTTCATTTATGGACTCAGTAGAGATGGTAAATATTACAGACTGGTTGGGGGTTCTCACTACCCTTTGGTTGGGATCATAGTTCATGTGGTAGTAATGTACAATCTCTGGGAAGATGCGAACTCTCGGGAATTGGTATTTAGGTAATCCTAATTCCCAAAGCCATATATAGTCTACATGGTTTAGGTATTGGTCTCTGTACCTGCAGAATAGTTTCAAAGGGGATTCTTGGACAAAGGTATCTTTAATATGGAAATATTTATCACCAAGTGGGAGGTGATCTAAATTCCTATGAAGAGTAGAAATGGGCATGATATTCAATGCAATTGGGGCAGACATCCTTGGTTATTGTGGATTCAAGTATGGGGGCAAAGGGTTTTTAGTGAATTTTGGGAAAAACTGGCCTAATTCGTGTTTTGGAGTCACCAGGCAATTTTTATTACTAAATTACTTAGGAGTTGGAAGAAATTTAGTCCAAGTTGTGGAACAAATTAGGGTTTCTCGGCGAATTGGGATAAATACCTAGTTTTAGCTTTTGGACAGAGTAATGGCAACCTTGCACTATTCGCTGGAAGCACACGGGACTGCAAGGTGGTCTAGAGTTTAAGTAGCTTCAGTAAATTGGCAGTTGGATGTAGGTTGATGGTTGCATGTACTTTGGTGCTTACGTGGAGGTCAGAGTGTTCTTTTTTCACTATAAAACAAAAACCATGAGTTTTTTAGTTTTATTCGTAAATTTAATGATTTTGGCAAGTACGCGGGGAAGAGGACACCTGGAGTTAAGCGGGGGATGTGACATTTCGTCATTTAGTGGGAGGTGGTAAGCGGGATTGTATCGCACCACTTTTGGGATGAAGTGGTTTTGGGGAGGTGGCCCGACACTATTCATTGGGCGCCACGTAGCAGCAGAGTGAATAGTGCAACCACCCATATCGAGCAGGTAAAGGTCAGCCTTCGGAGGCTGCCCAATATGAGTGTCAACTATTGGATCAATCGGGGAAATATCGCATAGTGATCGGGGCGATGATTTTATGTGAGGTAAAATGGAGGAGCCCGGTAGGGTTTTAATGTGCGGAGGGATTAATTAATGAAGGATTATGAAGGTTCAATGACGTCGAGAATGATTTCATTGGTGGGGACACATTCAATTAATCATTGATTGACTAATTAATCTTTTTATTTCGGCAGTGGGTCATGGTTATTAATTTGTCGTTGATCGACTTAATTAATCCCATTAATCAGTTTATTAATAAATTTATGTTTCAAAATTTGGAGCGGGATATTAACATATGGGTTTTAAATAAAATATACAGGAAAGGGTTGATTCTTTGGGAATTAATAAATAATGTTAGAAGTAAATATGAAATGAGAGCGGAAAACGAAGTGCACTAAGTATAATGTATATTGAGTTTATTTTCTTTTCACATTAAACATTATAACTTAGGATAAATGCACATTTGCGGGTTTTTGTGAAAAAGAGGGGTTTTACATGGGGGTGATTACTTTTCCTAGGCAAATGGTGCTTTTACCCTAGGAAAAGGGATTTTTTTAGGGGAAAATGAATGATTTTAAGGGGGTGAATTTTCATGAGGGGATTTTAGTACTTAGGACCTATAAGTTATTGGGTCGAGGGTCTGGTCCCTCCAAAAGTCAGACAAATGCTCTGAGCCCCTTTTAACTTAATGTTTTAGGTACTTTTGACTTTACTCATGGGAAATTAGTAAAATTAAGGGTAAAATGAAAGGGGAAGTCAATCACTTAACTTTGTGTAAATGCCCAATTATCATCCATACTTTAATAACTTGTTAACGGAAGTAAATGATATGATATTAACTAATCATTCATCATAATTCTGCAACCATTCAACTACTTACTCATCTACTCATCCTACCATTTTTTCTACTTTTTATTAGGGTGCACTTAAGCTGGAAAATCCTTATCAAAACATTTTTTCTTTTCTTTTAGAATAGAAATCTATCTAAGTCTAACCTTATTACATCCAAGGGCTCAGATTAAACTGTTGAGCTCCTTTTATTTACTCTACCTATCTACTTATCTGCCAAGATTAAATAGTTTGGTCAAAATTTATTTTCTATCTATAAAAATGAAATTCAAAGCATGGAATAACCAAGATTAAACTGTTTGATTACCATGGATTGTGGCATGAATAATATGCTACAGACATTCTTTTTATTCTACATCAAAAGTAAATCGTAGTGGCATTTGGACTTGCACACTTTCATGGTATTTTTGTTTCTTGGGGTTCATTTTTCATCTTTTTGACCTTTTTCATTCTTTTTGTCCTTTGATTTTTTCTTTTAGGACATACCCTCTTTACATTTTTTTTTTTTTTTTTTCATTTTTTGAATATGGAAAACATTTGCGGAAAGCAAAGATATGTACATATTACAGATTTGACCTTAGCCATTCAAAAATTATGACACGTATTGGTATAGGAACATAGCCCATCCCTAAATTCTATTTATAGCAATTATATTTTTAGCACTTCCATTTTTCATTCCTTGTTGCTATGTCCAACACTGGTACCCAAACTGCTATTTATAGCAGTGCTATTTTTAACACTCCTATTTTTAGCATTTCTTGTTTCTATTTTCAACAGATGTGATAAGAACTTGACTTCTATATTCAGGAACCACAAACTTCGAATTCCTCCTTCTTGTATACTATTCTTCACCTTGATCACCTTTGCTCTGATACCATGGGAAGAACTCGATCCCGATGCCATTTATTGTGTTTTAGTATATTGCATAATCTACTGATCTATAGTGGGAATTTATATAGTAACTTAATTCAATATTGTGACCTCCATATACACCTTGATGTCCACATGCATGGTTGTGGAACATAAGTGTTTTCCCAACTAATCGAGACTTCCTCTTAATGCCTTGAACTTCATAATGATCTTGTCGCTTGACTAATGAACCACTCCATAAGATGATAAATTTCTCATCACATAATAATATGATTTATAGCATATGTAAATTCTACAAATCTTGGTCCATTTCTAGCACTTTTAGGACTAGAGAAGTGGTTTACAAATTTTTGAGCCTCAAAAGGGCATGTAGAAACTACTTTATCCATACAAATTCCTTAGCCTTCTTCTTGACCTTGGTAATGGGATTAGATATCTTGGATAATTCTTCTATGAATCTCCTATAATACCCAACCAATCCATTGAAATAGTGTAGCTTATGAGCATCCTTTAGTGTTAAGAATTCCATAATGGCCTTCATTTTGACAACGTCCATGACTATACCTTCTCCATAAATAATGTGGCCCAAAGAATAAATATTTGAATAGAATAAGGAACACAAAAATATATTTTGATCATTCTTATTCTCTCCAAGTCATTACAATATCAACCTTAGGTGTTCCTCATTCTCCTTTGGAACACATGAATAAATCAATTTTTCATCTGCAAACACTTAAAAAAACTTGCCTAGGTATTTCTAAAAACCCCCATTCATTAGTTTCATGAAGACTACTAGGGAATTTGTAAACTTAAAAGGTACCATAATAAAATCATAATTTTGTAATCATGGTTTGAATGCAATATCTAGGATGCCCTTCTAAATTCTTAATTGGTGGTATTAAAATCACAAATCATTCTTTAAGAATATTATGGTCCTTTTCATTTGATCAAAGAAGTCATCAATCGATGAAAACTAACACTAATTCTAGATGGTGATGTTATTTAACCATATATAGTAAATGCAGAGCTCCAATGACTAATATTTCTTCATCACCAAAATTAGTAACCTGCTCAAAATGTTGCATTAAGCCAGATCAATCCAAAATTCAGTAATTATTATAGATGCTTATGTAATTCATATAATGTGGGTGAAATCATTTAATAAGGAAGCTTGGAGATAGGAATCATCCTAAATTGAGTTCAATGGTGAACTTGAGATCATGCGTGGGTGGGATCCCAACAAAATATTCTAGAAATACATAAGGTAACTCTAAAAGAGTTAGATGTTGAGTCAAATCTATCATGTCCTTTATGTTCATGGTCAGCACATGTAAACATTATCATGGTTTTTTTCAATTGCAGAGTTGAAAATATGTTAAGGATACAACCCTTTTGGTCTGAGCCAAAATTTTCCTGTAACCCAACTCATCAAGGAGGCGAAGCAACTTGTAATTGATACGTTAATGGTATTGGAGCTAGTTTTTTTTTTACTTTATTTTATAACTCCACAATATTTCTTGGTTGATTTATTTTATGTATTGTACAAAAGAGATTCTACACCTTTGCAATATCTATCATCTAAAGATTGAGATGGGATTATTTCGTACTCAATAGGTCACTCACAACACCTAGGTGACTCCTCTTCGATGTAACCATACAATATTACCTCCTTGGCCTCATTCTCTTGGGCGATTAAATCTCGTTCATTGGAAGAAAATAACATCCAAACTATTGTGGGAATTAGGTGACAAAATTTGTTGAAAGTTGAGGAAATTCACCTACCACCACTTTTACAACAAAATCCTTGTATAAGACATCTGTTTAAGACAAAATTTTCATTTTGTCTTAAATATTTATTTTATATTAAATTATAATTTTGATATTTTTACTCATTTTAATTTAAAAATTGGAGTTGATGTTCTAGATTCTCTTGGAGAAAAAAAACAGTCTTGATTTATTGGTTGATCACACAATGGGATTGACTACCTGTTTTCCCTTTATTTTCCATTCTTCTTTCTTGGTTGATGTGGGTTTTGCTGCACTAGGATAGGGTTTCACTGTACCAGACTAGGGTTTTTCTGATGTGGAAAGGTGATTATGGTTTTATCACAGTGAATGGACTCCATTCCTTCCTATTGTGGAACCCCAATCTGCACTGGTAAGAAGTTCTATCATCTTTTTCAAATTCTTATATGTTTAAATGACGTTTGGAATATTAGAAGGTTTCAATATAGAAAAATTTATATATCAACCATATTAAGGAAAGAAAGGGAATGAGCTATAAAATGAAAAACATGGAGATTAAACAAAGGGTAAGAAAATAGACCAAATTCCATTAAGAAGTAAGAACAAGAAGAAGCACATAACTTCATAAATATCCAAGCCTGAGTATTTTGTTAAAATGGTGGCCTTGGGTTATAGTTTAAAGGTGGCTGATATTATAAAATTTCCTTTAACAACTCTTTTCTCAAGGATAGGGTCATATGACATAGGAAATTACCTAATACAAATTAATTAATTGTTTGGACCAAGGATACAAAAGGATAAAATTACTTATTGTTGTCTCTATCTCTCTTTGCATAGTCCAATTCCTAGAATTTCCTAGTCTATAGACTCTTACAACTATCTCAATTTACCAACCCTCTCCCATCAGGTTGCAAAACCCAAGGAATAACATATCTATCTTTGTCATGCAATCCCTCAGGTTATCCCACTTCCCTCCAAGGCTCTAGCATTGACCGACCAAGAAATATCACTATTGGGACTCCATGGATTATCAATTGTAATTAAAACAACCATTTCCCTTTCAAATTTTCATAGTTTCATGACAACCATTTCCATAATTCTCTTTTAGCATTAATACAATAGCCTAAGCTTTGAGAGAAAAATATCAAGGAATAATGGATGTCAAAATCTCTTTTACATGCTCAAAAGTCACATATTATATTTGCATGCATATGAGATACCATGTGCTTTCATAAGAAGTACATGTCTCTCTCTTAACCACCAATTCCAAATTTCCAAGGTTAATAAGACTTAGGATAACCATAAATCAAGGTTTAATAAGGTTAAGTTTAAATAACTGATGGGAGTAATAAAGTGGTAAAATACAAAATAAATGGCTACCCCTTTTTGTTCCCTTCTTGTGGGATCATAATCCCCTCCCCACTATTTTTCCTTTCTCCTTCTGCAGTTGGTGATGTATTAGTATTACGATTCAGTGTACCACTTTACATATTCCATTTTTTGACTTTTTACCCATTTATCATGTAGAGATATGCATTACTATTTTAGGGATAAAAAGTGGGAGTATTACATAGATAGTATTATCACTTAATTCCACTTTCGTGTATCGTTTTCATCTTGAAACGTGTTGGATATCTCATAGTTGAATGTCATGTTCTTTGATCCTCCACTGTGCACATGCTTATAAACAATAAAGTGGTATTGGTTGAGAGACAATAAATTGTGGAGAAGGATGTCTCTAGCTTGGATGCCAACTCATCCACTTCAGCTTCAATACTCATCTCAAACTAATTTTGTAGCTTCTTCCATTTTTTGGATATTTGCCTGCATAATGTCCCTTCTTACAACATTTGAAACATTTCACATGGATCATAGCCTCCTCCTGAGAGTGAGATGAACAAACCTCTTTTTACTTGGCCTTCTTGGGTCCTCCTTTAGCCATCACCCCAATGACTGGAAGATTTTGAGTCTCTTCCACTCTGACTGGCAAATTCTCCTCTAGAGAAATTCATCCTGCACTGTTTCAAAATTGGGAAACTTCATAGGTGAAAATTTTCCTTGCACAAAGGTAAGTCAAGATACTAAGAATCTATCTAGAGTTATCTGAACTAACTCATCTTCATAAAACTTGTTTCCTATGTTTGTAAGTTGATCTCTCAACTTGGTGATATTCATTGTATAACGTTCCATAGTATTACTATTGCTCATGTGGTTACTAATGAGATTTTTCTTCAAAATCATCTTATAGAATATGTTCACACTTTGATACAGAGTGATTGTTGGCTTGATGGGGCTTGGAACGAGGTTCAGAGTTAGTTGCGCTAACCAGCAAAACCAAAGACTACTAGCCCTTTTGGCAACAACCCACATAGCGCAGGCTGCAGTCTTACCCGAGGCAGTATTGGGAGATGATAGAACTAGGTTTCTGCATCCAAAGGACTATGTGATGTGTTTATGTTACTCTTAGGACTTTATTCCGACCTTTGCAAACCCTAACCCTTAAAACCAGGAAATTACAATAACTAACAATTAACATATTCAAACCCTTCGCTGATTGTTCTAAACATTCATAACGTCATGTAAATAAATAGAGTTACCCTTTTTGTGCAACTATTAATTACTTTTCTTGATAAATGGGAGTAAAAAGAGCGAACATACAGTAAGTTTAGAAGTAAACAATAACACATAGATACATAGATAATGCTCCAAAACAATCTTTATTATGATTATATCTTCAATTATAGACTCTTCCAACCTTGCACACACAACTACAAGGGCCTGCACACTCAGCTACGAACTTACCAAGGTCTCCGCACACTCATATGTATGATCCTTTCCCTTCACCCAAGTATAGAATAGGAAAAATAGACCCAAAACTTTCCTTTCTATGCTCTTCACTATCTTTACTTAACTTTCTATGACCCTCTATGACTCCTTTTATATCTTTCTCTATTACAATCACATGGTCCATGAACCATGGGTGGGTCACAAAACAACTTAGCTCTTAACAAACTAAGGGGACTTGACCTTCCTAAAGCCCCTTTGACTCCTATCAACTTGCGTGCTCCTCTCCTTAAAATGTGGAGACTTTACAATATTAACAAAACTTTTACAAAATTTAACCCCATGGGACCCTATCCCAATAGGTCCCCAACAAAGGGTCATGACTCATCCCGAGTCACTCTGCTGGTGTTGCCTCGATATTTTCCTATAGACCGTTGAAATCTATCTTCAACACTTGATGATTTATTTTTCCCTGTGCAATGGCCTGACAAAATTTCTCAACCAATTTCTTTGTAGTTGGACCTTTGACTACAAGGCCCATGGTTCTCTGTGTCTGCTGCATAGCCTTCAAATTTCTCTTCACCGACTATGAATGTTGGCTTGCCTCATCAGTCCAGGGCTACATCCTTGAGGATATGATGTATGCCTTCTGACACAACTCATTAATCTGGGTCTAGATGAAGTTTCCCTCCTAGAATCCGGTGAACCTTTGCAGTGCTGCTAGGGTCTATGTTGTAACTCTGATCTCATCGATCTGAGCTTATTTTCCTTAGATATCTACTTTTATTTTGTACAAGTGTGGATCCTCCTGCAACAAGGTCCATAGCTCCACAATCTATTCAAACAACTAGTTGCAATCCTTGACTCCAAATTCTAGTGTAGTCATGTCTTCTTTAATAGCAGCTTCATGCTTCTATATGACTTTTGGAGGAGTGGTTGGCAATAACTTAAGTTGAAGCTCATATATATGTAGTTGCAGCTTGAATGAGACCTTGCCAATTTACTCTTTTCATTATTTCACCGCGACATCTAATTTCTGGATTTTCTCTATGAAGGCTGCTTCTATTGGAACATAGAGCTCGGGAAGCTCATTAAAGGCCTGCATTATTGTTGATTCCAGCTACTGACTACGTGCAATGACTTCTTCACGTTATTTGAGCACCTATGCTTTTTCCTTGAACATATGCTGGTTGTTGGTTTTTACTTCGCTGATAACTAGTAATGCTCATTGTTCTCGAACCCTGAGCTCATCTAATACTCCTTCATGCAACTCATGTAGTGTCTGAATAGGGAGAACCGTAAGGTTAAGGCTATAATTCTCTAGATGAAATAGGCACACCCTGCCTTTTGAAGTCTCAATGTGCAGTGATCCCTTTGGTAACTGCATTGTGCGTAGTTCTGTGGCGATCTCTGCTGTCACACTTTCTTGCTTTAGGCTCACTTGTCCTACCCTCACTTGAATGACCCCTGTCTAGACCTATGATTCCCTTAGGCCCTGTTGCACCTCGTCTAATGTCTGATGGTACTAGTTCTCAATGTGTCCCCAAATGTTTTTCATGGCCTTACTTACCACATCGTCGATCTCGTCCAGTCCCCCTCTGTGAGGACCATTGGTGTCGCACTTGCAAATTTGTCAGACTTCTGCTTCTTACGAGGTCCCATCAAAGTTCGCTTTTACCTCTTTTTGATAATTAAGGGGGAATCTAAGTTTTCACCCCCTTCCTATTCACTCTTTGTCTCTACCTCTATATTGGTGTGCTTTGTTTCATATTCACCAAGGTCAATAGTGACCTGCAATGTGGTGGAAACTTTGTCCTTTGGTGCATCATTCTCTTTCGCAACCAGCTTCTCTTTTGGGGCTTCTATCTCCTTTGTAGAAGCCTCTTTCTGTTGTGCAAAATTTTCTTTTACGCGGCCTTTTCTTTCGCAAAAGCATTTTGTGCTTCCTTCTTCTTATATTTCGTTGTTGCTATCGTACCTGTGTTTTTCTATGTTTTGCCTTCAACAACCTAACTAGTTCTTTCACCTGCATCATATGGCATGAGACAGTCACTCAGCCAATTACTGACAACCCCCATAATATCATCTTCAGTGACCAAGTATGGCAACTTATGCCATGTGCCCATTGCATCTTTCTTCGCGCAGATAGATAGACTATGAAAATCTACCTTGAAATCAACAACATTAGCATGCTGTGAATGCAAGCTTGGTGATAACCATGGATGTTGGTTAATCACCATCCTCAACTCAGATTCAAACATGAACCAAAATATATTTTCCTCCATGATGTGCTTAGGGTCCTTTGTCACCCACAATGAGGCGAATTTCTTGGCCTCGCAAAGCTCTGGATCATTCTGTGAGAACTGGCTTTCCTCTAGCATCCTCCATGCCACAAGCACGATTAATAAAAGTAACAACGCATAGTGGAATTCCTTTCCATCATCCTAGGCCTTTCAGAAATCCTCCAGGAACTCATGAAATGGATACTAAACCTAATTATATTGGACTCCTTTGGCGCATTGCACAACTAGATATACTACCGGTGGAAAGACTTCATCAGCGCGACACTTCCTCGTGATCTTCCCAACCAATATTTTTGGAAAAAACTACACATCGCCATCTGATATGGAGTTAATCGCATAGCCATGCAACTTCTTCACTAGCCTGAAGTCGCTCTTCATTTTGTCTGCCAACATTTTCTCCTGCGATTTCTCCGCAAAAGCATCCACAAGGCCCACTCCTTGATATTGCAACAATGTGATTTGGTGGATTAACATATTAGTAATGGGAATGGGCCCTCCCAACCACAAGCACCCATCGTGAACCAGCATCAATAATTTACACACACACAGAGTGTTAATGGTGTTGCGACTAAAATGCAACACCCAAAACATGTTGAGAAACCCCCCGTGCTCAACTCGGCCACCACTTCATTGACTCGAGTTGTGTAACATCCAACTCCTCATAGTATATATTCTTCAAGTATTTGCTCGATTCCAACTGTGAGAACTTCATGTGATCCCCCAGGTCCCAATCCTCCATCTTCGAGTATGGTATTTGGGCCAACAAATCGGCCTCGAAAGGTACTTTTTCCTGCAACAATGGTGTGGAGACCTAGAATTTCGTTGAATCTACGTCTTTAGTAACCTTGGCTTTGGATTTCCTAGGTGGTAATGCAATATCCGAGTAATAAACACGACTTCATCTAAATGAATCTCTTCAATCCCCATAGTGAGCTCTTCCTCATCTAAGTCTAATGGTTTTGACGGCTGCATGGTTCTATCCATGTTACCCTTATGTCTAATCTCTGTTGGGTTCTTGCGTGATGATTATTGCACCAGCGCTTGCTAGGGCTTCTTTTGCTTCTTTTCTCCTATCATGAAGGCAGATGGTTTAGGCCTTGACGACCTAGGTGAAGTGGTAGGCATGGGATCGATCGGATCAGGTTAGGATTGCAGTCATTCTCTCCTAAGATATTTCACAATGCCACATAGATAAATTCTCAAATCCTAGCTATGAAAGCTTCTCTCGAATTTATTTCCAATCCCCCTCTAAACATGTAGCAAGTTTTTTGGTGCAAACTAAGGAACAAAATATGAAAGAAGTTTCTCAGGAAACAAAGTGTTCAAATGTGGAGTGGGACGTTGTATTTATAGCCTATTTTGAATTCAAATCCCTCTTTTCCCCCTAGATCCCTATCATTAATGCATTTTTGGTGGAAGATTTGCACAAATATTCTCCTTAAAGGCTTCCCCCCCGCTCCCTTTAATTGAAAAAACACCATCCAAACGTCTACAGTGCTTCCAATTGTCACTTATTGACTAGGCTATGCGAGACCCACCATACTAGCTCAACTCTTTTTTCGCATCCCTCTTCTACGCCTTTGTTCCCATCATCATGCGTCCACTTTTCTTCGCCAAACTCTCCTTTTGGTAGCGTAGTTTATAGTCCCATACTTCCTTGCAATTTCCTAGAGTACAAAGAGTATCCTACATCTATATAGTCATTGCACAAAGGTGGGATTGCCCCTGTACAACTTTAACCAACTCCCATTGAAACAATTCCTCGTTCAGCTTCACGAGCTGAACTACACCTCCATCGGTAATCTCCTTGATGATATATGGCCCCAGCCAATGCATCTGGAACTTTCTTGGAAACTTCGTGAACTTACTATTATACAACAATACTAAATCTCCACTTTTAAAGATGTGCTGCTTAATGTGGTGATCATTCCATGCCTTTTCACGAGGCTTCTGCACCTAATAATGAAGACCAACCAAGAATCAATATACTTCCAACTCAACTATTTGTGTGAGGCGTTCTTCCATGATATCCCATCAACCATATCTATGATTGCAACAATCTGCAAACTCGGCATGATGTACTCCATCGACATTATGGCCTCTTGTCCATAAGTCGGTCTAAATGGTGTCTATCAAATCAAATTTTCACAGGTCGTTTTGTACACCCATAGGACAACTGGTATGTGCACATCCCAATCGTTCCAATTTTCATTAGAAATATTCATTAAAGAATTCTCCAGTGTTTTATTAAAGGATTCCATTTTTCCATTTGCTTGAGGATAATATGGTGTGATTTTCTGATGATACATCTGGAATTATTCAAGGAAAGCAACAATGGTTTCGTTCAAGATGTGTGAACCTCTATCGCTCATCAAAATCATAGGGTAACCAAACCGAGACAAAATGTATTAAAAAGTGAACTTCGCATCTCTGACTGTGTTGCAATCCTTCACGGGTTGAGCCTCCAGGCACCTGGTTAAGTATTTGGTCATTCTAATGATGTACCTTGCACCCGTCTTCTTTCCTAGTGGCTGAATTTGTCCCATGAAGTCTATTTCCCACTTATTGAATGCTTGTAACGACACTTGTAGGTTCAGAGGAAATTCATTTGTTTGTGACAACCTCCCCATTCTCTGATAGACATCCCAGGCTTGACAATATTCCTTGGAATCCTTGTGCGTAGTTGGCAACCATAGACCTGGTCATAGGATCTTCTACATAGTCATTCTTCCCGCATAATGTGCTCCAAAAACTCTTCCATGTGCTTCAGCGAGGATACTTTCTCATTCATAATGTGGGACATACCTATGGAGCACTTCAACTAATCCCATTTTATATAAGTGTCTTGCAATAACGGAAAAATCTACAGCCCTGACCATCAATTCTTTCTTCGGTTGTGTTGTATACCCTTCAGGAGTTGTACCCATAGATAGAAATTCGATTATGTCCACAAAGTGTTCATTTGCAATGCACACAACAAAAAGTTGCGTATTAGGAAATCCTTCATCTATATTTGCAGGTTTGTCTACGTTCTCAATCTGTGAGAGGTGATCTGGATCAACATTTAATCACCTTGGCTTCACAACTACTTCAAATTCATATTCACCATTTGTTGGCTTGAGGGGGCTTGGACCCAGGTTCAGAGTTAGCTACGTTAACCAACAAAACCATACACTACTGACCCTTTCGGAAACAAGCCGCATAGCGCAGACTACAGTCTCACCCGAGGCAGTATTGGGGATGTTAGAATGAGGTTTTTCATCCAAAGGACTATGTGATGTGTTTTTGTTACTCTTAGGGCTTTATTCCGACCTTCACGAACCCTAACCCTTAAAACCTGGAAATTACAGTAACTAACAATTAACATATTCAAACCCTTTGTCGATTGTTCTAAACATTCATAACATCATGTAAATAAACAAATCTACCCTTTTCGCGCATCTATTAAGTAATTTTCATCATAAATGGTAGTAGATAGAGCGAACATAAAATAATTTCAGAAGTAAACAATAACACAGAGATACACAGATAATGCTCCAAAACAACTTTTATTATGCTTAGATATTCAATCACAGACTCTTCCAACCCTGCACACATAGTTGTAGGGGCCCACACACTCAGTTGCAGACTTACCAAGGGCTCTAAGCACTCAACTATAGGATCCTTCCCCTTTGCCTAAGTATAGAATAGAAAAAACATACCTAAAACTTGCCTTTCTATGCTCTTAGCTATCTTGAATTACCTTTCTATGACCCTCTCTCACTCCTTTTATATCTTTCTCTATTACAATGCCATGGTCCAGGAACCATGGGAGGGTAAAAAAGCAACTTAACTCTTAACAAACTAAGGGGCTTTGACCTTCTTAAATCCCCTTCGACTCCTATCAAACTACATGCTCCACTCCACAAAATGTGGAGACTTTACAATATTGACAAAATTTTTACAAAATTTAATCCCAGGGGACCCTGTCCCAATAGGCCCCTAATACAAATTCGTGACTCATCCCGAGTCACTTTGTTGGTGTTTCCTTGATCTTTGCCCGGAGATCGTCGAACTCTATCTTCAACGCTTGAAGAATTGTCGTTACTTACACGATGATCTGATGAAATTCCTCAGAGGTAGCTATGCTAACCAACAAAACCTTATACTACCGGCCCTTTCGGCAACAACCCAAGTAACATAGGATACAGTCTCACCCAAGGCAATATTGGGGGATGCTAGAACTAGATTTCTGCATCCAAAGGACTATGTGATTTGTTTCTATTACTCTTAGGAATTTATTTTGACCTTCGCGAACCCTAACCCTTAAAACAAGGAAATTATAGTAACTAACAATTAATAGATTCAAACCCTTCAGTGATTGTTCTAAACATTCACAGCATCATGTAAATAAACATATCTACTCTTTTCCAAAATCTATTAATTACTTTTCATGATAAATGGTAGTAAACAGAGTGAAAATACAATTATTTAAGAAGTAAACAATAACACATAGATACATAGATAATTCTAAAAAACAATCTTTATTCGGCTTAGATCTTCAATTACAAACTCTTCCAACCCTCCACACATAGTTGCAAGGGCATGCACACTTAGTTGCAGACTTACCAAGTTTTACACAAACTCAGCTCTAGGAGCCTTCCCATTCGCCCAAGTACATAATAAGCAAAACATAAGAAAAATTTCCTTTCTATGATCTTCGCTATCTTGCAATACGTTTCTATGAACCTCTATGACTCCTTTTATATCTTTCTCTATTACAATACCATGGTCCACGAACTATGATCGGGTCACAAAACAACTTAACTCTTAACAAACTAAGGGACTTTGACCTTCCTAAATCCCCTTTGACTCTTATCGACCTGCCCACTTTTCTCCTCAAAATGGGAAGACTTTACAATATTATCAAAACTTTTACAAAATTTAACATTAGCGGATCTTGTCCTAACAGGCCCCCAACACAAAGTCGTGACTCATCCCAAGTAACTCTACTGGCGTTGCCTCGACCTTTGCCTACAGACTGCTAAACTTTGCCTTCAACACTTCAAGGTTTGTTGTTCCTAGCACAACAACCTGACAAACTTCCTTAGATTTAGCTGCACTAACCAACAAAACCCTACACTACTGACCCTTTCGTAAACAACCTGGGTAACGCAGGCTGCGGTCTCACTCAAGGCAGTATTAGGGGATGCTAGGACTAGGTTTCTGCCTCCAAAGGACTATGTGATGTGTTTTTGTTACTCTTAGGGCTTTATTCTGACCTTTGCGAACCCTAACCCTTAAAACCCAGAAATTACAATAACTAACAATTAATACATTCAAACTATTCATTGATTGTTCGAAACATTCATAACATCATGTATATAAATAAATATACGATTTTTGCTCATATATTAAGTACTTTTCATGATAAATGGCAGTAAACAGAGAGAACATATATTAATGTCATAAGTAAACAATAACACACTAATAAATAGATAATTCTCCAAAACAACCTTTATTATGCTTAGATATTCAATTCCAAACTCTTCCAACCCTGCACACACAAATGCAGGGGCCCGTGCACTCAGTTATGGACTTACCAAGGCCTCTGCATACTCAGCTGTAGGATTCTTCCCCTTCGCCCAAGTACAAAATAGGAAAAACAAACCCAAAAATTTCCTTTCTATGCTCTTCTCTATCTTTACTTACCTTTCTATGACCCTCTATGACTCCTTTTATATATTTCTCTATTACAATACCATGGTTCACAAATCATAGGTGGATCACAAAAAAACTTAACTCTTAACAAACTAAGAGGCTTTAACCTTCCTAAATCCCCTTTGACTCTTATTGACCTGTGCACTCCGCTCCTCAAAATACTGGGACTTTACAATATTAACAAAAAAATTACAAAATTTAACCCCAAGGGACCCTGTCTCAACAATGACTGAGGCATCATAGATATTATTCCATACCTTCTTCTATGTGTTGTGGGGGATCAAGTGGTCCTTGATTGAATCAAGGAAAATTTTCTTCTTTTTGGCCACCTTCTTATTGTGCTCAAATAACCAAAGAGATGGTTATCTCACCCTCAAACCTCGTATAGGTTCAAGTCCTTTTCTTGGGGGAAGATCAGCTTCTTGCACTGAAATGAGGGAATTGCACACACTAAAAGATTCTAATAGCTATATCCGAAAGAAAATAGTCCCATCCATACATGGATTTGTTGAGATATTTCATATGTACAAATCTGAGACCATGTCAGTTTTCTACACCATATTTCAGATCTTTACTCAAAGAATGAATTTTACAGCTCCTAAGACTTTAAACTTTATGATGCACCTATCAAAAATTTAGATGAGTATATACTAAAATATCATAAGGAAATATTCAAGAGTACAAATATTTCATTTCATGAGCCAATTTACAACATAATATAAATAATGTCTACTTGACATAAAATATGCAATATGGAAATTATGGCAGCAAACTATACCAGCAAAATAGGGCCTGATATACAACATGAAACAATCTAAAATGTTCTGAATGGAAAGGACAGACTCCAAAGACATTCACATGGTTTTTGTATTACTCAGAAAATAAAGTATCATCGCAGTTTGGCATCATCCTCAAGCTCAACATGTATGAAAGATACAACACAGACAACTTTGTTGTCTAAAATATTAGTGTTCCCTCTATCCTTTTATAAGCCAAGAAGAGGGGGCTAGAAACTTTCCATTAATAGCCTCAAGGAGTGCACCATTCTTTTCTAATTAAATCCTCAGGGAGTTTAACTTATAAAGTAAATTAAGCCAGCTACTTTGCAATAAATTCTCCTTGGCAAGTGCATCCCTATGCAACAATTGTAACTTCCAAGCATAAATGTGCCATAGAGGGATGTATGTCCCACAATATTACAAGAGAAGATTCTATATGGTATGTGCCCTACTTCATGAATTCGTAATAACCCCTGCAATCCAAAATAGAAGGGAGGGCCCATAAGGAAAATTGAACTCATGACGACCAACCTTACGGGTGTGCCATCTCTCTCCAATTTATATTTTTGTTTTCCAACGTGGAAATGATCTTTCGCTAACTCAAATCAAACATCAAAATATTCAATTAGAAAGTGGATATGGGAATATTTTTTTATATAAAATAATATCCAATGATGCATGATGACATCTGCAACCTTTGTCACATTTCTCTTATAAAATGCACTCCACATACCTCCAATATATAGATTACAACTGACAGGTAGGGTAAGGAAGGTGGTTGGAAAAATAAAAAATTATAAGTTCCTAGAAGATAATTACAAATGGATATATAATTTTGACCACATGTGATTATATCATTATTCACATGTGGACAAATACATGTGATTGTTCACATGTGCATAAATTCATGTGACTACATATATAGAACCAGGTTATATGTCCTTAATGGACAAGTAAAAAGTAGACATAATAGACACACATGTCTAAACATATGTCCTAACAATAGCCATCCCTCATCAAATTCTTAGCATGAAGACAATCCAACAACATTTTTCTCTTCATCCCTCTCACAAGGTATCAAATTCTCCATCCTTGAAGATGGTTGAGTGAGTTATGCATTGAGAACAAGCTCACGAGTGGACAAGCCTTGGTTGTCTCAGCACTCTGTAATTCCTCCAGGACAAGAATAGGAACCCAAAGGTAACCACAAACCACTTGGAAGATAGAATTTATCCCTTCCAGCTTCAGAGAGGGATCTCTTATCTAAAACCTTAGTAACTTAGATTTTAGGCTAGGTATGGTGCTTAGAGGGATATAGATTTTAAAGGTTGACTAGCAAGGGAGAAGACATATCCATTGGGTAATACGGGTGTATAAGTTGATTGTTTTCCAGTGATAGGATGGAGAGAAAGAGGGATCTTCTACAGGGAAAAGGTAGCAAGTAATTTTGGAGTTTTCTATTTAAATTCATTTTAGGAGGGTGAGTAGAAGATAGGTGTAAATGACATATAGAGCATCAAACAATGGGATGATTTATAAATTCCATTCATGATGAAAACATAAATTGTTTAGAAAACTAAATTAGAGGAATTTTAAAGCAAATTCTGAGACAAATATTTGTTTCACTAAATAGGAAGACACACATTCAAAGAATTATTTATAGCAAAAGTTAACTTACAAAACAAAGAAGCACATATCAATAGAAATTGACACATGAATCCTTGTAAAATCAAACCTATGAATTTTCATTCACTAAAAATATATATCAAATTAAAGTAGTACACAATGTTTCTTCTTCTAAAACCTGAAAAACATGTTTTCTTCATCAAAATTAAAACATAAATAGATTAAAACAAATCAATTCCCACCTCTAGGAACCAAATTCCCTGAAGGGATTTTTGTTTCTTCCTAATGCAATAAATATATAACTGTTTTCTGAAAATTAGAAACTGTTTGACCAAGGATTTCTAAAATAATTTCACATTAAATTCAAAGCCTAAATTAACCAATATCATAAGCCTAAATTAACCAAGATATTATTAACCAGGATCATAAAAATAAATTACATAGCTTTTAAAAATAAATTTCTGAGTCAAAAGGCTGACTCTGTGGAAGTGCAGCATTGATGTTGCACAATCTCCTAGTTTAGTAGAAATGCAGAATAGAAGCACAAGGAATCAATGGTTGATGTAGATATCGTTAGTCCCTAAGTTACTTACTGACTGGTACACTTGTGACAACTTCCCCTCAATAGACCTTCTTTGATCATGCAAAAGCTCCCAACTTTCAAAATTCCACCTACAACAAAAGCACAATACTTTTGAAAGTGCAACGAAACCTATCCTGCATGGATTTTGACCAACAAAGAGGTCTCTAAAAAATATGAAAAAGCTGTTGATGATGTTAACATTTTTGACACCCCTTTTCAAACCTCCACTCACTAAAAATATGACACAATTCCTGATTTCCATCAAAACCCTAACCCTAATGCTTGTCCAAAATACAAAATTGTTGTTTGAGCTGCTCCTTTAACAAAGTTTCATGGTTTCTTAAGTCTTGTTGATTCTAATCTCGATAAAGATTCAAACATTACATGACCCCCTTATACAACCTCATTCAACCATAATTCTTGGATAAAAAACAAAACGACCAAAAATGCTTTGATTTACCCGTTCTAGCATTCAAACCTTGGCTGCTTCAGCCAACAAATCCATCTTACTTGTTAGGTCCCTATACTACTAGTCTAACCCCTTATTGTTGTTAGTACAACCCCCTTATTATATTTTTGTGCCCATGTAGTCCCCATATTGTTATTATTGTGTCCCATAGAAGCGCACTATTGTTATTATTGTTCCCATACATTATTGTTGTGGGGAAAAATGCCTATGCAGGACGATCCTATCCACCTAAGGTGTGATAGTGCCTTTGCAACAAATAGAGACAGCTATTCTAGTATTATTCCTTTATGAATTAAGAATGAAGAGAGATGGATGGACTAACCGGTGTCTTCCGTTTGTCCCTCGATCCGGTTTCTCTTCTCTTTGGGAGTTCCCAGCTACTTGCCTTCTCGTTCGCCCAGCTTCAAGAGGTTTCTGCAAGATCACAAGAAGAGAACACTACACAAGACATGGATTCATATTCATAACTAGTTCAGGATTAGAAATAAACTAAACATACTAATGCAATCATACATCAAAGATACATCAGTATATAGGAGAAACCAAGATAGCTTTATTGATGAATAACAAGGTTCAGGAAGAGATACAACCCAGAGGGCTCCAATCCAGCATCTCCTTCCCAGCAAATGGAATTCCTATCTTCACCCCCTTCAAATCATTAAGCACCCAATGATTCCAATCTCAAACCAACAACAATTCTTTGCAATAACAAAATTCCAGCCTCTAGATCTCATGGAGGAGATATCCATATATAGATGTTTGGAGAGAGGATGAGTCAACATGAGATCTGACTAGTGTCCTCTCCCTCTGTCAGTTCTTGATTCCACTTGGAGGTTCTTGCTTTCACTTGGAGATTAGGAACCTTTTACTCATCACCAGTCGAATTCACTGATGCAAGTGTCATTGAGGAAGATTCTGGAAGCTTCCTGGGTCTTGACACCTCTTGGAATGAACTTGCCATTTGGCAATTCTCGCTCAACGCACCCTGGCAGTGCTTCTACCTGTGTTGCAGTGCAGATAGCCAGTGTTGGCTTTGACATTCAGCGCAGACAGCTAGTGGAGCCACTGAATTGATCCTGAATTGACTTGTTTTTGAGCAGTTTCTGGTGGAGAACTTCTGTGAATTGCTGTGGTTTGTTAGCCTTGTTCCTCTAGGGGTAGGAACAACATGTGTTAGGGACTTTGGATCCCTTAGATTATGGACATTTCATGCTCAATGCTGTAAGGCACAAAAATGTCTATAACAGTTTCCCCCTAAAGTATGAGGTCGTTTATCGGGTGAAATGCTTTACCAGGGGGATCCGAAGTTCATCCAATGCTGGGAGGAGACCTGTAATAAGATACAATACAATACATTATTTTTCATATTGCTTTAATGATCTAGCTGAGGTGGGCATTCCCATGCTCAACTTTATAAATTCATTTTTTTGTACATAGAACAGACAATCGTTTGGCGGTAGATTGATAATTTTGATGAAATTATCATCCTTTGGGTAGGATGATTATCTGCTGCAATGATGTACATGCCAATGTCTTTATCTTTCCTTAATATATATTGCAGCCCGGATGGATGAAACTAGATCCGGGGTCTTCAAACTCGTTCGATCTTCACTCTAAGTACAAGTCGATCCATGTGAGAAGTGTTCTGAAGTCGAACATGGAAAGACCTCGCTTGATTACCGGTCAATGAGGTAAACCATTAACAAGCGCGAGAGGAATCACCGATAATGATAATGACCCTCAAGGTACTGCAGTACAATTCACGTGGTGTGAATAAAGGACTTGGCATCGAACACCACGCAAAATCTTTCGGTCGAAGGTCATTGATGTATACCTGTCGCCGGAAGTGAGAAACTTGCCATTGAGGCATGCAAGCTTCAAAGTACTGAAGGGGTTGTTCCTAGATCAACTTCTTGGATAATGAGTGATGTCGACAAGAAGCGATCCGTCAAAGGAGGGCCTTAATGAATCCCACATCAATGACACGGAACGGAGCTAATGATTTTGATGGAGGTGAAAATGATCTGTGACATATGATTCAGGGTGGCGGTCATGAAAGGATGAAAGATAATGTACGGCAGTGGATGGGACACGGTTGACTTTTCTGAACGACTTCTCTTGAACATATGGCGACACTGATGCGATGGATTGGTAGCATTAACCCAAATATGGATGGTATGGCGAGACCATGGATGTGACCAGTGAATGAAACAACCCAACCCGATTGTGGTACGGAGGAAAAGTGTCATGTTCAAGAGCGACTTGCTACCATCAAAGTTTTCTTGAGTTTCTCCCAATTTTTCCCCAGTCATTGCTGACGAGTACCTCTTTATTTTTGTCAAACTTGAGGAGGATAACATATGCTTGTTCTATAACCTGCCCTTCGGGCAAGCCCATCGCTATGTTTTAACAAGCCTAGCGATAGTGAAACTCGTTCTCATCTAAAGACAAGTTTGTCGCTATTTAATGCATTTAACGAGTCTAACGACAAGGATAACTCGGTCCTTTTCATTTTTAGAGAGTTTGAAAAGGTACATAAAGTTAAATCCAAAAGTCCTTTTTCGTTATCTAATCCCTTAAGTCCGAAAAAGTATAAAACAATACAGAAGGGATGAGTTTTCGATAGTTTTAACGAGCTGAATAAAACAAGCGCTCGATATTTTTGTGCAATAATCCCTCAGGTCCAAAAAGATTAAAATCTAGAGGAGGGATAGCACTTGTCCCTTTAACGAGCTGGAAGGCCAAGGACTCGGCAATATTTTCATATTTTACGAGTCAGATGAAAAGAGCTTAAAGAAGACTCGTCTTTTGAGGAACGAGTGATGAAACAGGTTAGCAGCTGATTCCAGGTACAGGTTGGAATTTTCCAATCACGGCAGTGTCACAAGGATGGCTAGTGAAATCACTCTTCGTAGCTGTTCCTCAAAATGGGTAAACAAACATATGGAGGTGAACGATCGGCCAATGGAAAAGTGGAGGTGACGGTGCAAACACGACCAAGGCTTTAATGGCTGATAATATTGCATTCACTGTGGTTATTTACCGGGATAGTTCACTTTTTAATGAGCTTAAAAGCGGGTGGAAACATTTTCTCGATTTGATGTTTATTTTTTAACGAGCATGAACTATACGATAAAACTGCTCGGATCTTGCGTTTATTTTTTAACGAGCATGAACTGTGTGCTAAAACTGCTTGAATCTTGCGTTTATTTTTTAACGAACATGAACTATGTGCTAAAACTGATCGATGATAAGTTTGCATGCCCCCAACATAATAACGCAAATCGAGGTGCATGCATATTGGTCACTATTTAAGCATAGTAACGCTTAAGGTACAACCCATTACGAGGTTGCGCCAGTGGAATCCCATCATAATCCATTAACTCGTAGGCTCCTTTTGTTAACACTCGTTTAACAATATAGGGGCCCATCCATAAAGAATTAAATTTACCTGCTCCCAATTTATCAGATTCTTGGTCATAAAGCAAGACCAAGTCACCTTCTGAGAAGACACAGGGTTTGACATTTTTGTCGAATTACGCCTTGACTCGTTTCTTATGGACTTCGTTAGCCAAAGCGGCATCACGACGGGTTTCATCCAATTGGATTAATTCCAAGAAACGGGCCTCTTCTTCTGAAGTTCCAGGGAGGAGATCAATTGCGAGTTTAAGAGACGAGATTTCACACTGGATTGGCAAGACTTCTTCCAGGCCATACACCAGTTGGAAAGGTGTGAACCCGATCGCATTCCTTACCGATGTTCGGTAAGCCCACAAGGCTGAGTACAGGATTAGGTGCCACCTTCTTTTGTGAACTCCGATCATCCTTTGCAACATACGCTTCAGGACCTTGTTGATCACTTCAACTTGTCCGTTGGCTTGTGGATAATACGGGGTAGAGCTGTCGTGAGATAGCCCTAGCTTGGCAGCTAATTCAACCATCATGTGATTGCGAAAATGCGATCCATGATCTGTAACTATAGCCTGTGGTACGCTGAACCTGGCGACTACATGATTGAAAAAAGAAAAGGGCAGCTGTTTCACCAGTGTTATCTAATGTAGTCATCGCCTCGGCCCATTTGGTAAAATAGTCAACGGCGACTATAATATACCCATGCCCCCCGGTCGAGGTGGGGTTACATGTCATGAAATCGATGCCCCATTTGGCGAAAGGCCCAACAGCAACTATTGGCTGTAAAGGTGCGGGTGGCCTTCTGGTTTTGCTATCAAACATTTGACAAGCATGGCATCTTCTGACTGCGGTTATGCAATATTTGAACATGGTTGGCCAGAAGTATCCTGCTCATAAGATTTTTTGTGCTGTAGCATATCCAGATTGATGTCCCCCACACGCGCCTGAATGACACTCATTCAGGGCTTTTTCGGCCTCCTCATGGGTGAGGCACCTTCTCAGAACTGTATCGATACCACGACGGTAAAGCGTATCACCGACGATCATGTAGTCTTTCGCTTGGTATCGTATACGTTTCAATTATGAGTGAGAGGTGATAGGCCTGAATTTTTGGGTTTGGAGACAAATTATTATATCTCCATACCACTCATTGCTTGTAGATATCAGAAACAAACTTTCATCCACGATTGATTCTTCGGATGTTTCATCGTTGGACGACGATGGGAGATCGCACAATAATTCTGCGAAGACTAAAGCTTTCTTTGATTTGGATTTTACAAATTCCAGATCAAACTCTTGAAGGATCGCTATCCATTTTGAATACTTTCCCCCCAGCAACTGTCGCGACAATATATAAGTCATGGGGTTGCAATCTGATAGAATGGTAGTTTTCCGGAAGAGGACATAATGTCGAAATCTTTGTATCGCTTGAACAACAGTGAGTGCTAGCTTTTCAACGTAAGAATATTTGCTTTCTGTATCATTCAAGTTTTTACTTAAATAATATATAGGATGTTCAATTCCATCGACTTCTTGAACTAAAACCATCGCAATGGTCGTATCCGCTGCAGCCAGATACAGGTTAAAATCTCTTTGATAGTCCGGGGCATACATTAATGATGCTTTTACTAGAGAATCTTTCAGAGCGTCAAAAGAAGCTTGCGCCACCTAATCCCAGACAAAAGGTACATCCTTTTTCAAAAGACGAGTATAACCTTTAGCAAGTTCAGCGTAATTTGGAATGAACCTCCTCAGAAAGTTTGATTTCCCTTGGAGTTTCTGAATCTGAAGCAAATTTGAAGGTGGAGGCAAATTAATGATTGCCTGAACCTTGCAGGGGTCGAGACGAATCCCATCCTTAGAGACTACAAAGCCAAGTAAACGACCAGAACCGACACAAAATACACATTTGTGCAGATTGAGTCTTATCTTGTAGTGTCGGCAGCGTAGAAATATCACTCTTAAATGCTGCAGATGATCAGTCCACTTTCACGAATGAGCCAGAAGGTCGTCGAGATATGGTTGAACTATGTTCTTGATGTCATGGAAGGCATAATTCATTGCCCTCTGAAACGTCACCCTTGCATTCTTTAAACCAAAGGGTAATTTTCGATAAGCGAATGTGCCCCACGGACAAATGAATGCAGTCTTTGACTGGTCCTGTGGGCGGATATTTATTTGATTATACCCGGAAAATCTGTCCATGAATGAAAAGATTTCACATCCGGCGCATTCATCAATTATCTGGTCGATGAAGGGTGTAGGGTAGTTGTCTTTCGGACAAGCTTGGTTTACATCCCTATAATCGACACACACTCTTATTGTCCCTTGTTTCTTCATAACAGGGACAATATTCGATACCCAATCGGTTAGAGGAATCGGGTAGATGAAACCAGCATGGAGGAGCTTTTCAACTTCTGCTTTAATGGCAGTGGCTTTCTTGGGGTGCAGCTGCCGAAGCCGTTGTCTTACTGGTTTGACATCAGGATACATCTTAATTTCATGTTCAACGATACTCGAGTCAATGCCTGGCATTTCATCATATGACCAAGCAAAGACATCTCTCAACTCGCGAAAAAGAGCATTATATATTTCCAGTTCTGAAGGAGAACAACCTTTGCCGACATAAATGTTCTCTACAACATTTGTTTTAGTCGAGATATTTATGGCTATAGTCTCTTCAATATTGGATAATTTTCGCTCGGAATCCACCGTATTTACAGTATTTGATAGGAATTCAAAAACTGAAGGGTGGTAAAGGTCATGTTGAGTATCTTCTTCATAATCTGGAAGAAGGGAACGATGGTGGCAATCATTCCATGGTGCCCCCTCAATCAACATTGATTGTAGGATTCCTTCGTCAGTCCCATGCACTTTCAACCAAGGATCTAATGGGGTACCATATTCTCTAGACCTATCTACCCAAACGCTTGATGGGCGTTGATTTGGGTTCGCCTCCCATGCCCGAAACATTGATTGCTACAATATTTCTATTGGGCTTGGGGGCAAAACCATTGCATGATCCATGTCGATACCATCTTCTGAGATCTTCGTGGAAGATATCATGTTGCAGGCTCCTACCAATGCTACTTCTCCTATATATATTGGAGGTGGAAGTGCGAAAGTTCCCATTAATGTGGGGTCTTTCAGTAGGCCTACTCCGATGTCTTGAAGTGAATGGTTGCTTGCATGGATCATGGGAATGCTTCCCGTAACTTGTGAACCATTAGGGAGGAAGTCTTGTTGGTCGACGATCGTAATCCCTCCTTGAAAAGGGAATGCGATCTTCCTAAAATAAGTCGACACTACAGCTGCCATGGCATATATCCACGGTCTTCCCAGTAGGATGTTGTAGTCAAGATTCCCATCGATGACTTCAACATCTATTTCTATGGTTTTTCCCTCTAGTTCGACCTTCAAGTTATTTAGGATACCGTACGGGGTATATGTCCTTCCGTTGAATGCTTTTAATGTCGTCGAAGATCGCGACAAGGTTGGATACCCTAAAGTTTTCCAGCAACTCATCGACATAATGCATGTAGATGCCCCCTCATCAATGATTGTTCGGTGAACAGTTTTGTTGAGGGCTTTCACTTGAATAAGGAAAGCTAGTTGAGCTGGTAACTGAGGATCGTATCCTTTTTGGTCGAAGGATACAAGATTGGAATCCTTAGGATCAACCCCACCAATAGCCGATAACAAAGCCTGCCTTTGGGATGGGCAATTTTGTAGTACTTCAAGAGTCGACATAGCGGATGGCGATTGGGCCAAATCTTCCACTATGTTATAATGCTGCGCCGCTCTGGCGCGAGGATTAAATGTCGACTTGTGTACTACTCCCTTTGGCGGTTTTATTGTTAATTCAGGAATGATGGGTGGTACAACTTCTGTTGAAGTTGTTGTCGAACTACTTGGTTAATCTTTACCTTTTTTGTTCGACAACTGCGGATTCCTGTAATATTTGTTCCTTGTTGAAATCAAAGCATCATTCTACTGTTTTGAAACCGACAACATAAGCACTTGCGACGGGGAAGCATTTCCACTATCAACCAGATTTTGTCCTGGATTTGGAAACGGATCAGTTAACACCGTTGAGGTTTGCGAACTTTTGAAGAATTTCTTCAGCTCATCTTTATATGGACAATCCCTTGTCCAGTGATCCTCATCGCATATCTGACATGGATATTTCCTATTTCCAGGAGGGTTTGAAGAAGTTTTTTCAGGGGATGATTCACCCTGTTTCTTCTTCTTCCCTTTGTTTTGCTTCTTCTTGCTCCCTGGTTGTTTGGTTTCTTTGCCCTTATCTGCTGATACGGCATTTACTTCTGAAGCAAGAATTTCTTCTTTTGCATTTTGATCCGAAGTCTTACGGGCTTTCTTAGATGAAGCCTTTGTCGATTTCGCGTTTTTCATGCCAATCACACCATCGCCGGCATGAGAGTCACTATTTGATTTAGGAGGAGGAGGAATTGATAATTCCGGTCTAGGGGCGTCAGGTATTTTGTCGTAGAGCGTGCCAGACTGAGTGTAGACTAAGTCTAGATATTGTGCATGAGCAATAACTTGCTCCTCTGTTACGACTCCCCCCTTGGCCACATCTTCCGTTATGGCAGGAAGTAACGACTTGATAAACCATTCAGCTAATAGCTGATCGGGAACGTACGTTTTTACCATCCTACGACGACGTCGCCACTCATGTATATGATCAGATATGTGAGTGGCTGTTGTCTGCTTGAAGTTGGTTAAGATTTCCGTTCCCGTTTCATACCTTATCGGTAATTGAAAATGGGTCAAGAAAGTCGTGGCTAGGGAGCTGAAATTGTCGAACGAGGCTCTAGGTAATTCGATATACCATTTTACCGCTGGACCCGTTAACGTCCTCGGGAAAAGGCGAAGCCTTATCGAATCATCGTTTAGGGTGTTTGATGAACACCACAGATGAAAAGTCATCACGTGATTCGATGAGCCTTCACCTGGATTTCCATTGAATTTAGGAATGTCAGATGGAAGTTTGTGAGGAATCGCTAGCCACCAAGGGGCGTAAGCAATTGGATCGTTTGTTAACCGGTGTAAATTGGGTAACTCTAAAGTTGCCATGAATGGTAACTGTTGATTCAGGTTAGGTGAAGCATACCCAGGGTATGATGGAATTGCCTGAGCAGTGGGCCTTTGCATACCAGCATAATGTAATTGATGTTGGTATGACTGATACGGTTGGTGGACTTGACCACTGTAAAGCAGTTGGTTTTGACCATTTTGAATATACGGTTGTCCACTGTTCGCAAAGATCTGCTGCTCAGAACCTTGGTATACTTGCTGGAATTGTGGTTGTTGGTATTGCACCAGCCACGGTTGTGAAGCCATGTTCTGCTATGCTATACTAACCGTTGGACCAAGGTGTGGGGTAACTGTACCCGTTTGGACCTGTGTCGCCCCACCAGTTGGCGATTGTGGTTGAGTCATAGGGTCAAGGGGCTGTTGCAGTACAACCTGAGAAATCTAAGGTTGACATACAACAGGCAACGTTTGAACTTGCGACACTGTCACAATAGCCGGTGTGGTCGGGATGTTCGACATAGGTACACATTGTTGCATAGAATATACAACCCTTGGTTGTTGAGGTAGCATAGGTACCCAACCACTTGATGTAACTCTAGTATAACCTGAATACTATTGTGAACTCCCGTATGGATACCCTCCCGGAGGGGGTAACGAAAGGGCTTACTGCCCCCCATACGGTAGCAATCCGGAACTCAAGGGGATTGTTTGTCCTTGGGGACTGGATTGCCCAAATTGACCTCCAAATGGATCAATCTGGCGAGTTTGAACATAAGAGTTGCCGGATATTATTCCAGAGGAACAAACTGGAACAGACCACACTGTCGAAATAGTCCCTGGGTGGACTCCTTCTAGCGGTTGTGAGCTAGTTGGGACAGATGGTACGCCGGCAAACATTGTCGGAGTGACGGCAGGGAGTTCTGCTGTCGCTGTGTCATTCGACACAGTCCTAGATGTTGACGGTTGTTCAGACATTTTGAGTCTATCCAAGAGATTACCTAGCGATTCTACAGGAACTTCCACTGGTGGTAGACTAACTTCTGATGTAGAAGGAAATAGAGTGACCCCTACTCCAAAATGTGTTGGAGTACTTGCTTGCGGATCCTCTACAATTTCCTCTATCGCAATCAAACCAAGTGGAAGAGGAAGACCGCCAGGTCCGTAAAATATTTCTGGTGCCGAAGAAGGGGTTGAATCGACAGCGACAGTTGTTTGAGGAGCAAGACTCTCTGGACCGGTTACAAATGGAACTGGTTCAGTAACGCAAGTATTTGCTCCCAGACTAGGATCAGTGTTACTGTCCCTCTGTGGCTGTTGAACTTCTTCTATAGAGGCAGGGTTTCCAGAAATGTTTGGAGTCACTGGAATCTCAGATGTCGTTGGAACACTTGTTCTAACTTTGATAGGAGATTTCGAACCGGTTAAACGAGTTCACTTTGTCCGTACTATTTTCGATTCCGGAGACAAAGACGGTTGAATCGTAAGCATCCGCGAACGACGGGGTTTCAATTGACTTTCTTCCACGATTGCGGATTACTCGATCAACCAAAATACAAAAGGGGAAAGTGTGTTTCCGAATTAAATGAATTTTTTAGACGCTTTTAGACACAACTTGCTTTTTCACTTTTAAAGAGTCGAGAAAAAGCTAAAGATGACTCTAGTCTCCTTCGATGTTTTAACGAGCCCGAAGTGACAAATGCTCGGATGGACTTTTTCTATTATAGAGTCTAAAAAAGGCCAAAAGAAACTAATCTGGAGTTCTAGGCAGAGGGTGTGCCAAACTTTTCGCAAAACCGCAGAATACTTTTTAGGGTACGGGCGGTCGATCTTCCTGAATGCTGTGTTTAGTGCATTGTGATTATTAGGGCGGCCGACACGGCTTCCTAAGGATAAAGGTTTTATACCTACAGGGGTCTCCCAATATATACGCGACGGTACATGGGAGCACAATCCATACTGGCGCTATCGTCCCTCAGGAGGAATCACCCACCATCAACGAGATCGACAGTCACCAGGCTTTACAACGCTGGAACACGTCTCTAGCCTAGACCTCTATGTTGTGCGTTATGTTGCAAAGCGTTGTTAAGTTCATTCAATTTATTTTAGGTTGATCTTTTTAGAAGTTTGCCTTTTGAGGTTCACCACGAGATGTATGATACAATTCCTAAATGTAGTCTAAAGATGATAAGCAAGCTTTATATCTTTTCAACTTATGAAAATCCTAGCTACTAAGGGAAAAGAAAGACACCATATTTTCTCAAAGAGAAATCAGCACACTCTAATGCACTTTTCCTAAATCAAACATGCAAACTATCAAAATGAAAATTCACAATGCACGTGTTTATTTTTCGCTTTCTTAGTATTGATGCCTACAAAGAAAGCTTTTTGTACAACTTTGAATTTGCTTTTAAATGACAAATACAAACAAGTTTACTTTTTCGAAATCAGAAAGGGTAGAAGAGATTACAACACTTAACGATTTCCGAAATGAACACTTGTTTCGACACTTAAAAGAGACAAACTCAAACCAATAAGCAAAAGCAAATGTATAATCAACTGCAAACAGCCAATGAACTCTCTCCTAAGATCACAATCAGCAGATCTGAATCAAGGGCTACAGGATGACTATTTCACTCTTGCAAAGGAAAACTGTAAATGACGCCACAAACACATAAAAACACTCACATTCTTTTTGTACAGAACGAGGCGGAATTTAAGCAGAGAAAAGGAGTTATCATACTGGTACCTATGCTGGTTATAGGCTGCAAAAATCAGAGATCAAAACAAGGCAAAACATAGTAGAGAACCCCAGCTGCACAAGGCCTAACTGGTTCAGTGCAACCTCAACAAAGGGGTTTTGACATTCAGCGCAGGTAGCCTTCACGGGACCTGCGCTGAAATGCAGAACCCCTTCACAGGGTCTGCGCTGAAAGAGAAACGAGAGTTTCTCTCTGGGTTCAGGGTCATAGATTGCTATTTAATCTACAGTTTTAGGCCAAATCAAAGCAACAAGCAAGGTACAATCAAAGGGATGCTTTGAGGGGGTACTAAGATCTATCACAAAGGATCATCAAATCATTTGTGAGTCCATTTTTCAGATCATAGACAAATCCAGTGATTGGATCAAAGCAGCAGTTGTCTACTTTGCATCTGAGAATAGCAGATGCAGTTCGATTGTTGATGTTGAGTCTATGAAACAAACAATGATGGAAACACAAATAAAATGACTAAACAGATTTCCCCAGTGGATTCACCAATATTTTGTGGGGAAAAATGCCTATGCAGGATGATCCTATCCACCTAAGGTGTGACAGTGCCTTAGCAACAAACAGAGACAGCTATTCTAGTATTCTTCCGTTATGAATTAAGAATGAAGAGAGATGGATGGACTAACCGGTGTCTTCCGTTTGTCCCTCGATCCGGTTTCTCTTCTCTTTGGGAGTTCCTAGCTACTTGCCTTCTCGTTCTCCCAGCTTCAAGAGGTTTCTGCAAGATCACAAGAAGAGAACACTACACAAGACATGGATTCATATTCATAACTAGTTCAGGATTAGAAATAAACTAAACATACTAATGCAATCATACATCAAGGATACATCAGTATATAGGAGAAACCAAGATAGCTTTATTGATGAATAACAAGGTTCAGGGAGAGATACAACCCAGAGGGCTCCAATCCAGCATCTCCTTCCCAGCAAATGGAATTCCTATCGTCACCCCCTTCAAAGCATTAAGCACCCAATGATTCCAATCTCAAACCAATAACAATTCTTTGCAGTAACAAAATTCCAACCTCTAGATCTCATGGAGGAGAGATCCATATATAGATGTTTGGAGAGAGGATGAGTCAGCTTGAGATCTGACTAGTGTCCTCTCCCTCTGTCAATTCTTGATTCCACTTGGAGGTTCTTGCTTCCACTTGGAGATTAGGAACCTCTTACTCATCACCAGTCGAATTCACTGAGGCAAGTGTCATTGAGGAAGATTCTGGAAGCTTCCTGGGTCTTGACACCTCTTGGAATGAACTTGCCATTTGGAAATTCTCGCTCAACGCACCCTGGTAGTGCTTCTACCTGCGTTGCAGTGCAGGTAGCCAGTGTTGGCTTTGACATTCAGCGCAGACAGCTAGTGGAGCCACTGAATTGATCCTGAATTGACTTGTTTTTGAGCAGTTTCTGGTGGAGAACTTCTGTGAATTGCTGTGGTTTGTTAGCCTTGTTCCTCTAAGGGTAGGAACAACATGTTTAGGGAATTTGGATCCCTTAGATTATGGACATTTCATGCTCAATGCTGTAAGGCACAAAAATGTCTATAACAATTATTATTGTTATGTCATCTCTGATTATATTATGACCCCTTAGACTCCTATATATAGAAAGGAGGTCTTGTCATTTGTATCATCTAAGAATTGTTAATTTGTGTAATTTAAATGAGGTTTCCCCCTTAAAGAGGCTTATTTCTAAGGCGTTGATCTCTCTTTTCTATCTTTTTGTGAGATGGTTTCATAACATTTGGTATCAAAGCTTTAGATTCTAGCTTTTCACTGCTCCAAACAGGTCATCGTGGCATTTTCGCTATACAATTTTTTATGATGTTTTAAAAGCTAAAAAAAATCCATTTGAGAAGAAATCACGCTAAACCTCCTTTCCAAATTTCAGATTTTGTTTGGCTGCATTTTCGGAGATATGATCTGAGGAATTTAGGGTTTTTACAAGATCTAGAATTTCATATAAAATAGGTCATCATGGAATTGTCACTATAACTATTTCGCTACGAAGTTTCAGAAGCTAAACAAAAAAACCATTTGAGAAGAATTCATTCTAAAGCTTGGCCTTGCATTTTAGATGTTGTCTCGCTATATTTTCGGAGATATAATATGAGGAAGTTAGGGTGTTTGCAGACCCCTGAATTATATTCCAAACAGGTCACCTTGGGAAAATTGTCATAACTTTCGCTCTGAGCATCATATTGAATTTGCATAAGAAGTTACAAAAAGAGGATAGGCTGTAGTTATTTTTGGTATCATTTTTAGAACCTAAGGTTAAAACAGTGACCCGTGGCACATCGTACAATTTCACTCTACCGAACTAGTCTGTAATTAGGTCATCGCAGGAGATTGGGAATAAAACTTTAATCGAGAATCCAATTGTGATTAGACTTGCGAAGTTAGAAAGAGGACTCAAAGGCTATTACAAGCCGAAATTTCTGAATTTAAAGATCTGAAATTACAAAGCTACAATCGTTTCAAGATTGAGCTTCCAAAATAAAGAAAAAGCGAGATGAGGAAGTTCGATGGTAAGGATCAGGTAAATTGGATACTACAGATGGATAAATATTTTGATCTACATGGTGTGCCACTATTACAAAATCTAAGTATTGCATCTAATTATTTAGAATCGAATCAATTTTTATGGTATAAAGGGCTTTGTTCTTGTAAACCATTGGTTATGTGGTGAATTTTCACGGAGGAAATGATAGCACATTATGAGGATACAAAGAGAAACATGTTCTTTAGCCAATTGATAAATCTCAAACAAAAGGGTTCAATGGCAGAGCACATTGAGGACTTTCAAAAATTGAATATAAGGGTAAATGATATTCCAGAGAAGCAAAGGGTTGATGTCTTCATAGGCACTTTAAAGGGTAACATTCAACAAGAGGTTCATCTTTGGGAACCTGATTCATTGGAGAAGGCATTCAGGTGGGCAAGAAAAATTGAAAGCGAAATTATGGAAACAAGGAATCCCACCACTCATTACTATAGTTATGGAAATGTTTTTTCTGCTAGCATTCCAAAACCTACAAGGTTTACACCACAACAATTGGAAGAAAAAAGAGAAAAAGTGACTTGTTACAATTGTGATGGAAAATGCACTAAAGGTCATAAGTGTGTTGAGAATAAATTATTTTAGACAGATTATGAAGAGGAGGAAGAAAAGGATCAAGAAACATAAACAGAAGAGGATATACAGTAGGAACCAACCCCAAATAGAGAGGAAATGAATCCGACCATATCTTGTAAAGCATTGGAAATAATTACCACTCCTCAAACTCTCAAGATAGAAGGACATATCAATAAGAAAAAGGTTCAAGAAGTGAAAGATCACATCAAGAAAGAATAAATGAATCTGACCATATCTTCTAAGGAATTAGCCAGAATTACCACTCCTCAAACTATCAATATAGAAGGACATATCAAGAAGAAAAATGTTCAAGAATTGAAAGATCACATTGAGCATGAAGAAATGAATCTGACCATATCTTGTAATGAATTGGAAGAAATTACCACTCCTCAAACTATCAAGATAGAAGGACATATCAAGAAGAAAAAAGTGATAGTGTTGATTCATTCGTGCAGTACAAATAATTTTATTCATTGTAAGATAGCCACAGAATTGAATTGCTTCCTATATCCAACACCAAAGTGTCAAGTGATGGTTGCAAGTGGAGGAACCATAAATTGCTTTGGAAAGTGCCATAATATCAATCTATCCATGGGAGAATATGTATTGAATAGCCCAATGCCTTCCATTCCAATGGGTGGTGTTGATGTTTTACTAGGAGTCCAATGGCTACAATTTTTGGGTATGATAGCTTTTAATTTTCAAGAACTTTTCTTGAAATTTTTTTGGGAAGGAAAGGAAGTTGAATTGAGGGGTATTGAAGGGAAACCTGGAAAGATAATCAACTCTAATAGCATGAAAAAGCTTCTAAATAAAGAAAAATGGGGCGTAATTGCACAATTATGTTCACTAGAGGATCCCACATCGAAATCATGTATTTCTCTAGATCTCTAGAACATTTGGACAATCATTCCAAGGTATTTGAGACTCCCAAAGGCCTCCCACCTATTCATGATCATGATCATGATATTCATTTGATTCCAGGAAGTGTTCCTCCAAACATCAGGCCTTACAGATATCCATATGCCCAAAGTAGTGGGAACTCATTCAAAAGTTACAGAAGATCCCAGTTCAAACAATATTGTGAGAACTTGACAATGAAGGAAAAATCATATTGGAACCTGAAGCAGTCACAGAACCGATAAATCAATAGATATGAAATAGATCAATTTCAGAGTATCTCATAAAGTTGAAGAACTTACCCGCTGAAGATTCCACATGGGAGGACAAGAATTTATATAGAAGCATCAAGAACTACTCAAGTGTTGAGGACAACAATTTTTGAAGGAGAGGGGCATGTTAGGTCCCTATACTACTAGTCTAACCACTTATTGTTATTAGTACAACCCCCTTATTATATTGTTGTGCCCATGTAGTCCCCATATTGTTATTATTGTGCCCTTCAATTATTATTTTTATGTTGGCCCTGATTATATTATGACCCCTTAGACTCCTATATATAGAAAGGAGGTCTTGTCATTTGTATCATGTAAGAATTGTTCATTTGTATAATGTAAAGGAGGTTGCCCCCTCGAAGAGGCTTATTTCTAAGGCATTGATCTATCTTTTCTATCTTTTTGTGAGTTGGTTTCATAGCATTACCTCTATCCTTCTCTTGTATCTACTCCAAATTATTCTTGGAAGACCTTGACTCCCTCCTCATGCTAATGTTCTTCCTACATATGTGTTTGCGTTTCCTATGCAAAGGAAGAGTCCTTTTCATAATATACTTGGCATTTTCGATATCTAGCTCATACATGTTCAAAGTGTCATACGTATTTTCCATATAACTTTCATTCTTCTCCTTAAGTTCAAAAATTTCACTATGGGATTTATTCAACTTCATCCTCAACCTCTTAAAATTATGCTGGCACTCATCTACCTTTGTTTTCTTCTCTTCTTGTAATGAATTTTCTTCCTATATCTGCAACTTTCTAGCTGAAGACTTAGTGACTCTAGCTAATGGATATTCTACCTCTTGAATTTCCTCTCCCACTATCTTATCCTTTCCTTTAGACATAGTGACATATGAATATGCCTTTGTTACTGGCTCAATTTTACTAGTCTTAGGCACCCTTTCCAAAACAATCTTTTCCAACTCCTTGTTTTCATGCTGTAATTGAGCAATCACAATGTGTGATTTTTTAGTTACTCCTGTAGTTTTGAAATATCCTTGTATTTTTCATAAGGAACATCATCCTATGGTATGGTTTCTAAAGCTTTAAATGACTACTCAAGTGTTTGTTCTAAGCGCAGGTTATTTGTAGTGGCTCTAGTGTTTGGCTTCTTGGAAACCTCCACTACTTCAGGAGAAAATTGCAACTTCTTACCTTTCTTCGTTTTTGATGGATCTATAGTAATTGATGGTATTTTAACAGAACTTCTAGTTGGTGATTGTATATTTCTTTCCACAGATGATGGTGTGTTATTTTTACTGAAAAAACTAGTTGGTAAGTCAACTGTCAACTTTGATGAGTCTAGAAATGATTGCCATGTTTGATTCCTCTTATTTAGTTCCTAAACCACCAACATCTTGGTCAAAGAGAAGTGAAAAATATTGGGTTCCACTTGGATTTGGTTACCTTTTACCTTTTCTTCCACCTTTCTAATACTTGTGAACAAATAGAAGGGGCGATTCAAAGGGATGTTCCCTATCAAATGCATCAAAGGCTTGAAATTGTATTGATATATCCTCCCAAACCTTCCCTCACAAGCAAACTACCTCTCGATTTCCTTCAACAGTTTGTTGTAGGGTTCACGCAGGTATTTTATTGGTAAAATGGATCCATGCACATGTTTTATGTATTTTGGTTTGAATCAATCTTTGTAGTTAGCTATATCAAGAGGCATGCCCTTGAACCACTTCTCTCTTTGAAGAGGAATCTCTATTGTAAATGATATGGTGAGATCTAACACTGGAAAAGTGATGTCTCCAATATTAACCTCCAGCCCAGATAAATTCAAAGAAAACACCTTAGTGGGGTGTACATTGTATCCCTAGATCTTCTCATAAAATCTAATGTAGCCTACTTGTTCAAATGAAACTTTGATTGTTGGGTCAAAATTGATCAAGGTGAGGTCTTGGGGTTTAAATCTAACAATGTTTCCTCCCTTAGGCTTCTTTCTACCTGGGGTTGTCATGATTTTCATAGCAAAGATTTAATATAGGGTTTCTTGAATGCAAACTTAGTGTATATCAATTGAGTGCAACATTTAGGGTAGAATAAATTGGGCTTTAGATTAGGCTTTTATGGAAATTTAGAATGAAAACTATGCATGGAAGAATCAAACACAATAAATTATCTATCGATCCCAAAACAATCGCTTAAATGTTTCTTGGTCATAGTGGCATAATAAAAAACATAGGCACAGTGCGAAAAGTGTAGTGCATGGGGGAAAAATGCTTTTTGACCTTTAAGGAAAGAAAAAATGAAGTATGAAGTTTCAAATCAATTGAATGATATGTCAAGCTTCAATATCAAGGTGGAAAAGAAACTATGGGTGTTTGGTGGGGGTAAGAACATGAAAACATAATGCAAAGGCAAAGCGTAGCATGTTCTTCGAGAAACACAACAAGCTCACAATTTAAACTTTTGCAGGGTTTCAATGCATTTCCTTAGCATATGGGTGTAATTTCAACGACATGCAAAACAAAGTCTTAAATACTTTTTTTTTCATCTGGATAAGGAATTTGAACACTCACTTAGAAAACGCAACACCTGTTTGTGAGCACAACACTTATCTATGAGCATAGTGCCTCCCCTGCCTCCTTTGTGCGACGAATCTTACGTGATACTTAACGACCTCTCAATGGAAAAATGAATGACTTTGTCGTGCTTTTGGAATTTAACCAAGTGTTTTAATTCCCATGGTTGCTAAATTTGAAGTTCAATAATGATGATGAAAATATTTGAACCTCAATCATAAAACATAGTAGCGGTCGGAAGTGCAACACTATCCTATTAACTATTGTACCAATGTGATGTCATGAAAAGTTGTGATTTGACATTCTGACTGACCCAAGTGACTCTACAAATCTATTCCAATGATGATAAGACATTACACCATGACCTTACTCATGATTTTTTTGGTGAAACATGACTCTAGACTCATTTAACTCAACCTCTTAGGATATTAATGACTACTTTTATGATCCTTCACACTCTTTGACATAGTTACATTAAATAATGAAATTTTCATTCTATAATAAGAAAAATAGCTTGATCTCTACAAGTTCATAGCAAGACCTATGTACTTTTTCCAAAATAATTTGAAAGACGTAAATTGTTTTCTAACTACTATAATTATAGGATACTAACATTAGCTCCAATGGGGATGGCATCCCCCCTGTGAGGTGCCAAGAACACCGTAGACCATGTGCCTGACAATTGGGTTTATTGAATCCTTAGATTGACTCAAAACATACTCAAAAGTTACTCTTGACTAACCCAATATGTTGGCTTGTTGGGGCATGACCCAGGTTAAGAGGTGATTTAGCTAAAAAAATCACGGTACTACTGACCCTTTTAGCAGCCGTCCATAGAGCACGGATTGAGGTCTCACCAAAGTAACATGGGAGGGTGTTATAACTAAGTTTCTGTAACCTAGATATGTCTAACGGGTTCAAGTGGTTCACGGTCCGACCCTGCGAGCACGTCGCTACATGCTCTTGCCTGTATCTTGCAGCCTGAGATGCTGCCTTAGTGAAGCCCTACTTGGGGGCTGAACAATGTTATTACCCAAGTCCTTACTAGTAATCTAATATTAGTTGATCAACTTAGCTTATCTGTATTCTTTCAGTTATACTTAACAATATTCAAAGTTCATACAATTGCGCGTAGTAAATAAATAGTATAATTGCAATTCATATCCAACCGATAATAACCCAAGAATAGATACACGGAATTCAGATAAATATTCCCTTTTATTATTCTTTTCCTTCGGTTACAAACTCTATTTCACCCTTCGCACTTAGCTGTAGGGGTCCGTGCACTTAGTTGCGGACTCTACTAGGCCTCTGCGCACTCAGCTGTAGAGCCTTTTACTACTCTATGACGCAAGACACACTTCATACTTCGACTTAATATCTAAGACTCTTCATGCCCATTCTCTATTCGATTCCATTGCATGTCTTTCCAACTTAGAGCCTCACTCTATTTATACAATCCCATGGTCCACGGACTGACATTACATTCAAAACTAGGGCAGACAACCCTATGACTCTTGTTATCACCCCAAGAAACTCACCTAGGTTGTATATCAGTGATGCTCGGGAATATTACAAACTCAACAAAATGTTGGAAATATGGTCGATGAATGAAAGAAATGTTTCATATTCAAGCCAGATAACCACTCCTACTATGCTTGACCCCAGACATGGGTGAACACCCCCAGACTATAAGGCTTTTAACCACCAACTACTCACAGTTTGAGGAATAAGGTGATAATGGAGAAGACTGACCACACCAGCAGATGCATAGGACCTTGTGATGGCCGGCTACAACTAGTTTAAAGGTCTGTAAATCTGTTTTCTAATACATAGACAGTACGACAACTCTTTGGCATTAAAACAATAGAAACCTACATACAAATTCAATAATACTAACTAGATTCCAACGGAGATGTGGGATGACAGCCCATCTACTGCTAAACATCAAAAGCAAATGAAAAATGCATACAAGCACAACCTGGAACAAAGAAGAAGTGGAAAATGAGAAATTGACAGCAAAATGAGCTTGTATTAGGTGGAAATGAAGACCAAAAGCTGCAGGTCTCACAGTAGTTACGGTCTCTAGAATTTGAAGCTTTGCACTAGAATTACATTCATCAACCTGATTACATCGTTCTTCCGGATATATATAGAATCTGTTTACAAAAAATCTCTGCTAGGTTATGCGTGGAGGTGTCTTAATGGATCACCAACCACATTTACAGTTTGATATGGGTCTTCTGCTACAATCTGAATGTTTTAATGAGCAAAATGGCTCTTTCTGTACTCTGGTGTACTCCTTGAACAGGTGGAATGTTCCCTACATAAATGTTCATAATTGCTGAATGAACTCCATTGCTCGAGGTAGTACTTTCTCGTGTTGTTCTTTAACTGTGGTAGCTGATGATTAAATGCAGGTAGCTGGATCATAACTTGCTTCTCTGTGTGCCAAAAATTGGCCAAAAGAACAACAATATACATCAAAAATGGAAAAAGGGCCGAGGAGGAAACACTGGTCGTTGGATGGCAAAAAGGACGGCCAAGATTTGTTTGGAGTGCTATCAGGTGTATATGGGAGCAGACCATCGCGGAACGTCGGATCATACATATGGATGCACGGGATTAGTTTATGGAGGCTATCAAGCGATGGATGATCATGTTAGATGAGGGCCATTAGATCATGATCAGGGAGATCCGACAGTTGATGGGTGAGAGAGATGCAAGCGTGTTAATGAGCAGGAAGCTAGGTACGGTGGCGAGAAGTGGTTTCCCCGCACCGCCTTTGGGCTATGAGTGGTTTCCGTAACGGGCAATGCGATGCAGTAATATGGCGCCGCGTGTCTGACGGGACGGCGGGGAAACCACTTTCCCCGGGAACTAACGGGCGTGCAGGTCTGCGGAGCGGGGTTTGTGAATGGCATTAGATTATACAGTGGGCGCAATCGGATGGCAGAGAAAGGTCAAAGGTTAATGCACCCATTTAGAGTTTGATGTGATAGGCGAGGGGTGGGCCCGAGCTTAATTAAAGCTTAGGGTTATAAACTTTATTATATGCGCGGGGTGAAGAGCAATGTTATAAGGTTTAGCTTCGCGCCGGGACCAAAGGGAAAAATGGGTTATACAGGTTTTAATAATATTAAAACATAAAAATGCTCGGGGCGGTAAAAAGGACTTAAGCAGGGTTATGGGGGTTTATCATAGTGTTAAAGCACAATATGACCAAGGAGTTAGTAAAAGGGTTTAGGCGGGGCTTAAAAGGGAATAATAGGGATATAGGAGAAGGAGGAAACAGAGGAATAAGGAGCTAAAAGAGCATAATGCAAATGGAAGGGAGAAATAAAACCAACTGCTGCAAACCCTTTGCAACCATAACCAGCACTGCCAAACCTGCCTTTTTGCCCATGAAATGTTGCAAACTGTAGCAGAGCTAACAACTCTAACATACATTTCACGCCCGCAATTCACAGAGATTTACAACAATATCAACTCAAAACCCCGGCTTTGAGCCCCAAAACATTCCATGGGCGAATTCCATGCCCAACAGGCCACCAACACAAACATCGTGAATTTCCCTCAAGTCACTTTGTTGGCATGACGATCTTGGCGCCGAGTCTCTCCATCTATTCTCGAATGGTACTAATGTCTGTAGTGCACTGAGCTGCTACTCGTTGAACCTCCTGCATTTGTTCTTTTGAGACCTCTGTGGCCGGTGCGCTTTCCTGCATCTGTGCGTGCATCCCCTGTATCTGCCCAAGCTTCCCTTCCATATTTTCCATAATCGTGAATGCCTCATCAATCCATGGTTGAACGCGTGCTTTGAGAACTGCTTCCTTATGGCGCACTACATCCACCTGCTCCTTTAATGCCTTGGCTTGCTACATTCTCACAAGCCGTTGAGTGAGGAATACTGTTTGTACAGTTTCTCTGACATTGTCGTACTACTGCTGGAGGTTGCATGCCTCTGTCTTTAGGCGGTGGATGTTGGGGTCCTACTTCAAAGTCGTGAGGACCTCAAGTGCCTATTCCAACATGTCAGTACAGTCGCACACTGCACCTCCAATTTCTTCCAACCCTGCTATGATAGCGCTAGCGCGCTGTTCTCTGATTTCCAAGGGAGTGGAAGGCTACGCCTTTAGCCGTAGCTAGGTGATCTGGAGATTCAATTCCAGCTGCACTTTTGTCGTCTCTTCCCTGGCCTCACGGACTTTGGTTTCCAAACTATGGATCCACAATTCTACCGGTAGATCTGCTGTGATGGCTAGGTCTGGGATGCGTTGGCAAGTGTCATCTATGATTTGCACCAAATGTTGATTTTGCGACACCAATTCGTCACACTGTAAGTTGAGATGTTCTGTTTATCCTCTACTTGCTAAGAACTTGGATCGCGTGACTCTCGTTGGCCCGCAGCTCTACCGTTATCCTATCCTGTAGTAGATACAGTGTTTCCTGGGGAAGGGAAGTCAGATTAAGGCCAAGGCCTTCCATCATGCTAATCGACAATTGATCCATTGCATTTGACGACACTAGAGCTGCCTCTGACAACACTATTGTGTTTTCCATCCTTGCACACAACATGTGCTCTACTCTTGAATTTCTTACTGCGACATGGGTTGACAAGGTACCTTCTTGAGGAGGGCACACCTGTAACTCTTGCAGTTGCACTCTAAGGGCCCCCAACATAGTGTGATGCTCCTGTATACACTCCTGAAGTGCTTCATTGGTGACATTGTAGATCGTCTCACCCATGTCATGGAGATCACCTTCGGTTAATGTGTTTAGTTTAATGGCCAACTTCGAGGCCTTGAACTTCTTCCTTGGTCCTACTCTCTCTACGATGTGTGGGCACTTTAACTGTGTGGATGCAGTCCCTGGGTCCGCTCTCCCTTATGCTGTTTCTGTTTCCTCTACCTCCTACCCTTGCGAGGATGTTGCTTGGCCCTCGTCTACCTGTGTTGTTGCTACCTCTGCTTCCTGTGCTGTTGTTGCTGCTTCTGTGGCCTTCTTCTACTCTGCGGCTTTTTGTGCCGATTGTCGCACTTCCCCTACCTCAGCTACTGCTTTTTCATTTCACCTTTTCTCTGCTGATTGAGTGATGCGTAGCTTTGAATCATCCTTTTTCTTCTGTGCTACTTCCCTCTCTAGTTCTACTAGATCTGGGGCGCCCCATTAGGGAGGCCATGTTTCCAAGGCAGTAAAAATTGTGTCGTTAATGGATACAAATAGTAGCTTCGTTCACTGTTCGCTGAATCCTTTCGCACCCTAATATAAATGTTGTGCATATCAAATTTGAAGTCTGAAAAACTCTGTAGACTATTGTACATCATAGGTGAAAGGCACGACCTTTGATTGATCCACATCCAGATGGTAGCCTCCATGAGCACCTAGAAAATTTTGGTGTCACAAATCTGTTTTGCGTCCTTTATGGCCCAGAGTGAAGCGTACTTCATGGCCTAATGTAGGTCTCTATCAATGTTGGGGAATTGATTATCTTCTAGTAGTTCCCCTGCTACTAGCATGATGGATAACAACAACCACACGTAGTGGAAGGTTTTACCCTGCTCCTGGGCTTTGTGACAGTTTTTCAAAAATTCCTCGTAGAGGAATTCAGACCAGTTGAACTGGACCCCCTCCGCACACTGCTCGGCTAGTGCAACCACTGGCACTGGTACCTCATTGGAATGACACTTTCTCATAACTTTGTCAGCCAGGAGTTGGGTTGCTATGCGCACCCCTTCATCCTTGACGCTGGAGATGGCGTAGCCCCTCTTCTTTTTCTCCAGCTTATATTTTGCCTTCATGGCTTCTACAAGAGAAAAATCAGTGCCCTTTCCTTTGGCTATGGTCGCGGGGTCCTTTCCTTTATAGGGAAGCCAAGAAATGCAGTGAATGAGGTATGCCATGATGGGAATAGGCTCCTCCAGCCATAGATACCCATCATGCACCAAGTAGAGCGGCTGCCTAATGATGAAAATGGTGATGGGCATGCAATGGAAATGTTGTATCCATAATAAGTGCAACAGCCTGACCTTTTCCACACCATGCAGCCACTTCCATAGCTCTAATTAAATCACCACCCCCTCAGTGTTCTACTTCATTAGGTTCCCGGTCTCTAGGTGCGGGAACTTCTCACGGTCAATGAGGTCCCAGTCTTCAAACTTCATGGTTGGCATGCAGCCTAGGTGTGTGCCCTCGGACACAATGCCATCTGGGAGGAGTAGGCTCTGGAGTGAACTCTTCACTTCATCTAGATCCTTTGGGACTTTAGTCTTCCCTTTCCACAGAGGGACATATATAGGCAGTTTTGTTGCAGAGCGTAATGATTGGATATCCTCCTCCATGTCTTCTTCTTCTTCTACGACAATTAGGGCTTGCAAGTCTTCTTCTTCCTCATTCATTTCTATTATGACTGCTTTCCCCTTATCTGCCATGGATAGATTTCTGTGCAGCAGATTCCTTGGGGATACATGTACTGGACCCATTACCTATTTATCCTTCTTGGGCCTCGGTGTTCGTGGTGATTTGGGGATTTCTATCACAACCCCGACGCCTTCTAGTACATCCTCCATCATTTGGATCTGCGCGGCCTCGCCGGCGCTTACCTCTTCAATTCCCAAACAATCCTTAGTGGCTATCATTGTAGCTAGGATGCATTCTGTCACTTGCGAACTTAGGGGCTCAATTATTGCTCGACTCTCAATGCTCAGTGCTCTACTCAAGTGCTCAATTCTCAAATGACCAAGTGTTCTTCCCCAATTAGCCCTTTGTGTTTTATAGCGCCTCTTGAATTCGAATTCGACTATTCCCCCCAATTTCGGGCCGTTAATGTTTCCTTGGTGGTAATTTTCCAAAATATTGCCTATAAATTGCGTCTTAAATGCCCGTTGCCCGCTCCATTTGGCCTCAAATCGCAAATCCCATCGTGAATAGGGACACCAACAGTCACTTCCTAGCCAATCCACATGGTAGTGTAGCACTTTGTGCGAGGTCACAAACCATGTCACGTTCTAATTTTGCGTGCATCTCCAATATCACGCAGCTCCCAGGTAGAATATTTTATACTCCTGCACTCCCTTTCGGTTGCCTGGAGTGCTAAGACTATTCTTCCTATGGCTAGTTAGGTGGTCACACCACCCGTGCGACGCTCCATCCCATCCTTCACCATGGTTCATGGAGAATCCCCATCTTCCATTGTGGTGATTGGCACCACGCACGTTACTACTTCCAATGTGCTACCCTAGTTACTTCGTTTGGTGATATGTGGTCCAAGCCATGGTAGTAGACTAACCAGTTCATGGAGATAGTCCTCCAACTTGTTAGTACAATTGTATGCACCTTGCCTTACCATTCCTGATTTTTCGATGAGAAATACTTCCTTTATTTCACCTTCTAGCTTCTTCACCTCCACATCCATCAAAGCTCTTTTCCCCCTTAGCCGTACCTGGTCTTTTTCAAGTTCGGGAAGTTTAAGGTTTCCCCATCGGATTTCTTCCTCAAGTCTTATGTGTTCATTTTCTTGCGGTTGTGTGATTCCTTCATTCCGGGTTTCATGGATTGTCATATCTACGAGTGCTGCTATTCACAGACTAGGCTTTGCATGTTCCATAGGGATTACAGCCCTTTCTTCATACTTCAGCTTCAGAATTGTTCGCGCAGTTAGGGTTTTGTACATGCTCCTATAAGCCCACAGAACCACGAGTACGCATAGGTCCCAGTCAGTACATCTCACATGGTGGACCATGTTGAACACTTTGCACACCTTGTCAAAGTCTTCTCCACGTATAATCTTCAGTGCACTTGGTCTTATCATACTTCGTCATTCTAGCCCTCGTCTTGCCTTTTCCTGCTTATTGTTCTTATTTCCTATTATGAGAATGGTGTGCATTCGTACAGGTTGCATACCATACGCCTTTACCCATCTGGAGAGGTGGGCGCATAGGCTATTTCGTCCTTCATACCTGGCTTCCATCCGTAGCTGAGGCTTTCCAAATTGTATAAGCATCACCCTTCTGCATTCATGCCAGCTCTCAATACTTCTCTGATGCATACCCCACCTGCCCATTTCAAAGCATTGAAACGCTGATGTTCTAGCACTTCACTTTAAAATTTGTTCAAGAATTCATCCACTGTTGTCAACCCATCATACATAGGCAGATCCCTTACCTCTATTGTCACACAGCGTAGTGATCTTATCATGGTTGCAATTGAGCATGGTTACCTCGTGTAACCAGTTTTTCCATCGTTCTATTTCCTCATCTGAATTCAAAGTTAAGGAGCTTTCGTGCTCCCATGAAATCCTGCCATCCCCTGTAGGATTTACCCAATCCCATTCCTGAGTGGTTATCTTATAGATATAATGTAGCTCATCTTCACTGTCGTCATCACGCACTGGATCTGTGTAGCGCAATCCTTCCGCAGGGTCTAGTGGTACCACTACGCGTAGTGACTTTTTCTCGAAAATCATCTTGCGCTTCTTGAGACTTATCACCCCATTCATATCAGTGGCCCGATATATTCATAGTAGTGCGGGATAGGGATTGTTATCATAAACAATCTCTATCACTTCGAAATCTGCAAGCACGCTCGCACCTTCAATACCCACCGTTACTCCCTGCAATCTTCCCATCGGTAGGATCTTCTATTGGTTTTCCATTCACAATTGAATAGGGGACCATTGCAGTGCGGGCCTGCCCATGTCTTCCCTTGTCAGCTTTGGTAGTACATTCGTGTCTGATCCTAGATCCAGAATCACTTGATCCATTTCATACTCTCTAATTTGCATAGTCAATCTCATTTCCCTTCTTATTCGCAACATGTGGTTTCCGAGCTTCCGGACTGCATGGTTCCCCTGACCCAGCGCACCTAGTGATAAATTCCTGCAATCCCTTCATCGCCTTGTTGTCGCACAACGACTTCATGCATGTATCGAGAAAGGTAGTGAGCATTGAAGGATCAATCTTTGGCTCTAGTTGATCCTTACTACCTAAAGTGGAGGCCTCTGTAAAGCGCTTCATAGCTTCCATGAATGTCTCCTTCGCGCACTCCAAATCAAATTCAGGTTCCTTTATAGGAGCCTTGCAAACCCACACACTTTCTTCAAGCTGCCTACCTTTGTCATCTCCTATCGTGATACCACTTCAAAGCATGATGTTGACATTCGGGTCCTCTTCGTGTGGTTCAAACCTCATCGTTTGTAGGTTCTGAGTTGGGGGAGGCTGGAGTATTCCTCTATCGTGCAACCTCGCTATCAGTGTAGGGCAGTCCTTTGTCTCATGATCAAATTGGGTACAATATAAACATGATGCTCTCGTTGGATTTGTACAATCGCAGGCATAATGCCCTGGCCCTCTGTAATTGTAACAAATCAACTGTCCGTGACCCCTTCCTGGTCCCATTCCACCTTGACCTCGTTCGCAACCCTAAAATCTAATGCACGCCATCCCTACATTTTGATCAAGGGCTCGCATTTCAGTCTACACTCTCTAGGTAGGATTCTGATCCATCATTAGCTTATAACTTCTGTAGGTGCACTCATCATGGCCTACTGATCTGCAGAAATTACAGAATAATTGATGGGACGTTTGTGTATACTTCTGTAATAGGTGACAGTTATCTGTAGCACTCTTTCCTCTTATCTGACAAATCGCACACCATAATGCAAGTGCCGCGCTCGGTCCTAGTTGTGCCTCTAGTCTTAATGGCATCAGCCCTCATCCCACCAAGTAGATCATGAAGACTGGAAAATGGTCCTTGTCATGCCCCTGGCATTTTCAATGCACCATACCTCCTCGTGCACCTTTGGCCAGGTTGTCTTGTCCTGTTTCAAACTCTATATTTCCAGACACAAATTTTTCAGTTGCACATGGATTTGTTAGACTCCTAGGCTAGGATCTTGTATTGGAGTGTCATGCAGTCTCATCACAATCTCCAAAGCTTCGACCTGGGTGGATAACTTCTGATGTGACAGCGCCGTCCTTAAAAGCAGCATTAGTGACGCTACAAACCATGCGCGGTGTTGTCCATCCGTCAAGGTCATGTTGGCTTCGTGAATCATACTCTTCAGTATCTAATCCAACTCCCATGGGGTCTCTCCTGGCAGCATCGTGATTTCCTTAAACCCAATAATTGATTGTGTCTCAGATTTTGGTGTTGGGTTGTGTTATATTCTTTCCATGTAGTTAATAGGCGGTTTGAGGGGCACACGTAACCCCACTTTATGGGGTCCGGGGCAGCGCCCTGGAAAATTTTGGTTTTGGACCCTATGTTAGGTTGGGCGGACCCACCTATGGTTTTGTGCATGATTTTCACACATGTTTTTTGGACACGATGTTTTTCGGCCCATGGTATTGGATGTGATGGTTTTCAATCCATGGTATTAGATGTTTCAGCATGTATAAATATGTATTATAACATTGAAAGGAACAATAATGAAAAATCAAGCTGGTAGTCCCGGTTTTGGGATACAGGGGAAAATCTCTGTGTATATGTGTTTTATGTGTTCTGCTCTCACGTTATTTATTTTCTTTGTTTTAGAATTCGTATCCAGAATTCATATGTAGGTAATTTCTGTACGGGGATAAAACCTACATTTGGTATTAGAGCAAATTTTGCTTCAAGAGGACGCCTTTGTTCCTGAGCGGTTTCGCTCGGGCCTGTGGTAGACCTTGTTCAGTGGGAGATCTACGAGATCAATTCTGGTGGTGAAAGAAGATGGTAAGCAGTGGAAAGGTAGAGATCGAGAAATTTAATGGTCAGAGTTTTCAGTTGTGGAAACTCAATATGGAGGATCTATTGGTGGATAAAGATCAGTGGATCACGATAGATCTAGGTACTAAACCAACGGGAGTGTTCGATGAAGAATGGAAGAAGTTGGATTGGAAGGAAAAGAGCACAATATGATTGTGTGTCTCAGATTCAGTATTTTGAAATGTATCAGGGGAAGCTACAACAAAGGCTTTGTGGGACAAGTTAGGGACTTTGTACCAATCTAAGTCTCTGGTGAATAAACTGTTCCTGCAGAAAAAGATATATAACCTGAGGATGAAAGATGGAGACTCGGTGACAGAGCATCTGAACGGATTTAATACTGTGGTAAGTTAGTTAGCATCTATTGATATTAAAATTTCAGGTGAAGATAAGTGCATCAGTTTGTTGTGTTCTCTACCAGATTCGTGGGATAGTCTGGTTATTACAATAGGTAGCAATGCAAGTACCTTGCAATTTGATGAAATAGTCTCAGACTTGCTGACGGAGGAGATGAGATGGAAAAATATGGAGAGCCAAAATGGTGATGCCTTGTCTGTACGAGGACGGTCTCAGAACAGAAAAAAAAAAAAAAAGTCATCGAGTGGGAGATCTATATCTAGAGGGAGATCTAAATCTCCAAGAAAACCTGTAAAGGTGGTGTGCTGGAAATGTGGAAAGGAAGGCCACTTCAAAAGGGAACTTTAAATCTAAAGCTCTTGACAAAGGAAAGGGATCTGATGAGGCTCCTTCTACAAAGGCGAAAAACACCTCAGATGAAGGTGGGGATGTGTACTTGGCTTCTTCAAGTACACATGTATATCATGAGGCATGGTTGATTGGCTCAGGCACATCCTTTCACTTCACTCCCCATAGAGAGTGGTTCTGTGAGTATGAGAAATATGATGGTGGTGATGTATTCTTGGGGGATGATAGGAAGGCTAGAATCATTGATTGTGGAAAAGTAAAGTTGAAGTTGCAAGGTGGAAGGGTTAGAAAACTTCTGGGTGTTCTGCATATTCCTGCATTAGGCAGAAATTTGATTTTTGTTAGTAAGTTGGATGATGTAGGTGTAAAAACAGTGTTCAAGAAGGATACATACAAGATGTTTCGGGGAGCACTGGTATTGATGTAGGGAGTGCAGATCAAAACTCTGCACAAGCTACAAGGTAGCACTGTTTTTGATGGGTGCAACAGTTCTATGGTTCCTGAAAGTGGACTAGAAAATCTAGTGGTTTCTGGAGAAAAGACCATGTTGTGGCATCAAAGTCTTGGACATATTGGAGAGAAGGGCCTTCAAATACTTCATGGTAAAGTTATGGTAGAAGGTATGAGTAATGGCTCTCTGGATTTTGATTTCTGTGAAAATTGTGTATATGGGAAGCAGAATCGGGTGAGTTTCCCCTCTGGTAGTAAGAGGGCAAAACAAATATTAGAACTTGTGCACAGTGATGTGTTTGGACCTATGAAGGTTCCATCACTGGGTAAGTCTGTGTACTATTTATCATTTAAAGATGACTTCTTAAGGAATACATGGATATATTTCCTTAAGAAGAAATCTGAAGCCTTTGATATATTTAAAGAATTTAAGGTTCTTATGGAAAATCAGACATAGAAGAAGATAAAGGTGCTAAGGACAGATAATGGTAGAGAGTTTTGTAGCAAGGAATTCAAAGAATTCTGTAAGAGGTTTGGTATATCACGACAGAAGACTACTCCATATACACCTCAGCAAAATGGAGTTGCAAAAAGAATGAATAAGATGTTGATGGAAAGGGAAAGAAGCATGCTTAGTGGTGCGGGGTTAGGACAAGAATTCTGGGCAAAGGTGGTGGATAGTGCATGTTACCTGATCAATAGGTCACCTTCATCAGCGTTGGAGGATAAGATTCCACAAGAGGTATGGACTAGTAAGAAACCCTCTCTTTCACATTTGAGGGTATTTGGATGTGATGCATATGTACATGTTCCAAAGGAGAAAGAACCAAGTTGGATAGTAAATCTGAAAAGTGCATCTTTATTGGGTATAAGTATGGTTTAAAGGGTTATAAGCTTTGGAACCCAGTAACAAGGAAGGTTGTGTATAGCCAAGATGTGCTATTCAGAGAGGTGAAAGATGTTATTAAACATGAATTCCAACAAAAGGGACCTGAGAAGATAGAGTTTGAGCTAAAGGAGGAAGAATCAGACTCTACAGTAGAGGAGGAATCAGAAGATGAAGAGCCACAAACTCCGGCTGTGAGAAGATCAGTTTGAGAAAGAAGGCAGCTAGAAAGGTATATTCCATCTAATTTTTGTTCAAATTTTGCTTTGTTTGTTACTGATGATGGTCCCAGAACTGTGAAGGAAGCAGTGGATTTAGAGGATGGAAAACTCTGGAAAGAGGCCATGGTTGATGAAATGGCATCTTTGCACAAAAATGAGGCCTGGGATCTGGTGGAGTTGCCGGCTAGAAGGAAACCCATTGGCAGCAAATGGGTGTTCAAAAAGAAGACAAATGAATAAGGAAGAGTGGAGAAATACAAATCTCGGTTGGAAGCAAAAGGTTATTCCCAGGTGGAGGGAATTGATTTTGGTGATATTTTTTATCCTGTTGCCAAGGTAACTTCTATTAGATTACCTTTATCTGTTGTTGTTTCTTCTGATTTTGAGGTAGAATAGATGGATGTGAAGACAACATTTCTTCATGGGTATTTGGAAGAGGAGATCTACATGAAGCAACATGAAGGCTTTGTGCTGAAGGGTAAGAAGGAATAGGTATGTAAGTTAAAGAAGTCTCTATATGGGTTAAAACAGTGACCAAGGATGTGGTATCAAAAGTTTGATACATTTATACGGGGACTTGGCTTCACCAGAAGAAAAGCAGATCACTGTGTGTATTTTAAATTAATTGGTGACCGTGTTATCTATATGGTCTTGTATGTGGACAATAATTTGTTGGTCGGAAATGACAAAGAAGTTATCCATGATTTTAAGACCCAATTGTCCTCCAAATTCGACATGAAAGATCTTGGTGCTGCAAACTATATTTTGGGCATGGAAATTAAAAGAGATTGAGCAAAGAGGAAGCTCTGGTTAGACCATAGGAAGTATGTCGAGACAATATTGCAGAGGTTTAATATGTAGGATAGTAAATTGATGAAGGTTCCTATTCCTGTAGGTGTGAGGTTATCCCAAGACACAAGAAGAGGAAGAGGACATGTCCCGTGTTCCATATGCAAGTGCAGTTAGTAGCCTGATGTATGCAATGGTCTGTACTAGACCAGACATTGCACATGCAGTGGGAGTATTGAGTAGGTTTATTTCAAAACCAGGGAAGGAGCACTCGACAATAGTGAAGCGGGTTTTCAGGTATTTGCATGGCACTAGTGATTATGGTTTGTGCTACCACGGAAGACCAGGATTGGACAGAGTGTTGGATATTCATGGCTTTTTTGATGCAGACTAGGCTAGAGATCTGGATAGAGAAGATATACAAGTGGGTATGTATTTAACCTATTTGGAGGTGCATTCAGTTGGATGAGTAAGAAACAATCTATAGTGGCACTATCAACTGCAGAGGTAGAATACATGGCAACCACTCATGCAAGCAAGGAAGCAATTTGGTTGCAGAGATTGTGTTCAAGTATGGGGTTAGTATAGGAAGCTGTAAGGATAGACTATGACAGCCAAAGTGCAATTTTCTTGGCCAAGAACCCTGCCTCTCATTTAAAGATAAAGCACATTGATGTTCAGTATCACTTTGTGAGGGATATGATAAAAGAAAAAAAGGTGTTGCTCGTAAAGGTGGACACTTTGAAGAATACTGCAGATGCATTGAAAAAATATGTGAGCTCTGAGAAGTTCTCTTGGTGTGGAGAGACAATGGGCATTTTAGGGCTGGAAAAATGACTAAGCTCTCTTGTGGCCCCTTGTGGAAAGAAAAAAACAAGTGGGAGAATGTGGAGTTGTGTTATATTCTTTCCACGTAGTTAACAAGGGGTTTGAGGGGCACCCGTAACCCCACTTTATGGGGTTCGGGGCAGCGCCCCAGAAAATTTTGGTTTTGGACACTATGTTAGGTTGGGTGGACCCACCTATGGTTTTTTGCATGATTTTTGCACATGTTTTTTGGATGCGATGGTTTTCGGTCCATGGTATTGGACGCGATGGTTTTCAGTACATGGTATTGGATGCTTCGGCATGTATAAATATTTATTATAACATTGAAAGGAACAATAATGAAAAATCAAGCTGGTAGTCCTGGTTTTGGGATTTAGGGGAAATCTCTGTGTACATGTGTTTTATGTGTTCTGCTCTAGTATTATTTATTTTTTGTGTTTTAGAATTCATATGCAGGTAATTTTTGTACGGGGTTAAAACCTATATTTGAACTGCTAAATTCCCTGTTTAGCGCAACTTGGATATCTGCGATTCCCATGTTTGGTAAGGTCATTAGAATGCTTAATGTACCATGTTAGTGCACGATCCTACAATGTGCTTACCGGCGTTGCCTTCTTTATATTGTCATCCACGACTCCTTGTGCTGCCCATACAGCTTTTACCACGAACCAAAATTGGTCCGGATCTTCGTTCCCTACTCCTCTGAATATCGAAAATTCTATCACGCTCACCATATTGAACTGTGGTGGTGGCGGAGGTGGTGTGGGTGGAGATGGGGGTGAATATGGTGAAATCGGTGGTGGTGTAGGTGGAGGTGGTATGCGCGAAATTCATTGCCTTATCAAACTAATCGCACTTATTGGTGAAACTTTCGTGAGCTCTTCCTCGCTTTCTTGACGAGGTGAAACCTAGGGGCTAGTTTCTATTTCTGCACTACATTCATTTTTATAGATCCTCCCACTTCACGTAGCTCCAAACATCAATATATTCACATAACCGGCATTTCGCACAATAGCATTTTAATCCAAGTTTTCAAAGATTTAATTTACTTACCTCATGGTCCTTTGAGGAAACATCGTTCCGCCCTATTGTAGCTAACTGAAGTATCTACCGCGAACTCGGCGATAAACCCTCCTATAATTCGATCGAGCCAATGGTCCATAGTGCGCGTGATCTTATCTTCTGATGCTTCTAGTATGCGCACCAACTCTGTAGTCCACATAATTAGTTTGTCGAACCTACACCTTCCTTGATTGTCTGCTAGCTTTGCGATCCACTCATACAACTCAGAGGGGAAGCATGCAAAGAAAATTTCGTGGATTTCCATATATAAGTAGTGCTCTAACCACTGTTCCTTTGATACTCACCGATTCTTGTTTCCCTGTGCTGGGAACTCGTGAATATTTTGGTCCAACCACCCTTCAATTTATTTCTTTGTCAGATTCCAGTGACATGACATTAGACATCTCTTATGTAGATCCTGGTCCCAGCAAAGGAACCATTTCTTGGCTTGTTGGGGCCTGACCCAGGTTCAGATGTGATTTAGCCAAAGAAATCCCAGTACTACTAGCCCTTTTAGCAACAGTCCATGGAGCGCAAACTGAGGTCTCACCCGCAATAGTATTGGAGGGTGCTAGAACTAGGTTTTTGCGCCCTAGAGATGTCTGATGGGTTCAAGTGGTTCGCGGTTTGACCCTGCCCACATGTCACTACGCGCTCTTACCCGTATCTCGCAGCCTGAGAGGTTGCCTTCGCAAAGCCCTACTCGGGGGCCGAACAGTGTTATTACCGACGTCCTTACTAGTAATCTAATATTAGTTGATTAACTTAGCTTATCTATATGCTTTCAATTATACTTAACAATATTCCCAGTTCATACAAGTGTGCACAGTAAATAAACAATATAATTGCAATTCATGTCCAAGAGATAATGACCCAAGAATAGATACATGGAATTTAGATAAATCTTCCCTTTATTATTCTCTTCCTTCGGTTATAGACTCTATTGCGCCCTACGCACTCACCTGCAGGGGTCTGTGCACTCAGTTGCGGACTCTACTAGGCCTCTACGCACTTAGCTACAGAGCCTTTCCTACTCTATGGCAAAAGACACACTTCTTACTTTGACTTAATCTCTAAGACCTTTCATGCCCATTCTCTATTTGATTCCATTAGATGTCTTTACAACTTAGAGCCTCACTCTATTTATATAATCCGATGGTCCGTGGACTATGGGTAGGCCAACATTACATTCAAAACTAGGGCAGACAACCCTATGACTCTAACATACATTTTGCACCTGCAATTCGCAGAGCTTTACAACAATATCAACTCAAAACCTAGGCTTTGAGTGCCAAAACATGCTGTGGGGGGATTCCATGCCCAACATAATACTTATTACATTTTGAAAAGTGGCAGTAGGCCATCAAAATCTTAGGGCCTTCTCTTCAGGCTTCAAATTCTGGTGACATCTACCCACAACTACAATAGTGAAAAATTGGATGGATATATATAATGAAATTATCAATAACCAACTCATTTCAAGTAAAAGGAATGCATGAGGAACTTTCCATTTATAGGCCCTCCAGCAAGAAACCCTCTTGTCAAATTCTCTAACAAGTAAGCATTACTTCCATGGAATGTTGCAACCTTGAATGGTCCCTTCCAAAGGTTTTAAAATTTTCCATGTTTACATTTGTCTTCATTTATAGCATCCCACTTCAAAACAAAAGTCACAAGGCTGAAAATCCTTAGCCTTTGTCCTCTGATAAAAAATATTCTTAATTGTGTCTTGAATTTCCTGAGTATTGTTATACACTTCGTCTCTACTTTGCTACAATCAAATCATTTGATTTATACTCCTTTGTATGTCATTTTGTTTTGCATCTACTTCCTGTAAAAACTTCATTACTGGAATTACCAAGGAAGAAGGATAAACCACATATGTTCCACACAGTAGTTGGAAAGGTGACATACCAATTGACTTTTTAGTGTTTACCCAATCAACCCACAGTGCATAAATTAACTTCTTTATGCAATGTTCTCTTATTTTATTTTAGGAATTTCTTTATGATATTCATCAAGCTCTTGTTAGAAGACTCAGCAAAACCATTACCTTGTGGGTAATATATAGTAGAGTGATTGAGTACAATATGATATTTGTGACATAATTCAATCATTTTTTTAGACTTGAAGCAACAAAATTATCTGTGATTATTCTATGAGAAAAACCAAATCTTGTGAGGAAATTACATTCTAGAAATTGTATGATGATTGTATTTGTTGTCTTCTTGGTTGGTATTACTTCTATCTGCATTGTAAAATAATTCGTGGTTGTCAAGATCCATTTGTGTTGCGCTGAAGATGATCGATGAATTTCCTCAATGAGATCTAGACCCCACTGCTCAAAAGGTGCTTCAACTGCAATTGTTCTCAAAGGTAAAGGTAAAAGCTTCCTCTTTCCTTCAAAGATCTGGCATTCATGACAACTTGATACCCTATTATAAAAATCAACAAATAATGTTGTCTAGCAAAAACTAGCTCTCAGAATATTATTTGTTGTGGATTTCCAAAAATGGTTGCCTCAACAATCTCCTTTGTGAAATTTTTCCATAACCTTCTGTGCCTCATCCTCCAAAAAACAATTTAAAAACACACCTCCTGAATCTTTCCAATACAAAAATTGATTCAAAATACAAAATTTTACAACCTTCAATTTAAGAAAACTTGCCTTTGTTTTGGTCATCCCTGGAGGACCCTGTAAATGTTGTAAAACATAAACTATGTCAGCATACCATGGAGAGGAAAGAAAACTTTTAGATATTTGTTTAGAAGGCTCTGAACTGATGTCATCAGAAAAACCAGCGATGAAATTTATGTCCAACACACTGAAATTTGTATCTTCCGTAAACTTAGCCAATCCTTGACCCTTTATCATCTTAGTAGGCTTAATCTCCACACCATACTCGAGAATGGTTGTTAGCCATCTACCTCTTCTACCTTTAGGATCATATTGGATTAGAATGTCCTTCACAAAAACATTCATAACATAGGAAATCACCTGTGAATGAAGCACACAAACTCTCAAATATTTTAAAGATTTAACCAATGCATATTCCTTCTTGTCCATAATATTATATTTAAGGGAAGAATCTATCAAACCTCTATTAAATAAGGATATGGGATACTAATTAACTTGCTGATTTTTCTTCATAAGGACTACTGCAATTGTGTGTTTGGATGCGAGAGAGAAAATAATGAAATATTTAGTATAATCAGGACTAGCTAAAATAGGATCCCTAGCCAAGGCCTACTTTACCTCATCAAATTAGTTCTTTATTTCAATAGTGCATTTGATTCCACTTTACTTCCTTAGCATGTTAGTAAAAAATCTAATGATTTCTGCTAAGTTAGGAATGAATCTTCTAAAAAAATTGACTCTACCCAAAAATGACTGCACCTTCTTCTTATTTCTTGGTATGTCAATTTTCTGAATTGCAAAAACCCTGTTTGGATCAATTTTGATGCCATCCTTTTAGATTATATGTCCCATCAATTTTCCCTCCTCCATTGAAAAAAGTGACTTAATTGGATTCATGGATATGCCATACCTCCCGCAATTTTCAAAAACTTGTCTTAAATGTTGCAAATGATCAAAATCATATTTTGAAAACACAATGATATCATCAAGATAAACCACAATGAACTTGTCCTTATCATTAGCAAATGAAATATCCATGGCCCTTTGAAAGGTGGCCCCTACATTCATCAATCCAAAGGGAATTTTGGCATACATGAAGGTACACCATGGAGTGATGAAAGTTGTATTTTCATGTTCATCAGGATGCACCAAGTTTTGATCGTATCCTGAGAAACTATCAAGCATGGACATCCTCCTTGAGCCAACCACCTTTTCTAGCATATGGTCCATCTTAGGCAAGGGGTAATTGTATTTTAAAGACACCTTTTTTAGGTTTCTGAAATCTACAAAAAGCCTTATCTCACCTATTTTCTTCCTCACAGGGACCAAATTGGAAAGCCATTTCGAAAACCTTAGGGGAACAATAAATTTTGCATCAAACAATTTTCTGAATTCCTTTTCAATAAGAGGTAACAACAAGGGGTTTGTTATTCTTAACCTTTTTTTGAAAGTATTTTGATCCTTCTTGATTGGGATTATATGTTGAATGATTCTCTTATCATATACTTTGAGGTCCTCATATCCCCATGCAAAAACATCTGAGTATTCTTTTATGAGATCAAGGTATTTATTTTTGTCTTCAGGAGTTAAGGATATTGAAATCTTGACAATATTAGGCTATTGTTTTGTCACTATATTGAATTCTTCTACTCTAGTTTCAATGGGAACTACTTTTAGATTCTTCGCTACATCATTATGATCAAATAACTTCTCGAGAGGAACTAACCCTCTCGGAATTGTATTGTTATTCAATTGTATAACATCCATATCTGTCATTTGATTCTCAAAATCATTTAAATATAAACCCAAGGCCCATTGTTCATCCTCACTGAAATAATTTTCTTCATCTATTCACAAATTTAAAAATTCCTCAGTCATTTGCAAAAAAATCAAGCTACTTGTCATCTTTTAAAAGTTTCAAATATTTCACATTATCTGGGACTGTTGGCCTATGTTTGAATTTTATTTCATATTTCCTATTGGGATAGATGGGAATCATAAAAACATTCGCTGAGGTCACTAATGCATCAATTACCATATTCTGCTTTCTAAGAATAACAAATAAATAATTTCTAAAATAATGGCAGCATTTCTAGAACAATATTCCTATAGGCCCTCATCCTAGGGTGTTTAGTTTGATACACGGCTTTAATTTTATGGATAACCAACTCTGAATCTCCATGACCTACAATCCTCTTTGCTCCCAAATCTTTCGAAGTGCACAATCCCAAAATCAGTGCTTCATAGTCGGCCACATTGTTTGTGCAGTCAAAGGCTACTTTGTAAGAACATAACCTTAACTTTTCCACCTTTGGGCTCATTATCCACACATCATCTTCAAGACTGTCTTTATGTAGGTTTTGACCCCATATAGAAACTACCTTCATACGAATTGTAAAAAATAGAAAATAAACAATAGCGAGAGAAAAACACATAAAAAAATATACACAGAGATTTTCCCCTGGATCCCAAAACCGGGACTACCAGATTGATTTTTCATTATGTTCCTTCAATGTTATAGTACATATATATACATGTCAAAGCATCAAATACCATGGATCGAAAACCATCTCGCCCAAAACCATGGACAAAACCATGGGTCCAAAAACAAAATTCCCCAAGGTGCTGCCTAGATCTTGTAGAGGGGGGCTAGTCATGGAAAGAATATAACACAACCCAACATTCTCCCACTTGTTGTTTTATTTCCACAGGAGGCCACAGGAGAGCTTAGTCATTTATCAAGCCATGCAATGCCAATTTTTCCTCTACGCCAAGAGAAATTCTCAGAGCTCACAGATTTTGTCAATGCATCTGCAATATTATTTGAAGTGTCCACCTTTACCAGAAACACGTTTTTGTCTTCTATCATATCCCTCACAAAGTGATACTAAACATCAGTGTGCTTTCTCTTTAAATGGTAAGCAAGGTTTTTTGCTAAGGAAATTACATTTTGACTATCACATTCTATCCTTATAGATCCCTGTATTAACCCCATACTTGAACACAATCTCTGCAACCAAACTGCTTCCTTGCTTGTCTGAGTGGTTGCCATGTGTTCTGCCTTTGTAGTTGATAGTGCCACTACAGATTGTTTCTTACTCATCCAATTGGCTGCACCTCCAAATAGGTTAAACACATACCCACTTGTACATCTTCTCTGATCCATATCTCTAACTCAGACTGCATCAACAAAGCTAGGAATACCCAAAACTCTGTGCAATTTTGGTCATCCTTGGTAGCACAAACCATAATCCCTAGTGCCACACAAATACATGAAAACCCGGTTCATTGTTGTCCAATGCTCCTTCCCTGGTTTTGACATAAACCTGTTCAATACTCCCACTACTTGTCCAACGTCTGGTCTAGTACAGACCATCGCATACATCAAGCTACCGATTACACTTTCATATGCAACAAGGGACATGTCCTCTTCCTCTTCTGGTGCCTTGGGACATTGTTAAGAAAATAACTTTACACCTACAAGAATAGGAACGTTCACTGGTTTACTATCATGCATATTAAACCTCTACAGTATTGTCTTGACATACTTCCTCTGGTTTAACCAAAGCTTCCTCCTTTCCCGATCTCTTTTAATTTCCATCCCCAAAATATAGTTTTCAAAACCAAGATATTTCATGTCTAATTTGAAGGACAATTGTGTTGGGTCCCTATAATACTAGTGATTACCCCATTACTATTGTAGTTATATGCCTTATTTATATTGTTTTGCCCCTATTACCCCCATATTGTTATTTCTGTGCCCCATAGAATCCCTCTATTGTTATTTTTGTGGCTTTATATTATTATTGTTAGGTTGGCTAGATTATATTGTGACTCCTTAGACTCCTATATATAGAAAGGAGGTTTTGTCATTTGTATCATCCAATAATTGTTCATTTATGTAATGTAAAGGAGGTTTCCCCCTCAAAGAGGCTGAATTCTAAGGCGTTGATCTATCTTTTCTATCTTTTCTTGAGCTGGTTTCATAACATTTGGTATCAGAGCTTTGGATTCTAGGGTTTCGCTGCTCCAAACAGGTCATCGCGCCATTTTCACTATAACCTGTTTTCTGTGATGTTTCAGAAGTCGCAAAAAAAACCCATTTGAGAAGAAATCGTATTGAACCTTGGGTCCAAATTTCAGAGCTTTTCGCGCGATATTTGCTGCGATATGATCTGAGAACGTTGTTCTTTTTGCAGACTCCTGAATTACATTCAAAACATGTGACTTGGGGAAAATCGTCATAACTTTCTCTATGGGAATTAGATTCAAATTTAGTAAGAAGGCACAGAAAGAGGACAGATTTTAGTTTCTTGTCTATCTGTTTCAGAACCAAAGATCAAAAACTGTACACGTGGCACTTCATACAAGTTCGCTCTTCTGGAAAGGTCTATAATCAGGTCATCTTGGGAGATTATGCATAACGCTTTCTTGGAGAATCCACTTTGGATCAGACTAGTGGCATTGGAAAGAGGACATAGAGAGCTACTACAAGTCACAAATTCAGAACTAGATGATTGGAAAGTACAGAGATACATCAGAGACAATATCAAGCTCCTACAAAGTGAAAAAAGGTGTGTAGATTTTTTCAAATTTTTGCTTAAGCTTGGTTTGAAAATTTATTTTGAAGGAATTCAAAGGGCATGGTAGAGCATTATTATCGGTAACTGATGCCCCGAGGAAAGAAAATGCAAACACCTAGTAAGGAACCTGAAAGCTCTAGCATGACTCGTGAAGAAGAGGAAGAAATGCTACATGATATATCAAAATTACAAGAACAAGTGCAACAAATGTCACGCTCACAAAAGTTAACAGAAGCTAAGATAAATGGCGTGGAAGCTAAGATGAATGGCATGGAAGCTAAGATGGACAATTTGAAGATAGATTTGAACACAAATTTGAAGGCAGGCATGGCAGATTTGAAGATAGATTTGACAAATTTTCTACAAGAAATACTTACTAATGGTGAAAAGGTAGTAAAGGAAACTCATGATTAGAACAAAAGAAATGTTAATCATGATTCCATAGATGCTAATGTTGGATCGAAGAATCACCATATTCCAAAAATCGATATGAGGAAGTTTGATGGCAAGGATCCCGCCACATGGATATTACAGATGGAGCAATTCTTCGATCTCAATAATGTGCAAAACGCACAAAAGGTACGTATGGCAACTGTATATTTGGAACCAAATCAGTTTGTATGGTATCAATGGCTTTGTTCTCGTAAACAATTTATCACTTGGGCAATTTTTACGGAAGAATTGATAACACATTATGAGGATACAAAAAGCAACACTTTTTTTAGCCAATTGATAAGTCTCAAACAAAAGGGTTCAATAATGGAGCACATTGAGGAGTTCCAAAAATTGAACATAAGGGTAAAAGATATTCCAAAGAAGAATAGGATTGATGTGTTCATAGGGTCTTTAAAGGATAATATCCAACATGATGTTCGCCTTTGGGAACCTGATTCATTAGAGAAGGCATTCAGGTTAGCAAGAAAAATGGAAAGCAAAATTATGGCAACTAAGAAGCATACCATTCACAACTATAAAGACGGAAGTGTTGTTGCCCCTAGTCTTCCACAACCTACAAGATTGACACCACAACAATTGGAAGAAAAAAGAGCAAAAGGGCTTTGTTACAATTGTGATAGCAAATACACAAAACGTCATAAGTGTGCTGAGAAGAAATTATTCTACATAGGTTGTGAAGAGGAAGAAGAAAAGGAGAAAGAAAGGTCAAAAGAAGAGGATATACTCCAGGAACAAAGCCTGGATGAAGAACAAAGAAATCTGACCATATCTTGTAATGCATCGGCGGGAATTAACACTCCTCAAACCATCAAGATAGAAGGACAAAACAAGAAGAAAAAGGTAATAGTTTTGGTTGATTAAGGAAGCACCCACAATTTTATTCATTGTAGGGTAGCAAAAGAATTGAATTGCTTCCCATATCCAGCACCAGAGTGTCAAGTGATGATTGCGAATGGAGGAACAATAAATTTCTCTGGAAAGTGCCATAATATCAAGCTATCCATGGGAGAATATGTATTGACTAGCCCAATGCTTTCCATTCCAATGGGAGGTGTTGATGTTGTACTAGGAGTCTAATGGCTACAATCCTTGGGTACAATAGATTTTAATTTTGAAGAAATTTTCATCAAATTTTCTACGGAAGGAAAGGAAGTTGAATTAAGCGGTATTGCAGGGAAACCAGGAAAGATAATCAGCTCTAATGGCATGACAAAGCTTCTAAAAAAGGAGCAAAGAGGTGTAATTGAACAATTATGTTCGTTAGATGTTTCCACATTGGAATCATCTATTTCTCCAGATCTCCAAAAAGTCCTGGACAATCATTCCAAGGTATTTGAGACTCCCAAAGGTCTCCCACCTATGCGTGATCATGATCATGCTATTCATCTGATTCCAGGAAGTGTTCCTCCAAACATTAGGCCGTACAGATATCCCTATGTCCAAAAAAGTGAAATTGAACGTATGGTTGTAGAAATGCTAGAGGCTGGTATAATTCAACCGAGTCAAAGTTCTTTCTCAGCTTTAGTAGTATTGGTGCACAAGAAGGATGGATCATGGCACATGTGTCCAAATTGTAGGGAGCTCAACAAGCTCACTATTAAAGATAAGTTCCCCATTCCTGTCATTGATGAATTACTGGATGAATTGCATGGATCAATTTACTTCACCAAGTTGGATCTTCGTTCGGGATATCATCAAAACAGAATGAAGATTGAAGACATTCCGAAAATGGCATTTAGAACTCATGAGGGTCATTATGAATTTTTGGTCATGCCTTTTTGCCTTACCAATGCACCTTCAACATTTCAAGGTTTGATGAATTCAATTTTCAAACCATTCCTTAGAAAATTTGTGTTAGTATTTTTTGATGATATACTAATCTACAGCAAGTCTTGGAAGGATCATGTTGAACATGTTGATAGGGTGCTACAACTATTGGTGGAGAAACAATTATATGCAAAAAGATCCAAATGTTTCTTTGGAGTCCAGGAGGTGGAATATTTGCGTCATATTGTATCTCATGAAGGAGTTAAGGTAGACCCTAGCAAAATTAAAGCCATTAAGGAATGGAAAATCCCCACATCCATAAAGCATCTGCGAGGATTTCTTGGGTTGACAGGGTATTATTGCAAGTTTGTTAAGAATTATGGGAGAATAGCAGCACCTCTAACAACATTATTGAAGAAAGATTCATTTTCATGGACTCCGGAAGAAACAAAGGCCTTTGAACATCTTAAAGAGGCAATGTGCCAAGCACCAGTCTTAGCTACACCGGACTTCACAAAAACCTTTATTGTGGAATGTGATGCTTCAGGAAATGGAATTGGTGCTGTTCTAATGCAAGATGAAAGACCCATTTCTTTCGAAAGTCGTCCAATCAAGGGAAAGTTTTTAAGCAAAGCTAGTATATGAGAAGGAAATGTTGGCAATAATCCATGCACTTAAGAAATGGCGACCCTACCTAATGGGAAGACACTTCAAGGTAAAAACGGATCATGATAGCCTTAAACACTTTTTAGAACAAAGATTATCCTCTGAAGAGCAATAAAAGTGGGTCACAAATATGTTGGGTTATGACTTTGAAATCATCTACAAAAAAGGGAAGCAAAATGTGGTGGCAGATGCACTCTCAAGAAAGGATGAGGATGTGAAAGCATTGTTGTGTGCCATTTCTATTATCCAACCAGATTGGATAAACGAAGCAAGGGAGGAATGGAAGAATGACGAAGAAGTGTGGGAACTTATTCGAAAGCTACAACAAGATTCCAATACTTCTGATACATTTAGCTGGAAAAATGATTCGTTATGGTACAAAGATCGCTTATACCTCTGTAAGAATTCCCAGCTAAAACAAAAGATTCTTATGGAATTGCACACTTCTCCCTTAGGAGGGAACTCAAGATTTTTAAAAACTTACCACAGGGTTAAGAAGGAATTTTTTTGGTATGGCCTTAAATCAGATATTCAAAAGTTTGTGGCGGAATGTTTGGTTTGCCAACAAAATAAAGTTGAAACAATTAAGACACCGGGTCTATTATAACCTTTATCCATTCCAAGCCAACGTTGGGAGGAGGTTTCAATGGATTCTATCATAGGTTTACCCAAGTCTGAGGGAAAGAGTGTCATCATGGTGGTAGTTGACAGACTTACCAAGTATGCACACTTTTGTGCATTGTCACATCCATTTAAAGACAGTACAGTTTCTACTACATTTATGGAAACAATTCAAAAGCTACATGGAAACCCAAAGATTATTGTAAGTGACAGAGATCCCATTTTCACTGGAAATTTTTGGAGAGAATTATTTTCTTGTCTTGGTACTCAGTTAGCTCATAGCTCATCTTATCATCCTCAATCTGATGGGCAAACTGAGCTATTAAACAAATGTTTGGAAGGATATCTTCCTTGATTTGTATCTGATAAACAAACACAATGGGTCAAATGGTTGCCTCTGGCTAAATGGTGGTATAACACTTCCTTCCATACAGCAACAAAAATAACCCCGTTTATGGCACTTTATGGGTATCAACCACCATCCATTACATCATATTTAAGAGAAAATTCTAAGGTTCAGGCAGTGGAACATCACATCGAACATCAACAACAAGTCCTCCAACTCTTAAAGGATAACCTCGTGTTGGCACAAAATAGAATGAAACAACAGACAAATCAACATCGCAGTGAAAGAAGTTTTGATGTAGGTGATTGGGTATTCCTATGGTTACAACCATATAAGCAAATGTCCCTAAAGCAAGCTAAGAATGATAATAAATTATCACCAAAGTATTATGGTCCATACAAGGTGTTGCAAAAGATTAGTACTATGGCATACAAATTGGAGCTTCCTGCAGCTTCTCGATTGCACCCAGTTTTCCATGTTTCATGTTTAAAGAAGGTTATAGGTGACAAGCTCCCAATTCAAACAATATTACCAGAACTTGATGAGGAAGGAAAAATTATATTGGAACCGAAAGCAGTCACAGAAACAAGAACTCGACGGCTACGAAATCGATCAATTTCAGAGTATCTTATCAAGTGGAAGAACTTATCCGCTGAAGATTCCACATGGGAGGATGATAATTTTATGCAGAAGTATCCATAACTACTCAAGCGTTGAGGACAACACTTTTTTGAAGGAGAGGGGCATGTTGGGTCCCTATAATACTAGTGATTACCCCATTACTATTGTAGTTATACCCCTTATTTATATTGTTGTGCCCTTATTACCCCCATAATGTTATTTCTGTGCCCCATAGAATCCCTCTATTGTTATTTTTCTGGCTTTATATTATTATTGTTAGGTCGGCTGGATTATATTGTGACTCCTTAGGCTCCTATATATAGAAAGGAGGTTTTGTCATTTGTATCATCCAATAATTGTTCATTTATGTAATGTAAAGGTGGTTGCCCCCTCGAAGAGGCTGAATTCTAAGGCATTGATCTATCTTCTCTATCTTTTCTTGAGCTGGTTTCATAACAAATTGGGTCTTCAAATCTTGGATAATTAGATATCATTTTGGGACTCAACTGCGTTAAGTAAGTCATTCACGTATGACCATTTCCATGAGAGGTAGTCATAACTGGCTAATTTCTCATGATTTTTGAATAGTTCACTTAGCACTCATTACATCGGGTGATACTCACAAGGGTGAAGAAGTGGGATTGAAACGAGTGAAATGAATCACATAGCATCAATCATCACTTCCGGGGCTTGCACCCGGTAACCAGGACTTCCCAGGAGGTCACCCATCCCATATCTCCTCTGGCTCAAGCGCGCTTAACTGTGGAGTTTTCCCCACAATCAAGCCCACTTAGCTTGCTACCCCATTTGCAAAACCTTAGCAAATATTGTGCCTCATGAACCATTCAAGTAGAGATCCCTTGTCTCTTTTTTGAATTTAAGTATGGGGGTTTATGCAGTGCATTATATTAGATATCATTTTGGGATTCAACTACGTTAAGTAAGTCATTCACATATGACCATTTCCATGAGAGGTAGTCGTAAGTGACTAATTTCTCATGATTTTTGAATAGTTCACTTAGCACTCATTGCATCGGGTGATGCTCACAAGGGTGAAGAAGTGGGATTGAAACCAGTGAAATGAATTAGATAGCATCAATCATCACTTCCGGGGCTTGCACCTGGTAACCAGGACTTCCCAGGAGGTCACCTTTCCCAGATCTCCTCTGGCTCAAGCGTGCTTAACTGTGGAGTTTTCCCCACAATCAAGCCCACTTAGCTTGCTACCCCATTTGCAAAACCTTAGCAAGTATTGTGCCTCATGAACCATTCAAGTAGAGATCCCTTGACTCTTTTGTGAATTTAAGTATGGGGGTTTTTTAACTCTTGGATAATTGCTTTGTCATTTCCGACAAACAACATATCATCCACATACATGTCCAGATAAATAACACGGTCATCAATTAATTTAAAATATACACAATGATCTGCTTTACTTTTGGTGAAGCCAAGTCCCTGTATAAATGTATCAAACTTTTGATACCACATCCTTGGTGACTGTTTTAACCCATACAAAGACTTTTTTTAACTTGCATGCCAGTTCTTTCTTACCCTTCACCACAAAGCCTTTAGATTGCTTCATATAGATCTCTTCTTCTAGATCCTCGTGAAGTAATTTTGTCTTCACATCCATTTGTTCTACCTCAAAATCAAAACCAAAAGCAACATATAAAAGTAATCTAATAGAAGCTGCCTTGGAAACAGGAGAAAAAATATCACCAAAATCAATTCCCTGCACCTGGGAATAACCTTTTTCTACCAACCGAGCTTTGTATTTCTCCACCTTTCCTTATACATTTGTCTTCTTCTTGAACACACATTTACTGCCAATGGGTTTCCTTCCAGCTGACAACTTCACCAAATCCCAAGCCTCATTTTTGTGCAAAGATTCCGTTTCATCAACCATGGCCTCTTTCTAGAGTTTGACATCCTTTGAATCTATTGCATCCTTCACAGTTTTGGGATTATCATCACTAATAGATAAAGAAAATTTTGAACAGAAAGCAAATGGACTATACCTTATGGTTGCCTTCTTTCTCGAGCCGATCTTCTCACACCCGGAGTTTGTGGCTCTTCATCTTCTAATTCCTCTTCTACTATTGAGTCTGATTCTTCCTCCTTTAGCTAAAACTCTATATTTTTAGGTTCCTTTCATGGGACTTCATGTTTAATAACATATTTCACCTTTGTGAACACCACACCTTGGTTGTACACAGCATTCCTTGTTACTGGGTTCCAAATATTATAACCCTTTAAACCATCCTTATACCCAATAAAGATGCACTTTTCAGATTTACTATCCAACTTTGTTATTTTCTCCTTTGGAAAATGTACGTATGCATCACATCCAAATACCCTTAGATGTGAAAGAGAGGGTTTCTTACTAGTCCATACCTCTTGTTGAGTCTTATCCTCAAACGCTGATGAAGGTGATCTATTGACCAGGTAACATGCATTCTCCAGCACCTCTGCCCATAATTCCTGTCCTAACCTGACACACTGAGCATGTTTCTTTCCCTTTCCATCTATGTCTTGTTCATTCTTTTTGCAAATCCATTTTTCTATAGTGTGTATGGGGTAGTATTTTGTTGTGATATACCATAATTCTTGCAGAAATCTTCAAATTCCTTCTTGCAAAATTCTCCAACGTTATCTATCCTCAATGCCTTTATCTTCTTCTCTATTTGGTTTTCCACCAGAGCCTTAAATTCTTTAAACCTGTCAAAGGTTTTAGATTTCTTCTTGAGTAAATATATCCATGTATTCATTGAGAAGTCATCTATAAATGATACATATCACACAGACTTACCCAGTGATGGAACCTTCACAGGCCCAAACACATCATTGTGCACAAGCTCTAATATCTGTTTCGCCCTCTTACCACCAGAGGGGAAACTCACCCGATTCTACTTCCCATATACAAAATTTTCACAGAAATCAAAATCTAGAGAGATATTAGTCATCCCTTCTACCATACCTTTACCATGAAGTATTTGAAGGCCATTCTCTCCAATATTTCCAAGCCTTTGATGTCATAACATGGTCTTTTCTCTAGAGACCACTAGATTTTCTGCTTCACTTTCAGGAACAACACAACTATTGCACCCATCAACAACAATGCTACCTTGCAGCTTGTATAAAGATGTAATCCAAACTACCGACATCAATACTAGTGCTCCTCAAACCATCTTACATGTATCTTTCTCGAACATTGTTTTTACACTTGCATCATCTAGCTTGCTTACAGAAATCATATTTCTGACCAATGTATGAATATGCAAAACACCCACAAGTGTTATAATCCTTCCACCTTGCAACTTCAACTTTACTTTTTTGCGACCAACGATTCTATCCTTCCTATCATCCTTGAAGAAGACATCACCACCATCGTATTTCTCATAATCGCATAACCACTCTCTATGGGGAGTGAAGTGAAAGGATGCACCTGAGTTAACCAAAAATGCCTCATGACTTACATGTCTACCTGAAGAAGAAGCCAAGTACACATCCCCACCTTTATCTAAGGTGGTTTTCACTTCTACAGAAGGAGCATCATCAGATCCCTTTCCTTTGTTAGGAGCTTTAGATCTATAGTCCCTTTTGTAGTTCCCTTCCTTTCCACATTTCCAGCACACCTTTACAAATTTTCCTGGAGATTTAGATCTCCCACTTGATGACTTATTTTTGTTTCTCTTCTGGGACTGTCCTTGTATAGACAAGGCATCGCCATTCTGGCTCTCCATATTTTTCCATATTATTTCCTCCATTAGCAAGGATGAGTCTATTCCATCAAACTGCAAGGCAGTTACATTGCTACCTATTGCAATAACTAGACTACCCGACGAATCTGGTAGAGAACACAACAAACTAATGCACTTACCTTCATCTAAAATTTTAATATCAATAGACAATAAATGTCTTACCACAATATTAAATGCATTCATATGCTCTGTAACTGAGTCTCCATCTTTCATCCTCAGGTTATACATCTTTTTTCGTAGGAACAGTTTATTTACCAGAGACATAGATTGGTACAAAATCCCTAACTTGTCCAACAAAGCCTTCATCATAACTTCCCCTGATACATTCAGCAATGCTAAATTTGAAACACACAATCGTATTATGCTCTTTGCCTTTCGATCCAACTTCTTCCATTCTTCATCCGACACTCCCGTTGGTTTAGTACCCAGATCTTCCACAATCCACTGATCTTTATCCACCAACAAACCCTCCATCTTGAGTTTCCATAACTCAAAACTCTGACCATTAAATTTCTTGATCACTATCTTTCGACTACTCGCCATCTTCTTTCACCACCCAAATTGATCCTGCAGATCTCCCACTGAATAGGGTCTACCACAGGCCTAAGTGAAACCCCTTAGCAAGAAAGGTGTCCCCTTGAAGCCAAAACAACTCTGATATGAAATGTAGGTTTTAACCCATACAGAAATTAGCTGCACACAAATTCTAAAAAACAAAAACTAACCAATAGCGAGAGAAAAACACATAAAACAAATATACACAAAGATTTTCCCCTGGATCCCAAAATTGGGACGACCATATTGATTTTTCATTATATTCCTTTCAATGTTACAATACATATATATACATGCCGAAGCATCCAATACCATGGATCGAAAATCATCTAGCCCAAAACCATGCACAAAACCATGGGTACAAAACAAAAAATTCCCCCGGGCACTGCCCCACATCCCATAGAGGGGGGCTAACCACCCCCCTCAAACCCCTTGTGAGCCCTCGGTGTGCATCGACGCAACGAAGGGGGGGCTAGTCATGGAAATAATATAACACAACCAAACACTTTACTGGCTGCTCCATCAAAATCCATGTTCCAAAGACCCTCTTCATCTTCATTATTTTTTGATTTAGTTCCCTACAATTTACCTTCACTTTCCTCTAATATGATGTCCTTGTTTTAACTACCTTCCCCCAAACATAAATCATTATATAATATGAAATATTCCATATCAGAATTCATTGAATACATAGTATGGTTATTAGGCTTTTCCTTGCAACGTACCATGTAATTCATCAAATTTTCTCTATACAACCTCCTTGGTTGTCCAAAAACATGAATTGTGGCATAAGGCATGTCCGTTTGGAGAGTACCCTTCAACTTTATAGAACATGACCTTGATAATATTTTGTGGGAATATCAACAACAACTATGTCCATCACTAAGCTCTTGGCTCCGATTTGAGTAAGAGAGACTATAAAATCACACCCAAATATTTTACCTTGCTTGAATCAAAGAAAAAGAGACCTTTATAAGGCCTTGTGATGTCTAGACCAAGCTTGTCCATAATAACCTTTGGCATCAAGTTATTATATGCACATGAGTCTAACATTTCATTATGAAGAAACAAATAATGTACATGCAATCTGACATAAGAAGGTGGGACATATCCATCTTGAGAATATCCATTAACGTTTGGACCAAATAGGAGTTCACGATGATCACCATTCAAGTTAGTAATATTGAAACATCTCCTATCTTAAGTGATTTGACAATTTGACTCTTGTATGTATTATTATCGATCAATTCATTAAATGGAATAGAGATTTTGATTTTAGATATTTAATTTTATAAACTAAAAGAAGATTTATCTTTCTCTACCTCTTTGATGGTTTGGGAATCTTCTTTGGAGGATCAACTTTATTCTAACTAGAATTAGGTGCATCAACTTGGCCTTTATTTGGAGTATTTAATAGAACTTTTCTGTTTCTCAAATTATATTGTCTCTCCAACTCCATGATTGTAGTTTTGTACCCCTGCTTTTATTCCTATGCTTCCATGTGCATAACATCCTCTTGTGGTGAAAAAAACAAGTCATGTTCTTGTTTTGCAAAACTGACATTGTCTCCTTCATCACTGAATTTGATCCTTCTCTTCTGTTGTCTCTTCATCCTCTGCAAAATTATCTTGAAAAAGATGTTTGATTTTTTGTTGATCCCTCTGATTTCACCGTTCTCTTTTCTTTATTTGCACTTGAGGCCTTCGAAATTTTGGGTTTCTACCTGGAGGAGGGGCCTGTTGATCTCTACCAACAAATTTGTTCTCTAAGGTCAATCTGTCCACCAACCTTTCTACTATTTTCACCAAGACATCCAACTTGTTGTTTGATGAAGATGAAGCTTCCTCTTTAACTCCTCTTTTCTTAACTTTCATTTTGGCCTTTTTGTTCAACAAATTCGCTTCCACTGCAACAACATTTTTCTTCATATCCTCTAAAGTGGTTGGGTTCCTTTCTCTAAGCTTATAGGAAAGCTCAACATCAAAACCATCTGGGTAATGAAGCAAGGCAAATCTAGGAGGGGGTTTTATTGCAACAAGTATTGAATTATATACTTTATTAAATCTTGCTAAAAAATCTTGTACTGATTCTCTTAGAGCTCTCTTTAGACTATCACTCCTAGCAAAAATTTGTAGAGGGTTCTTCTCGACCTCCTATATGGCAAGGAGACTTTTTCAAGTTGCTGTAAATTGGAAATATTAATAGCTGGAAAACTTTTGATCCATTTATTAACCTCTCCCAAAAAATATAAGAAAAAAGCCTTAGCTTAGCATCCTCATGGTCCACCTCTTCAAAGTCTAGAAAATCATTCAACTTATCAAGGTGCTCCTATGCTTTAATAACCCATGTACCATCAAACTTTGGACATATGACCATAGTTTTGTGGCAAATCATGCAATGGGACTTGTAGATTCAATGGAGCATAACGAGAAGCCATGATTGTATGACTTGGGCTAGTACTAACTTTTGGGGCCTAAAATGAAGATGAGGAAGGTAAGGGGACTACTATTTGAGCAACTGATGAGGACGAAGGAGAAACAACAATAGAGATAGCAGGAAAATAATTCAATGAGATGTTAAATGGAGTAGAAAATATTGGGTCAAGGACAAAATGCTGTAATTTTGAGGACTTAGTAAGAGATTCTTGTATCTAATAGACAAAATGTTCCAACTTATGGAATTGTGTTGAAATATATTTATCTACCTCTCATACACTTTCTTTCTAAAATGGAATAGAGGGTTGCAACTTTGATTGATAAAAAGAAATTTCTATCAAATTGTTTTCTAATTTAGATCTGAATAATCTTTGTTCAAACTTCAAATAAAATTGAGTGTGTTCTCCTGATTCAAGTTTTTGCAGTAGGGATAGGGATATTTTTATGACACTGGTATCTGTTTCTTTTGCAGGCTTCTTTTTTCTAAACAACTTCTCTAAATTGTTCAAAACCTTAAGTGGATTAGGGTCTGGATGATGCCTAGTGTGTACTATTCTCGAAGCTAGATTTCCTAAAGGAGTTGATTTCCGCTAATTCTAAAATCACTAATAGTCGATAAAATATTCATCCTTTCAGTCTCTAGTTTGTTTTCACCCTTAGCAACTAGGTTTGTCTCTGATTAGCAGATTTTCCGAGGGAAGTCTTCAAGATTTGTGCCCCCGGAAACGACATCACTATGTTAGCACTTTGTAATTCCTCCAGGATGAGGAGAAGAACCCAAAGGTAACCAAAACCACTTGGAAGTTGGAATCTAGCCCTTCTAGCTTCAGAGAGGGCTCTCTTTATCTAAAACTTCAGACACATAGATTTTAGGTTAGATATGGTGCTTAGATGGATATATAGTTTAAAGGTTTGTTGGTTGGGGAGAATAAATATCCACTGGGAAATACGGTCATATAAGTTGATTCTTTTGTAGTGATAGGATGAAGAGAAAGATGGATCTTCTATAGGGGCAACATAGGAATTCTTTTTGAAACTTTTCAATCAAATTCATTGTAGGAGGGTGAGTATAAGATAGGTGGAAATGACATATAGAGCATCAAATAATGGGTTCAGTTATAAATTACATTCAAGAAGAAAACATAGATTGTTTAGAAAACTAAATCGGAGCACTTTTAAATCAAATTCTAAGACAAATATTTGTTTACATAAACATGAAGACACACATTCAAAGCATGATTCATAGCATAAGATAACTTGAAAAATATATAAGCACATCTCCATAGAAACTGACACATGAATACCTGTAAAATCAGAGCTTTGTCTTTTTATTCGCTAAAAAATATATCAGAAAAAAAAGCTACACAATGTCTATTCTTCGTAAACCTCAAGAACCCTTTGCTTCATCAAAACTACAACATAAATAAATCAAAACAAATCAGTTCCCACCTATAAGAACCAAATTACCTAAAGGGATTTATGTTTCTACCTAATGCAACAAATATAGAATTGTTTTTCTAAAAATTAGGAACTATTTGACCAAGGCTTTCTAAAACAAACTTACTTTAAATTCAAAGCCTAAATCAATCTCGAATGTCCTTATATGACTCACAATATTCACCAATATCATAAAAATAAATTACATAGCTTTTAGATAGAAAATTCTTGGTAAAAGGCTAGTTGTGTGGAAGTGCAACGCCGACATTGCCGAACCTCATAGTGCAGCAAAAGCACAACATAAAAGAAAAACAAATAGATGGTTGATGTAGCTCTAGTCACTCTCTAAGTTTCTTGATGAATGGTGCACATGTGAAATGGTCTGGGTATCATCAACTTCCTGTCTAGAAACCTTCTTTCATCATGTAAAGCTCCCAAATTTCAAAATTCCACCTACAACAAAAGTGCAACACTTGTGAAAAGGCAAAAAAACGTGTCCTCCATGGGTTTTGACCAACATTGAGGTCTATGAACAAGTAGTACAACCTACTGATGATGTTAACATTCCTGATACCCCCTTATCAAATCTCCACTCACCAAAAAAATGACAAAATTCTTGATTTCCATCAAAACCCTAACCCTAATGCTTGGCCAAAATACAAAATTGTTGTTTGAGCTACTCTTTTAAGAAAGTTTCGCATTTCCTTGAGTCTAGTTTATTATACTTTCAATAAATATTAGAACATTAGATGACCCCCTTATACAACCTCATTCAATCATCATTCTTAGACAAAATACAAAAATGCAAAAATTGCTTTAATTTACTTGTTCCAACATTTAAATTTTGGTTGCTTCAGCCAACAAAATCAACTTTCTTTGTCCTTCTCTTATATCTCCTTCAATTTCTACTTGGTATCCCTTAACTCCTTCCTCATGGTAAGGTGCTTCCTGTATATTTTTTTGAGTTGCCTATGCAAAGGAAGAGTCATTTTCAGTGTATACTTGGCATTTTCCATTGTTGGCTCATACATGTTCAAAATGTCATACATATTTTTCCTAGCCCTTTTATCCTTCTCCTTAAGTTCAGAATTTCACTGTGGGCTTTCTTCAACTGCATCCTTAACGTATTAAAATTATGTTCACCCTCATTTATCTCTATTTTTTTCTCTTCTTGTACTGACTTTTCTTCCTGTATCTATAATTTTCTAGCTAAAGACCTAGTAACTCTAGATGATGGATCTTCTACCCCTTGAATGTCCTCTCTCAATATCTACTCCTTTCCTTTAGACTTGGTGGTAGATGGAGTTTCCTTTGTTACTGACTCAGTTTCACTAGTCTTAGTTACCCTTTCTAAAATAGTTTTTTTCAACCCCCTATTGTCATGTTGTAATTGAGAAATCACCATGTGTGCTTTGTTTAATTTCTCCAGTAGTTTTGCAATATCATTGTACTTGTCATCAACAACATCATCCTCTGGTATGGTTTCTAATGCTTCAAATGAATGCTCAAGTGTTTGTTCTAAGGACAACTTCTTTGTAGTGTCTCTAGTGATTGGCTTCTCGGGAACCTCCACTAATTCAGGAGAAAATTGCAACTTCTTACCTTTCTTGTTTTTTGATGGATCTATAGTAATTTATGGTTATTCATAGAAATTCTAGTTGGTGATTGTATGTTTCTTTCCACAGATGATGGTGTGTCCTTCTTACTACAATAGCAAGTTAGTAAGTCAATTGTCAACTTTGATGAGTCTACAAATGCTTGCCATGTTTGATTCCTCTTATTCAGTTCCTCAACCACCAACTACTTGGTCAAAGAGAAGTGGAAAATATTTGGTTCTGCTTGGCTTTTCTTACCTTGCACCTTGTCTTCCATCTTGCTAAGAATTATGAACAAATAGAATGGCATATTCAAAGGGCTCTTCCTTGTGAAATGCATCAAAAGCCTGAAAATGGTATTGATAGATCCTCTTAAACATTTCATCACAAGTAAAGTCCCTTTGGATTGCCTTCAATAGTTTGTTGTAGGGTTCAAGAAGGTATTCTCTTGGTAAAATGGCTCCAGACCCTTGTTTTCTATATTTTGGTTTCAAGAAATCTTTGTAGTTAGATATATCAAGAGGCATTCCCTTGAACCACTACTCCCCTTGAAGACGAATCTTTGTTGTAGTTGAGACGGTGAAATATGACACTAGAAAAGTGAGCTCTCCAATCTTAACCTCCAGCCCAGTGGAATTGAAAGAAAACTTCTTTATTGAGGTGTAAATTGTGTCATTGGATCTTCTCACAAAATCTAATGCAACCAACTTGTTCGAATGCAACTCTAATTGCTGAATCAGAATTGATTAAAGTGAGGTCTTAGGATTCAAATCTAACAATGTCTCCTCCCTTATGATTCTTTCCATCTGGGGTTGTCATGATTTTCATAGAAAATATGTAATCTAGGGTTTCTTGAATGAAATATAAGTGTATATCAATTGAGTGCAACATTTAGGGTAGCAACGATGAATTGGAGCCTCAGATTAGTGTTTTATCGAAATTTAGAATGAAAACTATTCATGGAAGAATTAAATAACAAAAAATTATCTCTCAATCCAAAAAAAATGCCTAAAATGTTTCTTGGTCATAGTGGTATAATTAAAAACACAGGTGAAATGCCAAAAGCACAGCGCATGGGGGAAAAATGCTTCTTGACCTCTGAGGAAAGTAGGAACAAGGTATGAAGTTTTAAGTCACTTGAATGATATGTCAAGATTCAATATCGAGGTGGCAAACAAATTGTGGGTGTTTTTTGAGGGAAATAACATGAAAACAAAATGAAAAGGAAAAGTGCAATGTATTCTCTAGGAACCACAATGAGCTAACAATTTAGAAGTTTACAGGGTTTCAATTCATTTCCTTAGCACATGAGAGTAATTTCAACAACATGAAAAACAAAGGCTTCAAGGAAACGAAGAATTGGCACATGGATAAGCAATTTGACCACTGACTTGGAAAACATAGCACCTGTCTGTGAGTGTAGCCCCTCCCTTGCCTCCTTTGCACAACGAAAATTAAGTGATACTCATCATCCTCTCGATGGAAAAGTAAATGGATTTGTGGTGATTTTGGAAGTTAAACAAGCATTTGATCCCCCAATGTGGCTAAATTAAAATTTCAAGAATGATGATGACAAGCTTTGAATCTCAATCAAAAAAAACAGTAGTTTTCAGATGCGCAATGCTATCCTCCTAACCATTGTACCAATGTGATGTCACGGAAATTTGTGGTTTGACATTCTAACTCACCCAAGTGATTCTACATTATGTGGCAAAGATGATAAGACATGAAACCATTACCTTACGCATGTGTTTTTGGTGAAACATGGCCCTAGACTCATTTAACTTGACCTCTTATGATATTAATGACTATTTTCACGATCCTTCACACTCTTTGACCTAATTACATTCAATAATGAAATTTTTATTCTATACTAAGATGAATAGCTTGATATCTACAAGATCATAGCAAGAACTATGTACATTTGCCAAAATAATTTGAAAGACAAAACTTGTTTTCTGACTACTATGATTATAGAATACTAACAGGTTGCAGCAAGAAGTTACCAAGAGGGAAATCCTTTTAATTCCTAAGATTGGTTTGTTTCTTTCATGGCTCATCATGAGCATCTAGTTCTGGATAATTGTCCCCATAACTATAACAAAGTTTCTCCAACAAAAGAAATTTGATTGAACTCCATCAACTAAAATATTTTACCATGGAGTGGGAGGAAATGACAGCGTAGCAGCACACCATTTTTTAATAGAAAGGCTTCAGTCTCCTAGAATTTTTTGTTTCTACTATCAAAATCTTGGATTGCTCACAAGGATGAAGACTTTAAAAGTATAGTTTTGAGTAGTTTGAAAACTATGTTTGATTATAGTACAGGTGTCACCCTAAAAAGGAGCTTCTATGAAACCCTAAGGAGCTATACAAAAATTACAAACTTAATCAGCCACTCAAGCATCAAAGTTCAAAGGCTTTGACATCTACCTAGATGAAATTGTGTATGGCACCAACTTTGTATGTGGATATTTTGATGTCAGGTTAATGAGAATTTATTTTGTTTTTGGATAGTGGAAAGTATTGGAAAATATTTTGTATTCTTTGTAGGAAGTATAAGAAAATTCACATGCTTTGATCCAGGAGTGCTTGTAATTTTTTTTTTGGATTTTAAATTGGGTTCTTTAGAGTCTATTTTACAACTTATAGGTGAAGACATCTATTTGGATGAAACTATCCTGCTATTTGGTTGTACTTCTATCTCTTCTTTGGAAGAGATCTTATATATGATTTTTTTTTTATCTTATATATGAGTCAACCTATATCCATCTTTATAGAATTTTATAGAAATCCAGTATGCACTGAACTCATTGGTGTTGATTATTTGTTTTGATTTTCCACATTAGATTGAGTTCTATGGAGACTTTGATGGATGGTTTCATAAAAGCTTCAATTTATATTTAAATTTATTTGCTTCTTACTTGGCCATCACTCACAAAGGTACTTTATAAATTCTAGAACTATGTTTAATTTTTCATATCCTCATTAGTACTCTATAGAATATTTTAGACCATTGTTCTAGCTATTATTCATTTGCTTCTATCCAAAAGGTTTTCCCTTTTTCCCCTAGGTGGGCCAGATATGGGATACTATATTTAGGTAAATTGTAGTAAGAATGTTTGAGATGAATATTCTTTAACTTAATAATGATCAAAATGAAACAAATCAACTTGATGGTAAGTCGAAAAAGGTTCCATATTTAAAGTGTCCAAGGAGAATTGCATGCAAATTTCTGCATATCTAGAGTATTAGTTAGATTTGGATTTATCTTCCTCTTTTCTTGGCCATCACACAATAAGTTGTCGTATAAATTCCAAACCATACTTAATTTGTCATGTCCCTTTTTGTACTCTGTATAATAGTTTAGATTATTGTTCTAATTACTATTCTATCACTTATGTCAAAAAGGGTTCCTTTTCTATCCTAATGTGGGTCAGGTATGGCCTCTTATATTTAAGTGAAATTTAATAAGAATGTTTGATATTAATTTTCTTTAACTTAATGATGACACTGACACAAATAAACTTTATGATAAGTGGAAAATGTTTCCATATTTGATGTCCAATGAGAGTTTCTTGCAGATTTCAACATTTCTAGTGTATTATTGAAGTAACAGTTGTATCCATTTAAACACTAAGTGACCCAAAGATGCTACATACCCCAATGTCACATTATTGTGCTATAAACCCAGGTTAACTTTAGGGGAGGGAGATTTGAACCTTGCACCTCTCCCAAGCATTAACAATACCTTTACCAATACACATTTTTTCAATCCTGGGTTAGAAACCATTTCAAATTTGAGCCTTGGAGACATTAGTTAGAGAATTTTATCTAATACAAACTTAGAGGGGTGTTTTTAGGTGCAATTTCAATTATAAAGGTTTCCTAGGTAGCTCATAAAATACACTATTAAATTTGAACATGTAGTTGACATCATGTTGATAAGGGTAAAGGTGATTTTTTATGTTATGATCCAGGTCCAACACTCTATGGGTTACATGGCAGGTCAAAGTGGATTTTTCTGCACTTATAGTACTTGACAGTGAAACAAATCTCAACCTTGAAACCTGCAATAGGAAGAAACATAGTAAAGATCTATGTAATTCTAAAGTATAGTAGCCATGTGTAGGGGGAATGAAGAATAACAAAACCATAAAAAAGGTTGGGACTGGATCAACCAAAAAGGAGAACCAGAAGTTAACAAAAATGTAATAATACATAAGGATGGTAAGAAATATTTGTAGGTTTTAACTTTGGGCATGTTTGAAAGTTAGGAATATTTGAAGGTTTCAATATCGAAAAATTGATGTATAAACCATATTAAGGAAACAAGGGAATGGGATGTAGAATGAAAAACATAGAGGTTAAATATAGGATACGAAAATAAAGAAAATTCCATTAAGAAACAAGAACAAGAAGAAGCACATAACTTCATAAATATCCAAGCCTGACCATTTTGTTAAAATGGTGGCTTTGGGTTATATTTTAAAGGTGGTCGATATTATAAAATTTCCTTTAACAACTCTTTTCTCAATGGTAGGGTCATCTGACATAAGGCATTGGCAAATATAAATTAATTAATTGTTTGGACCAAGGATAATTTTGTTAGAAACCCATTCTTGGCTATGTCATAATGAATCCCCAGTGCCTCTTGTAGGGACAAATGGTTGGTGCATGCCTGAATTACAATGGGAAAGGTGACATTGTATGGTTGTATATTTCTCTCCAACATTTGAGAGAAAAGGCCATGGACTTCCTCACCTAGCCATTTCCTCACATACTCTTTAATCATTAGGTTCCATATGAAAACATCGATTAGGCATATTTTGTCAAACAATTTTTAAACTTGTTAAAAATTTCACCCATATCCTTCGTCTCTAGTCCATGTAGTTCGGTATTGATCACACCATCCGACATAAAATCATTAATCTCAATGTCATATGAATGTATTTAATTGATAATTTATGGGCCTTTGTAACACGACCATCTCGAACACCTCTTGTATTGTTATCAAGTTCCCAAAATTATAAACACCTCTTGTTAAGACATAAATCCATACCTTCAATTTTTAGAAACCCTACCTCTGTCAAATGCTGAAAATACCTTGCAAACTAAATATTGCTAAATTAAAATAGATTGGATCAAACTGTTGTCTCTTGTTTGTGAATGAACAATCCAATTGACCTAGAAAACCCATCTTCTTGGTTTGATAATGGGCAAGTAGATGACAACCATACCATTTTTTTTCATGTGTGCTCTGTCTGTGTGCTTTATCTCTAGACCATGCAGGCTCAATGCTACAACTTGGATCTAATACCACTTGTAACATCACCCATTTCTCTTGCTAGGTGATATCAGGCACCCAAGATCCACATTTCACAATTTCATTGGAAACATAGGTATAATTCAATCATAATTGCAAAAAAATCATAAATAAATTAGGCACAGTTAACCCTAATGCACAAATCATAAACCACAACATAATCCAACAAACACATAACCATGTAATATTGCCAAAAATACTAATGTATCAATATTATATGCATAACTTAAATTTAACACACATTATGAGCATAGTCAAATCACTAGAATACCAGTCCATGTGTAAATATAGTGGAACCAAATGTGTACATAAATAGCTTTAAACACTTATCTGTATGAATTTCTGGTTGGCTACAAACAAAAGGTATGAAGTATGATGTATTTTGATCTGTATGAAGTGAGGTGCTGAAATTTCCCATATCAATGTTCAAGCATTTTTGATGAAAAATTGTGTATGCTCTTATGGATGCATCAATGCAAAAAACAATGGTTGTAGTTAGATGCAAGCTCTGAGCATATTTTCGTTGAATAAATTCCCCTCACTCAAAATATCTTAGATTTGTCTCACTTATCTGGCCACATTGTGGTAAGAGGAGGCTAGTTCAGATTCTCTCTTCGAGACACATAAAAAAGGAAAATTTGTCAAAATATCTCAAAGCAGTCATCTCTATCAAACTCTTTTTCAAAATATTGGCTCAAGCTTGTTGACTAGGTTAGCGAAACATAATTAAGATTATTGCATCTTGGTTGAACTTCACAAGATTTGACTAGGTTTGGCCCAAACTAAAAAAAAATCATACAAATTTAGAAACAAATTTGAGAACTCTTATTTTAATGTTGGAGAGGAAGCATAAAGTGTAGCACAAAACACCAATACCATACATAGAGGATTTATTTTAGAGGAAAATAGAAAAGAGGCTGAGATTTTCTTGATTTTTACGAAAGAAGTAAATTCCATTTTATCAAGTGCATAATCAATCATGTTTGGTTCTTTTGTTTCCTCTAGTCTTTGAGTACATGTGGGCACATGCTGAAATTAGTAGATGTCATTGCTAGTTATTCTTTTGCTTATCATATTTATTTTTCCCACTCTAATCATATTCTCTATGGATCTTTTTGTTATTCCCCCATGTTGACCACTCCACGGAAACTACCCTATAACAATACACTTTTTGGCAAAGTGATTCCATCATGTTCGAGCATTCACCTAGATTCATCATCATCAATCATTAGTTTGTCAAAGTTGTAAACCCATTCTGCATAATTTTAATGTAAATGATGCCAGTAAGACCATATATGTATATAACAACCTACGTAAGATTATTAGTTTGGTGAGGAATTTCATCCTAGGAGGTTTTTCGTCTCACATATTCATCTATGCTTCTAAACAGGGACGATCGATAGAGTTTTTCCCTCCAACCTCACCCTAAAGCTAGGGTAGAATTTTTTGTCAAGGTATTAGGTAAGTCATAGTGTTTTAGTCAATTATTTTGTAAAATTGATTTGGGAATAATTTAAGCTAATTGGCTAATTTTTTTTTTTACAAATCACTTGGTCTACTAGATCATATTGAGTTGTAGAATTGGGTAAAACATTCAGGGCCTATAACGAATGGGTGTTCCCTCTTCGAGGGTTGAAATTCTAGTATATTGATGTAAAAAATATGTTGGTGCATGTTCCCTCATATTTAGACACCATGGCTAAATTATTGGAGGGTGGAAAAATTATTAATCCCCTCAAGTGTCAATTAATTAAATATTCTAGAAAAAAATAAATTAAAATCCCAAGCTAGAAATTTAATTGATTAGAGTCAAAAAGCCCTGGACAAATTAATTTTTCCAAGTGGAAACATTTGCGGGTCTTGAAGGAATCAATTAATTTATGGAGGCCCCCCACCAAGGGCATATTGGAAATTTCAAAAAAAGTAGGACCCTTGGCCTTGGTGGTTAAGTCAATGTCAATTTTTATGAGGAAATTAGCTCAAAATAATTATTTTTGAGCTACTAAAAAATGGCTTTTATGAGAAATTTGAAAATTCCACAAAAATAAAGAATTTCGATGGTGGAGATTAAAAGATTATAAAATATTTATCAATGGTTGAGATTATTTTGACAGAGATCAAGCCAAGTAGTCGTTTTTTCCACTTGTAGGATTTATCTATAAATTAGGAGTCATTTTCTTCTCAAGTTACATAAATTTTTAAAGAAATTCTGAGTCAAGCTCTACTACTGTAATAATTTTATGGAATTAATAGAAAAATACTTTGGGGTTTATTCATGTTGGTGTTCCTCTTCTTTCTACTGGTAATATTTTTCTGAATCATGCACCTAAATGCTCTATTGAATTAATTTTTATAAGGTTTTTGTTTCATTAACCATAAGTTGGATTATCTATTTGCACATGTATCTTGCATTATGTATTGGATTTTAGAAAAGCATTCTAATATGATAGATCTAGCATGAATCTCTAGATCTTGATATTTTTTACGTCAATTTAGCCCCTTTTGGAGCTTTAAACTTAATATTCAGTGTGCAAATATTTAATCAAGATTCAAACTTGGGTTTGAGGGGAAGTATTCGACTGGAGCAACCAACTCCCAAATATAGAGACCTAATATCTCATTGTCTTAAATTTCCAAAGATCGATCTCACTATTATTTGTCTTGCAAAGATCTTGATCATGGCTCAAAATTGAAAATTCTTACTTACTCGTTTATCTCCAATAATATTATTCTTATTTGATAGTTCGATAGATCTAGCTAATAAGAGCTTGTTTCTATTGATCTTGGAGTGAAGTTGTACTCATACTCCTCAGATCTAGTAGATCTTTGTATCATTTGTAGATAATTTTCATAGATCTATTATATCTGATAGTTTTGTAAATAATTTTAGCTTCTATCCTTTGTTTGCAACTAGGGTTTTTGGGGCTTTGGGTTTTATTTGTATTTTTTTTATATTGTGGGGATTTGGGGTTTTGATATTTTAATTTTGTAGGTGAGATTCAAATCAAATCTAAAGAATTATTAAGGATTTCAAATATTTTTCAGTCCTTGGAAAAAATTCAGAGGGTTTCTAGAGGAGGATCTAGGCCTAGGAAGGCAAGATCCACCCTCTATTTTAACCCAAAAGCTTAAAGATAAAGATATAGAAAAGGAAAACAAGTTTTAAGAATATTTTTTAACCAGTTGAAAATAAAATTTAAATTTGAAGTAAAATTTAAATATTTGGCAAGGGTCTTTCATGAATTGTTTTTTATTCTTGGGCCTAAAGTAGCCTTTAGCCCATGTTGTCTCCCCTCTAATTTGTGTTCATACTATTCCTCTCCAAATCCTCATGATAACCCTCTTCCAATGCTATCATGGACTCATACTCCTTAACGCAACCTCCTTTTAGCTTCCCTCTGCCTTCATAACCCTCCAATTCCTCTCATTTCTTCTGCAACAAACTTTCTCCCTTGCCATGGCCTTTAAAGCTTATTTCTCCTCTAGGTTACATATATAATCATAAACATATAGATGCAGTGGAAAACAAATTTCATTTCATTAATAAAAAAATATTGAACTCTGCTTACAAATAGAATGGAAATAAGATAGTTGGGGTGATGGTAGCTTATCTCTAAGAAGAGATGTGGCAGCTACATGCCTCTAAATTGAGTTACAATTAGGCTGAAGGGCCTTTTTATTATTGAAAAATAACATAAAACTCTAAACAACCAAAACCATAACCTGAGGAGATGTAACACCAAGATTTTATGGGCCCTGTTGGGGTTAGTTGGGCAGCCAACTTCCTTGGGTCATAACTTCATCATATCATCTTTGTTCGACGTGTATGATACCTTGTTGGAAATATGTTTCTGAGGAATACAACTATCGATGCAATTTTCATAAAAAAATTTGGAAGAATTTTGCCAACAAAATGTCGTTTAGGGCCACAAAATGGCTCTGAAAGTTGAGGACCCGGAAAACTACCAAAAATAGTAAATTGTGCTACAATTAAGGAAACTTAAAAACTAAAAGACACAATGGTGAGGGACCAAGTATAATAGGTGAGTGGCTACCAATATCCACCTAGATCAGTCCTTCCCTCTTAGGAAGCAATGCTCCCCATTGCATTGAGTTCCTCCATGAGATGAGGAAACTTCTATTGAACTTGGTCCCTGGTGAGCCATTTTCCTTGGTGAAGGAGTTGGCCTACTTTGAAAACTCGATATAGTTGTATCCACTATTGCCAAGTTTTCTTGATATGTGTGTCCATGATCTGATCAGTTGTGGCATGTTCCATGTATTTTGAGTTGAGCTCTCTTGTTGTGAGTTGTTATGCAATGCCAGATGTGTCCAACAATGGTGAGAAGTATGGTCGAAGGCGATCTACATTGAACACTAGGTGCAGACCAAGGAATGATGGGATACTAAGCTCAAAGGAATTTTCACCAATGGCCTTGGTGATGGTATATCGCCCATATCGGAGTGGGTGAAGCTTGTGGTGGGGTCCAGCAAGGCCTCCTTCTGCAAATGTAGCCAAAATTTCTCGCCGACCTAGAACTTGTGCGACACTCGATGTTGATCATGGCATTGCTTGTACTTAGCATTAGCTCTGTCCAAGATATCATGGACATATTAGTGGATTTGTTAAATGCGCTCAATGAAGTTATTGCCCTTTTAGCTTCGAACTGCATGTGAGCCAAATCTACTTGAGCGGTTGCAAATGGTATGGCCACATCAGTGGGGCATAATGACTGAAATCCTAGCCCTACCTAAAAGCGTTTGTGGCCTGTTGAGCTATGGAGAGCTCTCTTGTAGTTGTGTTGGACATAAGGGAGACTTTCATCCCATGTGCATGCATGCTTTGAGTTGTACATGCATAGAATGTGTATGATCATCCCGTTGAAAACATCTGTTTGGCCATCACTTTTGGGATGTAAATTCGTGGACTTAGTAAGTTTTGTATCCAACAATCGACCAGAGACTTTTGACCAAAATGCACTCAGGAATCTGTTGTCTCGATATGAGGTAATGGACTGTGAGATCCCAAAGTGTACCCACACTCACTCAAAGAAGAGCTTAGCAGTGGTCCCTATTGTGATACTCGTCTTGCAGGCTGCCATGATGGCCATCTAAGAGAATCTGTCGATGACCATGAAAACACAAACGTTACCATGCTTAGTAGAAGAAAGGCCTGAAATATAATCCATGGAGACAGATTCCAAAGGACAAATAGGAGTAGGTAGAGGAGTATATAGGCCTTGCTTCTTGATGTTTGGTTTCACAATGGTGCAGGTGGTGTAGGATCTAATGTACTTCCCAACATCCTGACAAATTTTCAGCCAATAAAAGTACTTCTGCAATACTACCATTGTTTTCTCTACTCCGAAATGTCCACCGACCCGACTATAGTGTGCTTCCCAAATCATCTTGGCATGCTCACTTGAAGAAACACAGATGTATCCCAAGTGGCATACTAGTGCATGTCCAAGGTGAAAATTTTGAACTTTCTTCCCTTCCAGGAGCGTCTGGTATATGATTCCGAATTTTGGATCACTCTTGTAGATATGCAGCCACCCCGATGTCTCGTGTCCATAAGAGTGGAGCACAGTGATTAGCGCCATGACCGGTGATTGGCTAAGGCAATCAACGACATTATGGGCACTGCACTTCTTATACTTAATGTTCAAATGGAATTGTTGCAGATAGGTAGACCATTACTGATGGTGACCATTCTACAACTTCCCTTGTGTCTGTATTAACTCTAGAGGTCGGTCTTGTTATCCTCTATAATTTCCTAGGCTGAGGAGGAGATCGAAAGAGGTAACCTTGAACCACTTTTGGCTCAGTAGCTAGCCCTACTGAGTGAGAGAGGGATCTCTCAAAGGATTTTTCAATGAATATATGAAAGGAGATAGGTTTTAGGCTAGATATATAAGTTTGTTTTGAGTTCTTGTGAATTTAGGTTTTTTAGGTTTGTTGGACTAGGGTTTAGAACAAGTAATTAGGTTTAGGCTTCAAGCATGTAGAAACACGTATAATAGGAGCTAGATATTGGTGTGTTATGGTGCAATTAGAGTGTTTATCAATGTAGCATAGATTAGTGAGTTTAAACGAGACTAATGAGCATCTGAAGGCACGAGTTCATTAGCTTTAGAATAAGGGAAACACAACTACGAATTCCACATAAACATAGCTTAATTTCAAGATTCATGTTTACATAACTGATAAGAAACTCATAGGAAGAACATAAAGCATGTAAAGAGAGATGATTTATCCATTAAAACTGATAGAAAGAAGAAACGAACACCATAGACTCACTAAACTAGAGTTCCTGAAATATAGCCGCAACTGCTCCTGTATTAGCTGAAAAGAACATAAACATACAAGCCTGCTCCACAAAAGTCCAACTATTTTCTTCGAATGAAAAATAGTACATATAGACTCATTTTAACCACTTCCCCACCTTCAAGAGTTGAATTCCTAGGTGGTGGAACTGATTCCGAGATTCTCTCAACCAAGAGGTGAGAGTGAGAAGGTCAAATACAAACACTTCATGTAGACTTTGATTTGGATTTTACTATATTAATGAGGCCTATTAAACCAAGAAAACACCTATCATGTCCATTTATTCATGCTTACATAATATAACCTTGAACTAACTTCAATTACATCAAGAGTTTTGAATTTGACCAAGACAAACTGAAAACTAGGAAATTTACACACTGAAATTTAAATGAAAAACATAGAAATTTGTAGAAGTGAAACTTCAACTTTGAGCCCACTTTAAGGTGTCTCCCTGAGGTCTAAATGAATATCTGAAAGAATGGCCAACTATATTTTCACATCTCATTTCTAGAACACCTTGCATTTTTTAAAATTTCCCATGGGAAGGACTTCAAAAGTCCATTCTCCCAAGGTCATGCAAGAAGCGTAGCGCCTCTCAAAAAGAGGGCCAGAATGCTGAGTTTTGACCACTTTTTCCTATTTTTCTTTTTCCTCTCTCTGGAAAATATGATGAAATGGTTTTTTAAAGTATGCCATGGGATTTCCAAAAAATTCAAACCATTTTTTATTTGAGTGCCCAAGGAAAAAGCAAAGCGCACAGGCCAAATTTCTGAGTTAGGCACCAAACTAGCCAAAAAGCCAAAAATGCTCAAAATTTCTCCAAAATTCATCAAGAACAACAAAACGAGGTATTTTAAATCCTCATGGATGCTTCAACAAGCATATCTAAGTTACCCTTCTCATTTTGGTCCTTTACAGTTTCTTTGAGCTTGTTTTCCAACTATTTGACCTTGATGCTACAAATCATATTCGTAGTCTCATAGTGATGTGCCATGTGCCTTAGTAGTTGGTTATCTCTATTGGCCTTGTCCTGAAGCTTCTCCAAGTGGTCATTAACCTTGTCTAACTAGTACTTCCTATCCTCACTAACCTCTAAGGCGATTTTGTCCTCCAACTCCAGTTCTTCATCCAGTAAGATGTGTTTTCTCTCCCCTTTCAATGCATTCATGAGCCCTTTGGTTCTTGGCCTCTTTTTCTTGCCTTTTCCTTTAGTTTCTTTAGGTTCATTTGTGTCCAATAATGATTTTTCTTTGCTACTTGTTGCAACAATTTAGCTTGCTCTTTCTCCATGATTAGTTGTTTAGCCTTTAGCTCACTATTTTCTTGTTCTAGGAATGAGATGACAAACCTTTCCCTTGCCATGTTATCCATGAGTTCTCTGATCTGAGAGTATTTTTCTTTGATAGTCTACTGCATCCTTGAGGGCTTATTTTCTGTTTCCAAGTCTACCAACTCAAACCCATGTTAAATTAAATCTTTATCCTCTACCAGTGACCCATATTTTGCTAATGTAGAAGGCTTGGCCCCTTTCTCGCTGTGAGAAGCAAACAGAAGCCTGTTTCATCTTTGGTACATCCTAGTCACCTCATATCTAGGTTCTTTAGGAACCTACACTGATCTTCTTGAGGATCCTATTTCCATTTTCCATGTTGGCACTTTTGGATGCTAAATTGAAACATTAACCTCATGCCATTTCAAAGTTGTCTCCAAGAAAGAATCCCATGTCATGTTTTTCTCTGCAAGTTGATGGAGAACTACAATCTTGATCAAACTATGATGAAAGAGACTAGGATAGTGTTCTTTTTTTTTCACCTGTACCTTCTCGGACATCTTGACAAGGCTTCTACACAGATAATTTCACATGTTGAGAGGTTTCTCAGCTATAAAGTGCATTAGAATCTGGATGTGATAGGCATACAATCTAGAAAACCTTCCCTCACATGTGAAAAATTTCATGACAACCTTCATCAATGGAGCATACTTCTCCAACAGGTACCTAAAAGGTATGATATGTGTATGGGTTTCCCTGTATGGTGTTTCCAAGGACCTGTAGTTCTCAAGATCTAAATTCATGCCCTTAAACCAATATTCACCATGATCTGGTATCCCTGTAGAAAGTGAAATAGCAGCTACTGAAAATGTGAACTCAACTCCAGCAATGATAGCACTTTCCCCTTTCAATGAGTGGCGATCCAATTAGTCAATTGTTCATGAAAACCAACTTCACACACCCTTCTGCAAAACTCCAGACAACTCACGCCTTCAAAACACTGCTGGATGAAGGTTGATGTATTGATTTCATTGCAGTTGGTAGGTTCATATTTGAGAATTTTCCTCATTTATGTTTTTTTTCCTCTCTGGTGAAGAATTTGCTTCCATGATGACAGAAACCGTAGTAGCAGGAAAATGAGAAAGAATAATGAGGGATGAGTGAAAAATGAAATGATGGATAGGTGGAGTGGAAAAAATGGTAAGATAAGTTCTAGGAGATGGATAGGGACTGTGAGAAACTCATGAAACTCAAATGAGGTCAAATGAAGGAAAGGAGTGCTTGTGTGAAATATAAAACAAAGCTTCTGGGAAGATTGTTGAAATTGCTTAGGAATGAGCTAGAGTTTAGTTTTTGGTGAAGTAATTTGATGATTTGTAGTTGGTTCGGTGGTTCAAAATGTATTTTAAACATGTATAGAGGTGTAAGATGAAATATTTACATGTTTACCATATGAAAAATAGACTAGCCGTCATTAACCCTAGCTCATTTCATGATAATTTCACTAAAAACCCTCGATGAAGAAATCTTGTGCTTGAATCCATCTTGCTAAATGAAAAAAGTAAGTGAAGTGATGTACTTACTTGTAGAGAAGTCAAGATAATCAAGAAAATAAATTGCAAGCTTCAATTTTGAATTTGGGTGATTTCTGGAAGTTTTTGGGCTGCTCCGGCACAAGCACAACACAGTGTCTATAAGTGTAGTGCCAAAGCATAGTATAGTGTCTAGAAGCACAACGCCAACCTTAGAAGCACATTGTAGTCTCTAGAAGCACAACACCTTCAATTTTTTTCTAATTTTTCCTAAAAACCTGAGTTTTTTTGCCAATGGAGGAGATAGCTCGATGAGCCAAGGTAAGTAGAAGGAAAATGAAGTGAGTTTGGGGCTTTTTGAGTTTATATAGACAAGTATGTTTCCCCTTTGAAAAGAAATGGGCCCCACAAACCTTTTAAAACACTGATTTTTCACCTTTAAGACTGAGTCATGATGGAGAGCCTCTTCTCCTAGAACCTTTCAAACCAAAATCATGAAGAACTTGTGAAACTTCATCAAGGTAATGTCAAAGAGCTTCTTGTCATGATTTATTTAATTCTGGATTTACACATGATGGTGATGGACCTTGAAACCCTAATGACTTAATGAAGACCTGAGACTGAATGGAATGGTGATGATGATGACTGATATAATGAAAATATTATTTTTATTATGACACCTTCATCTGAATGAGGTAGGAGACCATCATGTGTGATTTTCCAAAAAGAATAAAAACATTCCTAGACCAACTAGCTAGAGACCAAATTTTACTCTATAAACCTAGCAACAGGATAAAATTTGACCTTGAGACTTCTGACAGACTTGGTAAAAGAATATTTGATCATTGGTGGAAGGCAGATAAGACTAACACTAACAGGTGGTTTGTGTGGATGACCGTTTCCTTCCACAAAATGTAATACTTCCATTGACTACATGCTTGCAGAATGGAATACATTTCTTTTTTGTAAGTGGGGTACTTTCAGGCTGTGTTTGAAATTGTCTCACTATGGTAAGCTACTGAATGTCCATGCTAACTAATAACCACACCAATGGCATAGTTGGAGGCATATGTATCAACCTCAAATGGTTGTTGCATGTCTGGTAATGTAACCACTGGTGCAGAACAGAGGCGATTCTTCAACTTGGAGAATGCTTGATGTTGGGTTTTTGACCAAAAGAACTTTGCTTTCTCTCCAGCCTTGGTGACTTGAATTAAAGGCCAAGTGATATGATAGAACCCCAACAGAAACCTACAGTAGAAATTAGAAAGACCTAAAAAGGTGTGGAGCTCTGTTAGAGTGGTTCGGGCTAGCCAATCCCGAATGACCTTTAACTTGGATGGGTCCACATGTACACCCTTCCCATCAATGATGTACCCCAGATATTGAACCTAGGTCAAGAAAAAGATGAATTTATCTAAGATAGCACACAACTTGTGTTGTTTAAGGTTTTGAAGGACCTGTTGAGTATTGTGGAGGTGATATTCCCAACTTTAGCTGAAGATCAAAATGTATCTAAATACACCACCATAAATGCATTCATGAAGGGTTGCAAGATCTCATCCATCAGTCTCATGAAAGGTTGTAGGGGCATTTGTCAATTCGAATGACATGACCAACCATTAGAAAATACCCTCCTCGAATTTGGAGGCAGTCTTCCACACATTTTAGGGTTCGATAAGCACCTAGAAATAATATGACTTCAAGTCAATCTTGTTGAAATATTTTGCCCCCTTGAGCTGGTCCAGAAGGTCACCAATTTGCAGAATTGGGTACCTATTATGGACAGTGATCTTGTTCAACAACCAATAGTCAATATAGAGTAGTCAGGTCCCATCCTTCTTCTGTACCAATACAATCGGGCTCCCACAGGGTGATGAGCTTGGCCTAATGTGTTCTTTCTGTAGTAGTTCCTAAATATGCCTCTTGATCTCATCGTTCTCCATAATAGAGCGTCGATAGATCGGTCCATTGGTAAGTGGCGTGCCCAGGGTTAGATTGTTGGAGTGCTTCACTTGACATTGTAGAGGTACCCCTGTGGGGGAGGCAAAAATATCCCTGTACTCCTCCATGACCTTGTCCATCTATTGCTACTGTGTAGAGGAGCCCTGCCTAGAATCTGCAGCCACAACCTTCTTCTTGTCTTGTGGGTGAATCATAAGAAAAACAAATTTCCTCGTATGGGAAATTATTTTATTTCATTGCTTTGCAGTAATAAAAGAGATGGCGGTAGGCGAGGCTACCTCTTGTATCATGTACAACGTATTAGCCAAAGTAATAATCACATAACAAGGTCTAGAATCATATACAACATGTTCCTTCCACATGTATGGTTGTGCTAACGATACATCAGAAACTTTAAGAGAAGAAACGTCACACAATACCTCATCTGTTGAGGGATTGATGTTGTAGGGAAGGCGACACTGTTGGCTAATGCAAGGATCTCGTCCTTGGTGAAGCCACCTAATGATTTATAGCTGTGGATGTGTTGTAGTCTTTAGGCCCAACCACTTCATGACCTCTACTAAAATGAGGTTCTTTTGGCTCCCATTTTCGACAATGAACTGCAGCAGAGAACACTTCACCCACATCAAAGAGTGGAAGAGGCGTTCCCCCTCCTCTGGATATTCAGGCTCAATTTTCTAGATCTTTATGGTGGCCACGGTGGCACTGGACCCCGCATCAATGATCTACTTCCCTTTGTTAGTTCCCTTATAAGGTTCTGATTCAGAGTTAGAACCTACGTCTGATGCAGAAGCCTTTAGCTTGGCCACCAATGACTTCCTCACCTGTCACTCACTTGTATTGTGAGTGGAGGTCTTATGGAACTCACACCATTTTCCCATGTCCTTCTTCACCTTCGTGGTGTCATACTTTGCTTGCGGATTCGGTGGGTTGTCCTTGGTAGCCCCGCCTTGGATTGGTTGTTTATTTTGTGGTTTGGGGGTGCCTCTTCCTTGCTTTGGATTCACAGATCCAAAGTCCCTCTACTTCTGTTTAAACTTCTGGTCAATCTTTATAGCTTACCAGTACATTGTGCCGAGCGAGGAGATGTACAGGAACTCCATCTCATCCTGGATGTACTTGTGTAGACAACTACGGTACTTGAGCACCAAATTCCGCTCAGTATCCTTGATACGCAACTTTGTACGAAGGGTATGGAAATTATTTTTGAACTCCGATACATCTTGGTCCCTTCCTTGCTGTAGTGTGGTCCACTTTATGTATTTATCTTGATAGCTCCCGACAGGGTAATATTGTTCCTTGATGGCGTCTCGAAAGAATTCCAAGAGGGTGCAACAGAAATGAATGAGGGTTCACTCTCGTCCTTTTGTTAACAGTAGGTTTCCCACCATCCCTTGACGTGTGGGTGGCTTTGAGAAGTGGAAAAGTAATATTTTCTCGATTGTAAAAGTCATGAACTGAAAAATATCCTTCCAATAGATTTAACCATTTATCTATGGTGTTTGCATTTATCAAGTCTTTAATTCCCATATTCGAAGACCTCTACTTTGATCTCCCCTCTACTTTATGTTCTTACTATTCCTCTCCAAATCGTCATGATAACCCTCTTCCAATCTTATCATGGACTCATACTCCTCAACGCAACCTCCTTTTAGCTTCCCTCTACCTTAATAACCCTCCACTTCCTCTCATTTCTTCTGCAACAACCTTTCTCCCTTTCCATGGCCTTTAAGGCTTGTTTCTCCTCTACGTTACATATATAATCATAAACATAGAGATGTAGCAGAAAAAAGCTTCATTTCATTAATAGAAAAATATTGAAATCTGCTTACAAATAGAATGGAAATAAGATAGCTCGAGCGATGGTAGCTTATCTCTAAGAACAGATGTGGCGGCTACATGTCCCTGAACTGAGTTACAATGAGGCTCAAGGATATTTTTATTATTTAAAAATAAGAGAAAACCCTAAACAACCAAAACCCTAACCAGAGGATATGTAACACTAAGAGCTTATGGGCCCTGTTGGGTTTAGTTGGGCACCCAACTTCTCGGGGTCATAACTTGGTCATATTATCTTTGTTTGATACGTATGATACCCCGTTGGAAGATCTTTTCAAGGACTACAACTACCGATATGATTTCATTAGCAATCACAAAAATATTTTTTCAAACAAAACGTCGTTTAGGGCCTCAAAACAGATCCAGAAGTTCGGGACGCAAAAAAAACTACCAAAAATAGTAAATTGTACTACAATTAAGGAAACTGAAAAATTGAATGAAACAATGGTGAGGGTCCAAGTGGAATAGGCGGGTGGCCAATAATATCCACCTAGATCACAATTAGACCCTAAGGAAATATTTTTGGGTGAAATAAGATATCTTAGGATCTTTCACTTGCATCATCGATTACATCTTCATATCTTGGAAGTACATATTTGATGTATTGAGGACATTCACGTCATATGTTATAATATTCTAAGAGAATTTACTTGTTGCTTCCTTTTGGATAATTTTCATTAGCCTATAACTCTTGATTAGGTAATTTCTAAACGCTTTAATTTTCTTAATTGCCATCTAATCAAAACACATTGTGGATCTTGCCCAGATAATAATAAACCTTTGGGCATATAAAGTTTAGCTTAAAGATTAATTGTGGAATACTATTGATTAGGAATATTTGCAAGCAAGAAAGTGTTTTAAATTTTCCTGAGTTTTATGATTCTTATTTAAGAGCAATTAGATCCATCTAAGTACTTTTGGTCCATTGATTATTAGCTCCCATATTGGTGATTTTCCTAAGAGAATAATTAATCAAGTTCCATCTTCATTACTGTTTTGTGGTATCTATTATTGGCACATTGGAATTCATTCTTGTGATTGAGTTTATCTCTTAAATATTATTAATAAGTACTTGCAGATATAACCCAAATAATAACTAAGTACTTCAAATCTTAAACATTCTCACATTAAGAATAATTCACTAATTTCACCTTGCGTATCATTCTAACCTAATATTTCATCTTAAAACTTACCTCCAAGCATAAGCTTGGTTGATAGAGAGATAGGAACACCTTTTCATCTTTGCATGAGAATTTTAGCCTTTCTAATATTTGAAATGGTGACCTTGCAGTCATGAGAGCCACAGTCTCTGCAACACCGAAGGCATTGGGTATGTTAGATTTCAAGGAGAGGGAACATTAACCACACCTTCGTATGCTTCACCTTGACTTCTCTCTGCCACTTACCACAAAGATTAGGATGAATATAGATAAATATAAAAGGTCATACTTAGCTTAGGCATTTAATTAAAACTAACCAAGATCTTTGCATTTCACATAGTTCTTAGGAATTACATTCCATATAGGATAGTAATGCATAAGAGCAAGAATTCTCCATCTGGTACTTGGTTTCAAATTTATAAAGAAAGAGTGTTGAATCCATAAGGCATAGATCTCAAATATTTAAATTCAATATAATCCTTAAAATCGTGCTAGATTTAACTAAGTGCTAGGCCACTCAACTGTGTCTCCCACACTCGTTGGTTCCCAATTTATACTTCATCATATCATTTTCACAGGTTCTACCCCCCATAGCTTGTTGTTGGGAGATAGCTATAACAAAGAGGTTGGGGATCAGGGTGACAACCCCCGACATGAGTCGTTGTCGCAATGCATGTACAATATGAGGGACAACACCAGAGATTTATTCTATAAAGGTAGAGGGGGGTGAAGTGTATTTTTGTATTCCTTTTATATATGCAATTACATCTTTGAATATGTTGTCTTTTTGTATCATGTATTTATCTTTTCTTCGAGGTTCTTGTCTTCACACCCCTTTGCTAGTTGAATTACTTGCTAGTTATCATTGAGAGGTAGAGAGTGCTTTCCTTGTATCCATGCAATTGCCTCTTTGGAAACTCGTGGATACCCCAAGTGGATACTTATATGGAACATTATAAGTGTAATTGTTACTTCGAAATAAACATATTTCCCTGTCTGAAAAGAACGGTTACATATAGTGGGTCAAACATGACCACTCTCACATAGTTTTTACTCTTTATATATGTCTTAGTACAATTGAGTTTACATAGACGTGGAAAGTTTCCAGATTCTCCTCTAATACGTGCATACCTTCTTGTGTGAGTATTCACATTGTTAGTACCGTGCTCATATCAATAATGTTCATAAATATGCCATCTCCTTTGCTATGTAGATTCCTTGTTCAACCTGCTACCCACACTATCCAAATTGGAAGACAACCTACCTTGAATGTAAATAAATAATGTGAACAAGCCTTTTCAATGGAGTAAGTTCTTACTTTATGGATTTCGTTCTTTAAAAAAGATAATTCATGGCTCCATTTTATAGTTTTTTAATGGATCTCTTATGTATAGAAAAATGTGTTCCCATTACAATTCTAAAAGTTGTAATCTTAAGATTTTACTATTAAGGTTTTAGGTCTTTAGGTCTCTCCTCCCCTTTTCCCAAGGAAAAGGATGAATCACTTTGTCAGGTGGATTATGTTGGTCGATATGTTAGTCAACAAGAACATGTTTTGAAGGTGCATGGTCTTGGTTGATGATTTTGTTGTAATGCACATTCTTTTAATCACAAAAAATAATAGAATTGATTGTGAGTATGATAAATAAAAACTTCGTGATGCATTTGTCATACTATATTGGGCATATTGTGTGTTTCACAATATATGTTTCAATGTAGCAGGACTTGTTGATAAATCACCAAGGTCAAGCCAAAATGAGAACTAGGCCTAAAAAATTGGTAGACTCACAATTTATAAAAATTAGGAATATGATAATTTTTTGAAGAAAGTTTCACAGAGAGGAGGAAAAAATAATTTTTTAAAGTGACCTTATGGGCCTCATTTTACCCATTTTTGTTGCATATTTCATTTCCATAAGTGATAAATTCACTTCATTTTTCCAACAAAGGGGAAAATGACTTTAATGCATGAAAAATATAATTACTTGAAAGAAAAATGTTGCGTTTTAAAAATATTAACAAGATATTTGATGGTTTTTTCTATGCCAAAATTTTGAGGAAAATTGCATAGGTAGGAGGAAAAAATCTATTTTTAGAATGACCTTGTGTGTCTCATTTTACTCATTTTTGTTTATGTATTTCATTTCCATGAGTGAGAACTTAGTTGCATTGTTCCAACAAGGGAACATGGTGTTAAATCATGGAGAACATAATTACTTGAAAGAAAAATATGAATTTTAAAATTATTAGCAAGATCTTTGTTGTTTCTTTTTCCTAAGATTTTACTCAGTCAACAATTCAAGATTGTGTTCAACTCACCATAAATTTTTTGAATCCAAGTCCTGCATTACTAGTTTCAGTTTCCCTATCTCATAGAAGTAAATGCCTCCTTTTATCCCGTTAAGATAACCATCAAATTAAGTTTTTGGAATTTTAATATCAAGACATTAAAATTATTTTGTACTTTCCAATTATTTCATCATTTCCTTTTTATTTTCTCCAAATATCAATTGGAAGAAATGTTGCCTGTCTACTGAATTTCTCTTTAATACGGCCTGCTAGGGAAACTGGTGGAAAACTTATTTTCATTTGAAATTCAATGTTTATTGCTAGAAATGTTGGTGTTTATAGCTTGGGGACTCCTTCTTGCCTTGTTATTTTCTAACACACACACACACACACACACACACACACACATATATATATATATATATATATATATATATATATATATATATATATATATATATATATATAGAGAGAGAGAGAGAGAGAGAGAGAGAGAGAGAGAGAGAGAGAGAGAGAGAGAGAGCAATTTTGGTATAGGTTTGTTGCTAATACAATATTTCTGAGAGACTTTGGATAACTCTTATTGGACATTTTCTAATTGCATTTTGGTTATGCTTCACAAGCATTGAGGGAAAAACATTGGACGAGGGTAAATCCATTAATATTTCCCTCATAGCACATCAATTCACTAGCTAAAAATAGTTTCGATATTCCTATAAGAGATTCAACGCTGACTAGATTGATTTGTGACTCATTCGAAGGTTTTTGAATTATCTCTTTATTGCTAGTTTTTGTTATTCTTCTGTTCTTGCATTTTCTTCTCTTTTTATTTTTTTCCTTTGTAAGATTTCCCCATGCTTTTCCATGTACCGTGTTGAAAATATACATTTTTCATTTGATGTTCAATTTATATGTGATGGTCACATATGTAAAAACTTGTTAATGTTTCTTTTTAGAGTATAATTCATCGTATACGTCTATAGGACCCATGTCTTTATCTTACTTTGTTGTAACCTATATATCTACTACTGATAGTAGTCTAACTTCTTGCGTTGGTTCTGGTGCATAAATAGAATCTACTACTTAACCAAATGGCCTCTTTCACTGGTTTTCTATAATAACCCCTAGTTAAATGTTCATGTAATAAAAGTTAATAAAGGAAAAATAAGACCAAAGTTAAGGGACACTTATTCCAAGTTGAATGTTGGGAAAACATATCCTAGTGGCTATCATTGGATGTGTTTATGGCTAAGGAAATTAACAAAGGAAATGGCACAAATCCCAAAGCCGTAGGCATAGGTTTGAGGAGGAAAGTCCCCAGATGCATGCATACCCATGTTGTGTGTGCATGTTTAATGTTCTAAAATCTCAATGGGACCTAGGGGCTGGTTAGGGGAATGATTGGGATGCATTATGGGATTCTTTTAGAAAGTGAAAAAGTTTGTGTTGTGGGTTTTTGTGGATTACCCTTCCTTAAATGACACCTAGGGAGTCAAATCATATCATAATAACCTCTAGTCACATGTTTACCCTGGTTGTCTGGTTACTTGGGTATATGTGGGAGGAGGTTGTTACATTCCCTTTGGGGAACATAAGCTGGACTCCTTCATATTGTCCATTAGTCTAGAATAAGTGCATTACTATTACTAGTAATGTATAAATTAGACAAAAAAAATAATTCTTCGTAATAAAGTGCAGTACTCACTAATTGAATACTCTGGATATCGAGTTCCATCTCTTTTCATTCTTTGAGGTCAACATAATAATAATCCTTTTTTATGATTCTAAATCTTTCCCCATGATGAATATATTTTACAAGGACTTTTTTATAATAGTTGAACCATTATTGTGACATCGAGGAGAGGCAACAAGCATGATCATGTTTTGTCATAGAGTGAGTCATAAGATTAGTGCCATTTTGTATTTTGTTAGTTGTTTTAGCATATAATATTTGTCTTATTTAAACTTCACTTTTTACTGGTAATATCTTCCAATGCTAACATAGAGAATTAAATGAAATTTAATATGATTCCATTTAAAACTAAAGCTTTGAGCCCATGGGAGTGTGGTCTAGAGGCATGAAGTGAGGTGATTGGAATTTCTATTTACATGGATACCTGGGTTCAAAACAGCCCAAGTGTATTTTTGTATTGTCTAGTTCTTTTTCTTTGAGGTTTTTGTCTTCACACCCCTTTTCTAGTTGAAGTACTTGTGCGAGGACATAGTTATCATTGAGAGGTAGAGAGTGCTTTCTTTGTATCCATGTAATTGCATCTTTCAATACTCGTGCTTTGTGTCAATTTGGGAGTGTTTGAATGCCCCTTGGATATTTTGTTGGTGTAACATATATTATCCGAACTTTGTGTTTACAATTTTAACATTTGTTTAGTGGTTACATTTCAGAATCATTGTTATTAATCGTTGTATTTTGACATCTTGAATTAATTAATAATGAGAAACACTCCCAATTAGTTTTCTAGACTCCATAGCTAGTAGGATTCAAGAATGTACCTCATTATTCATAATTTCATCATTTATACTCACTATTTTGTACATTTTGGCATGCAATTCAATGTTTTAGAGGCAAATTTGTATGTTTTCACAACAAATTTACATGATTCACCAGGTGAGAAATCAATCTTTGAGAATTGCAAATTTTAGGTTTGATAATTATAGGTTTTTATAGGCTGTACATGTCTTCAAATTTTCACTTCTAATTGAGTATTCAACTAAACACATTGAGTATATTATATGTAACTATTTTTCCCTCCACCCACTTTTCATAACTTCCATAACCATTAGGTAGGGACTTGTACCTTCGATGTTATTTTTCTTGTTTAGTAAAATATTTTCCTAGACTTTACAAAGTTTTATAATTTATTGAAAGTTGTAGAACTTACAATTTATAAAGTTTCATGGTCAATTTTTTTAAAGTCTAAGGGTGCTAGCTCAATGGAAGAGCACCTGATTTACAAGAAGGAGGTTGGTGGTTCAATTCTATCATGTCCTAATATTCATATGGAATGACGATGATCAATTTTTTGTGATGGAGGCTCTTTTGACCATCATGAATGAGATTATAGTGATGTTTTATGACCCTCACCAAAATATGAAATGGTGACAGTTAACAAACGTCACCATATATATGTGCATTAGTAATGATGACCATAAAAGGTCCATTACCATAAATCATTATTATTCATATGAAATGGTGATGGTTACTATCTATCATTATAATCATTATTCAAGACAAACCTTGAACATCACCAGAAAACCTATACTTTTGGCAATGTGGACTTTGGTGACATTCAATTTTATGGTGATAAAGGCTCTTTTGACCATCACCAATGAGATTATGGTAATATTTTTTTTACCCTCACCAAAATATGAAATGCTGATTGTTAATGAATTCTGCCATATATATGAATCAATAATGACGACCATAAAAGGTCCATCACCATAAATCATTGTTTCTCATATGAAATGGTGACAATCACTATTTGTCATTAAAATAATAATTTGTGACAGAACTTGAATGTCACCACAACAGCTATACTTTTGGCAATCCGGCTTTTAGTGACATTCATTTTTTAGTGATGAAGGCTCTTTTGATTGTGGCTAATGAGTTTATGGTGATATTTTTCGACCCTCACCAAAATATGAAATGGTGATGGTCAATGAAAATTTCCATATATATGCATCAATAGTGATGACCATGAAAGGTCCAACACAATAAATCATTGTTATTCATATGAAATGGTGATGGTATGTATCTGTCATTATAATCATTATTTTGACAGACCTTGAATGTCACCACAACACCTATACTTTTGGCAACACAACATTTGGTGACGTTCAATATTTTGGTGACATAGGATAAGGTATGCCACCATTGCTCATATGAAATGGTGACAATCACTATATGTCATTATAAATGATTACTAGTGATGGACCACAAAACCTATACTTTTGGCAATGCCACCTTTGGTGACGTTCGATTTTGGTGACACGTGTTCTTTTTACCATTATCAATGAGTTTATGGTGACATTTTTTAACCCTCACCAATGTCCTTTTTTCTTGTAGTGAAAATTTGATTATGGATTTTAGTTTTCAGAAAAAAGTTATTTGTTATTTTTTGTAATTATTTAGATTTCCTATAATATAGTTATTGTTACTCTTTTTGCTATCTGAATTAATGTCAATATTGACAGTTATGAATTAATTGTACTTTTTCATTGCAATTGTTTCAATAACTATTAAAAGAGATAAAAGTAGCACAATCCATAGATTTGTCATACATATTTAGTCTTAGAAATATATAACTGATAAAATAAGTTCAATTTGTTATTGTGAATTTTGTTGGTTCATATGATTTCTATGTTTTCTCCCTATGCAAGTAAGTATTCCATGAAGAAAATTTGATATGTTCAAATTGAAATATATTATTTTCGATTAATTCTCCCCTTTGTCGCATCAATAAAGAAGAAATGTTTAGATTTTGATGAAAGTGAGTAAGCTAATTGAACTAAAGGTACCATAACTTCTTAAGATGTGAAATGAAAATGGTCCAAATTCTTATGAGGACAATATAATTTTATATGAGGGTTTGGGTGGGTACTGATACTATGTGAGAAGTATTATGTTTTGCAAATAATTGGAAAGCAGCTATTCCTTTCCATTATAACATCATTTAATTATATCGTATAAGAAAAACAGAAATACAACATATGGATGAAAACCATGGAGTGCTAAACATAATTTTTAAGGTGTAAGAAACCATTAAACAATGAGAAATATTATACTAGGAAATATTTGTAATGATAGTAGTTGAAATAAAATAATTTGTGAAAATTAAAATAAAAGAAAGGGTAAAGCATGTGTTGAAGTAAAAGGGCAAGTATCATTTGACTATTTCTATAATATCACATAAGCATGAATAGTTCAGAAAAAATTATATATTGGAAGAATTTAATGCATATTATTAATTCAATGCATGCAACACAAAATAAATTTGGTTTAAATTCACACACATACACACCCTATATATCTATATATATATATATATATATATATATATATATATATATATATATATATATATATATATATATATATATATATATATATTGGGTAGCATCGGATGTGCTATAGCGTTGAAATTTGGTGGAGAGGCTAAGGCACATGAGACCTCCAAGACCCAATTTTTTTTTGGAGAAATTCCACCCAGATGAGGAGTTATTAAAATAATTATATTTTTAATGGGTTCCTAAGTCTAAACTTAGGAAAATAAAAATATTAATGGGTATTAATAAAGATAAGGGTGAGAAGCTTCTAAGAGAGGAGGATCAAGTCTATTTTAATCTTAGCCATTGATAAGAGACTTAATCTCAGCCGTTGATTCATCAATAGGAAAGGTATAACAAAAGACTGAAGGATCATTTGGAGACACACCGACAAATACTCAGTATCTTAAGGAAATCGATTCTCAAGAGAAGGAGATTGATTTTAGAGGGAGAGTTGCGGGGTGGAGGAATAGGAGGGTATTAGTAGCAGTCAGGGACTAAGGAGGAGGTGATGTAGGGATTTTGAGAGACTGTGCAGAGGAAGACACAGTCTACGGATACGTAGCCCTCATGTAGGCTGATGCAAAGAGACGCAGAGGTGACGCAGAAGTGGGAGAAGGGTCTCCAAAGTGTCAGAAAGTTTCCAGGGGAAAGTATCAGGTGTTTTCTCTCAGTTTTGATGTAAACTGATTCCTTGTAAAAGCAAGTGTTGTTGAAGATTAATAAAACCCTCATCTATTGCACCGGTTTTTCCACATTGGTTTTTTCCAGGGACAATTGTCCAAAAGCAACTGTGTTGATGTGATTGGTTGTTGTGTATGTATTTTATCTCTGTAATTATGGGATAACTACAGTCCAATTTATTTTAATATTTTCTAAATGGATTTCATAAATAACTTATTGTGAAGAATAAGTAGGTGAAATAAATCAGTTGTTGTAGTAGAATTTCAGGTTAGAAAGTTTCACATGGTATTAGAGAAAATATCCAGAAACAGAAGAGAAGAATTGACTATGGATCAAGAGCATGATGCAGAGGCATCAACTCAAAGGGAATCACACTGATTTCTAGAAGAAAAAACAAAGGACATGGATCACAATTATTCTATGTTAGCTTCCAGATTGGAAGAAGAAGTCGCTTGCCTAGCAAGCTCTGCCTCCTCTAAGGTTTGGTATATATAAAATGGATTTTCTTGGCAAGTGACAGGAATTCAAGAATTTTTTTCAGATTACCAGGAAGACAGAATGAATTTTCAGATCACCATGGGAAATAAGGCAAAGTGTATCCAGAAGGAAGAGGTATTGTAGTCTTTCAAACTGAATTAGGAGAGAGGCTTTGAGCAACTAATGTGTTGCATGTGCTAGGATTGGGGATGAACTTACTCTCTGTATCTCAACTTCAAAAAAAGGGCTATGAAGTTTTCTTCATTAAGGATAAAGTATATTTCAAACACCTGAGTTGGAAAAGGAAGTCCCCGATTGGAATAAGAAGTAACAGATTATATAGATTATAGCTACTAGAATCACCATTGGCATTGATAGACAACAACAAAGGTAAATAGATGAATAAAATATGGCATAGGAGGATGGAACACTTACACCATGGGGCTCTAAGAATTATAAGGAAAATAGTATTAGGAGTTCCAAAACTAAGTATCGAACGAGATGATGTATGTAACAGATGTGCTCTAGGCAAGTATGACAAATCAACTTTTTTCAGAAGTAACAATAAAGCTAAGAGTGTTCTAGGATTGATACACTCAGACAACTATAGACTAATCTCCACAAAATCTCTTAGTGGCGCTGAATACTTCATCACCTTCATCAATGACCATTCCAGGAAGACTTCAATCTATTTTTTGAAAAACAAGGATGAGGTTTTTGGTCGATTCAAAGAGTTCAAGGCTCTAGTGGAGAATATGACAAGAAAGAAGATAAAAGTGTTGCACTTAGACAATGGTGGAGAGTATGTTAACACTAAATTCATCGATTTTTGTGCTAAGTAAGGCATCAGAAGAGAGTGGAAAACTCACTAAAATCTAGAATAGAATGGAGTAGCAGAAAGGAAAAACAAGACTATTATGGAAGCAGCTAGGGCAATGTTGTATGATCAGGATATTCCCAAATTCTCGTGGGCATAAGCATGCAACACAATAGTTTATGTGTAGAATAGGGCTCCACATAGGGATTCGGTAAAAATCACTCCTGATCGGGTCTTCACCAGGAAGACACCTGAAGTCAATTATTTCAGGATATTTTGGAGTTTAGCGTATTGCGGCATACTCAAAGAAAAGAGAAAGAAATTAGATAAAACTGCTGAGAACAGATATCTTGTGTGATATAGCAAGAATGCTAAGGCATATAGGGTCTATCTTCTAGGGAGTATAAAGGTAGTAGTTCGACAGTATGTAAAGTTCATGGAGGACAAAGCTTTTAGGAAGTCCCAAGAAATGCCTTCCGAGGAGCAATCAAAAGATGATCCGTTGGTCTAGCCACTTCCACCAACAGAAACTAGTACCATAAATTATCCTAAAGGCAAAGCTACAGAGCAAGATGAATCTCAGGAAGAGGAATAGATAATAGATGTTCCCACTACCCATGGAAGAATGACCCAAGAACTCCGATAGATTCTATGGGATGCAGAGGACTTCATTGGTGCACCCAGCAATGATAAAAGGGAGTGAAGACAACTAGACACATACCAGGCCCTAGTAGCTCAGGTTGGGGAACCTTCTAGCTTTCAGGAGGTCGTTCAACATCAAGTATGGGTAGATTCTATGGTGGATGAATACAACTCTATAATGTTAAATGATGTCTGGGAAGTGGTACCTAAGCCCGAGGACAAGTCAGTGGCAATTTCGAGATGGATCTACAAAGTGAAATATGTTATAGACGACCGTGTGGAGAAATATAAAGCCAAGTCTATGGCTAAGGGGTATGCTCAGAAGGAAGGGATAGACTATGAAGAAACCTTCACCTCAGTAGCCAGGTATACTTCTATTAGAACTTTGATATCTCTTGCAGCATAGATGGGGTGGGAGATTGACCAGATGGATGTGAAGAAAACATTCTTGAAGAGGGTAATAGAAGAGGAAGTATACATTGAACAACCAGAGGGTTTTGAGACACATGAGAAGAAATCTCATGTATGTAGATTAAAGAAAGCCATGTATGGGCTTAAATAGGCACCTAGAAAATGGTATGATTGAATTAATGGCTACTTGCAGAAAATGGGGTTTGTCACAAGTGACGCAGATTATAATCTCTACTAACTCGTCATAGAGAATGAGCCTCTAATCCTGGTGTTATATGTGGATGATCTTTTCCTGATAGGATCATTGAGGCTCATCAAAGACTGCAAGAAGAATCTAGCCAAAGAATTCAACAAGGATTTGGGACAGATGCATTATTTCCCGGGGTTGGAAGTTTCGCAACAAAAGGGTTAGATCTTCCTTGGTCAAGGGAGATATGCTACAGAGGTCTTGAAGAGATTCAAGATGCAGGACTATAGACCTATGGCTACTCCAATGATCACCAACTAGAATAAGATTGATGCATCAGAAGATAAATATGTTGATCCCACCTTGTACATGCAACTTATAAGGTCCCTGGTGTATCTGATCAACAATAGGCCAAACATTTGTTACACTGTCAACACCCTCAATCAGTTCATGGTGGAACTAAAGAGGTCACACTGGGCAGAAACCAAACATATTCTCAATTATATACAAGGAATAGTCAAGAATGGACTATTGTACACCCAAGGCAATGACATCAGGCTAAGTGGATTCACTAATGCAGATTGGGTTGGAAGTTTAATAGATCAGAAAATTAAAACTGGGTATTGTTTCAACATTAGATCAGGAATGATCTCCTAGTGTAGTAGGAAACACAAATCCGTGACTCTGAGCTTAGCTGAAGTAGAATATATGGAAATTAACATAGCTTCATGCGAAGCCATATGGCTTAGGAAATTGCTTGTCAATCTATTCAAGAGAAGGATGGAAGCAACCGGGATTTTGTGTGATAATAAGAGTTACATCAAGCTCTCTAAGAATCAAGTATTTCATGATTGGTTGAACCACATTAATATCAAGTGTCACTTTGTCAGTGATTGTGTCCAACAAGGGGCAGTACATTTGAGGTACACCCCTATAGGAGAACAAGTGGAAGACATCCTCACTAAGGCTCTAGGAAGAACAAATTTTGTTTAATTCAGGGAGAAGATGGGGATGGTGAAGAATCCATTTAAGTGGAAGAAATGGATAAGTGTCAGGAGTTGCAGTGAAGCAGTTAGTAGTGGCAGTGCTATGGGCAACATTTTGAGAGGGAGTTGTAGTACAAATGTAGCAGCGGAGGTGGAAGTTTCATGGGAAACAATACAGGAAGAAACAGTGAAGTGGATGTAGGAAGTAGGCCAACCATTAGCACATATGATCAATGCAGAAGATGAGTGTGATGCTTCTATGGTGAGGCATTGCTAGAGCATGTTCCTCGCTAAGAGGGAGTGTTGATTTTGGGTAGCGTTGGATGTGATCTAGCCTTGAAATTTGGTGGAGAGGCTAAAGCGCATGAGATCTTCAAGACCAATAAATTGTTTGGAGAAATTCCACTTTGATGAGGAGTTATTAAAATAATTAATATTTTTAATCGGTTCTTAAGTCTAAACTTAGGAAAATAAAAATATTAATGAGTATTAATAAATATAAGGGTGAGAAGCTTCTAAGAGATGAGGATCAAGTCTGTTTTAATATTAGTTGTTGATTAGAGACTTAATCTTAGCTGTTGATTTATCAACAGGAAAAGTATAAGAGAATACTTGAGGATCATTTGGAGATACACCGACATATACTCAGTATCTCAAGGAAATTTATTCTCAAGAGAAGGAGATTGATTTTAGAGGGAGAGTTGTAGGGTAGAGGAAGAGGAGGGTATTAGCAGTAGTCAGGGACTAAGGAGGAGGTGATGTAGGGATATTGAGAGATTGCGTAGAGGGAGATATAGTCCAGGGAGATGTAGCCCTCACGCAGGCTAACATAGAGGGATGCAGAGGTGACAGAGAAGTGGGAGAAGGGTCTCCAAAGTGTCAGAAAATTTCTAGGGGAAAGTCTGAGGTGTTTTCTCTCAATTTCTCTATAAGATCATTCCTTGTAAAAGCAATTATTGTTGAAGATTAATAAAACCCTCGTCTGTTGCACTAGTTTTCCCACATTGGGATTTTTCAGCGACAATTGTCGAAAAACAACTTTGTTGATGTGATTGGTTCTTGTGTATTTATTTTCTCTATGTAATTATGTGATAACCGTAGTAGAATTGCAGGTTATAAATTTTAACAATATATATATATATATATATATATATATATATATATATATATAAACCAAGTCAACAATGCTAGTCTCACTCATTTGGTAATGTATATAGGCTTGTGTTACAAGTTTCCTTACTTGAAAAAGCTTATTGACACTAACAATGGTGAAAGTAAGGGATGTGTGGAAGTAAGGCATATATATATATCTATATCTATATATATATATATATATATATATATATATATATATATATATATATATATATATATATATATATATATATATATATATATATAGATATATATATATAAACCAAGACAATAATGATAGTATCCCTCATTTGGTAATTTTTATAGGCTTGTGTTACAAGTTTCCCTACTTGAAAAAGCTTATTCACACTAACATTGGTGAAAGTAAGGGATATCAGAAGGTAAGGCATGTATGAGTTAAAGAATATCAAAGAAATATTTTTGCATACCTCATGTCCATATGTAAGTAACACATGTTGCAACTGTGAAGGGAAATAGGTAATTTCCACCGCTCCACATAAACTAAGACAAAAATGGATATAATTAATTTCTAATTTTGGCAGTAAGGACACTTCAATATTTAGACATCACTGACAGTTTACAGTGGAATTTTCCTTATGTAATCGAGGATAGTGGGGGAGGGGTAGGGTGTTAGGGGTAGGCACATAACATCATTGAGAGGGGGGACCATGCTCCAATAAAATGCATCGTACCTTAAAGTTTTGGCTTGTGGGAAGATGTCCAAATCGATAGTGGATAATTTGTTATTGTCAGATGTGACATATGAAGGTGATTAACTACACAGAGAAAACTGATGGGTAGGCTAGTCCCTACCATTATGTCGACTCATCTTCACATTATTTTATATCGGTTTCCAAAGGAGCTACACTAAAACCACCTTGAAAATGGTCCAATATCTGGTTTTGAAAACCAAGATGGGAAGATATATTAGATTTTTGTACTTAAAGGGATTTGGAACCTTATGAAATGAGAACCTTGACTATGACAAGAATCTTAATGATAATTAACATGAATCTTTTACCTTTGGTTTTGTTTCACTAATTCATTGTGATTCTGATTCAACCTATCTTATTATAGGTGTCATAAACTGGTAGGAAATGTACTTTATTTTAAAGCGAAAGAAATTTAGTTTATATTCACATTAACATGGAAAAAGTGCTATACAGAATGTAAGTGCAACAAAGAAGTGTGTAGAGGTGAGAATGTGTGTAGACATGTAGAATTGAGGATGTGTGTTGAAGGGGAAGTGGTGTGTTGCAGAAGAATGTTGCAAGATATATATTGTGTAGAAGGCAAGCTAAAGTCTACATAGAAGTAAATCATGTTCGCAATAAAAGCATATGCAGAAGTAAAGGAGTAATTATAATTTGACTCCTTCTGTAATATTGCAAAAGCTTGAAGAAATTTGATCTACATCGAATTGATGCATGTAACATAAATGTAGACCTAAAATTAATAAATTTAGTTTAAATTCACATTGATTATTTAATTGAAATAATTTACAAAATTTTATTATTCAAATAAAATTTAAGTGTAAAGTCAACAATCGCTATCTCCCTCATTCGATAATGTCTATAGATATTTTATATCAGTATTCGTACTTGAAACATATTAGACATTAACCAACACAACTATAGTAGCAAGAATTGTATCTAGATTTAAATTTCAATCACCATAACCATGATTAAAATAAATACTACATATGGAATAGATATCTAAGACCCAAAAGTCCGATCAAACCTTTACTTTTTTGTTGATCAATAACAAAATATTAGATATAATATAAAAGTTGAAAGAACAATTTTGAAAACCCATGCTCAATTAATGTTTTTGGCCAATGACATAGAATTTAGACCTATACAATATCTTATGAAAAATATTACTTGAGAATTCTTCACAAAATTGGCCAATAAATTTAGAATTGGAGTGGAGTAGTAAGATAATAAAAGAATAGAACGAAATTTCCACCAATGCACCAAAACTAGAGTTGAAGACAAACTTTGGAGCCCTTGATTCATGATGATCAACATTTTTTTTTATCTTGGAGGTTGCTCATATCGGTAATGATAATATTTTTCCAGCTTAACCTAGTAGCTCACTCACTATGTCATTGTCGCATGTTCCCTCTTTAATTATCTACCACTACATTCTAGAATATAGTTTCAAATAAAAGGTCATAAGATGTATATTCAACACTTCCATTATGCTCAAGATCAAAGGAAATAATAAAATTTCATACAAATGATAAATAATATATTTGTGTTCAATAAATTATGTATATAGGTAATAAATGATTATTTATCTATGAAAGAAAGACATGTCTAGATGGAAGCCACAATGTAATTGAACTTACATTTAGATATTAAATCATGTCCATTGTTTCTTATGCAAACAATAATGTTAGATGCTTAAATCATACATCAAAATCATGATACTAAGTTGCAAAAGTAAGTGCGTTCATCTCAACAGGGATTGGGATTGAGCTCCTGTCATAATAACATAATCAAGAAACATAAATGGTAAAAGTTGGAAAGAAAAAAAATGAATGTTTGAAGATTTAAGAATACTCACAACATGTGAAAGCATGTACTCTGATTGTTGAAGTTTCAACTATCTTTCAGATTCATAATTTCCTAAGGGATTTATATAACAAATGTTGAATGTAATATTTCATTGTAGGGGCTATAATTTCCATTTTGGCACATTGATTGAATACCTCCTCCTCAAATTCCCAAGCCTCTTCCTACAATTACGCAACCAATACAGGCTGATCTTCACTAACATTAACAAAAGTAACTATCCATTTGCTAATTTCCTCTTTAGTAAAATCAGTTATATTCATTATTCTCTGCTCCCATCGACCTTTTTAGATTTTCCAATTCAACTATTAACATATGTTTTGAAATTAATCTAGATTCATTTTCAATTTGTGGACTGTGCCTACCTTCAACAATTTTTAGTGCCTTGAAAAAAGCATCACCTCTTCTATTCTTGATTTTGCACACCATTCAGATTTGATTTTCTTTGTTTGGCTAGATTTTGGGAGATCTTGTTGTTTTATTTCTATATCAAAAAGTGAATCAACCTTCCGAATAAAAATAGATAAATCATTATCTATGGAATTCCTATGCAACTGAATATCATTGCTAATCAAGACAACAAATGATCTAATTCTTTGTCCTAAATACATCAAATGGAAGGTTTCTTCCCATGCATCTTCAATAATTTTAAATCTTTTGTTTATATTACTAATAATATATGATTTTACTCCATTAATGAGGATGAATTCTTTCTTAAATCTATGAAGTGTACCAGGGGTAGAACTTGGCAATGTTGGTGCCTGTATTTCTAGTGGAGCCATAAATAAAGGAACTCGACTTAGAGCTTCTACTAACACTTTTATTCTTGATTTTAGCCTCAATTTTTCTACTTCTTATTCATAATAGATTGTGTCTGTGCTTCACCAGTAGTTTGATGCAACTTTAGGAGCGTTGTGGCTCCAACCCTAGACACACGAACATCCATTCGTACTTAATAACCTTTTTGTTATGAGTTTTTTCTCTATCAATTTTAAACTTTTTATTGCCTTTGTCATGGCTTGAATTTTGCAATGTGACAAGGCAACCATTGAAAGCGATGATTTCCTTGGCAATTTGTTCCATTATTTTCTATTTTTTTGCTAAACAAGCATTAACCCAATCAACTAGTTTAGTGTTATCAACTTCCACATCCACAACTTATTTCATACTTTTTCTTTTGGCACTTTTCGATTTCGTTGATTCAACTATCCACACTCAACAATGTAAACTATCAAATGTGAAATGTACAGAGTACCAAATATTTTGAGGTAGCAAAAAATCATCTGAATTTGAAAATCACTGATTCAGAATGCACATTGTTTGGAGCATATTTTCGACACTTTAAATAGGGTATTTTTTAAGGATGTGCTATTTCTCCTATATATAATATTGTAGATGACTCTTCTGGTTTAAAAATTCATACGTATAGAATGTAGGTGAATATTCAATAAAAAAATGTAATTTACTATTAAAATAGGTAAAGTTTTGGCCAATTTCATCCATTTAATCATACATATGTAAAAAATAGGCGATTTTTTTAATGAAATTGATGAATATTTTTTTTCACAAAATGTCAAAAGATATTCCATTCGCGAAATTTCGGCCCTTAAATTTTTCGTGACTTTCAATTTTATTATGTATCAACTATGGACATTTTTTTTTTAAATGTTAGTGATTTTCATGTTAATTTTGAAAATTGTTGATGCAACAACAACCCCTTTTCTTAGAGAGCTTATTTTTTACATTTTAAATTTTCTAATGTATTAAGTGTGGATCATTTTCTTAAAATGTGATTTTTATGCGGATTTTGGAAAACATCATCATTTTTTAAAGGCATATTTTTGAGACTTCAAATTTTCTTATGTATCAAGTATGAACATTTTTTTTAACTATTAGTGATTTTCATGTTAATTTTGAAAAGTGTTGATGCAACATCAACCCCTTTCTATAGAAAGCTTATTTTTTACACTTTAAATTTTTTAATGTATTAAGTGTGGAGATTTTTTTTAAATGTTGGTCATTTTCATGTGGAATTTGAAAAGCATCAGCACTTTTTTAAGGCATATTTTTGACACTTCAAATTTTCTTGTGTCTCAAGTATACCCTTTTTTTTTAAATGGTGATTATTTAACCATTTTTCAAGTTGTCTTATGCCTATTCATGTTTTGCATCCTAAGATATTTGTTTTTTAAGGGTTTTCCAAATTTTCGTTTTTTGTTTTTCGATGCAATGTATTTTTATAATGATTTTTTTTTTTTTGTAAAGTTTAAAATAAATAACGAAATTAATATTTTGCAGTTAGGTTTTTCTATTTTTAATTAAATATCATTAATTAATATTTCAATACACATAAAATAATTATCTCTAAAAAATAATAATTTTAAAAACTCAACAAAAAAATACATTTTGCATATAGATATAAATAAAAAAATATGCATTTCGATAAAAAATGACATGTCAAATAAAATACTTTACTGGACAAATTGAATTAATTTTTTTGAAAAAATAACAAATTTTATGATTCTTTTATGAATTTTATATCAAAAAATGATTACATTTGAAAAAAATGCAAAATTAATTGATTCATATAAAATTTTAAGTGAAAATAACAAAACTAGATAAATTAAAACATACAATTTAAAACAAAAAAAACAATAAAAATGAGAAACATAAAAAAAATTAAAAAGACAAATACAATAAAATTGAAAAAATATAATAAAAACATTAATGAATAATTAAAAGAATAATTAAAATAAACATTAAAAAAATAAATTAAAAAAATAAAAAACATTAAAATATGAAACAGAAGAACTTTAAAAGAGTAAAAATAAGAAACATAAAAAAAAACCAATTATAAAAAACATTAAAAAATTAGAAAGAAAAACATTTAAAAAAATAAATTTAAAAATTTTAAGAAATAAAAAACATTATAAATTTTTTATAAAGAACATTTAAACAACTTTAAAAATAAAAATAAAAAATTGGCCCCTAGTGCCCCTCGGTAGGCCTTGGTCCTTTCTTGGAATACGTTAAGCCCTGCCCAGGGGCCTAAGTGGTTGTAGGCCTGGGCTAGGGAGTTGCGTGCAATGCCCCAACAGAGGCTCACGGCCCCTCGGGCCCTTGGGCAGGGCTTTGGGATCAGTGAAGCCCTTCCTAGGGGCTCGAGGGGTCACGGGCCTTGACGAGGGAGCAACGTACAACTCCCTGCTTAGGCTTTCAACCCCTCAGGCCCTGGGTGAGGCTTTGGAATCATCAAAACCCTCTCAGGGGCCCGAGTGGCCTTGAGCATGGGTGGAGTTGTGTGCACCTCAACCCACCTAGGCCCACTACCACTTGAGCCCTTGGGTTGGGCTTTGGAATGAACAAAGCCCTACTCAGGGGCCCGAGGGGTCGTGGGCCTGAGAGGGGAAGTTGGGTCCCTTGGACCCTTGGCTGGGGTTTGGGTGATTCTTAGAATCGTCTAAGCCTCACCGAGGGGCCCAAGGCATTATAGTATTGTTTTTTATTTTATTTTTTAAATCTTTTTTATACCCATTTTCTTTTATAGTTTTAATCATTTTATTTTTTTGTTTCTTTAATGTTTCTTGTTTTACTTTTAATATTTTTCTATTTCTTAAAATTTTTAGATTTTATTTTTTATTTTTTTCTAAATTTTTTCTAATTAATTTTTTTTTTTTTTTTTTTTTATATATATTTTTTATTTTTTTAAATGTTTTTATTTTTTTATTGTTATTTTTTATTATTTTTTATTATAATTTTTATTAATATAATTTTTTTAATTTTTGTCTTTTATAAAAAAATTATTTTAATGAATGTTTTTTCACTAATATATTATTTATTTTGTTTGTTTTTCTTAATTATCTAATGAATATTATTTATTTGATTTTTTATATATTTTTTATTGTTAATTCCTTTTTAAATTATGTTTTTTGGAATTTTTTTTTATGTTTTATGTTTTATTTTTTAATTTATTTTATTTTTATTTTTTCTTTTGTGTTTAAATTTGTATCTTTTATATGTTTTTTTTTTTATCGTTAATACTATGCTATTTCTATTATTGACATTAATAAGAGAAAACAGTTACATCCAAGAGTTCATGTCGCCAGAGGCCAAGGATGGCATTCTAGATTGATAGTGCTCACAAAAAACTACCTGCGTAGGGGCAACCTCATCGACACTGAACGCCCACGCAGGGGCAACACCATTGAGACCAAATACCCATGCAAGGGCACCATGACTGAGACGGGTTACCCACGCAGGGGCCTTAGACCTTTGGGGAACAGAAAAAGCAAAATTATCTATCCCACGCAGGGGCAAAAGAGAGAAAAGGAAGTTCTTCATCGATATCCCTCGCGAGGGCGTAGTCAAACACAGAACTACGTAATTATCAAGCCAAACAAAGACATTCACGACATACATTGAGCACTTGTGATAAGAGTAACAGTTCACAAAAAAACCTGAGCATTGTCTGAGGGCAGGAGCTTGATTGAGCGGACGCCTATTCGTCCGACTCTTCTTCATAAATCCAGTACTCGCCTTCCGGGGGAGGTCCCCAATCAACCTTGGCCTTGCCTGAAGCAGACGCCGGTTGAGTCGATGGTGGAACGACCTCCGGCTCAGGTTGTACCTCTGCCCTTCCCTCAGCAGCCCTGGAGCTTTCAGCAAGATGAACTTGGGCGCGGGGTTGCTCCCCAACCTCCTCTTTCGGTTCCTCCAGGAATAGGACCGAGACATGAGCATTAATGTTAGAATTGCCCTGGGCGCTGCTGAAGGAGAATACCGCTGTTCCAAACGCAGGTAGCGGGGCAGAGCTCAAATCTGGAGTCCTGGCGTCCATAAACTGGTTCGACTGAATGGGGTGTGCTTCAGCCACTTGGTGGCACAGACAACGGCAGCAGCTTGAGGGTGGATTGGCAACCGGGGGGCGTGAAGTTCCACCTCTTCCAGAGCCTCGACGGCTAATGAGCCGCTGTCTTGGCCGAACCATGCTTTCCTTAATGTCCGATGAGCGTAACAGAGCAGGGGAGAAGGATATGGAGGGTGTGAAACCGCCTTCACCCACCCTTGTGGCCTTGTGTCCACCTCCAATTGCCAAAGGGAGCTCTTGAGCCTGAGCTCAGAGAACTGACGTCCAGAAACCCAATTCCAGAATTCGAACTTGATCCGATGCATAACATTCCATATTCTTATCATATTTATGCTGCGCTGGTCTGCCTCGATCCTGGTATGCCATAACTCCCCTCTGAAACAGTTAATGGAGCTCAGACCCGGTAATGAATTGCCATCCTCTCGCGCCTCTGCTCTCACGCTTGCCATCCAGGGCGGCGGAGTGCAGTTAATAACCCTTCCATACTTGAGGCCGCCCATGGTTACCAGGTGGCGTACCCTCCTTCTCATTCGTGTCACCCGCATCCGAGTGTATCTTTTATATGTTAATATTGTTTATTTTTTTTTATTTTTTTTATATTTTTTTACAATTTTTATGTCTATTTTTTTTTCATATTTACCTTTTTTTTGCCTCTATATATATTTTTATTCACTAGTTATTTTTTTAACATATTTTTTTTGTTTTTATTTTATTTCTTTATATATTTATTTATTATTATGTTTTATTTTGTTTTTCCTATAAGGACCGTGTCAATCTTTGACTAGAAACAGGATCCCATTATGTGTCAATTTGATATTTGATTTTAAAGATTTTGTTATAATGGATCAAGTCTACCACCACAATATGTCAATTTCATAGTTGGATTTTAAGTTTTCATTGCAATGGGTTGAGTCTATCTACATTGCATGTCAATTTGATGGTTGAATTTTAATTTTTTGTTGCAATGTGTCAAGTTTTCTTACGGTAATATTTTAAAATAGTTATACTTTTAGCATTTAAAAAAGAAATTACTCTTGGTATAATGACACTTTCATTCGAGTGTTCATTTTTTAAGGTTTTTTAGTCATAAAAGTTTTCCATAATGCCATGGTTGAAATACGTTGAAAACTTAAGGTTTGTTATAGTCATGATCTTTGGTATTGATTCCATGGTTGAAAAATTATCAAAATTTTAAGCTCTTTCTAAATCGTGATATTTTATCTTTAATACTATGTTTGAAAACAATTATAAGTATTTTTTCTAACACCATGGCTGAAAATGGTTGGAATTTTAAGGTTTTTAAGAGACGTCGTATTCTATCTTTAATGTCATGCCTAAAAATCATTGTTATTTTAAGGTTTTTCAAAGACATGATATTTTATCTTTAATGTCATCCTTGTAAATCATTGGAATTTTAAGGTTTTTCAGAGTCATGGTATTTTTATCTTTAATGCCAATATTAAAAAAGTTTAAAAATTTATCCTGTAAAACAGACGTTATTCCAGCGTCGACAGTTTTCGTTTTGAGGGTGATTTTTGTACCAAAAAAAATGGTTTTTACTGTCACTTTTAAAAAATGTTGAAAATTTACCCCCAAAAAAAGAATGTTATTCCAACATCAATGCTTTTTATTTTCAAACTGTTTTTCAGTTTTTTGGGTTCTTTTTACTTAAGTTCTTGTTTTGAGTTTACAATTCATGTTTGATAATTTACTTTATTACTATCTCGAGAGTGAATCTCAAAGGAATCACTTCCCCATCTCTGCTATCTGATAGCCCATTATATATTAGTCTTACACTTGAAACAAAGTTATCGATCAAATGAGAACCGTACAAGTGGTCATTTTTTTGAGGTAGCAAAAAATCATCCGATTTTGAAAAGGTTGATTTAGAATACACATCTTTTTTTTTAAGTATATTTTTGAAACTTTAAATTTCCCTATGTATCAAGTATGAACAATTTTTTTTAAAATGTGAGTGGTTTTTATGTTGATTTTGAAAAGTGTTGTTGCATCATCAACCTCTTTTTTTAGAGGGATTATTTTTTACACTTTAATTTTTCTAATGTATTAAGTGTGAATAATTTTTCTTAAATTTTGGTGATTTCCATGAAGATTTTGAAAAACATCAAACTTTTTTTAAGGAATATTTTTGACACATTAAATTTTTTTATGTCCTATGTTTGCACATATTTTTTTTAAATGTTGTCTATTTAACCATTTTTCATGTTGCCTTATGCATTTTATTTTTTTTCATCCTAAAATGTTTTTTTAAGGGTTTCCAAACATGTGTTTTTTTGTTTTTCTTTACAATGTTTCATTATAAAATAAATTGCAAAGTTTAAAAAAAAATAATAACATTATTATTTTGAGATTATATTTATATATCGTTAATTAATACTTCAATACATATAGCGTAATTGTCACTAAAAATTAATAACTTTATACACTCACAAAAAATACACATTTTTCATATAGATACAATTAAAACAATATGTATTTCAAGACCTTTTCACTAAAAATGACATGTTAAATAGGACAATTTTATGAAAAAATTGAATAAAAAAAATTGAAAATTACAAATTTTATGAATTTTATATTCAGAGATGAAGATATTTGAAGTTTTGTTTTTCGCAAAAAAACGATTCAGATAAAATTTTAAGTAAAATAATATAAAATATTAAAATAAAAATAAAAAATACAATTAAAAAAACCAAAAAATAAGAAAAAATAAAGATAAAATCCTCAAAAATAAAAATTAAAAATACAATTACACAAAAACATTATAAAAAACACATTAAAAATAATTACAAGAATATTTTCTTTTTTAAATAATTAAAATAGACTTTTAAAAGATAAAAAACAAAAAAGATTAATAAAAAAAATCAAAACGGAGGCCATGCGGGCCCTGGGTGGGCATGGTCAACTCTAAGCTTCGCACACATGGTATTACACATTCAGTTTTTCCTTTGATTGTGTATTAGTTTGTCTTTGACCAAAAAATTATGTCGCTTATCCATAGTTTAACCTTGGTAATTCATTTTTGTTACTTTTTATTATTATTATTATTTATTTGTATTTAAGGTGATTGGTTGAGGTCTTATTAGGAGTTGTTTAGTAACTTATATTTCTATTAGTTACTAATTTTTTTTTTTTAGTTTTATTTCCTTTTTATTTAAATTTTTTGTTTTTTTTGTTTTTGTTTTTTGTTTTTTTTCTCTTACTTCTATTATTTCCATTTACATGAACTATAATTTTTTCTTCATATTTTGAAATTAAGATGACTTATTATTATATCAAAAAAATATTTTAATAATTTAATTATAAAAATTATATATATTAATAAAAATAAAACACACACACACACACACACATAAACAATATTATTTAGTCATATTTCTTAATTTTTGGTGATGACATTCAACAATATAATATTTTATTATTTTTTAGTTTATTTAATTTATATTTATGCTAAGCGAAAGGTAAGAGTTACTATGTAGCCTTTCTTTTTTATTTTATTTTAATGTATTATTTATTTGTTTTAATGTTATTTATTTTGTTTGTTTTTAATTATCATTATATTTTCCCTTAATTATCTTTTTTTTTTGAAATATTTTCTTTTCTTTTTATTTATTTATTCATATTTATTTATTGCTATTTTTTTGGTTTTATTTTTTTTCTTTTGCATTTTTATTTTTGAAGTTTTTTTGTTTGTCATTTTTTATTTTTATTGTTTTATTTTTTAATATATATTTTTATTTACTTGTCATTATTTTTTTAACTTTTTGTGTTTTTTTCAATGTTTTAATTTTTGTTCTCTTTTGTATTTTTCACTTTTATTTATTTATATAGTTATTTATTATTTGTTTTTTATGCAGCATGGAAGCAGAACTCATAGAAACCCAATAATCACCTCACGGATCCCCTTTAAACTATAACTCGACTGTTTTCCTCGTACACCAAAAGTCAATGCACCGATGCTTTGGAATTGTCGATCTAGATCGGTGAGATTTGACGGTTTTCAAAGATTTCAGGTGGAAAATAGATCAGGGTGTAACCGCCTGATAAATGGTTTTCTTCTCCTCCGCCTTGCTACGTGTCAACCTTTTAGTGGAATCGGGGGTTGGACCTTCAAAACCACTTACAACCTTTATCACACCCAATAACCATTTACTGTAGCAAAACCGCTTGGTGATCCAATGGTTGCAGTTGATCGCGATCCAATGGTTTCGATTTAATCGCCCGATCGCAAGTCGCCATATCCAATTGCCAGACTCCTTATGCTTCAACGCTGAGCCGATTAAAAGCACTGATCCGATATTGGTCTTATGGACCCGATATGGTATAGATCCTCACCTATAAATGTTTCAAGTTCAAATTCCAAATGTGACTGTGTTTGCACTCGTTTTTAGTGTGAACTAGGTTTTACACTTGCAGGACCGAAATTACATAATAAACTCTGCTGACCTGATAAAGGTGATTCGATGGTTAGGATTTAAGTGGATCAAACAATGATATTTAAAGAAAAGGCCTCGAACTTCTATGAAACCCGTGATTTAGACATGAAACGTAGAATACCAAAGGAAGTAACACTCTATCCCAAATACAAAGGATTAACAAGCAAACAGGGGTTTCCATAGGTTCGATAACCAGTCTTACACACAATATTATTCATTCATAAAAAATTACTTACAGAGTCTCAGCCTTGGCCTGATTATAACAAAATAAAGACCTCTGTCTCAAAATACAATCCACGCACTATTTTTCTCTTAGTCCACTCAATCCTCTCTCGCTCATTACATTTTCTCCTTCTTTTTATCAATCAAATATCACTCTAATTGTATCTAACAACTCAATCCCTATTTTAATCAATCTCACAACAAATCTTCTAATTCCTAGCTTTATCTCACACCTATGCTAACAACTTATCTTTGAACCTAAAATAAGACAATTTATAACTTATTACAATAATGAAATACAACTCATTTCTTGAGAGATCAAACCCTCTCAGTAAAACTAATTATTTTTTACCAATCAGGTCAATGAAATTCAACTTGTATAGCCACAACATGTGAACACACTTTCACATTGCTGACTAAGTTTGGATGCTCCTGCATCAGACTCCCAAGGAAGAAAATAATCGTCCTTCAAACTTTCAGGACTTACTCCATACTTATGTAATTATGTTGTTGTCAATTAGCTAGCATCCTCCATTGTTTGTCCTTTCCATTTGACTAAATATTGGAAATAAGTCCGTCCTCTAGTTATTTTGGATACTCTCTTCTCTAAAACAACTTCCACTTCTTTCTTAGCTGTCTTTGGCATTTGTTCTTACCAGTTCATAGTTTGAACTTCATCTCCTATAGTTTCCTCCTGCAGCTCTGTCTTTGCTTCTTTGTATGGATACAAATACGCAACATTTAAAATAGGTGATATTCCAATCCCTTCTCGCAACTCAATTTCATATGCATTAGCTGAAAACTTTCTTACAATTTTACATGGTCCTATCTTTTTCATTTTCAGTTTATTATAAGTTTTAACAGAAAATCTTTCTTTTCTCAAATACACCATCACTAAATCTCCCGCTTGGAATTCTTTCTCTTTTCTTTTCATATCCATCCTCTGTTTGTATTTGCTACTGCTTTCCTACAATTTACCTTTGACTTCTTCCTATAGTCTCTGCATCTGTTCTGCAAACTCTTTAGCTTTTTCACTTCTGGTATCTTGTTTACTGAAATCCCTGAGCTCATACACACCTCTTGGATTCATTCCAAAAACAATCTAAAATGGACTCATTCCAGTACTTCAGTTTGGAGTATCATTATAAGCAAACTCAGCTTGAGCTAGCGTTAAATCCCACTATTTAGGATTTTGATACACTAAACTCCTCAATATATTCCACAAGCTCTTCTTTACTACTTTGGTCTATCCATCTATTTGAGGATGGTATGCTGAACTAAAACTGAGGTTAGCTCCCAGTTTCTTCCAAAGAGTTCTCCAGAAATGCCCTACAAACTTTGTATCTCTATCAGACACAATACTTACAAGCAATCCATGTAATCTTACAATTTCTGAAAAAAATAGATTAGCTATATGTGTTGCATCACTAGTCTTCTTACAAGCAATGAAATGTGCCATTTTGGAAAATCTATCTACTACAACATAAATAGAGATAAATAGAGTCATTCCCTCTCTGGGTTTTTGGTAATCCCAGAACAAAATCCATGCTAACTGCATCCCACAGTCGGTCTGGTATTGGCAATGGCTAATACAATCCTGTATTCTGACTCCTTCCTTTTGCATGCTGACATATCATGCATTCCTCAACAAACTTCTTAACATCAGTCTACATTTTTGGTTAATAATAAAAAGCATTCACCTGAGCAAAGGTTTTATCTTTTCCAAAGTGACCGGATAATCCTCCATTATGTTTCTCCTTTATTATGTTTTCTCTCATAGAACATTTTGGAATACACAACTTGTTGCTTTTAAACAATAGGCCTCCTTGAATGAGATAGTCCAACCACTGAATTTTTTATGACTCATTGGATTATGAACTGTTGCATAGATATCTTTGAAATCTGCATCATCCTTGTACATTTCAATCATTTCCTCAAATCCTACAATACCCACTTTGAATTCTTGCATAATAAAACTTACCCTGCTCAATGCATCTGCTATTTTATTTGACTTACCAATCTTGTTCTTTATGACAAAAGTAAAGCTTTGGAAATTCTACCCATTTGGCATGTTTTTTATTCAGCTTTGGCTAGTTGTTGATGAACTACTTCTGTCCACTTGAATGCCTGATTGATCTCCTTAATTGTTTCAAGAATTGGTGCACAAATCTGGCCAAAGCCTTTGATAAAATTTTTGTAAAAATTTGCAAGACCATGGAAGGTCCTTATTTCAAATATATTTTTTGGAATAGGCCAGGTCCAAATCACTTGGAATTTCTCTGGATCCATTTTCAATCCTTCTTTAGAAACTACAAATCCCAAGTAAATCAATTCTTCCTTCATGAAACTACATTTCTTCATATTTATCATTAGTTTCTCTTTCTGCAGAGTTCTTAGAACCAACTTAAGATGCCCTAGATGTTCTTATGTACTTTTACTAAAAACTAGAATATCGTCAAGATAAACAATAACAAACTTGTCTGCATACTCCTTCAAGACTTCATTCATTAATCTCATGAATGTGCTAGGTGCATTAAAGAGTCCAAAAGGCATCACTAACCACTCATACAACCCACTATTTGTTTTAAATGCAGTCTTCCATTCATCGCATTCTATAATTCTTATTTGATGATATCTACTCTTCAAATCTATTTTAGTAAAATATTTTGATCCACTCAAACAGTCCATTAAATCATCCATGCATGGCAAAGGAAATATGTACCTGATTGTGATCTTGTTTATGACTCTGGAATCTATGCACATACACCATTCTCCTCCTTTCTTTGGACTGAGTACTTTTGGTACAACACATGGACTAAGAATTTATCTTATTAGCCCCTTATTCATCAGCTCCTGCACTTGTCCTCCAACTTCTGCATTCTCTTGAGGAGTTAATCTGTATGCTACTTTGTTTGGCAAACTTTCTCTTGGTATTAGATCAATATGATGACTAATACTCCTGATCGGTGGCAATGCATTTGGAAACTCATCCACAATAATATCAACAAAATCATCTAACATAATTCTAACTTCTTCAGGAAAATCATCCAAGGTTGTGGAAGTTAAAATTACCTTTGGTCTTCCCACAATAGCAAAATGTAACTCCTCATTCTTCACTACTTCTTGCAGCAGTTCCTTTCCACTTATCAGCATAGTACTACTTCCAGGTGTTCCCTTGTCAACATTGTCCTTCAATGCAAGGAATGTATGTTTAGTTCCATCCTTCTCTAGAGTATAAGTGTTTCACCTTCCATCATGAATAGCTTTTCAATCAAATTTCCACGCTCTTCCCAGAAATACATCCATGGGAATTACATCACATAATATCACATCTTTATACATACCAATTTGTATCTCCATCTTGCATTGTTCTGTCACAATAATCTGGTGTCCTTTCTATAACCATGACACTTTGTAAGGAGTAGGGTGCATGGTATTTTCTAGTCCAAGCTTGTCCACCATCTCTGTACAAACAAGATTGTCAGTGCTTCCACTTTCACTTATTACTTTGCAACACTTACCTTTTGATTTACAGGTAGTTCTAAACAAAGTCTTTCTCTGTGTTGGTTCTTCAATCTCCTTCTCTGCTCTAAGCAAAGTCCTTCTCAATAATAGGGATTCACCTACTTCAAGGGGTTCTTCCTTTCCATAAGTCGAGATGGTTCTGGCTTTGCCTCAACCACATTCACATTCCTCTGACTTACTGGTTTATTATGAGGATAGTCCCATGACATATGTCCCCATTCTCCACATGTATAAAAATGAACATCTCTTCCTCATGCCCTTCATCTGGGCACAAATCTTCCTCTGTTAAATTCTCCCCTTTGTGGTGGTCTGCTACTTGAGCTTCCTGCTTCATGTTGATGTTGTTGTCCCCTTTGTCTGGTAGTTCCTCTACCTCTTACTGAGCTTCTTCCTCTATTCCTCTGATTCTGTTTTCTCAACATCTTCTCTTATGCCTTCAAACCTACTTGATAGGCATCTTCAATAGACTTCAGACTCAACAAGTTGATCTCCTCCTGGATGTCATACCTTAAGCCATTGATATATCTAGCTACCTTTTCCATGTCATCTTATGCATGTCCTGCTCTAATACTCAATATATAAAACTCTTCTATGTATTCCTTAACTGACATTCCTTTTTTCCTTAAATTTTGTAATGGTTTGAAAATATTTAACTGATAATATTTAGGCATAAATTTGGCTTCCATTTTACTCACCATTTTGTCCCATTGCTTGATCTTAGACTTCCCTTTCCTTGCTCTGGATATTTGTAATTCATCTCACCAAATAGCTGCATGACCATTCAATCTGGTAACTACAAATCTCACCCTGTTTTTGTCGCCAGCTTCCTCTTCATAGTCAAAATATTTGTCTAATGAATTGATCCAATCCATTAGTTCTTCTGCACTGAGACTCCCTTCATACGTAGGAATTTCCATATTTGGTTTTCCTCCTACTTTTGCGAACATCTTGATAACTCTCGTAGTTTCATTTTCCTCCTCTTCTTCTTCCTCAGAAGATTCTTCTTTAGCACTGTTAGCTCCTTCATCAGGTATTCTTCTCTAAGAAGTGTCAATTGTTTCCATTCTCATACACAGACTTTGGATCTCTTCCAATAGTACTGCATTTGCTTCAAGTCTTCCTCGACCAATGGCAGCTCCTCTCCTTGGCGGCATTTTTGCTGCAAACAACCTTAACTTCTTCTCTGATACCAAAAATGATGCAATGCAGAAGCAGAACTCACAAAAACCCAATAATTACCCCGTGGATCCCCTTTAAACTATAAGCTGACTGTTTTCCTCTTTCCAGAAATACAATGAAAAACAATGCAAAACATTGATATTTACCTTTTTATATTGGCGTGCTTATCGTACACCGAAAGTCAATGCACCAATGCTTTGGAACCATCGATCTAGATCGGTGAGATTTGACGGTTGTCAGAGATTTTGGGTGGAACAATAGATCGGGGTTTAACCACCCGATAAACGGTTTTCTTCATCTCCGTCTTGCTACGTGTCAACCATTCAATGGAATCAGGGGTTGGACCTTCAAAACCACTTACAACGTTTATCACACCCGATAACCATTTACTGTAGCAAAACCGCTTGGCAATCCAACGGTCGCTGTTGATTGCGATCCAATGGTCGCGATTTAATCGCCTGATCGCAAGTCGTCGTATCCAATAGCCAGGCCCCTTATGCTTCAAAGCGTCGATCCGATTCAAAGCGTTGATCTGATATTGGTCTTATGGACCCGATATGGTATAGCTACTCATCTATACATGTTTCAAGTCCGGATTCCAAATCCAACTGTGTATGCACTTGTTTTTAGTGTAAACTGGGCTTTACACTTGTGGGACCAAAATTACATAATAAACTCCACTGACCCAATAAAGGTGATCAGACGGTTAGGATTTAAGCAGATCAAACAATGATATTTAATGAAAAGGCCTCGAACTTCTATGAAACCCATGATTTAGACATGAAACACAGAATAACAAAGCAAATAACACTCTGTCCCGAATACAAAGGATTTGTATGAAAACGAGGGTTTCCACAGGTTCGATAACAATTCTTACACACAATATGATTCATTCAAAATAAATTACTTAGAGAGTCTCAGCCTTGGGCCTGATTACAACAAAATAAAGGCCTTTGCCTCAAAATACAATCCACACAATATTTTTCTCTCGCTCCACTCAATCCTCTCTCACTCATTACATTTTTTCCTTCTTTTTATCAATCGAATATCACTCTAACTATATCTAACAACTCAATCCCTATTTTAATCAATGTAACAGAAAATCTTCTAATTCCTAGCTCTATCTCACACCTATGCTAACAACTTATCTTTGAACCTAAAATAAGACAATTTCTAACTTATCACAATAACGAAATATAACTCATTTCATGAGAGATAAAACCCTCTCAGTAAAATTGATATTTTTTACCAATCAGGTCAATGAAATTCAACTTGTTTAGCCACAACATGTGAACAAACTTTCACATTGCTGGGTAAGTCTAGATGCTCCTGCATCAGTTTTACTTTCTTTTTTTTGCAGGATCTGTGTCGATCCTTGACTTACAACCTGATCCCATTATGTGTCAATTTGATAATTGTTTTTAAAATTTTCGTTATAATGGATCGAATTCCCCTGAACAATGTGTCAATTTCATGGTTGGTTTTTAAGTTTTTATTACAATGGGTGAGTTTCACGTATGCCATGTTTCAACTTGATGGTCGATTATTAAATTTTTGTTGTAATACGTCAAATTTTTTTAGGCTAAGATTTTAAAATTGCTATAATTTTATCATTTTGAAAAAAATTACTTATGGTATAATGACTCTTTCGTTCAGGTGTTCATTTTTATGCTTTTTTAGTCATATATCTTTTCCATAATTCCATGGTTGAAATATGTTGAAACCATAAATTTTTTTATAGTCATGATCTTTGGTTTTGATTCCATGGTTGGGAAATTATCAATAATTTAAGGCTTTTCTAAGTCGTGATATTTTATCTTTAATGCTATGGTTGAAAATCATTATAAGTATTTATTTCTTTAACACCATGGCTTAAAATTGTTGGAATTTGAAGGCTTTTTAGAGACATGATATTTTACCTTTAATGTGATGCCTAAAAATTGTTAAAATGCTAAGGCTTTTCAAAGACATGATATTTTATCGTTAATTCCATGCGTGAAAATTGTTGGAATTTTATTCTTTCGAAGTCATGATATTTTACATTTAATGTCATTATTACAACAATGTTGAAAATTTACTCTAAAAGAAAAAAAGACATTATTCCAACATCAACCCTTTTCGTTTTCAAGGTGTTTTTTTGCACAAAAAAAAAACATTAGCTTTTACTGCCAGTTTTAAAAATCTTGAAAATTTATGTCGAAAAAAATGCTAATAGTTCTCATTTGATTGATAACTTTGTTTTGAGGTAGATTTTCTCTTCCTTTCACTGGAAAATGAGATCGTGCAAATATTGGGTGTGTAGGGTGCAGGTTGTTGCATAGGTCTTGTGCCTCTATGCTTGTATCTTCCTTCCACACTATCACTAGCTTGTTCAACAATTTCTTCAGAATCCATTTCCATCTCATGATTTCCGGAAGGAGCAGTGTGACTCTCTTCAATTTTTGTTTTCAATTATTGTAAACAAGTTGTCATACGTAACAATAGTTATGTGTCTAAAAAATATTCCTCTAGATCAAAGATTGAATTACTTCAGCTTCACTAATTTAAAAGAACTCAAAGACTCTGCAAGCTTCGCATAATGAGTCACATTCTTCATAGTGACTTATCCAATAGTAAATGGCAAAGAAATGCATTGATTTTTCTTTTTGCGTTCAAATAAAAGTAGCCATGAATGGGATTTCCTACATTCTTCAACAAAAAAATAGTTATCTATAGCAATGTTTGGCAGTGGTACCTTGAAATCCTTAAATTTGAATCACGATGTTACTTTCTCTTTCTTTGTGGACCCTTTTGACCCATAGGAAAACTTGGGATTGTGCGGATATTCGTGTGCACTATTGTCTAGCTATATTGTAATTTACTTCCCTTATAAAGAAATATTGGATTTGAAAAAATGTAAGTGAAGCTTTATGCTTCCATAGTATGAGATACCAAAAATATGTCGGTTCTTCATCCTGATTGAAATTAGGTTTGTGGGGTAAGTCATGAAAGACATGGTTGGCCATGAGGGTTGTAATCAGATACACCATCATAAGAAGTCTATTTTTGTTGGACAATTTCACTAGGTGGAAAGATAATTCATTGGAAATGGGGTTAATGTAGTTGAATAAACAACCTATTTTATAGGAGTGGTAGAGGACACAAAGTATGGATTTTGGGACATTCACTATAGTTTATTCTCACATCACATGGGAACAAATCCAAGGTAAGTCTCTAAATGTTTGTGTAAATGAAGAAATACCTGTAAAGGAAATATGATAAGGAACCTGGGAATTTGGAAAAATGATTTATTGAATAATTTTCATCCCGCATGCTTGTGAGTCTAGGAAGCTGTCTACTTCCAATAATTTTCGGCACTTATTCAACTCTCGTAGCTTGAAAATCCTTTTTAATGCATTATGTGTTGGCATTATGATACAGGCATTTTCCTTTATGGAAACTTACTAAGATGACAAATCACAGTTCAGGCTCACAGAATGAAGAAGAAGAGATATACGTAGGTTCCCTTGATAAAGTTGCATATACACGCGGGTTAGCCGACCAAAAGGTGCATATACGTATACACACACTTTCATGCAAGGAAAGGCGCATACGTTGGGTTTTGGTCCGTGGTATTTGGACCATGGTATTGTGATCCATGTTATTGGTTCAAGGTATCTTGTCTGATGTGTTGACCCGAGGTACTTGGTCCAAGGTATTGGTTCTAAGTGGTTTTGGACCATGGTATTGAGTAAGGCCTAATACTATAAAAGGAGGAGAAGATCATTAGGCAAAGGAATTCAGAAAGTCTTGAATATCTGATGAAGTATGATATCCAGTATGCAGGTTATGGGTTCATGATGCTTTTCTTGATCGGAGCCAAGGAGGAATCTCAACGGTTGATGGAGGACAAGATCTAAGGATATATCAGGATCTAATAGCTTGGAATGAATCATCTCTATATGGTTTGATCATGTTTATTCTAGATCTATATACTGACGCATGTAATGTTATGTAAATATTATGATATGGGTAAAACTCAAGTTTGAAATAGATACAAATCATGAATGAATATTTATAGATGTATACGTTGGTTGACTTTGATAAAGGCGAATACATACGGAGGTTAGATACATCTGAATAGCGTATACCATATAAACTATGATGTTACAGGTGATTCTGGTTGTGGATGTAAAGTCTGAGTTCTAGTGACTGTTTGTTGGTGTTAGTATTCTGCATATTCAGATTGGTTGTTTATGTTTAGCTTCAGTATTGATGGATGAGATCTATAATGGATTAGGATCATAATGAATTATCTTTATGAGATCTGATGGACTAGATCTGGTTGCTAACATAAGTACTATCCTTGTATGTGTAATGATCTGGGTATGTCTGAAGTCAAGAAGTGCAATTAAGTTATAAGTAAGTAATTGATGACATATACGCTAGTTCGTTTTGGTGAAGTTGCGTATACACGCTGATTCGGCGCTTCCAAGTAGCATATGCACTCTGATGCATGATTTCTGATGATACAGTTGGATCTAAATATTATTGTAGAGTTTTGAGTTCTGCTCTGTGTTCTGGTGACCGCATTTTGTTGACAGGTTTTTAGTGATTCAGTATTGGGTGATTCAGAGATTAATGATGCAAGTGGTGATTGATTTTGTGCTTCAATGATATTGATGGGTCCAGTATGAAAATTGGATGAAACGTGGCCTTAAGATTATGGTGTTGTGCTTCAGGAGTATCTAGTACGAAAATTTATGAAACGTGGTACCTGGAGGAAGAAAGAGAAGGTTGTAGCCTTCTGTAGGTCAGCACCTATGTACTAGTACATCAGCTAGTACAAGAGCTAAGGGGGTTGTAGTTCCCTTCCAGGAGCAGATGGAGAACAAGAGAAGGTTGTAGTCTTTTGTATGTCAGAACCTACATACTGGTACATCAGCTAGTACAAGAGCTAACAGGGTTGTAGCTCCCTTCCAAGAGAAGCTAGAGAACGAGAGAAGGTTGTAGCCTTCTGCAGGTAGAAGCTTGCGTACTGGTATAAGTATGCTCCAGCATAGAAATATTGTAAAAAGAAGTTTCTTATTAAAGGAAGATAGAAACGAATTGCAGCAGGTGATTTTCACCCACATTGGGTTTCCACCTTACATCATGGTGTTCATGTGTGCTTCTTGTGTGTGATGATCTTTCCTGTTTTACTGCATCTATTTATTGTTCATATGGTTAATGAAGTTCTGATGCACTAACTAAAGGTCAACATTTAATGGATTAACTGAATCATAAGTTTACTGGACATACACTAGTTGCATTAGACACAGTTGCATGTACACGCAGGTTCCCTTAACTGAAGTAGCATATATGAATCTGAGTATGGAAATGATAAAGTTATTGATTTGATAATATTGATTCACCCCCCCCCCCCCCCCCCCTCTCAATATTATTTCCAACAATTTGGATCAGAGCAGGTCCTTTGGTAGAAGCTTGATTGCTTGAAGGAGATCTGTAGAACAATGGGAAAGAAGCTAAAGAAGAAAGCACCTCAGAAGAAGAATACATCTTAGAAGAACTATGACAGTGGGAGAATCGATTAGGGAATATGTGGAAGAAACACTTTAGATTCAGAATCACCTCAAAATGAAGAACTATCAGGTATGAATTTGTTGTCCTCTGGTGATACATTTCTCCATCCATTTGAAGATGATGAAAGCGATATTGAAACAACTAAATTTGCTCTTATGGGTGAGAAAGAAAGATATCAAATAGATACAGAATTTAAAAGGCTCACATGCAAAATTAAAGATCAAAAAGATCTATTGGACGAAAGGGAATGTGCCTCCAAAAAAGAAGCTACCCAACTAAAAGCTCAACTAGAGGAAGGAAACAAGGTAAGGAAGTTATTCAAGGAAAAGGAAGATCAATGTCAAAGGTTACAGGATGAAGTGACATCATTAAGAGGTGAAGGAAATGAAAGGAGCACAACAATCAAGAAACTTAGACATAGACCCAGTTACTATAAAAGTCTTGAAGCTAATATCCTCTCGCTAAAAGAAGATCTTGAAGAATCAAATAAGCAGAATAAAGAACTACTCCAATCTCTTGAAAAACAAGAAAACAAAATTCTTGAATTAAGACATCAGTTGGAAGAAGGGAAAAAAGATGAAGGAATCATGAAGACGTAGTATCTTGAAAAAGAAGAGCAACATCAGGTTGAGGTAAATATTATAAATGATAAATTAGAAGAAAAGGATAAGCTCTTATGATTTCAATATAGTACTAAGATCTTGGATGATATTCTTAGTAGTCAAAGGTCTCCTGCTATCAAAACTGGCCTTGCTTTTTATGAATCTTTTGACGATGAATCTAGATCACAAGGTGAGGCAAGGAACTCTAATGAGAAATCTAAAATGGTCAACAAGGAGATGAGAGGACAACCCCATCAATAGCCAAGGAAAGAAATTTCTCAAGGAAAATCTTTTGCTCCAAACTGTGGAAGTGAAAGACGATTATTTCCTCCGATGAATAATGTTGAATGTTATGTATGTCATAATCTTGGACATGTTGCAGCTAGATGCAAAAGTGGAATGGTTCAAGACCATCACACATAAATATCATCACATTCTAGATACTTTAAGGGATAATATTTTACTTGCAATATGTTTGGTCACGAAGCCATTAATTGCTATAGAAGGAATATGAATCATATGATATGTTATGCAGGTAACAAACTTGGACATATAGCAAAAGAATTCAGGAACAAATTACGGGCGCCATACCAAAAGGAGAAAACATCAGCACACTTGAAGATATGGAAGAAGAAGGAAGTACAGTCAGAAAGATGTGGCACAACACAATGTACAGACATAACAAACTCAAAGGGAGTTGAAAGTGTGAAACTTTAGTGTTCTAAATCTCATACGCAAGTTTCATAAAGAGAAGTAGCGTATATACGCGAGTTAGACACTGCACAAGTCACGTATATGTTAGTTTGAGGAAAAGCAGTGGGACAAGCTCAGGAAAAAGGGTCTGATATGATTCAGTCCATTACTTGCTCTGTTTGATAATGGTTACAATCTGCTGATGATGTGTGGAAATGTCTTGATACTCATAACATGTTTAGAAGTGTTTTTTTTCCTAACTTGATGATGATGATGCCTTGATACTTCTTGCTGATATATGCATGATAAGATCTAACAGTAAACAAATGGCACAGGTTCAGGGGGAGTTTATGCTTTGAATAATTCATTTTTGGCATTATGATTAGTAGTCCTTGGTGATGATGCTTATATGGCTAAATGATACACCTTGCTATGATATGGTTAGGAGTTGTCCATGACAATATCTCATATGATTCTTGGGGTTACATAGTTGGTGTTCAGATCAGATTTGTGGTTGATTCTTTGATGATGCATATATGGTGCTTCCATGGTGATCTTCATAAGGATGAGGAGAAGTACAAAGCTTGAATACTCAACTTCATTACTTGATGATGAGTCACTCATATGCTATTGTCGACATATAGTACAGTCATGATGCAAGATTCCTATAGTTCTTGGCACTCACATGGATGAGGATTGTTGCTATTGATGATATCAAGAAGTCTTGAAAAAAGATCTTGAGCTCAAGATACATAGTGCTATATACAGTGTGCTGGATACATGGATGATTACTCAAAGTTGCATTGTTGGAGACATGATGATACTGAGTTCTTACCTATATGACAATGGGTTGATGCTTACATATGATTGATTGATGCAAATGAGTGATGTTCTTGAGTGATGATACATGGATGGTATATAAGATCATGCAGATCTTGATGATGATGAGATGACTATGGTGTTTTTCACATATGATATAATGTGAATGATTTTTCATATAAAAAATTCATTCGTGAAAGGCTATGATGATGTTCAAAAGGATGAGTTGATATCTATATGCAGACATACCTTGTTACAGGTTGATGACTTCTGCAATAATGGACATATACAGGTTGCTGATGTGGAAGCGGTTGATAGATTCTTATGGAGCAGATCATACAATGCTAATGATACTTGCTAATGACTATCATAGTCTTGTCTTAGATATTTAGTCTCTTTGTTGTGTATTTATTTTATTATCAAGGTCATGTAACGACCTATCTTGCTTCCCCACTATGCTTAGGATGGATGATGTAATGTTCTTGCTTTTTCATGTATAAGCTTTTGGTGTATCCCCACTTGGTTGGGTGGATGAGTCAATATTGGTATATGACCACTTGGTTGGGAGTTGGATGTATGTATGAGTCTTTGGTAATAGGAAGGTCATTTATGATGTATAGAGTTTAATGTTCTGCTTGCAGAACATCTTCTTGCAGACCTTGCTTACAGTCAAAGGGAGCATGGACGGATTGGTACATCTTGGCATATACAAAGGGGGAGCTCAATCAGAGAGTTCAGCAGGTACTCAGGGGGAGTATGGACATCAGAATGTATATCAAGGAAGAGCATATCTTGGTTTGCCTTTTGCCCCTGATGTCAAAGGAGGAGAGTGACTTGGTCTGTTTGTTGCCATCAAGTCCAAAGGGGGAGATTGTTGGCATTATGATGCATATGTTGTACTTGATGGCAACCCACTTGTAGTAGAACAACTCACTAATATATAACTAGATGAATCTGCAAAATAGATATCAGATGTTACAGAATACATGGGATGCAGGGCAACTCAAAGGAATCAGTTCAGATGTAATGTACAATGACAACTCATTAAGATGGTAGTTCTCAGTATGGCAAGTTAGTGGGAGATTGTTGGCATTATGATGCATGTGTTGTACTTGATGAAAACCCACTTGTAGTAGAACAACTCACTAATATATAACTAGATGAATCTACAGAAGAGATATCAGATGCGACAGAATGCATGGGATGCAGGGCAGCTCAAAGGAATCAGCTCAGATGTAATGTACAATGAAAACTCATTAAGATGGCAGTTCTCAGTATGGCAAGTTAACTTTTCGATCAAGTCTAAAGGGGGAGATTGTTGGCATTATGACACAGGTGTTGTCCTTGATGGCAACTTACTAAGATAACGGATCACAGTTCAAGCTCATAGAATGAAGAAAAAGAGATATATGTAGGTTCCCCTTGATAAAGCCGTGTATACACGTGGGTTAGCCAACCAAAAGGTGCATATACGTATACACACACTTTCATGCAAGGGAATGCATGTACATTGGGTTTTGGTCTGTGGTATTTGGACCATGGTATTGCGATCCATGGTATTGGTCCAAGGTATCGTTTTCGACGTGTTGACCCCAGGTACTTGGTCCAAGGTATTGGTTCTAAGTGGTTTTGGACCATGGCATTGAGTAAGGCCTAATACTATAAAAGGAGGAGAACATCATTAGGAAAAGGCATTCAGAAAGTCTTGAATATCTGATGAAGTATGAGATCCAGTATGCAGGTTATGGGTTCATGATGCTTTGCTTGATCGGAGCCAAGGAGGAATCTCAGCGGTTGATGGAGGACAAGATCTAAGGATAGATCGGGATCTAATAGCTTGGAATGAATCATATCTATATGGTTTGATCATGCTTATTCTAGATCTATATACTGACACATGTAATGTTCTATAAATATTATGATTTGAGTATAACTCAAGTTTGAAATAGCTACAAATCATGAATGAATATTTACAGATGTATACGCTGGTTAGATACATGTGAATAGCATATACCATATAAACTATGATGTTACAGGTGATTCTGGTTTTGGATTCAAAGTTTGAGTTCTGGTGACTGTTTACCGGTGTCATTATTCTGCGTATTCAGATTGGTTATTTATGTTTAGCTTCAGTATTGATGGATGAGATCTATAATGGATCAGGATCATAATGACTTATATTTATGAGATCTGATGGACTAGATCTAGTTGCTAACATACGTACTATCTTTGTATATGTAATGATCTGGGTATGTCTAAAGTTAGGAAGTGCAACGAAGTTATAAGTAAGTAATTGATGACATATACGCTGGTTCGCTTTGGTGAAGTTGAGTATACACACTAATTCGGTGCTTCCAAGTAGCATATGCACTCTGATGCATGATTTCTGATGATACAGTTGGATCCGAATATTGTTGCAAAGTTTTGAGTTCTGCTATATGTTCTGGTGACTGCATTTTGTTGATAGGGTTTTAGTGATTTAGTATTGGGTGATTCAAAGATTAATGATGCAAGTGGTGATTGTTTTGTTCTTCAATGATATTGATGGGTCCAGTATGAAAATTGGATGAAACATGGCCTTCAGATTATGGTGTTGTGCTTTAGGAGTATCCAGTATCAAAAATTCTTAAACGTGGTACCTAGAGGAAGAAAGAGAAGGTTGTAGACTTCTGTAGGTCAGCACCTACGTACTAGTACATTAGCTAGTACAAGAGCTAAGGGGGTCGTAGCTCCCTTCCAGGAGAAGCTGGAGAACGAGAGAAGGTTGTAGTCTTCTATTGGTCAGCAGCTACGTACTGGTACATCAGCTAGTACAACAGCTAAGAGGGTTGTAGCTCTCTTCCAAGAGAAGCTAGAGAATGAGAGAAGGTTGTAGCCTTTTGCAGGTAGAAGCCTACATACTGATATAAGTCTACTCCAGTACAGAAATATTGTAAAAAGAAGTTTCTTATTAAAGGAAGATAGAAACAAATTGTAGGAGGTGGTTTTCACCCACATAGGGTTTCCACCTTACATAATGGTGTTCATGTGTGCTTCTTGTGTGTGATGATCTCTCCTGTTTTACTGCATCTGTTTATTGTTCATATGGTTAATGACGTTTTGGTGCAGTAACTAAAGATGGACATTTAATGGATTAACTGAATCACAAGTTTACTGGATGTAAACTAGTTGCATTAGACATAGTTGCGTGTACACGCGGGTTCCCTTAACTAAAGTAGCGTATATGAATCTGAGTATGGAAATGAAAAAGTTATTGATTGGATAACACTGATTCACCCCCCCCCCCCCCCCCCCCCCCCCCTCTCAGTGTTATTTCCAACATTATGATTAGAGGAATTGGGGTCTTCTTCGCTACTAGCATGATTGTGCTTGTTGTTGAATAAAAAATTCTTTGCACAAAAATAAACAATTTCTCTGAAATCAAAAACCTCTGGAACACATGCAACATTCACCAATCTACCCATCAAAATTTTCTTGTTCTTCTATTCAGTTGGAAGGTTTACATACCACTGATACACAATTGACGAGTGAAAGTTCTTATTAATATGATCACTTGAGTTCGTTGTATCACTGCAAATAACTTATTTCCTTCCTTTGTTAGCCATTTCCACTTTGTACTTAAAAGCTACCATCTTAATCAATGACTTTCTCAATGTCATTTAATTGTAGATTTCTCGTTTACTTATATATTGATCAATTACTATTTTGTGTGTGAAGTTTTTTATACATGTAACACTTTAAAAATAATAATTTAAGATACTAAAGATGACATTTATGGGATATAGTGGAAATACATATCAAAATTTCATAACCATCTTGTCCATTTACTTCACACCTTACTCCTACTTTAATTAAATTAATAAAGGTACCCTAAGTGACAAAAACTTATGAAGTGAAATAAAAATGGAATCTTTGTGATAATGATAGTTTGTGTACAAGCAATTAATAGTAAGACTAAATCATAAAGTGTGCAAGGACAAGTGTGGGAAAATTGTATGGAGTAGTGTATGTGTGAAGGTAATGTTGTGAGGAAGAAGTTTTGTGCATGATGGATAATCAATGAATCAATTGTGCACAAAGGTGTTGATGTAAAGAGAAACGAACATGATAATTTCCTTGAAATAAAAAAACCTCACAGATACATTCAACATTTTCCAATTATTGCAATTTTTTTCTCTTTATTCTTTGTCAACCACATTCCATTTGTGCTTAAAAATATGTGATATATTACCAACATACTCAATTCCACTTACCCATAAATTCATCTCTTGCCTATATAATTACAAGTTGTCACTAGTTTGTGTGTAACTTTCCTTCACTACAACAAATCAATAAACAATGCCTAAGCTTCTGCTTTCAAAACCAGAACTACAATAGTGCAAACTTTGTTCATCATGCATAATTCAAGGTACAAAAGAAAAATCTTCAATAATCTCTAGATCTAAGATTCCACTCCTCCCACCTACAACTCTAAATTTTTATTACAGAAGTGCTTTTAGAAGTCCAAAATTACAGAGGAGAGCAACCCTTTATTACATTCTGCAATCTGTTATTTATAATATTTGCAAATGCATTCTTGAGAGAAAAGTTTGTTGAAGAGAAATCTGCCCAATCCAAATTTATTTGCTCAAAATTCTAATCTTTAATTGCTGGAGCATTCTCATTGATTGAGATCTTTTTCTTCACATCTCTTCTACTGTTCCCTGTAAAAGGAAATCAAAAATGAATTAAGATGCAATAATAAAATCAAAATATCATTTCTGGCATTAAAACAAATCCAATCAAATGCAATTTATTAAATAATTGAAAATAAAATATACGCTTTCTATTGATGCGTGAGATGATTTAATTAGCCAATGATATTTTTGACGAATGGATCTGCATTGAGAAGAGGCTTGGACAAATTAAAATGCAAAAAATAAAACTCAGAAATTGATTTTGTTTTAGAAATTCGTAGCTTGATCTTCTGTCCGATTTTTGACCCAATAAATGATCAAATCTATTAGTGAAACCTCCTCAGAAATGTTCTCATTGATTTTATCTTTCCAATGAGCTGTCGTGGGCCTCATTTGGCCTAGTAAAACTCAATCTATGACCTTCCAAAATTGATGGGTCAAAACTGCCAGAACTCTAAAATTACTGTTGCTAGGCTAAAAATCAGAATTTTAATTAAAAATTTAATCCTAAATTAAAATTCTAATTATTTAATAATTAATTCTAATTCAATTGTAAACATAAATTAAACTAATTATTTAATAACGATTATTAATTAATCTAACTAACTAATATAATTAATAAATTAATCTAATTAATAATTAATTCAATTATATATATATATATATATATATATATATATATATATAAATTAATTTAAGATTAATTATTATAAATCTTAAATATTAAATTAAAACAACACTCACCATTTCACTTCATTCATTCGTATGACTGTTAGTTTGAAACAAATAAATCTTGAGTGTTATAAAAACTAAGGTTAAATACTTAAAGCCCTTTGACTCTTTAGCCATTGCGTATTAGCGATCTGGGAAAGGAGTTTATCGGGGTTTTTTAAAAGAACGTTGCGATAAGAAATCCTTGATGCGATAAACAATCTCCGATGCGATGTAATAAATTTTTTTATTTATTTTATATATATATTTTTTATTAAATTTTTAATTTAATTTAATTAATTATATTTAATATATTAATTAATTTAAAATTTAATATTAAACATCAATTTTTATGTTGGTTTTATTTTTATGATTTTAAGTTTCTAAACTATAGCCACTTTGAAAATAAAAATAAAAATAAACTACAACCACTTCCATGCTCTAGGTTTTGGAGATTAATAATTAATTTGGAAATTGGAGTAAATTTATGTAAACCCAATGTTTCATGATTTGGCTGTATAAGTAAAAATGAAAAATGTTAGTAATAACTAATTAGGGGTTAATATTTAAAATAAATGCATTATTGAACTAATTTATTTACAAAAATGGAATATTGTACATTTTATGCATTTTTAACCCAGAGAACATAAATGATTAGGTTTCAAAGGAGTGTCATTCACGAACCAGTTGACCAAATGAGGGGAAACAAGTATCAATGGGAAGCTTATAAAAAATCGATTTTAACAAACTAATCAAAACAAGAATCCAAAGAAAATGAAAAATTAACAATCGTGTAGGATAATCAACTAAATAAAAATCCTAAAAGGTGTTAAGCCAATTTTTTTATAGAAAGGGTCCCCATTATTTGAAGTGAACAAATCAAAAATGGGGGGGTTGTGTTTTACCACAACACAACCACATCAACATGGAGGTTTGTGGAAGCATATGCTAGTATTGATATTCTTAATGTGTCAAGTGTGTCAAGATCAGGGGGAGTCCTATGGTTTTTGTAGTCTTTGGTAGAAAATCACCATAGTAGTAGGCATATTGGAGAAGCCCTAAAATGATGAGTATGATAGTTGGTAGTCTAGTGTTCCAGGCACAAGAGAAGGACCAAGGTGCAAAGAAAAAAAATAAGGGCATCCATTTATCATGTACAAAATGGATGAAAGCCTACATCATACCCTCTCCACTAGAAATTTCTCTGAAAGAGCTTTCCATTGGTGTGTGGAAGTCTATAAATGGCCTCCTGGATCAAATGTTATGGACTTTTGAAGTTAGGATCTTGAAGTCCTAACTGGACAGAAATATCGGAGAAAACTAGCATATCTGGACCTCAAAACTTCATAACCTCAATGAAATTGATTTTTTAGAAAGTTATGATTCGAGGACAGGGAAACAAGGTCAAATATGGGAGGCAGGTAAAATTTTAGAAGACTAAAATATCAGAACCTGAAATATCAGAGGTTGGAATTTCAGAGGGTCGAAGTAGGATAGAACCTCAGAAGGACGAGACCATCGGAACCTTAGAGTTTCATAAGTCGTTATAAATTGAATTCCTTTAAAATAACCAAGATTGTGATTTTCCATGAATTACAAGCAAGGATAATTTTAGGGGCGAATGTTCGCCCTTTGGCGAAATTAAGGGGTTTTAAATTTTTAGTGGGCGAATATTTTGTATCACAGTACATTTTTACAAATCACCTCAAATAGCCCACCTTATTTTAAGGGAGAGGGTAAAAAAGGTAAATTTAACCCTTGAAATTATGACTTACAACCTTCCATTCGCCCATTTTCAAGAATAGGTTTTATTTAAGTGAATCCAGTCGCCCATTTTCAAGAATAGGTTTTATTTAAGTGAATCCTATGGGCCAAATACCATATTTATAAAAGAGGTATGGTAAATTAAGAAAAATATAAATAAATGAGAGGTATGGTAAATAAATAAAACATTTTTTATATTTACTCCATAAGTCACCTTATATACATGTAAGGGTGTAAACAAATAAAAATATAAGTAAAGTGGAGGTATGGTAAATAAATAAAAATATAAATAAACTAGACGCATCGTAAATAAATAAAACCTCTTTTTATATTTAGTCCATAACCCTCGTTTTATTTATGAAGGCTCAAGAAAGAGGTTTTATTTAAGTGAATCCTATGGGCCAAATACCATATTTGTAAAAGAGGTATGGTAAATTAATAAAAATATAAATAAACGAGAGGTATGGTAAACAAATAAAACATTTTTTTATATTTACTCCATAAGTCACCTTATATTTACAAACACTCAAAAAATGGGTTATATTTAGGTGAAACCTATGGCCAAAATACTATGGGACAAATACCATGGACTAGATTGTTATTAATACCATGCAAAAAACCATTATTAACCCTAATATTAGAATTAATAAAAATAAAAATGGCACATGGTATTGACCCATGGTATTCACCAAAATGGCACATGGTATTGACCCATGGTATTCACCTGGAATGTAGCCTATTTAAATGGGGGAATTAAACCATCATGTAGCCTATGCTAAGATTCACTAGGACTTTACAAAGTTTTATTATTTAGTGAAAGACTGGCTAAGATCTTACAAGATTTTATAATTGAGTAAAATATTCGCCATGCCTAGTGAGAGATTCGCAAAAAAATTATATATACATATTATATTATTGATAAAATCGCCTTCCATTTTTCCTATATACCATGGAGATTTGCCCATTTATTATATTTATAAATTTAGGGGGGGTTCTTAAAATTTTCCCTGATTACAAAGGGAATTCGCTGCAAAACCAAAAGTCTAAGGTGTTGTAGCGGCTAGAACCACCCTCCAAAATTCTAGCCTGCACCAAATTTGGAGCCTCTCTTGAAGAGTTTCACTTGATGACTATACACACTCAGGTTCACTACGTGAACTCGTGTGAGTCTTGACATCCGCCTTGCCTGTTCATTACATTCAAGTCTCTACATGCTGATGTCTAAGTCATGCTTGTGACCATGTTTTGGTTATGCTCAAAGTTTTCACTTCGTATGTGCTTGTTGTGTTCGCTATGAAATAATTTGTCACACTCACACACAGAGTCACATTCACTGCCATGCAAGCGTCATATCGATTAATGAACGATCAATCACGAGGGTCGCGCTTGTCACTTACACCATCGGTAAGTCATCTTAAACATGTGTGTCTGGATGGTTTGGTTGTTTTGTCATAAAGTCAGCGTGTATTCATATGATCACCTATGCATATTTCAATTATTCACACACTTAACATTTTTTAGTGAAGTTCTGACGACCAGACTCCCCTCTGACAACTGAACCATCACACTGCCATCGACTTGATCGACTGTCAACCAGAGCAGTGCAGAAGCACCAAGCTAGCCTTTCCAAGTTGCACTGCCCCCAAGAAATTCAATCAACTCTCATGCTGACCACTCGGACAGTCAGACCCGATAGTCACCCCAGGACAGACTCCCCTAAAAAATTGCGCAAAGGCCACTAACCTCACCCACTCAACTGACTAAGGAAATTGTGCAGAGATTTCAGACAGACACCAAGTGCTTATCCATGTCTCCCTTAGGAAATTGTGCAGTTTTCCCAGTCAGTCATCTTGACAGTCAACTGACTATTCATCTTAGAAATTGCGTAGTGTTCATGAGCAGGCCTTCCGCTACCCATCAGTCAGCTCATCTCAGAAATTACGCAGAGATGATCAACAGGCTAGCCTCCTGGCCTCTGTGCAGTTTTATTTGCCAGTAGCCCCTAGCAGCAAATAGTTAATTCCCTCCAAGAATTGCGTAATTTCTGCTACCAATGACTCTAGTAGCCAAGTGGAAGTTCCCTCTGGGAATCATGCAGTTTTGGTTACCAATGACCCCAGTAGCCACCTGGCAGCTCCCTCTGGGATTTGCATAGTTCTGGATGCCAGTCTCCCTAGCAGTTTCTACAAAAAATGTGCAATCCCTTCCTGCTGACCCTTCATGTAGCTTGACCTGTTCCTATGGAAAATTCTGCAAATTGAGATGTTCAGTCCATTGACCGTTCGTTTTGAAAAACCTGCAGAGCATGCCTACCTTGCCTTCCAGTATCCCAGAATGTTCCTCCCAAAATTTGCGCAATTTTTCCTCCCAGCCAATCATGACCTCACAAATAGTCACTGCCAACTCAGATTGCCCATCTCCATCACTCAGTGACTCTTGCATAGTTTTCATCAGCAGTGCCTAGAGCCATCATCCCGCTTCATAACCTTTTTGCCTCTCTCGATCACCTGCATTCAAAATGATCACGTGCCATGGTAGAGTAGGAAGTTTTGGATTTGATGTCATCTCGTCATGAGTGACTGCAGGTATAGGTACACCAAATAACATAGCAAGATGACGATTGGAATTAACAAAGAGAGGACATGCACAAGGACAGGTTCGCCAAAACATGAACGAACGCAACATGCAAAGTGGACGAATGTGATGAACATGCACCTTTTTGAACAAATGCACCTGTCAAGCCTTCTAGCATGGAATTAAGGAACAACATGCTAAAACTTCATCAAGCAAATCAAGCACCATCAAAGACTCTGTGCACTTCGCCATGCAGAGGTGAAGCTTTAATACATCATGAAGACATCTATCACCCAGCAGCACTATAGCTCACCATGCACTCTAGCAGTAGCACAAATGTACAAGCATTTTCATATCAATTCATGTCAAGTCACGTCATGAGTCATGTCGCCCACATCACCACTATGGGCTTGTTGTTAATCAATGTGATGTAACGTGGAAATCCAAGAGACCCACTTGTTGAGAAAAGAGTCATGTAAGTCGAAAAGTCATAGAAGTCAAATGGTCGTGAAGGTAGTTGAACAACCAGAAGGGTCAGTTTCAACCTTGGCTATAAATACCCCCTCATTTGTACATGTAATGGAATTTTCACCTTAGCTCCTCCTGTCACACGGAATGAGTCAATCTTGCGGACAAGATAGACCTTCCTAGAATCTAAAGAAGACCTAGTGACAAGCAAGCCAATCACAAACTATCTTTCTCTAAATATGCATTTATAAAAAAAGGCAAACAAGTGTCTACCTTGGGTCCAATGCAAGTTTGTGGAAGCCTCACTCCTTTGATCCAAGTGAGCTCCCTTGTCGCGAATCTGCAAACACAAACAATCAAACAAATTAAATAGCACCTGAAAAGCCAATATCATAAAACATATTTAACATGAAAGTCAAGGAATTCATGAAACAAATGACATAAGACAATTTGTTGAGAAAAATGAATCTGATTGTATTAATTCAAATCAAAGGAGGACTTTACAACCTGTGCCTTGACACTGTACAAGCTCCTCCCAGGGTCCAGCAAGAAGTCTCCTCTACTTTGACAAGTTTCACTCTCTTCCCAATGAAGCCAAAAAGGTATGTGATCTCTCCTCTCAAGCTTAACTGTTTACAAATAGCCCATCTGAACACAGTATGGATGCAACCATCTGTTTATGAATAACCCATTATATAATGAATACAAAATTCCTCGCAGTCTGGATTGTGGAAACTAGATCTAGGGTCTTCATTTCTACTTCCCGAAACAATACAATTCTATCCATGCAAATGAATGTGTTGATGTCGAACATGGTAGAAACCACTTGATTACCAGTCAATGATGTAAACTGTTAACAAGTGTGAGAGAAACCACCAGTGATGTCAATGGCTCTCAAAGTACCCAGTACAATCTGTGAGATGTGAATAAATGTGTTGATGTCGAACATGTCACAGAATCCTTTGATCGAAGGTCAATGATGCAACCTGTCGTCAAAGGTAAGAAACCTGCCATTGAGGCATGCAGATCCCAAGGTACTGACGATTTCTAGATCATCTTTCTAGATAATAAGCTGAAGTTGATAGAAAGCGATCCATCACAGGCAAGCCTACAACACGAAATCATAGATAAAGTTGAAGAAATTTAGTTGCAAGGACTGACTCAGGGATGGTCAAGATGGATGACAGATATTTTGTAGATGAATGGCTTATTGGCAGTGACCTCTTGAACACATAACGACACAACAGATGGCTTGGTGACAATTGACCCAAAGTTAATACCCAGAAACCGGCTGAAGACTTTCAATGTGGTTTGGTCAACTGTTAGGCAAAGGATTTCCCAACCCAGGTGAATAAAAGTGTCGTGTTCAAGAGTGGTTACAAAGTATGACAAACAGGCTCATTTTTCTCTCTTTTCCCCCACCATTTCTGGCAAGTACCTCTTTATTTTTGACAAGCTTGAGGAGGATAACATTTGCTTGATTATAAGTTGATCCTTTGGATGAGTCCAACTTAGTTTAAATTCGAACCCTAAGAAGGAGTGGTTCGTTCCTATTTGTAATTGAACAGGTCCTTTACTGTGAAATTTTAATGAATCCAGTGTAGGAGAAACTCGACCTTTTTCAATTTTAGAGAGTCTGAAAAAGCTTAAGAAGACTCCAAGGTTGACCTTTTTCGTAAATTTGTGTCTCTCAAGCCTGAAAAAGTATAAAATAATACTTGAGAGAACCGCTTGATCTTTACGACCAAGGAGTACTTTTTGTAATTAGTGCCCCTAATCCGAAAAAGTAAAAAAGTGATCAACGACACGTCGTTTTATAACCAATATCGAATTTGAAATGACAAAAATCTGAAAATCTTTTCATGTTTTTACGGTTAGAAAAGAACTGTAAGAGGACCATATTTTTAGTTCCGTTTTAACGAGTTTAAAAAGAAAAATTCGGCGATCTTTTCATGTTTTAGGAGTCAGAAAAGAGCTTAAAGGTGACTCTAAATGTTTTTTTTGTCGAAAATGATAGATTTCGCCTGAATAATCTGTTATCTTGAACAAAAATGCAAACATTACTCATACCTGTTTGAAATGGATAAAAATGCTGCAAAAATTACCTTTCCAAAGTGAAACATAAACAAATTTGCAATTTATTTACTCTAAAAACTTATAAAAAGGGCTTTCGTCAATTCATTTTTACCATTTGAGATTTGGGTGACAAAATAGTGCTTTTGTTCAGAAAACGTCCCGTGAAGATTGTGAAAAATCCAACCGTCGGAATCAAACGCCGTCTTCTCCAGGTAATCCACATCATCCTACTCTTCATTTTTAATTGTTTCATTTTTTGTTTTAGGCTTTCATTTCATCTTTTAGAGGGTTTTTAGGCTAAAAACCCACGCGCGGGGGCTCACAGGCATAACACTGGCAGCCCGTGGACCCCGACCTTTTCTCAATGGGGAAAAAGTCAAGGGTCCACACCTTCCATGTAGGCAAGGTGTGGACCCACGCACTGTCTGTAACCCAGAGGGTGCGGTCCCCGCAGCAAGGGTTTTTAACCCAAAAAAATCTCAAATTTGGCCCAAACAAATTAATTTCTAGCATTCTAATTTGTCTTTTTACTGGATGCAGAGAATACATCATGTTAGATTGGCGTGAATGAGAGCATGAGGACGTGGATCTTGCCGCGTTGAATCACCAACCTTCGATTGATGCTTTGAAGGCATGCGGCTTGTACAAATTCTGGGCCATACCTGGCATGAGGGCCTAGGTGCATTTCTTACAGTGGCTGGTTGACAGATGGAGCATATAGGACCAATGCTTCTTCATTGGTGACCACCAGCTCGAAATCGAGCCGGCAGACATATATTTCTTGACCAGTTTGCCTAAGAGAGGCGAAGACCTGACTCTATTCGGGACTAGGCGAGGTGGCCAGTCTGTCGATAGCCTCCGGCTAGAGTTCTGCAACAGCTAGGCTAGAGACAAAGGGATAGACATTAAAACCATATCCCTTCATGAACTCATGGTGATTGCGTTTATTATCACCAGACTTTGCGGGAGTGCCACATTACATATTGCCACTAGATCCCAGATGCGGATGGCAGTTGACTGCTTTCGAGGCCAACTGACCAGAGCCAAAAACGAACAACTAAAGACCTTTGGTTATGGGGCTTTGGTTGTGAGCTTTGGTCTGGAGAGGGTTCCTATGTTGATCCCGCAGCACCTTACTGTTGGAGATGGGCTTCCTCGAGAGCCCAAACTGATGCGATGGGTTGCAGTTATGGCCCGTCATCCAGACGAGGGGACAAAGGTTGTTCGATTCAAACCTGAGTATTTCCAATGGTTGGAAAACCAAGTTTTTTCTATTCAGGACTTCCCTTACGCTGGGGTAGATTTTCGTGGTGACCCAGACTTGGCTCTTCCACCAGGAGAGCAATGGGATGACTCAGGTAAAATCATTTTCAACATTTTCCTATTTAAATTTTTTTTGTTATTTTTCTATCATCCCAAAAACTGATAGTAAAAGTTTCAAATGCAGATGTGGATCCACAGCAACCAACCGCTCTCCGGCCTTACGAGAGGAAACAACCAGTTGCAGCCGCGCCAGCCCCACAGGACGAATCAGCAGAGGTTTTGGCCAAGTTGGAGAGTCATCTAGAGCGCTTGACAGGAGATATTCCGGAGACCACCATAGATGACATTCCTCGTCGAATTCAGCGCTATGTGATTGGGGTCCCAGGACCTTCTAGGAGGTTCCTTTGCAAGGTGGCCCTTGTAGTGGTTTCTTATCAAGATCATCACCAGTGATAGGATGATCGCCTATTGTAGGCACATATGACATTTTTGCTTTTTGTACTTATCATTTTTGCCGATGATAAGGTGTTTTTCAACCTATGATCGAGGACGATGTATTTTTTGACATACTCCTATATATATATCACTATTACCGGCTTATCTTGTAAATCATGTTATGGAATGGTTTTAAATTTACATGTATGATTATTGCAAATGTCTAGTTAACATTCGAGAAGCAATTGCATCTGCTAATGTATTTAAAGATCTTGGAATATGCTGATATTCAATATAATCAAATTCACGTTCCAAGAGACGCACTCTCAAAAATAATCTCAATAACACTGGATTTCTAATGGCATACACTCTATTAAGCTGTAATACAATGAGTTCGGAATCTAACCTCACTATCAAACTCCGAATCCCAAATGAAATAGATTCAGATAATAACTCAATCACTGCACTATACTCGGCAATGTTGTTCGTTGTTTGACCGAGGCTTACCCCATGCATAGATACCAACTCGTCAGAGGGCGAATAGATAACCCAAGCTGCGGAAGAAATGTTTCGTGTATTACGACAAGCACCATCAGTGAAACCAATGTATGTTTGGAGAGGCATCAACATCTGCAATATCAAGAGTAAAACCAAGATAAGCAGGAATAATGACGAAAAACACTCTCTAAGCTAAGCACACTTTTTAAACTAAAACACACCAGCTAGAAAGAAAAACTATCCTAACTAAAAATCTCCATACACATTCTTTAAGCATAATACCTCTTCCGGTAAAGGCCATTTCTGCGTTTACCCAAAGAGTCCCCATCAAATTCTACCAATTCATAGGCCCCTTTTGCTAGCTTTCGCTTGACAACATAGGGACCATGCCACATAGGAACGAATTTTCCAGCGTCTAATTTATCATTAGCTTGATCATAAACTAAGACTAGATCTCCTTCCGAAAAATTTCGAGGGGTCACATTTCGATCATACTGAGCTTTCATACGTTTTGCATGAGTTTCGATCACCAATGCAGCATCATGTCGATTCTCATCTAATTGAGCCAAGTATAACAAACGTTTTTCCTCTTCGGAAGTGGCTGGAAGTAACTCGATGGCCATTTGCAATGACGGGATTTCGCATTCAATGGGTAACACAGCTTCCAGACCATAAACTAGTTGGAAAGGAGTGAACCCTGTTGATGTTTTGACTGAGGTGCGATACGCCCAAAGCGCTGAAAATAGCATGTTATGCCAATTCGACTGATGAATCCCAATGATTCGCCGGATCATGATGACTAAAACTTTGTTGATGGATTTAACCGGACCATTAGCTTGTGGATAATAAGGAGTTGAACTATCGTGATGTAAACCAAGCTGGCCTGTAAGTTCGGTCATCATAACGTTTCAAAAATGATGCCCATGATCAGTGATAATCGCTTGTGGGACACCAAACCTATCAATTATATGATTGAACACGAAAATTGCAGCTGTCTTGCCGTCTGCCTCAAATGTAGGCATCGCCTCGGCCCACTTGGTAAAATAATCTACCGCAAGGATGATATACGCATGCCCCTCGGCCGAGTGAGGGTTACATGTAATAAAATCGATACCCCATTTGGAAAAAGGACCAACGACAATTATAGGGTGGAGAGGAGCAGGTGGAGCGTGCATCTTTCGATCAAAAATTTGGCAGTTGTGGCATTTTTGGACCGCGTTAATACAATATTTAAACAAAGACGACCAGAAGTAGCCAGCGCGCAATATCTTTTGGGCTATGGCATACCCAGACATATGACCACCACACACTCTAGAGTGACAGTCATTTAGAACCCTTTCAGCTTCCTCGTGAGTTAAACAACGTCGAAAAACAGAGTCCACCCCATGGCGATAAAGAGTATCTCCAATAATCCTGAATTTTTGGGACTGTAATCGTATTTTCCGACATTTTGACCTTGAAATTTCTGGCCGAAAGGATTGGGTCTGGAGATAAACGATGATATCCCCATACCATGGATCTAAAGTGCTAATTAGAAACAAGGATTCGTCCACAATAGGCTCTTCCGCCACAGTTTCCGTGTCAGCATGCGAGAAGTCACACATTAACTCCGCAAAAACTAAAGATTTCTTAGACTTAGATTTTTCAAATTCCAAGTCAAACTCCTGCAGGATAACAATCCATTTAGAGTACTTGCCCCCTAGCAATTGCTTGGTCAAAATGTAGATCATAGGGTTGCAATCAGAAATGACTGTAGTTTTACGTAGTAAAATGTAGTGACGAAAACGTTGGACAGCTTGAACAGCTGCCAATGCCAATTTATCCACATGTGAGTATTTTAGCTCAGTTGGATTTAAAGTTCGACTAAGGTAATATATCACATGTTCAGTACCAAATTCATCTTCTTGAACTAACACCATTCCAATGGTGGAATGAGAGGCGGCGAGGTGCAAGAAGTAATCATGGTTATAGTTGGGAGGATGCAATAACGGTGCATGGGTCAACGCATGTTTTAGTGCATCAAAAGATTTCTGAGCTATCTCATCCCAATAGAATGGAGTATTCTGTTTCAACAACTGGGTAAAACCCTTGGTAACCTCGGCGTAGTTAGGAATGAATCGTCGTAAAAGGTTTTCTTTCCCTTGCAAACTTTGGAGTTGGCGAAGACTCGAAGGAGGAGGCAATTTTACAATAGCTTTGACCTTCGAGGGATCGACGCAAATTCCGAATTTCGAAACAACAAACCCCAGCAATCGACCCATTTCTATACAGAAAACACACTTGTGTGGATTCAACCGAATCCGATAATTCCTACACCTCATAAAGATTGCTCGTAAATGGATGAGGTGATCAGCTCGATGTAATGAATGAGAAGGCAAATCATCGAGGTAGGGTTGCACAATGTGCTTGATTTCATGAAACCCATAATACATGGCCCTTTGAAAAGTCGCGCCGGAATTCTTGAGCCCAAAAGGTAATTTTCAATAAGTAAATGTCCCCCATGGACAAATGAATGCCGTTTTTGGTTGATCGGCAGGTAGAATATTGATTTGATTGTATCCGGAAAAACCATCCATGAAGGAGAATATTTCGCTGCCGGCACAATCATCAATGATTTGATCGACATAGGGAGTTGGGTAATTGTCCTTGGACAGGCTCGATTAATGTCCCTATAATCGATACATATTCTTATTGTCCCTTGCTTTTTGTTAACCGTAACAATATTCGATACCCAATCCGTTAACGGGATCGGATAAATGAAACCTACTTTGACTAATTTTTCAACTTCTGCTTTAATAGCAGCAGCTTTTCTTGGGTGAATCTGACGCAAACATTGCCGGACGGGTTTAGCGTCCGGGTAAGTCTTGATTTCATGAACAACAATCGCGGGATCAATTCCTGGCATTTCCTCATAGGACCAGGCAAACACGTCACGGAATTCTTGGAATAGGGCCTTATATATTTGAATTTCGTTTTCTGTACATGAGGCACCTATATGAATGTTCTCAACAATTCCAGGCTTAACCGAAATGTCAATAGGAATAGTGCGAGTGATGTTTCCCAAATTTAACTCTGAATCAGGATGTTTCATTGGATTCTGAGGTTCCTTGACATTTTCAACCATAAAAATTGATGAAAAATCATTTTCAAAACGGTCATCCTCGGGTAAAAATGAAGATCTGTGATGGAGATCTTCCCATGGTAAATCATCTACACATAGGATTTCACGAATTTTCTCATCAGAGTGAACAAGTTCAGAAAACGTGATTGAATCCGAGCTTGATGTGAGAATTGATTCTTCACGGACTACATCCATTAAGCCAATTTCGGTTGAAGGTGGGTGGGTAAACGATTGCACGGCCTCATACGCAATTTCATATGGACTCAAAGGCATAACATCACCAAATGAGTCTATCTCAGATTCAGAAGGAACGATCCAAGGATCATCATAAACAATGGCGTCTGATGAAATCATATGAATGGTTGCAAATGAAGACGATGCATTGATCGGAGGAAAAGGAAAAGTTCCCAGTAAACCGACATCTTTAACTAGTCCTACTCCAACATCCTTATACGGGATAGTCGTTTTACCGACATGCCGAATACTTTTAGAAGAGGCTGGGTCGGATGAAAAGTAAACCAACTAGTCTATTGTTACGATCTTTCCATTGTGAGGAAACTTTATAACCCGAAAGACCGATGAAACGACAGTTGTCATAGCATAAGACCAACTTCGACCCAAGAGAAGGTTGTAATCTAGAGGGGCATCAACCACCTCCACATCTAGATTAACAGTTTTTCCTTCAACCCTTATAGGTAAATCCTATAGAATGCAAAAAGGATGAAACCCACGACCATCAAAGGCCTTTAGAATCGTCGGGAATTGATTTAGTGAAGGAGAACCAAGTGATCTCCAACACTGTATCGACATAATACACGTTGAGGCTCCCTCATCAATCACAGTCCTATGAATAGGCATGTTTTTTACTATCACTGGAATCTGGAAAGCCATTTGATGAGGTAAGCGCGGTGTACTATTTTCTAGATCAAAAATTATTAGGTTCGAGTCCTAAACATCAATAGCTCCTATAGCCGACAAAAGTAATTTGCATTGGGCCGGACATGATTGCAACACTTCCAAAGCCAACATTTCTGAGGGTGAAACAACTAAATCCTCAACAATGTTATAGTTCTGAGCTGCTCTCGCATGTGGATTGAAAGCTGACTTTCGAAGTATAGCCTTGGCGGGCGGTTTGATTACCAAGCCTGGATTAGGTTTCTCGATTTGTAGTGGATCAAAACCGGAAGCTGAGGTTGATGGGTTAGAATGAAAAGATTCTGCTTCTTTACCATCAACAAGACTTTTACTACCATAATCATGCGATCGAGTCGCAATCCTAACATGGGACATCATCAGTATGGGTTCTTCATTGGCACTCGAGGAGGAACCTATCATCTTACTGTCTTGACTTGGAAAAGGATCCTTCAAAATACCAGGCGTTTGGGAACCTTTGACAATTTTCGCAACCTCTGCATGATGAGGGCAGTCTCTTGTAAAATGTTCTTCGTCACAAATGAGACAAGGATAACGAGGTTTGCGTTTTTCATCATTGGATTCCGATTTTTTAGGTTTCTCTTTTGAATTTTTGTCCGTTTTATTCTTCTTCTTCCCTTTCTTCTTGCAACCGGATTTTGATTTGGTTGTAGATGACTCTACAACGTGAATATCGGCGGAAATCTCCGCAGAAGAATCTCCTATCGGGGAATCAGGCAAGGTTATGATAGGAGAAGAATTCTTGGAAGACTTCTTCTTACTTTGAGTGTTAACCGTACCAATCATACCATCAGCGGCATGAGACCCTGAAGGAGCTGTAGCGATTTGATTTTGCTTGGGAAGATCGGGGATTTTCTCATGTAACGTACCTGACTGAGTATAGACCAAGTCAAGGTACTGTTCTTGAGCAATTACTTGCTCCTCAGTAACAACTTCAGCCTTAGCTACATCTTCAGTGATCTTTGGCAACAAAGATTTTACAAACCATTCAGCCAAGATCTGATCCGGAATAAAAACCTTCACTAAACGTTGTTGACGTCTCCATTCATGAATATGATCTGAAATGTAAGTGGACGTCGATTGCTTTAACGAAGTTAGTAATTCCGTGCCATTGTCATATCTGACTGGCAACTGAAAATGAGTTCAAAACGAGGTAGCTAACTAACTAAAATTATAAAAAGTGCCTCGAGGTAACTCAATGTACCACTTGGCCGAGAGACCAATTAGAGTGTGCTGGAAAAGCCTTAGATGGATTGAATCATCTGAAATGGAGTTAGACGCACACCAGAGGTGATAAGTCATCACATGGTTCGACGGGTCCTCTCCTGATTTGCCTTCAAACTTAGGAATATCACTGGGCAACTTATTCAGCATTGGCGGCCAAAATGGAAGGTAATTAATGGGATCGTTCATTAGGCGCGACAAGTCAGGCAAGTCCAAAGTTGCGATAAATGGTAACTGACGATTAGGGTCCCTAAAACTCTGGGTCATGAGACCAACCCGAGGAGGAGGATATCCAGGATAACTAGGAATAGGAATTGCATTTGGAATATTGTATCCTCCCGGAAAACTAGGATTAACCGGACCATACTGGGGTTGTTGAGGTTGTTGATATGTGTACCCAGGGTACGGTTGATACTGATAGACTTGCTGCTGCACAGCAGGACCGAATTGGTACTATCCCTGGTATGGTTGATAAGTAAATTGTGGTTGACTTGTGACGACCGTACTTGAACCAGGTTGTCCTACAGGCATCTGAACCGAAGTTTTAATAGTGGATCCAGATGGAGGTAAAGATGTCTGAGGAGTAGATACAGGAACAGTAGAAACCGGAGCTGTCGATACTCTAGAAGTAGGTGGGGTAGATTGAAAAGATGTTGTGGCAATTGCAGTAGTCATTTGAGGCGGAGTATGAGGCGTACTAGGCCCAGGATGAGAAACTACCGAAGGTACAGAAGTTTGAATAGAAGACTGGACAGGTTGCTAGGGTGTACCAGAAACTAAGGGTTGTCCAGTTTGAGATGACAACTGTACATCGACTGCAAGACCTGTTGAGTTTGCGATGGATCCCACACTAAATTCATTCCGGGGTATGGACCCATAACAGGTTGAGAATATTGAGGACCATAACCGGGTTGAGGGTAGGATTGATAATTCAAAGGTACATTTCCCATTCCTTGAACATATGATTGACCGGAGGGTGGTTGGAAACCTTGGTTCGAGTACTGACCTTGGGGTTGATACCCTTGAGGCACGTACTGATACTGGGGTTGACCTTGGGGTACATATTAAGTCTGGGGTTGACCTTGAGGAATGTACTGTCCCATAGGTATGTACTCTCCTCGAGGTTTCCCCCCAGGCACAAGTTGGGTACCTTGAGGTTGCCCCCCAGGCGATAATTGAGGATTTTGAGGCTGCCCCCCAGGCGGTAACTGGCCACCTTGAGGTTGAGGATTAGGAATAGTACCTCACATCATGAGAATATCTTCTACGCTCAACGGCTTAGTACCATTGCTTCCAGTTAATAACCCTTGTTCAATGGGTTGAGGAGATGCTCCCGAAAAAGTACCAGAAAGTGACTGATACCCAGAGGGAATAGAAAGACCGCCGTACAAAAAGGATTCTGGCGATTGAGTAAACATGGACGACTGTCTTGACATATTTAATGGAGGATAATAACCTCTAGGTGTTGGGTGATAAGGAACACGAGGTGGTGAAAACCTTAACCCTGGGTTTTCTAAGAAATTAGTCAAAGAAAGATACCAAGCACTACTCCTAGGTGGACTATAAAAAATTGATTCACGCGCCCTTAGCTCAATAGCAAGTTGATTTTCAGGGATAGGGATGCCTACTTCTTCTTCCGGAATAGCAAGTTCTTCGATAGCTATAAGTCCAGAAGGAAGATTTTGGGTAATTATTCTTTCTACCCTAGGTGAACCAGGACCACTAAAAGCTGGAGAAGCAAACCCCGATGTCAAAGTAGCAGCAAATTCACTTTTAGGTTCTGATATTTCAGGTTCCTCACCTATATCACTAGTAGATGAAAAGCTACCAGTAATTTTGGAAACAAACACTGATTGTGGATTATAATCTGCTACTAAAGCTTGAAAATCAGGATGTACCACCAAAGAAGACTCTCCTTCTTCAGGTGACCCAACTCTACTGTCTCTAGGAGTTACGAGGACTCTTAATCCTTCAGGTTAGCTCGGTGAAAACTCAGGAGGTTGGCCCCGAAGTCTACAGGACTTCCTCGGTAATTCAGCCACGATTAAAAAATTTTAACTACTTCACATGCAAACAAAGTAAAATCTCAACGAAAACCACCTAAAGCCTCTAAAGAACCAAACAAATTTGAATCACACGCCTAAAGAATCTAGGATATCAAACACACACAAACAATAACTTTCCGTACTGAAAACACTAGTTGGTGATGAAATCCAACGTCGCAGAGTTCAATACTGAAATGGTGGTTGGAACAGTTACCCCGGCAACCTGCTTAATGAATAGACTGGCACAAGTTCCTCCACTTAACTGTCTCGAGTGAAGAGAACCCCCAAGAAAATCCAAGTGAGTCTAGCCGACGTCTACTCCAGGTACAGTGGGATCTTCCCACCACTATCACCTTAGGAAGAATCCTAGAGAATATGGTCACTAAGGTTACCAATCGAAACAAATATACTTGGGGGAATAGTCTATGATCCGATACGCACGCAAGGGCAGTGTAGCAAGCTCAATCCCCTTGAAGGCTCCTCGACATAATCCAAGGTTTACCAACAAGTGACCCCAAGCTCCTCGACAATGGTTAATCCAAGGTTTACCATTTTTAATATGTGAATATTTGGCGTCGTTCCCAATGAGGAAGGATTGATTCCCACACTGGTTCGGACATGATCTCGTGCTTCTCCTTTAAGAGGAGCTTTCCCAGAGCATAAATGCAACAATTTGATTTCTTCCCTACCACAAGATACATCTACTTCTTTGTTTTTACTGTCTTGGAGAGTTAATTACTCTCCTACTCCAAGACACTAGCCTAAGCTATGTTGGTGTATCAGAGCCCTAGAAATAAAAATATTACTAGATGAATTTTACCTTAAGCGTTATTTTTATTGGTTTTTGTTTAAGTCAAGAGGTGCGGAGATGAAACTTGTGGTATGAAGACTCGACTCAAAATCACTAAAAATGCACTTAAGATGATTAAACAATCTTTTCCCTTTAATGAACTTCTAGCTAGGAAAGAGTTTGAGAATGCAAATACTTGTAAACACAAATCTTTCTTAACAAACAAATCAAAAGAAGAGCTTTTTTCCCTTCCAATGCACTCAAAACGAGACAACTAGTTATTTTCACAAAAATTTCCCTTTTCTTTTTCAAAGCACTCAACCACTACAAAAACAAACTTTTTCCAAAAGAGATTTTTTATTTTTTATAAAACACTCAAAACTATGCATACGACTATCTTTGAGATCTATAAATTATAAAAACCTATTTGAAGTCAAAGCTTACAAGATGTCTTTTTTAAGGATGTTTTACTTAGCTATATGTAAACTAAGGACCAATTTATGCAGAATCACAAATCAGTGAAAAAACAACCAATTTAGTTTTCTTTTTTAAAAATGAAATCCAAACTTTTAAACACAAGCTTTTCGAAGTTTTGTAAAGAGAAAACACAAGGCGGATTCCTCAACGAAGGTATATTTCACAAATGGTCAGACTCATAAGAAGACTGGTAGAAACCAAGGTGCTCTAAGGTTCCTACAGCTTCTAAGCTCAGAGCTACTACAAGACCAAAATGAAAAACAAACCCAACAAGCAAAACTCCTAGGAATTTCACCTAAAACCCTAACACCAATGAAATCAACCTAAGGAAAGCTTCTGACAGGTTATATGCAGGTCTGGGCAGTAGATAATAACTTCTAAACAAAACCTAAGCTGATTAACAGAGAAAATCTTAGGTTTTCCAAAATTTTGACAGGGTCCGCAGGCCCATAGTTAACATAGGTGCGGTACCGCTCTGTGCTAAAAGCAAAAGTGTGGATAAGTATGCACTGTGTCAAAAGGCTAGGGTGCAGTCCTCTCCTAAAGTTATGAAAAACAAAAAATAACCCTGGATCTAGTAATTCTACCCAATTCCTCACACAGCAAGCCAAAAACAAAAACAAAAACACAGTTTCTCAGGTCAAAGTAAAAATAAGAAAAAAATCAAATCCCCAGTGGATTCGCCATTTTGTCACACGGAATGAGTCGATTTTGCGGACAAGATAGACCTTCCTAGAATCTAAAGAAGACCTAGTGACAAGCAAGCCAATCACAAACTATATTTCTCTAAATATGCATTTATAAACAAAGGCAAATAAGTGTTTTAGGCCTACCTTGGGTCCAATGCAAGTTTGTGGAAGCCTCACTCCTTTGATCCAAGTGAGCTCCCTTGTCGCTAATCTGCAAACACAAACAAGAAAACAAATTAAATAGCACTTGAAAAGCCAATATCATAAAACATATTTAACATGAAAGTCAAGGAATTCATGAAACAAATGACATAAGACAATTTGTTGAGAAAAATGAATCTGATTGTATTAATTCAAATCAAAGAAGAACTTTACAACCTGTGCCTTGACGCTGTACAAGCTCCTCCCAGGGTCCAGCAAGAAGTCTCCTCTACTTTGACAAGTTTCACTCTCTTCCCAATGAAGCCAAAAAGGTATGTGATCTCTCCTCTCAAGCTTAACTAGGAAGTCTTAATTCCACCAGCATTTACCCTAAAAAATGTTTAGCTTCTAACCTCCCTAGCAACCAGCACAATGCCTTAATTTATAGTGCAATGGAGGGAAGTTACTAGGTCCTCCTTCAAAGGGATAAAGCCCTCCTTCAAAGGGATAGCTCCTCTCATCAAGGGATTAGCTCCTTCTCTTTTGGGATGCATGAACCACCTAAGAGCGGCCAATCCACGTCAAAATTCCTTCTAGAATCATCTAGAATTAACCCAAAGTGAGGTTTTTAGAATAAACTTGCGCCTTTTTGACTTTCACAGGGGTCCGCACCCACACCTTTAGGGACAGAGTGGGCAGGTCCGCAGTTTTTGTAAACAGAAGGTGCGGGACCGCACGCAATAGTGAGAGAAAGTGTGGAACCAGAGCTTTTTTTATTTTCAATGTCTTTCTCTCATTTTCAAAGCTTGACTTGAAGAGCTGAGGTCTGAGACTTGATTAGGAGGACACTACAAGTGATGATAGACCCATACTGACTGCAAATAATCATGGTGATGATATTTTTGTGTAACACCTCCCACATAGCCAAGAGAGTCGGTAATCTTTTCTTTGAGGAGTAAGTAGTGGCTCCAACGCCCCGCACTTGGGGTTAGTGATCTATGGTGTAATGATATGTCTTGGAACTTTCACTTAATTTAGAAGCCTGCTAATAGGCAAGACGTTTTCACACATGTATTGTATCTATTGTAAGACTGATATTTAACACTTGTAATGCATGTTGCTTTAAAACTTGTTCTACATATTAACTGCTTCATTTATTGTAATGCATAATCTATTAATGGAAATGTGTTGTATATGTTGTTAACATCGTCTTGACCGTGTAGAATTCTCTCCCAGACATCAAACAAACCTTTCACATGAAGCTTGTTGTAACAACCATTGCACTCATTCAGACTAATCCGTGAGTGTTGTATGTGTTATCTTACCATGTATGTTATGACTACCGCATCTGTGTGGACTACTCCGCCGGAAGTTGTGCATGTCCTATTGTGTTGTGTGTTCCTAGTAGTGTTGGGATGACTCCCAATAGACCTAGAACTCACTCTCACCCTCTTCGTTGATAGTGAAAGAACCATTAACACAAGTGACACTTACACTCACCACGCACGTGAACCTCACTTCTCGAAGACAAAGAAAACTAACCTCCTTTGCTAACAAGCAAGAGCTGAGGCAAATCCTTAAGACAATGGAAACTGGGCCATCATACCTGATGGAACTCCCAAACCAAATGGTGTGAGATCTAGTTGGGACTTCATTCTAGGGTGATCCCCTGAATGTTTGTGGGTCCAACACCATCAACATTTGTGGTGCTAGAAGGAGTGCAGCTAGTTGTATATGGCTGAAATTCCTCTCACACTTATTCATCAATCATTTGTTCAAGGTAGTAACTCACACTCCCTCTCACCTACATGCGACTCTGCGATTGGTTACCCCTCCCCTCCCAATGTTGAACACGAGACTCCATATTAGCACCTTCGCTTCGTTCCTCCCATCACTCACCAATTCATGAAAGCAGTCAGACTGATCCCAGACATACAACATCTTCCATGCACAACGAGGAAGCCCAAAGCCACTCCTACGGTAGTTGTTGTATCATGAGTGGAAGAAGAAGTCCTTGACACACTTGAAGGTCTACGAGAAGCTATCGAAGATGAAAAGGAACCTCCAATCTTCTGGCAAGGCGAATAAGGCAATCTTGTGATCTTGGGATCAGAATTCAGTGTAGGAGCTAGAGGGGAAGGCAACAGAGGAGGTGGAGGTGGAGACGAACCAACAGACTCAGAGTCGGAACCATAAAACTTCGAAGGAGAGGAAGAGGATGAAGAAGACGAAGAGATGGTCGACCCATATCTTGAATGGATCACTCAGGGACCATTGGCTCTCCTAGCCGTTTTTCACAAGATGATAAGGTGAGCGAATATAATGAACATGAAGTTTGACCCTGATAGCATGGTAAAGGTGGAAGACCACTTAGAAAACTTCTACCTACAACTGCAGATGCTTGAGGTACATTATGATGATGTAGCATGTATATTTTTCCCATGTACTTTGGATGACCACACGACTGCTTGGTATCACAACCTTCGACGCAACTCCATACAAAACTGGGGTTCTTTCAAATGAATGTTCCTTGAAAAGCTTTCTGATGACAAGACCCCATCCATGCTGCTCAAAGAATTGGGAAGCCTCAAGGTGGAGGGAAAATAGAAAGTAAAAGATTTTAATCAGAGGTTTACATGTATATTGAATAAGTTTGCACTAGACACTAAGCCTCACGACTCCATCACCAGTGAGTACTACATGTCTGCACTACCAACTAGCATCGCACAGTTCATTAAGCAAGTTGCGAAACCAACACTATTGGAAAACTGTGAAGAGGCTATCACTGTTGAAAGAGACCTGTGTGTAGTCGCAATCATTGAGGATGATGAGTTGGCGAAAGACTCCAAGGATGTGAGCAGCAAGTCCCAAGAAATGGTGAGCAAGGGTAGAGACAAGGAAGCAACTGACATTGAGACCCTCACTCGTCTTGTCAAGAGCTTGTCCACTGAAATGTCTGAACTCAAACAACATAAGACAGACACAATTGCAAGTAGTCAACTGCCTAGGCAGAGACATGAAAACAACACATCAAGCAACAACCATTTCGTTTCAAAATTTGCGCAGAAGCCTATGTTCCAACTGGAATGGTGTGCCAATCTAAAATTATGTTATTTCCACAAAGAACATGATCCTAAGAACTCTTGTTCAGGTTGGAAGAGAGTCACAAATTCTTTTTACAGTCATACACTCAATGTGGGAAGCAATATTAGGCTGCAACCGGAAGACATAGACAATGATGAAGAGGTTGCACCTGACGAACCATCAAGCTCTGAGCATGTTGTGAATGCGTATCAGTGCTCGCAAACAATGGCAAAGACGAACACCGAGAGATAGACTCGAGAGGAAACTGATTATTACAATCATAGGAGTAAAGAGCCTCCCCCCACACTTGGGGAAATGCAAGGAAAGGTTAGATTTCTGATAAGGAAGACCGATCCACCAGCCTGCCCAAAGCAGAAAACACAAAGCAAGTCTGGGAAGACAACGACAGACAAAAATACATCCATGAGCAGCATGCTGCACAACGCTCGGCCTGATAAAACGAACACTTGTTTTACCCTAGAAACCTCAGTGAATCTACCAACTCTGGATTACAACATTTTTGAGGATATAAAGAAAACTTGGGAAAACATCAATTTGTTCGAGTTGGCTAAGATCAAGAGCTAACGAGATATCCTGTTACGCACATTGGGATAGACAACGACAAAAAATTCAACCTCTACAAGAAGGGGAGAAAGCACACCCCTCGGATCACTTTCCACTATGCTCAATATACTCTAGATGGAAGAAGCACACTCAGGTTGCCCCCCATTCCTGCTATCTTTTGAAATTTTCAACTACAATGTTCACAATTATTTGGTTTATTGTGGTGCGATAGCCAATGTTGTGTCGCTCTCCATTGCCAAGAATACCAATGCAGGATGGAGAGAAACATGTGAGGATCGTCAAACTTGATAGAACATTAGTACCAGCCATTGGTGAACTGCGAGACGTGATCATCAGACTATCCCATGACAGTCGAGTCCACCAACACATCAACATAGTTGTTGTGGACATACCAGAAGCATATGGTCTGCTACTTAGTAGAGACTAGTCCAGCAAGCCAGATGGATATGTTGCTAGAGACTAGTCTCACTTGTGGCTTCCATACAAGAGAAAGTGCAACCAAATCTAGGTAGAATCCAATAGGTACATGAAGAATAATGTCACTCCCATCAATGGCGAGAATGAATCGTTGGCTTTTGCAGAACTCATGTTTGGAAATGCCTCCTTGAGACAACATTAGGGTGTTATCCTGCCCGGTGAGCTCCAACCCCACCAAACACACAGTTGATACTCCTTCCTTGCCCAACTAATGGTAATGAAACCTATACAACACGTTGTACCAATAGCAGCAATCGTAGAAGCAATAATAGAAGTAACATTACTAGCACATCAAGTGGTCCGTGTATAGATGAGTTATGGACTATGTACTTCGATGGGTCAATGACACAGGAAGGCTCAGGAGTCAGGTGTGTTCTGATCGACCCTTGCAACAGGAAGAATATGGTGTCAATCCGCTTGGAGTTTGAGTGCACGAAAAATGTAGCAGAATATGAAGCAATGGTATTGGAATTGCAGAAAGCCATCAGCCTCAATGTGGTCATGCTCAAAGTGGTAGGTGATTTATAGATAGTGGTATAGTAGGTATGTAACACCATTCACTATTTATCACCGCATCTCAAAGGTTACCAAGAAGAGGTATGGCCACTAACCTCAAAGTGCCAAGCGATTAATATCATTGATGTACCACGTACCCATAATGCAGTTGCCAATGCACTGGCAAATGTAGCCTCAAGAATGTCACCGATTAAGGATAGATTTAGTATTGAAATTTTGTATAAACCATCTATCCCAGACAACATAACTAACTTATGCATGTTTAATGATGATCAACAGATACTACATTTTATGGCCAATGCTAACGTTTTCAAAGATGTAGTAATAGACTATGACAAGCACAAACTCTCTCTTCAAGCAGAAGCTGGTAACATGAAAGGCCACATTATCAAAAAATGTGTGGCATCATTTGAAAATCTATATGACTTGCAACAACGGTTACAAGGGCCAAGGAACAGAAAGACACATAGTTCAAACATGAGACATGAACTGATAAACCTAGGAATAGGACATGATTTGAACTTTGTCAATCTTGGTACATGTTATACACAGCAAAAGCGACAAGCCTTTATCCACTTATTTAAACAGTACCGAGATGTGTTCACGTGGATGTACGATGACCTGAAAACTTATGACACGCAGATCATCTAACATATCATTTCAATCAAGGAAAGGGTCAAGACATATCAACACAAGCTTAGAAAAGTACATCCGTCACCTAAACCCTTCATACAGAAGGAGCTTACTAAACTTTTGGATGCATGGATCATATACAAAGTTCAGCATTCCACTTTGGTCTCCAACCTTGTGCCTATACAAAAGAAGTCATGGGAAATGTGCATGTGTGTCGATTGCTAAAACATAAACCATGCCTTGGACAAAGACAACTACCCCGTACCGTCTATGGACCATATTTTTCAAATAGTATATGGGGCACATATGTTGTCTCTCCTTTATGGTTTCTCAGGATACAATCAGGTTCTAGTAGCAGAACCTAACATACTCAAAACTACTTTCTGTACCAAGTGGGGTACGTTTGCTTATAAACAAATGTCATTTGGGCTTGTAAATGTAGGCACAACATTTAAACCCACTATGGACATCACCTTTCGTGGACTCATTGGGAAAATTATGGTGGTATACCTCGATAATGTGATTGTTTTCTCAAGAAGATGAGAAGACCACATATGCTATCTTAAGAAAATTTTTGAGCAATGCCGAAGATATGGGATTTCCTTAAACCCCATGAAGTGTGTATTCACCATGTTAGAAGGAATCCTCCCCAGACACATCATTACCAAGAGTGGGATCAAGGTGGATCTGGACTGGGTCCAAGCCATCACACAGATTTCTCACCCCGTCCATAGGAAATCCATGCAATTCTTCTTGGGCAAGATAAAATTCCTCCGGAAGTTCATCTTCGATTATGCGCAGATAGTCAATCCCATGCAGGACATGATCAAGAAAGATGTAGTGTATAGCTGGGGTAAGAAAGAAAAGAATGCATTCGCCTAGATTAAGCAGGCCATTGCAGAAGTGCCTGCAATTTATAGCCCAAATTTCAAGAAAGATTTCATGTTATACACCTTCACTTCCGATAACTCACTAGCTGCAATACTCACTTAGAAAGACGAAGATAATGATGAACGTCTCATCTCTTTCATGAGTGTAAGCATGCATGGACATGAGCTCAACTATCCTACCATTGACAAGCATGCTTATGTAGTTTACAAGGCGGTGAAACACTTCAAGCCATACTCGCTAAAGAACCACTGCATAGTATTTGTTCCCCACCCACCAGTCTGCATGTTGCTAGTACAACAAGATCTGGGAGAATGACGTGTGAACTGGATGACAGGCTTGCAAAAATATGATCTTGAAATCAAGCCAGTGCACACGAACAAAGGACATGGGTTCCGTAAACTTGGAGCTGAAGCAGTACATGCTCTGGAGAATGAAGAATAACTCATCGGTTGGGAGCAAGAGATTGAGATGTATGACATAAGGCAATCAACACCCATAGAAAATGGAACCTCTTGGTATGTGGATGTATGCTAGTACCTTGAGCACAACACCATACCCTCTCACTTTTCTATCAGACAGAAGAGGGAACTACACCAGAAAGCCTTATCGTATCGGTCGGTGCACGAATTTATTTACAGAAAGCACAGTAATGGAGTGTTGCTCAGGTGCCTGAAAGCACATGAATCAGAGAAGGTACTTCAATGTCTTCATGATGGACCTACCGGGGGTCACTTTTTGGGAAATACCAGTGCACACGGTTACGCGAGCTGGTTTTTTCTGGCCCACATTATTCAAGGATGTGCATGCCTATGCCCACAAGTGCTTGGTCTATCAGCGATGCACTAGCAGAACACGAAGATCAACAGCCCCACTACACCCCGTTGAAGTAACTAAACCATTCCAATAGTGGGGCCTAGAAATTATTGGGGAATTATTCCCTCATTTGTCAAAACAACACCACTCTATCCTAACAACAACTAACTACTTTACGCAGTGGACAAAAGTAGTTCTGCTCAAACAAGTGAACGACCAAGAGGTCATCAGCTTCCTCCAACAAAATATCATCTCACGCTTCGGCGTCCCGATACCACTTGTTTTTCATAATGCAATTTCTTCTTTGTCTTTAAAAATCTATGAAATTTCATTACAAAATGGTATTGTGCTAAAGCATTCATCGAATTACTATCCACAAGGAAACGGTCTAGTAGAGTCTACGAATAAAAACGTCATCCGTATAATCAAGAATATTGTTTTCTCTGAGCAACGTAACTGGCATACCACCTTGATGAATGCACTATGGGATGACCATGTAACACCTAAACCCTCTCTGAATACCTCATTGTACTTCCTAGTTTACAGTAAAAAAGCCATCCTACCGCCAAATATCTACTTGCCTACACTTCAGCTTTCCCAGGAATCCCAAGTCAAGCCTTGCCGGCTAGTTCGACGAAGGATGGATGCTCTCCATAAGCTTCATTAAGAAAAGATGAAAGAAAAATAAAAATTCACACTCCACCAAAACCATATCGAGAGGTGGTTCGATAAGAAGTTTATAGGGAAAGCTAGCTTCGGTATCAGTGACTTAGTTCTGAAATGGGATAAGCCCCATGAAGACAAAGTCAAGCATATGAAGTTCCAGTCCCTGTGGATTGGCCTGTAGCTAGTCCATTAGAAGCTTGGCCCACACACATATCATTTGTGATCACTTGATAGGAAGATTGACAACCTTCCTGTCAATGGACAAGACATCAAGCATTATTTTGAGTAGGCTAGGCCATGCCCGTGCCATGTACATAGTATCCTTCCTACTTTTTGTTTTCATTTGCTTTGTGTTTGCTTGTTATCTTTGATTTTGCTTTGTTTGCTTACTATTTTTGTTCACGTTCATTTTTTTATATATATTACTATTTTTATTTCTGGAAATAAGTGTTGCCAACTAATACGTTCTAGATTTTGAATAGAGTATGTGGCTGAAATTTGAGGAAACTCATGACACTAGAGAACTTGGACAACCTTGTACTTGCCTTCTCTGTGCTTGGTTGTAACTTTTGGCTGATGAAGTCCTGAGAGAAAATATGAACTACCTGCAAGGGAAGTTTCAGTTCAACCATGAACCTGTGTCCACACTGGGAAGCCCCATGTCTATACTCAGCCTTCTGCTATGTGTGTTCAAGTTCATCCAACTAGTAGAATCAGAGAAGGGGAAATATAAACGAGCAAACCTATGTCAGAGGTCTTACCTGATTTTATGAGGGAAAAATCTCTTCTTCTCTCAATAAGTCGAGATCCCTCTTCCACCCTAAAATAAATAAATTCCTATGCACAATCCTCTTGAAAAATACAAAGGTGAAAGAAGAGAAATGCTTCTTGCATAGAGAGGTGAAGCATGCAACTCCACTGGGGTACTAACCAGGCTTGCTCATAGTGGAGAAATGTATGTGTTCCCATGTGACTCCATCGGGGTACTATCCAGGCCTGCTGATAGCGAAGCAACACTAGAGATGAAAACTTATACTCTGAAAATCTTCAACTCGCAAGCTAAACTACCCTTCCCAGATTCAAAACATTGAGATCTAAGCTGAAATATTGATTGTCTTTGACTGAGTGGCAAATGGTGAACCATGTACATCCATGGGGTAAGTGGGAAACCTAAAGTAACCCGCACAACAATTCAATAATCCCTGAAAGACCAAGGCGCCGTGCTAGCAATTAACCGAAATAGAGAAGCTGGAGTTCTACTAGTGTGTGTCTTTACATCCACCTTGCTTGTTCATTGCATTCAAGTCTCTGCATGTTGATATCTAAGTCATGCTTGCGACCATGTGTTGGTTATGTTCAAAGTCTTCACTTCGTATGTGCTTGTTGTGTTCGCTATGAAAGCATCTGTCGTAGTCACACACAGATTCACATTCATTGTCATGCAAGAGTCATCGTGATCAATGAACGATCAATCACAAGGGTCGCGCTTGTCACTTACACCGTCGGCCAGTCATCTTAAACATGTGTGTCTGGATTGTTTGGTCATTTCATCGTCAAGTCATGTGAGTGTGTGTTCGTATGATCACCTATGAATCTTTCAATTGTTCACACACGTAGCCTTTTTTGCTCATGTTCTGACGACCAAACTCCCCTCTGAAAGCCGAACCATCACCCTGCCATAGACTCAATCGAATGTCAACCAGAACAAAATAGAAGCACCAAGCTAGTCTTTTCAAACTGCGATGTTTGCAAGAAATTCAATCAACTCTCATGCTAACCACCCAAATAGTCAGACCCGATAGTCACCCCGGGACTGATTCCCCTAAAAAATTGTGCAGAGGCCACTGACCTCACCCGCTCAACTAAGTAAATTGCACAGGCAGGTCAGATAGACACCAAGTGCCCATCCCTGTCTCCCTCATAAGACTTCACAGTTTTTCCAGTCAGTCATCCTGACAATCGATTAATAGTTCATCTCAGAAATTGCGTAGTGTTCATGGGCATGCTTAATATAATAATTTAAATATTATTGTTCAAATATGGTTGTTACTTGAAATTATGTCTCTACATTGCTCTCTATTTAAGCCTTTTCCATGGTCTGCCTCTTCATCTGGCTCTCATGATGGATCACACTTGTTGGTTTGAAACACGTCGGCCAAAAAATTCTCTTATGTGATTTCTACCGAAAGACTTTACTTAATTCATTATGGATCACAGAAGCTTGAATATATAAAATAAAAAATATCGACACAAAAAAAAGGAAATGAGATCCCTAGAAAAAATAATTTTAGTGATGAACATTTAAATGCCACTATGAGATCCATAAAAAATAAATTTGTTTCTAAGTTAAATTTAGGATAATCGATTTATTTGATGCTTTTATTGCATTTCATAAAGTTAGGATATGAAAAAATAATCTTATCGCATGCAAATAAAGTATGCACTAGAAGCAAAGACTCTGATTCACTCCGTTGAGATCGATTGTAAATGAACCCCTTTCTCCCCTCCCCACACTCCCAACGTTTAACATGAGGGAGGGGGATGGGGGTGGAGAAAATCAGTCTCCGTCCAAACTGCCGAAGCATACGTGGCGAATGTTGAAGGATTTTAGGGGGTCACCTCCCAATACCATAAACCACTGACACCTACCCCCCACCCCCGAAAACCACCTTCGCTTCCATGAATGATTATATCCTTAGTCAACCATCTCTCGCAAAGTGTCATTCCCTCCACCACATATCTTCTGCCACATAACTGTTACCTCCTACCACTTGAATCTTGCCACCCATCCTACCACATCATCATCCTTCCATGTCACCTATTTGTTAGCATTCGAAATATCCTGCGAGATCTTATGAACACTATAACATTTATTCTCGCCATATACCTGTTTTTTCATTAAGTCCTCACTCCAAAGATGTTTGATTGGTTGTTATGCACTTGATTCACCTGATTATATGAAACCATTTAACGCCAATTATTCAATGCCTTTCCTAGATATCTAATTCTATAGAATGAAGAACTATTTGCCGACAACTCTCAGATTTCAAAGTCAATTCTCCCATCATACAGTCCACAGCTTTCATCGGTAACCCTGTGGTTAAAAGTTCTTCTATTGGAAGTTTTCTTCTGTCAATATTTTTCATCCAAATATTCTTAGCATTGTCCCTCTGTACCTGATTCTCTGTCATATAAAATGTCAAACCATAAGGGAAGAGGAAAGGCCACAAAGAATAATCCCCTTATTCCCCTAGTTCCATATTTCGACAAAGCCCCTTTAGTAGACACCCAACATAAAATCACAGAAACCATTTCAGAATTTGACCTTTATGAGCTACACAATTGGGCCAAGAAAAAATATATGGACAAGAGTGATGAATTAAACATCTGGGAATCCTTTCTCCCATAGTTCGTCTTCCCCCATACTCATTTCTTCCCAGAATTCTCTGTCTGGTGTCATTTTAGGTATTTACCTAGTCAAAGGGTTGTCATTTCCCAAAGTAATGAATTTATCTTCTTTGTTTCTTTTGAAAGAATCTACCAAGCCCTACAAATTAAATATGAGCCTTCCCTTCACCCTTTCTCTATTGAAACCTTAATGGAATTGTATAAAAAACTCACTTTTCCTCAGAGAGCCCAAATATTTGAATATTTCTTTCTTGAGAATGTTGAGTTGCCTAGGACTAGTCACCCATATCGAGCTTCTGTCTTTCCTGAAATGTCCAGGCAGGTCATTCCCATGGTGACTCGATTTCTTGGATACTATACTGATCAGTGGGTAGATGAGATATTATTATGATTTCTGTCCACTTTTGTAGTTGGTAAACAACCCTCTCTACTTTTCAACTATAGTCAATTTTTAGCCAATGAAATCCATGAATAGTTGGTTAATTACAAAGCCAAAGGTGTTATCAGTGGTGAAGCTTTCATACAGGGAATACAATTTGATTTTAATATCAACCACGAAGTCCTCGACCTTCTTGTAGATAAACCTACTTTTGACACTTACACTAAGGTGGATGAAAGATTCAAGAATATGATAAGATTTTCTATCCTAAGTGAAGAAAGGTGGGACCAGCTACTAGAATTGGTCGAATGAAGTGTAAATGTAGTTCACAATTTTTAGTATGAAAGGAACACATTTCCATAAAAGAAGAAACAGTCATCACTAGATTCCTACATAACTTCGACAACACAACATTTTCAAGCATATTTTCCTATTTTTCCTTTATATTTAGAAATATTTGTGTTCGTTAAAACATATATTATTTTTTAAATGTATTTAGTTTGGAATCCAAAATCAAATGTAATATTTTTCTATAAGTACATAGAAATAAGACTTAGGAATGGTTGAACCATTGTGATAGACTTTTAGAATAATTTTATCGTTCAAAGTTATTTCTTAAGTAATAGAATTATTTGGGATTCATTTCAAGACATATTGTGTTCTTGTAAGTCTTTCTTTGTTATTATTTTCACTTCGTTTTCTGTGATAGTGTGAAAATTATTGGAAGGTGTACCATTTTAATTCTTGTCAGTCATTTCAGTCATCGATGATCAAATGTGCTCTTACAAAGTTTTTTTACTAGGTTCTTAAGTCAATTTTTTGTCATTTCAATGAGTCTTCAAATAAAAATTTGGTCACTGGCTAGTGTGTCTAGGGCTATTTCCACTCTCTCAATAATTTCATATGCTGGTCACTTTCATCACATAGTTGAATATACCATCATGAAAACATCATTAACATCAATTCAATCCCATCATCATGGTATCCATTCAACTCACTGTCACCATTACATCGTTAGGGTTAAGGTAACAAAATCAGTCATTTGATGTATAAATTTGGCAAATGAGGAGTGAAAATAGGTAAATTTGTTCAATCAAAATTGATTTAAAATGTAGTTTATGTTTTTATATGTAATAATATTCCTAAGGTTCTAAAGTTACAAGAAGAAGTTCTAAGGCTACAAAAATAAAAAAGAAATTGAATTGGTGTGGTGGGACATCCTACCTCATTAATCTCTTAGACACCAAAATAAAATTATAAAAGCACATGGAGGAGCTCATTAACACTCCTTTGCATTTTTCTACCATCCAAGCATCAATATTTCCCCTCCCCTTTGCAAAAATTTGTGATTCCATAACCCTCATTAGCAAAAATTGGCCCTCGCTATGCACAAAGAGCCCATGCTATGCACATGGACAGCATGCTGTGCACATGAAGCCTTCACTGCGCATGGGGAAAAGTTCTCCAAAATTGGTGTTTGACAACCAAAATCCATTTTTCAAAGCTCCTCTTCAATCATTTCATCCTCCACGCTCTATACCAAGTAAGTTTAATCATTTTCATGCCCTCCTTTGCCTCATATTTCAAGAAATTGATCAAATACTTCTTCTCTTAGTGTTTACATGATTTTCATGGTTTTTATATTCAAATGATGAATTTCTTCCCTAAACCCTAGATTCCTTATCAATACACCTCTATTTGCAGCTAATACACCATCTCCATCCATGACAAAGCCTTATACCCTCATTTTCTATCAATTTCCTCTAAACCTTAGTATACCCTATCTCTTTCTAGGGTAGGCTTGTGTTTTAGCCTTTTCTCCCTCTCCCCTCACTCATTTCCAAAAATTCATTCTTCCCCTACTCATTGACATCGTCTCTTACCCTCCTAAATTTCCTTAAAAATTTAGGAAACTCCTAAGTCCATCATACCACCTCATTCCCTCACAGCAACAAATTTCATTATTTTTTTCTTGCCTTTCACCTAGGGTTTGAAGTATCGAGCCTAACTCATCACCATTAGAGAAGAGGAAGTACAACAAGGGGGGAAATATATTGAGGTTTGAGCCCTCTAATTTCAATGAAATCACCTCCTCTCCATTTGTCATGAAATGCTTTGAAGATCTCAATTGTTTAGGGTTTTGTCAAAGAGAGCAAGAAGTAGGTTATCATGAGCATCTTACAAGTATATTTTCCCTCAACTTGATAGAAGACAAGATCACCATTGCAGGGACTGATTTCATGTTTTCAGTGGACGCCATCTCTCAAGCTATAGGCATACCAAACCATGGTGAAAACTAGTTCAAAGGCATGAACCTAGACCTAGAAGAGTACAAACCCTACTTGAAATCACAATACAAAGGATCTCACTCACATGTTTTACCATTCAGATACCTATTGGAAAGATATGCACCATTGATGAAGGTTGTCATGAAGTTATTCACATGTGAGGGCATATTTTCCAGGTTATATCAATACCACATAAGGCTTCTCATGCGCTTTACAGTTGCCAAGTCTCTCAATTTGTGCAACTACTTGTATAGGAGCCTAAGAAAAATGTCTAAAAGGGTGAAATTGAAAGGAAAAGAGCATTACCCTAGCCTATTTCATCGTATCCTAATAAAGTTTACAATACTGCATCAGTTGGCAGAGAAGAACATCACATGGGACACTTTCACTGAGGCAGCCTTGAAAATGCATATAACCAATTCACCAAGCCTACACTAAACCATATTAGCACAACCCATGGAGCTGGGGTCATCAAGTAAACATGATGAGGTTTGCAAGGCACCTAGGCCTGAGGTGACCAAGACATATTAGAGAGGCATAATGCTTGTGTTTTCTCCTCAAATTGAGTAAGGGGCCAAGCCTACTACATCAACAGAACGGGGATCACTATCACATCATGAGGCTTATTTAGATGATGAAGAGCCCATTGAGGATGACTTTGACCTAATTGACTTGGAGGCATAAATGGCATCAAACCCTACAAAAATTCATCCAAGAGAAGGATTCTTAGATCATGGAGCTCAAGGATAATTTGGTTAGGGCCAAATTCATCATTTCATTCTTTGAGCAAGAAAACAATCAACATAGGGAAAACAGCTAGTCATGGAGAAAGAGAAATTCAAAGCCAAGAAGCAAGAGATGAAAGGTAAGGAAGTGGTGGACCATGAGGACAACAAAGAACATGAAGGACATGTGGAAAGGAAGATACCAAGGATAATAGGTCTTAGGAAGGCACTTCAGAGGGAAAGAGAACAAAAGCCACCAATGGAAGAATTGACCTTTGAAGAGAGGATTACCATGGAAATAAATGACGATACAGATTTTTTGCTTGACAAAGTAAATTTACACCTTGAGTATCTCCTTGACACGGCCAACATGGATAACAAGTTTCAAAGGAAAATGGCCATCCACTACTACAAGGAAAATCAACTTTGTAAGGGAAAATCAAGGAGTTGAAGGCCCACCTAGATGAAACCCTAATTAGCCAAAAGGTGAAGGGCAAGTTAGAGTTTCTTGCTAATGCATCCATAGTTTGGAATCTCTAGACAAATTTTGGGATGATTTGGAGAAAATTTTGTTTTTTGGTGCAAACTTACAATTTTTTGCAATTCTTGTCTAGAAGCGCAGCGAGCTCACACTGTGCTTCTTCCTCAGGGTTCCAAATGATGGAAACTAAACATTTTTGGAAAGTGTATGAACCCCTCTCAAAACCCATTTTCCCTCTTTCCTAGTCCAAGGATCATTTATTGAGAAATTTTCAAAAAAGAGGCCAAAAATCACCTTTCTGCCTCTCTTTTTTCATTTCGCTACTCACCTGGAGACATCTTGGGAGAATGGCCATATCGCAGCCACAAATGGGTCATTTTAAGTGAAAAAATACTATAAAGATATCTAAACTATCCTCGATTTCCAGAAAAGGCTTCATATATGGATTTGGACTTCAGAAAGGCACTCAAAAATGGCCTCCAATAGCTCACTGTGTGCTTGGAAATTTATGAGATTTTTATAAAATTTTCACTGTGTATTTTTTTTTTAATTCCTAGTTAGACTTTGGTAAAAGTCAAAAGGGTGATGTAATTTTACGATTTAGAGTTCTAGGTGATGTAATAATGGGTAAATTAGCTCAGTAAGTTGTTTTTATGATAAAGGAAAAAACTCGAATCAAAGTCTAAATGAAGAGTTTGCATTCAACCTTCTCAATCTCACTTGTTGGTTGAGATATTCTTGGGAACTATTCCACCATTCATGGATTTGATCCCTAAGGGTGGGGAAATTTTTATTTTGGCCTATATGTATCCTTTTCTCAGTCAGAGAGAAGGGTTGGTTATCTGAGGAGGAAAATCTTGTAGCTTTATGCTTGAGCATATTCAGGAAATCAAAGGAACAGTTGTAGCTATTATCTGGGAATTCAGGCGTAGTGAGTGTATGATGTTGTATTTTATTTTTTATAGTTTCATATGAAAGACACTCATCTTCTCTTTCCATTCATTAGTTCTTCAGTGGTTTTTCCTTGAGTTTATAAGCATAATTCTTTTCATAAAGCTCTTTTTTATTGGAATATCATTATGTGTTATTTTCTTTCTTTCTTAATGAATTCATGATATATATGATAATTAAGACCTATTATTTCTTTTGAACGCTACACAACAATGACAACCCTAAGCCATCACAAAACTATTGGTACCTTGCTCCTTTATTTCTTGTTGTTGTTACCCTTTGGATCCTTTCACCTAGTTACCTAGTTTTCATCCCTTGTCTAGAATCAAACCCTTAATTTTCTGAAACCTTCCTGAGCCTAGTTGTCTAGGCTAAAATCCTTTTACATTCCATTCAATTCTTTGGATGTGATTTCATAGAGGATTCCCTCCCGGTTTGGTAGGGCTAGCTACCAGACTAAAAGCTTGGTCTGTGGTTACCTCCATCGATTCCTCTCAACCTCGAACATTGTGGAGGATAACATTTTGGTGTCATTGCCAGGGAACGAGATATCATATATTCCCTGGGAAAGAAAGATTGACCAGGATCAAATCTGATTGTTGGTGGTAAACACTGATAAAAAACAAGAAAGGTTGTGCATCTTTCACCTCACAACTCGAGTGTCAAAGAATCAAAGGTTTATAATTTTCATGATGACCCCATTGTTGAAAAACCAGTAGTTTCAAGAAATTCTTGGTGACTTAACTATTTCAAGATGATTTCAACTACCAAAGGTATGCTCCTATGAATTGAGCTCATGTTCCTAGTTTTCCAAATCTAATTCCTTGCATAGATTGGCAAACTAATTTTCCCAAGTTCATAGATAGAAAAAAGAATGACACTATTCTGCATCTAATCAAATTTCATTGGCATATACATAACATCAAGATTAGGCTTCATGAGGATTGTTTGATGAAAATGTTCATGGTTACCATAGAAGGAAAAGAAAGATCATGGTGTGAAGGATTGAAGCTAGGTAGCTTATTCTCTCTTAAAGAATTCCACACAACATTCTTTGAGTTTTATGGAAAATCTCATCATTCATTCTTATTGTTCGAATATTTTTCTGAATACCATGAAAAACTCATTCAATACCTTGAAGAGACTTTTGGTGATGAAGAACGTCTAGATTATGAGATCATAGAGACCCTTTATGAATATTCTTCCCAACAAAAAATAACAGAGAATCCAGACTAGGTGCTTTGATACAAAGGATCATTCACATCACACATTAAATTCTTCTATGCTTGAAGATGAAATAGATCTACATCCTAATAGTCAGGAAGAAATTGGCCCAAGTCATAATTTTGAAATTTCATGTACAGAAAACTTAAGCAGTAAACCATATTATGACAATGATCATCTACTTTTGCAAGGAAATAATGAACAAGAAGTTGTTTTCCTTGATTCTTGTGAGAGTCAAATTGATATTCTTCGTGTTGAAGCACATGAGGAATCAAATATACTCGAAGTTTTTGTTGCATTTGAAGTTTTCCATGAGAATCCAAAACCCTGTCTTTTGGATGAGAGGTATGAAGATAGTCATTCACTTGTTTTTTTAGATTGTTCTTTCTCTAAGTTTTTATTTCAAGATAAGGTTTTTGAAGACCAAGAAGGTTTCCCATGAAATGTATGAACAAGGATCTCCTGACATTCACCACTCATATGTCTCTCCAGCTCATCCATTTTCTAAAGCACTATTTCAAGGGCATATTCATGCAAATCATAATTTTGAACTGGCAAGTGTGAAGGTTTCAGACAATGTAATTATGGCAAAGAATAATCACCAAACATTGCAAGAAGATTATGAAGATGTGAGCAGCAATAAACAAGAGGTTGTTTTGGAGCCTCTTGCACAAGATGATCTTCCTCTAGATTCAGAAAATGAATAGTGTGCTTGTATTTCTTATGACTTTCAAGATATGGTAATGCTATAGATTGTTATATACCCTATTGCCAATTTTTTGCAGCCCTATGAGAAGGTTAATTTTCTTGTATTTATGGATCATGAGCACATGTTCAGTGGACACTTGGAGTGACCAATATTTTGTTTTTTCTACCTTCTCAAGGAAAGTATGAGCATGATTCAAATAAGTAGCCATTTTCTATATTGGTTACAATGGAGGGATGATTTCACATGATTGTATATATATCTTCAGCAGGTGGGTGGTTATCATCAGTATTTGAAGGCCGAGGTGAAGGCCCTATGATCTCGATGGTCTACTGCCATAAGTAAGTTCAGTCAGTGTGTTTTTTATAGTAAATTTAGTTAGTCATTCAATTTTTAGTTTTGAGTTTGACCTTTTCATTTTGACTCTATGCCCAATGAATAAGGCTACCTGGTCTACAGTGTTCTTGACACCTTGAAGAAGCTTCCATCCCCATATGCAGCTAATATTAGTGCATGTCAGTCATGTTAATCACCAATGATCAAATGTGCTCTTGCAAAGTTTTTTTACTAGGGTCGTAAGTCAATTTTTTGTCATTTTAGTGAGTCTTGAAATAAAAATTTGGTCACTGGCTAGTGTGTCTAGGGCTATTTCTACTCTCTCAAGAATTTCACATGTCAGTCACTTTCATCTCTAAGTTGAGTCTACCATCATGAAAACATCATTAACATCACTTTATTCACATAATCATGGTCTCCATTCATCTCGATGTCACGATTCGGTCATTAGAGTTAAGGTCACAAAATGAGTCATTTCATTTATAAATCTGACAAATGAGGAGTGGCAATAGGTAATTTTGTTCAATAACAATTGATTTCAAATGTAGTTTATTTTTTATATTTAATGATGTTACTAAGGTTCTAAAGTTACAAGTTGAAGACCTATGGCTATAAAACTAAAAATGAAAGTGAATTGGTGAGGTGGGACATCCTACCTCATTAATCACTTAGACACCAAAAGAAAATTATAAAGCACATGTAGGAGTTCATTCACACTCCTTTGCATTTGTCTACCATCCTAGCATCGAGCTTCCCCCCTTTCCTTTGCAAAAAAATGTGATTCCATAGCCCTCACTGGAAAAAATTGGCCCTCACTGCACACAGAGAGCCCACGCTGCGCACTTGGACAGCACGCTGCACACAGGAAGGCTTCACTGCGCATGGGGAAGAGTTCTCTAGAATTAGTGTTTGACAACCAAAATCCATTTTTCGAAACTCATATTCAATCATTTCATCCTCCAGGCTCTGTAACAAGTAAGTTTAATCATTTTCATGCCCTCCTTTGCCTCATATGTCAAGAAATTGATCAAATACTTATTCTCCTAGGGTTTCCATGATTTTCATGATTTTGATCTTCAAATGTTGAATTCCTTCCCTAAACCTATATTCCTTATCCCTACACCTCTATTTGCAGCTAATACACCATCTCCATCCATCACAAAGCCTTATCCCCTCATTTTCTATCATTTTCCTCTAAACTGTAGTTTACCCTATCTCTTTCTAGGGTAGGTCTGTGTTTTGGCCCTTTCACCCTCTCCCCTCACTCAATTCCCAAAATTCCTTCTTTACCTACTCACTGACATCATACCTTACCTTTCTAAATTTCCTTAAAAATTTATGCAACTCTTAAGTCCATCATACAACCTCATTCCCTCAAAGAAAAAAATTTCACTGTTTTTTTGCTTTCCTTTCACCTAGGGTTTGAAGTATGGAGCCTGACTCATCACCATTAGAGAAGTAGAAGTAAAACAAGGGGGGAAAGATAATGAGGTTTGATCCCTCTAATTGCAATGAAATCACCTCCTCTCCATTTGTCATGAAATGCTTTGAAGATGTCAATTGTTTAGGGTTTTTTCAAAGAGTGCAGGAAGTAGGTGATCATGACATCTTACAAGTATATTTTCCCTCACCTTGAAAGAAGAAAAGATCACCATTGCAGGGACTGGTTTCATGTTTTCATTGGATGCCATCTCTCAAGCTACAGGCATACCAAACCATGGTGAAAACTAGTTCAAATTCATGAACCTAGACCTAGAAGAATGCAAACCCTACTTGAAATCACAATACAAAGGAGCTCACTCAAATGTTTTCCCATTCAGATACTTGTTGGAGAGTTATGCACCATTAATGAAGGTTGTCATGAAGTTCTTCACATGTGAGGGAAGGTTTTCCAGGTTATATCAATACCACATAAGGCTACTCATGCACTTTATATTTGCCAAGTCTCTTAATTTGTGTAGCTACTTCTATAGGAGCCTAACCAAAAAGTTTGAAAGGGTGTAATCGAAAGGCAAAGAGAATTACCCTAGCCTCTTTCATCATAGCCTGAAAAAGGTTATAGTACTCCATCAGTTGGAAGAGAAGAACATGACATGGGACACCTTCATGAGGCAACCTTGAAAATGCATATAACCACTTCACCAAGCCAACACCAAACCATATCAACATAGCCCATGGAGGTGGGGTCATCAGACAAACATGATTAGGTTTCCAAGGAACCTAGGCCTGAGGTGACCAAGATATATCAGAGAGGCAAAATTCTTGTGTTTTCTCCTCAAATTGAGGAACGGGCCAAGCCTACTACATGAGTATAATAAGCATCGCCATCACATCATGAGGCTTCTTTGCATGATGAACAACCCATTGAGCATTACTTTGACCTAGCTGAATTGGAGGAACAAAATGAGAATCAAACCATGCAACAAGTCGTCAAAGAGAATGATTCTCAAATCATGGAACTCAAGGACAATTTTTCTAGCGCCTAATTCATCATTTCATTCCTTGAGCAAGAAAGGAGTCTACTTAAGGCAAAATAGCTAGTCATGGAGAAAGAGAAATTCAAAGCCAAGCAGCAAGAGATGAAAGGAAAGGAAGTGGTGGAACATGAGGACACTGAACAACATGTATGACACGTGGCAAGGAAGAGACAAAGGACAATGGGTCTTAGGAACACACTTTAGAGGGAAAGAGAACAAAACCACTAATGGAAGATTTGACCTTCGAAGAGAGGATTACCATGGAAATAAATGAGGACAGGAAGTTTTGTATTGAAAAAGTAAATCACCACATTGGGCATCTTCTTGACAAGGAAAATAGGGATAACAAGTTGCAAAGGGAACTAGCCATCCACTACTACAAGGAAAATCAACATTGCAAGGGCAAAATAAAGGATTTAAGGGCCCAGCTAGATGAAACCCTAATCAGCCAAAAGGAGAAGGGTCAGTTATAGTTTCTTTCTGATTCATCCATGGTTGCATAAAATACCTCATTAGGCATCTCTAGACAAATTTTGGGAGGATTTGGAGAAATTTTGTGTTTTGGTGGAAACTGGTGCAAACTTACTATTTTTGGAAATTTCTATCTAGGAGCGCAACGAGCTCATGTTGCGCTTCTTCCTCAGCGTTCCAAATGATGGAAACTCAACATTTGTCAAAATATTATGACCCCATCTTAAAACCCATTTTCCCACTTTCATGATCGAGGCTCATTTTTTGAGAAATTTGCAAAAAAGAGGCCAAAAATCACCTTTTTGTTTCTCTAGTTTCATTTCGCTGCACACCTCGAGACACCTTTGGAGAATGGACATATATAAGCCAAAATGGGTCATTGTGAGTGGAAAAATACTACAAATTCATATAAAATCTCCCAGATTTCCAAAATAGGCTTCAGATTTGGATTTGGACTTTAGCAAGGCACTCAACAATGGCCTCCAACAACTCACTGCGCACCTGAAAATTTCTGAGATTTTTATAAAATTTTCATTGTGTTATTTTTTTTTAATTCCTAGTTTGACTTTGGTAAAAGTCAAAAGGGTGAGGTAATTTTACTATTTCAATGTATAGATGATGTAATTATGGGTAAATTAGTTTATTAAGTTGTTTTTATGATAACTTAGGCCTCATCAATGAGGAAAAACTCAAATCAAATTCTAAATGAAAAGTTTGCATTCAACTTTCTCAGACTCACTTGTTTGTTGAGATATTCTTGGGAACTATTCCACGACTCATGGATTCGACCCCTAAGGGTGGGGAAACTATTTATTTTTTCCAATATGTATCATTTTCGCAGTCAAAGAGAAGGGTTAGACATCTAAGGAGAAAACTCTTGTAGCTTTGTGCTTGAGCATTTTCAAGAAATCAAAGGAACAATTGCAGCTATTATCTAGGAAGTCATGTGAAATGAGTTTGTGATGTTGGATTTTCTTTGTTATAGTTTCATATGAAAGATATTTATCTTCTCTTTCCATTCATTGATTCTTCAGTGGTTTTTCCTTAAGTTTATAAGTAGAATTCTTTTCATAAAGCTTTGTTTTGATGGAAATATCATTATGTGTTATTTTCTTTCTTTCTTAATGAATTCATGATATATATGATCATTAAGACCTCTTATTTCTTATAAACACTAAACTATAGTGACAACCATAAGCCATCACAAAACTATTTCTACCTTGCTCCTTTATGTCTTTGATTTTATTCCCATTTTTATCCTTTGACATAGTTACCTAATTTTCATCCCTTGTCCAACATCAAAACCCTAAATTTTCCAAAACCTACCTGAGCCTAGCTATCTAGACAAAAATCCTTTTACATTCCAACCAATTCTTTGGTTGTGATTTAATAGAGAGAGCCCTCTCTAGTTCGGTAAGGCTAGCTACCAAACTGAAAGCTTGGTCTGTGGTTACCTCCATCCATTCCTCTCAGCCTAATACATTGTGGAGGATAACATACCAAAAATAATTCACTTAAGTCACTCAGTGACAAGTGACCCTAATAACAAGTTGATGGCTACTGTTGTTCTAAATATACAATACAAATGGAAAATTTGTAGTAAATAAAACAAGATCCAAAACAAATAGCAGCAAAATAATGTATCCAGAATAATAACCCAATTAGAAATACAATTTTAAATGAAAAAATCTTTATTGATAACACCTGGTGAAGGAGATATACAGATTGGTCTATAAGTACCCCTCTGTGGCATGGGTCCTTTGATATCCTTGATGCTTCAGAAATAGAATTCCCTCTCTCAATCGTGTGAAAAACCAAGACAAAGTGAAAAAATAAAATGGGAGCTCAAGAAAATGATGATAATGTTGATGATGATAATTATCATGGTGAGGAATGAATGAAAAACCCTCTTTATATAGAAAAACATGGAGTTCATATCGAAAATGGAGAATAATAAAATATTGTTGACCAAATTCAGATCTAGCTACTAGGAATACTTTATTATATTTATTGGAGAGGGAAAAGGAATTTAAAATGGTTAAATTCCTTTATTTATAAATAATTAACAAATGAAGTGATTTATTAACTATTTCGCGAGAAACAAGAAAGGTTTGAAATCAAAATAGTTATTAAATAGTGATTTAATAATCATTCTAATAACAAAAATAAGGAAATTCAAACAAATAATGAACTATTTAAATATTCCTAAGGGATTTAGTAAAATGTGACAAGGAATCATTATTAAATAATGATTTAATAATAATTCCTAGAGAAAATTTAAATAAATAACTATTTATCTAATAATTCTCATGGGGTTTCTCGATTTAAATCAGAAAGTAATTTATTAAAGGTGGTTTACTAAATTATGTTCCATAGTGAAAGTGAATTTACTCTGGTAAAATTAAATCCACATGGTGTATTTCGATGCACCTAATTAGAAATGGCTAAGTGATCATTTTTTGGTGATAACAGATTTCCCCTACTCATATGAGTGTTAGGAGAAAATCATATGACTAGAACACGTTGTATATTAGACTTATTCAAGACACCAAAAGGGGAGTCAGAGAGAGAGATAGAGAGAGATATGAAGCAAGTCAAGGATGGACAAATAATGGAGGGGGAGAGACCTCCAATAGTAATAGAAGTCTGCTTTTATGCGGTAGTACATGATCTCAAATGAGGTAGGGGAGGCATACCCATACCCATTGAGATAACTAAATACAAAGAATAATGGTGAGCCCAACAATGTGGGACTGAGCTATAAAGTACATGATACATGATACATGATACACTAGCATGAATGGGCCAAAAAATAATACAACGGTCCCATATACATAATGCGTCTCGAAAAAAAAAAAAATAGGCTAATACTAAATACAATAATATATGAGTACATGAGATACAATGCCCCTCCTACAGACATAGGGAGGGGGAATCACAACCGAAGAAGCCCTATTGAACAATAAAGGGATCTAAAGATCTGAATGGAGCATTAGAAGGAGACATGCATGTCGTGGCCACTCCAAGCGACGGAAACTGAACTCATCAAATCTATGGAACTGCATCTGGATCTGGATCAATATTTGTGGTCATCCAAGCATGTGGGGGGTTACCTGAAAGACCACCAACTCATGAGGTTTGGAACATCTCACACACATTGGGAATCACTGTGACAATCATTTGGATCACCAAACTGTCAAGCATACAAATCTCAATTGTGCGATAAGGAGCTAATGTTGAGCACGTGAGAAACAACCAAGCCAAAGGGAAATAATGAGTCCCTTGGCCTTATATAAGGCACTAAACAAATATGGAAGCTAGAACTAAGGTACACTACCCTCTAGAATACTCTCCTTGAATAGATGTTCTGAGGTCGACACAAGAGAGCTTGCCAAAGTTAAGGAAATGAGAAATCCTCAACAAAGGCACAAGAGAATATAACATAGTGACTGATGGACTAACACCAAGGATGATTATGGAAGAAAACATGATGGATGGCAGATTGATGACTTCCTTTGTAAGAGCATAATAAAAATGGTTGACTTGGCAGTGATTGGCTCAAATCTGGTGGGGATGGTCAATGACTCAAATGGGGGTTTGGCAAAGACGAGGTAAAAGTACTAGAGGCCCAATATGATTAAAATGTAATAAATGTGGCGTGAAAAGAATGAAACACTGTAACAGGATGCAATGTGGACATAGAACAGACTCCATAAGTACGAGGGCGATGCATCTCAAATGTTATGAACAAGAGTGACTCGATGATGTTGCCACATGTGGGAGTCCTGGTGGGGACCATAAGGGCACAAGAAAATGATGGTTACTCATGAAAAAAATCGACACAAGGGAAAACCAGTGCAAAACTAAAGTGGTACCCAAAAACAGGTGGCTCGAATGAAGATATTTGATTTTAAAGGGTGGCAAAGTGAAACTTCATGAAAAAAAGGTCTTCCGAGTGAAGTGTCAAATTACCAAAAATAAAGAGAGAGCCATTATACAAATTAGTGAGATATTTCCAACAGTGCTAATGTTTCTTCAAATAGAGGTACAATTTGGTCGTAATGGGTGACATAAAAAACTAGTGTTTTTCCTATAAATTTTTGCCTTCAAATCCAATTCATTTGCATAGTGACCTGTGGAGAATTTGGAGAGGAGGAGAAGGCCCTAAATCTTGTGGAGATCATAGCGGATAAAACAATCATCTAAATTTATATATGTGACTTTTAGTTAAGTGGCTTTACTTGTCTAAAAATGGTGTTAATGATTCTTGGAAGAATGATTCCTCGTGAAGAATCAAAGTAAGAAAGGAAAACATGAGTGAACTACTAGAGAAGGTCTAGGATCATCCATGCCCACTAAGGAAATCATGGGGACCATATGGTAAATTTGGTATGACATAGAGTACAATATTAGAAGATATGGTATCAAACATCTACAATATGTGATGTGAATATGGCCCGTAGGAGAGGTCGGTAGGACAAACTATCCAAGCAATGGGAGGATAATCGACCATACCTAGATCATTAGGGTCTAGGCCAAGACTTATGTCAATCAAGTGAGAATATGTGTAAGGGGGGAAACATGATGCCCCAAATCGTGGGATACTACCCCCTAGCATATGTGATGGAAAGAACTGATCTAGTATGCAACGGTGGGAATGATGCCCCCTTACAAGAGGAGTTTGTGGAGTTTCATTGTGTTACAAGTGTTAGAATAAGGGATTCAAGCATCTCGGCCCAATTGGCATGATATCCTCTAAGGGATGATGAGGAGATGGAGGGGCATGTGTGCCCCCCATTTTCTATGAATAGATGGAGTATGCTATGGGCATACCAAATGTATTTAGAGTAATGGACTCCAAACACATTTTGATGATGTGGTTCACCATTTGTTTATGGATGGCTTCTTATGGGAATAATGGATATATACAATTAGAGAAAGGAAATGGTGGATTACCAATCTCATTTGGCACTGCATATATGAATCAAATGGACTGAATTTTTGGGTTCGTATACATGGTGTCACTATACCAAAGAGTGGCTTCAGATATAAGGAACTGATGCTCACCTAGAAAGCATGGTGGTTGAACAAAAACAATGTCTAAGGGACTGGGTTGTTGAGGTAAGATGGAGGGATGAGTAATTGGATCATCCCAAGAGTAATCTAAAGTGATATTAGACTCTATAGGTTCTTATAAATGGGGAATAATAATGGTACTAGATTCAACACTACCATATGCACAGGGAGGGTTAGGGAGAATTGCTTCTCCTAGACTGTCAAAAATGGATGCCCCCTTACCCAAACATTGGGTGGAAATGTAATGCCCACAAGGTGAATTGTGGCTCGAATTCATAGGTTCAAAGGCAGGGGTGATGGAACCAATCGACTTCACCATGAATGAAGTCTTTGGACTCCACAACATATTGGTCATGGGTTTGCTGTGGAAGGAAGTAAACACGATGGTTCATATCATCCCAAGGGTAATAGGGAGTGGTCATGGCTTCCATGATGCCTTCATTGGAGTGAAATATGGACAAAATAGAGGAAGAAAGACCACATGCTGAGGAAGAGCTACCTGGAGCATCTTCATTAGAAATGAGGTTCACATACACATCATCACGAGTGGGAGACATATGACTAGTAGAGGGGACATCTACCGATGTTGAGACCGATTTGTCAGCTGAAGGAGGTTCAACAAAATCACGAGAGGAGATATCTAGGGAGTTCTTAGGGAGAGATCCCATGAATGATTATAGGTAGAAGATGGGAAAAAAATTGTCTATCATTTCGACATCAGGGGGAGGGATCATAATGGGTGGTTGGTAGACCTCCTGTTCTATAGTAGGGGTGGGACTAGACTCCGCAAGTAAAGGAGAAGTGGATTCAGTATGAGTGGGTTGTATTTCACAAAGTACTTGAAGTGTATCTTGAAAGCCTTCAAGATGGGGACAGTGATGGGAATAATGGTCGTAGTTATTACACAAAGCATAAGGGCAGTTTATGCATAACGAGAAAATTCTCTTAGCCAATTCAGGTAAGGTTACTTGGACCTCAGGGATGTTAGGATTGGGAAAGGTATCAGTGACAACCTCTTTAATGTGAGGGAGTCCAAGACATTTATTGCTGGCATTACCAACATCATCGCAGAAAGCGCGAAGTGAAAGAGGCTTTGGGGGTTTAGGGGTACCTAGAGTTGTGGGGTAGCCCTATCTTGAGATCACTTCTTTTGGGCTTTTCCACCCTCGCAAAATTATTTCACAGTAGCAGTAGGCTCCTGCTAAGGTTGTTGTGGAATTTTAGCAAAGGCATGGGTAGGGACAATTGGTTGGACTGAGATCAACACGGTGTAACATTTCAACTGATGAGGTGGATTGTTTGCATGCGGATCAATGTATTAGACTGGAATCCCTAGGGTGATATTAGGTAGACTCAATGTAGCCATTAAATGTGTAGAATAACTCTGGGAGGTGGGAACAAGAACACTATCTGACTACAAGGGTAATGACCTGGAGGAATAGCTCCCACATGGTTAAGGGCTGGGGGAACGGATCTAGTCAGGAAAATATTAGGAGAGACACTAGCAAAAGGAGGTTGTCCTTGAGGAGTTGTACTATTAGGCATGGTTGAGTGAGGCACAACAAGTTGTCAAGGTGCAGAGTGTTGTGCAGACATAGTAGATCATTTTAGAGCGGCCCATGATGCTTGTAGCATGGAAACACTCGATGAGCTAGGCTCAAAAGGAGTAGGTGATGGGCCATATTAAGCACCAAGAAAATAGGAATATTTATAGACTCCGGGGGAGAAAGAGACAAGATCACCTAGATTGAACTTCAGGCTGAAGAATGGTAATGGCAGGGTAACCACAAACCACACTTAGCCAAGTAGCTAACCGTACTAGGCCGGGATAGGGCTCTCTCCATAAGGATCTCAGCCAAGATGACTGGATTAGGTAAAGGATTTTAGGCTAGGTATAATAGCATGAAGTTTTGATTGGATTTTGAAGGGGTTTTGTTGGATCAAGAGGAGCTGGAAAGTTTAGGTCTAGGGAACTAGGTTAGAATTGTAGGGTGTTCAATGGGGTAAGGTAGGCATATGCTTTAGCACTGAAGAGCTTGATGGCGTGAGATTTTTTAGACTGTTGAGAAGCTAAGAAAGGCATGTGAAGAAATGGATCCTTCCTGGACTGCAGAAAACATGAAATGGTGAATGGTTTCCCAAGGCAGAGCACTGATGCAATGAATTCTGCCTATCAACTTAAAAACATTCAACTAGAAGAAATGAAATGATTAAAGAAGCATAAAAAACACATTAACATATTATTATAGAAGAAGAAACTATACTCAAACTAATACCACATGGATACCATAGAAATAGCTAAAATTCTTATTAATCTCTTGCCAAACTTACAAAGGTGTACAATCAAGGTCTGAGCATCAGCTGAGTCCAACCCTTTAAAATGAGAAAGAAGAAGAAGATATAGACAATAATTCAACCTCCTCCCATCCTCAGGGGTTGAATCCCTAATATGAGGAGCTAATCTAACTAATACTGAACATGAAACATGAATATAGGCATAAACAACAACTTGCCTCTAAAAGTGAAAAATTGATTCATTTGAGCTCAAAATAACTTCTAAGGCAATGAATATACTCTCTATTACTATTTATCTATAATAATTACATGCCATGTCATCAATTATAATGGTGAATCATCATCCATGAGAGAGAATCCAAGAACGTAGTCAAAAACTGGAAAAATATGCCTCCTGAGCAAAATATGCCCTACAAGCAGTGCCACTTTCATGTCCCTTTTGGAGGCCTTCTTGGCATCCAAATTGAGCCCATGATAGCTCATTGGAAAGGTACTCAAGTCTACTTTCCTAAAAGCCTAGCATTTCTATGTTTGAAGCTCATTTGACCCCTCAAAACATGATTCCCCAAGGCTGCTTCTATGTGTCCAAAAAGTGGCAGAAAGGTCATTCTTACAGTGTGTTTTGACCTTCTGGTGGACCAGTTCTGCCCCAAAAACTTTGAAACTTGCTAGGGTGAATGTCCTCATCACTATGAATATAAAAATTTAAACCATTTCTTCATTGAGTGCTCCTAGGAAAAGCACAACGTCAGTGGCACCGCGTGTCTAGGCCATTTTCCTATGTGTAGAATTTCAAAAATTTGCAAGTGAAACAATTTCCTCCAAAGTTGCCCAAAATTGGTGAGAATCACCATCATAAAGTGTCATGATGAGCCAAGGAAGCTTCAACAAGCATCCTAAGCCTATCCTCCTCCTTTTTTCCTTTCAAGACCCGCCTTAGCCTAGTTTTCATTTTCTTGACACTCATATTGCAAATCTTGTTTCGGGTCCTGTAATGATAGGCCATGTGTCTGAACATCTGATTGTCTCCATTGGCATTCTGTAGTAGCTTCTCAAGGTGCAAGTTGACCCTCTCAAGGCAAGTGTCCCTATTGTCTTCAATCTCTTTCTTAATAGGGGTCAAAGTGACTTGTGCCTCTTTGCCACATTTTCGTTTCATCTTGAGCATTTCCAGATCCACGAGGACTTGTTTGTCACTCAATTGCTTGTTTTCTTGCTCCAAATATGTGATGACATATTTGGACCTCTATAAATTTTCCGCCAAATCTTGTACTTGAGCTTCCCTTTCTTGTATGATGATGTCTTTGATGGTTTCTTCATCTTGAGCCTCTAAGTCAATGATTTCAACTCCATAATGGGTATACCGCTACTTTGGCTCATCATGCTTAGTCAAGTTAAAATCTCTTTCCTCCTCATCATCAAGACTCTGCTCTGGCATATTTTCCTTCACTTTTTGCAGTTGCTGCACTTGTACCTGTTTTGTCGATGAAGAAGGAAAAGCCCCTTCGACATCCTGTGGAGCTAGCATTTACCCATGAGCTGACGAAGAAGGCAAGCTCCCTTCCACATCCCATGGAGAAAACACTTCCCTATCAGCTGCAAATAATCTCCTAGTGCCCCTCTGATAGGTCATGTGAATGGGCACCTCAACAGTTCTAGTCTCCTTGGCCTCCTCATTCACCTAAACATTGCTCGAAGGTCCTCCTGCTTCTTAAGACACTGGTGGAGGAATTTGAGGACCCCTGAAGATATCATGAGAAATAAAGGTCTCCCAAGAGATGTTGAGGATACTAATATGATGAAGCACAGTGATCTTGATTAGGGAATAGTGATAGAGATTGCTCACCTACTGAGGGTACGACTTCTTCTGCACAAAATGAGACATCTTCTCAATATTCCTGAACAAGAAGTATGGGAGGTTCAACATCATCACCCTGCTAAAATGCATGAGGAGCATGATGTGATAGGTGTATAGCGTGGAGAATCTTCCCTCACAAGTGAAGTACTTCATGATGATTTTCATCATGGGGACATACATGTCTTTGAGAAATATGAAGGGAAAAAGTGTCTTCACCTCGTTTCTGTGTTGGGGTTTGATATAAGGCTCATAGTAGTGTTCATCTAGGTCCTAGGCCTTGTACCACTTCTCCCCTACATTCAAAATCTTGGTGGCATCTGAAATGATGGATGGTGAAACTATGAAAGTTAGCCCAGCAAGAGTTACCCTATTGTCCTAAAGATGAGCTACAAAGAGTTTGGTGAGCTCCGGGTGGTATTGAACTCTCTCTAACTACTGATAGAACTCATAGCAGCCAAGATATCTGAAACATGTGAAAGCCAGCTGAGTTGCCTCTAATTCCCTAAGGTTTGATGTCTGTTCTCTTATAATCCAACCTCCCTAGTGTGGTTTTCTCTGTTGCCTAGCTTTGCCTACTGAGTTGTCACTGCTTGTGTTTGCCTCCTCCTCATAGTCTTGGTCCTCTTGGTCCATGTTTGCAAGGTTGAGTTTGTATGAAGGGAATGAGTGAAAGTGTTTTTAGGAATGACAGGATGGGAGATGAGCTTGTGACTAGGAAATGAATGAAGGAATAGGAAAAGAGAGGGAGGGCTTGTTTCGAGAAATTTCCCTTGGGGAAGAGGGATAAAAGGGATGGGGAAATATGGAATAGGGATAAAGGGATAAAGGGATAATGGATAAGGAAATAGGGATAGGGTTTAGAGTTGTAGTGAGTGATAGGAGGAACAATGATAGTTTAGGGTTTTAGGCATCACTAGGGAAATTTAAGGTTTCATATTTAACATGGAAAATGATGCTTGGGATGTTTGATTTTCAAACCAAAACTGAAGTGAGGGATCTCAACTTACTTGCAATGATGGAGAGGGAGAGAAATTTGAGTTTTGTTGGAAGTTTTTAGGCTTTTCTAGCCTTCCTACTCAATGCGTAGCGCTGGTGCCCAGACGTGCAGTGCCACTCTTCGAATGCACAATGCCACCGCTCCACTTCTCTAGAAGTGCAGTGCCACCCTCTAGAAGCGCAACGCTAACCTTCCTTCACCCCAACCTCACTCAAGCTTGCTCTTCTTCTCACTTTTTTTTTACTCTTTGCTTACCAATGAGAATAATGAGCTTGGAATTGAAATGTTGGAGCTTAAATAGGAGTAGATTTCGATTTTTCATTTGAAAAACCCACTTTCTAATGTTTCTTGTCCTTCTCAAAACTCTGTTTTAATGCCTTTTCTTCTTTGTGTCTTTACAGGTGGATAAATGCTCAACTTGAATTGATTTTTGTAGAGTTTCTTTGTCTTGCAGCAAGGAGAGATCTTCTGGTGTAGCTAGGATCAATTATTACATATAGTGACTTAAAATTACATATGAAATACAAATAAACTCAAAATACTCTATTTTCACCTCAAAAACATGTTTTTGAGGTGAAAATCACATTAGGTTAAAAGATAAATTTTCATTCGCCATGATCTACAAGCCATCATGTTGGACATATTCATCATCCTCATACCCTTGCTGACCTTTATTTGGACTTTAAAATCAAGCATATTAACCTTGGAGATGAAACCCTAAGACCTAATTAAAAAATGCCCTATGACCTAATGAAACATGATTGCAATATTGACCATGAAACCATAACTGAGGATAACCTGAAGAAGGGTCAGCAAGTACACTCTATGAGGGAGAAATTGGACTTCCAGAAGAGAAGACAACCATCAGTGGATCAATTTGACATGACCTAATGGAATGATGTAAAATTTTCAATATGGGACTTCTAAAATGACAATGCAAAGAAAAAAATTTGAAACTTGATGGAAGTATGTAGATACTGACACTAATCTTGGCTTGATTGGGGATGGAAGCTCCTTGGAGGTGTCAAGAACACTGTAGACCAAATGCCTCATCCATTGGGCAATACAGTCAAAACAAAAGGTGAAAAATGACTCAATACAAACTGAAAACTAACTCACAACCAAACCAACTCTAAACTTGACTTAGAAACCAAATCAACCAAGCTTGACACTAATCATTCAAACTTTATATCCTTCACTTCGGGCCCCAAGCTTAGATGACAGTGTACTTGAGAACTTGCCATGAAAATCAAACTGGTATATACAATGAAGGTGAAGAAACTTCAAGGAACAACCTCAAAAGTAGTAGTGCTTCAGGAGCTTACCATTCACTGGCCCTCCTGAGCAATCCTGACCATCCATTTCCTTCAAAAAAAGGCATTTTATCCCTGATAAGCTAAGATTTTATATGGTCCTTTCCATAAATTGTCAAACTTACCATGCCTTCCTTTTTCCTCATTTCGTGCATACCACCGCAACACTACATCTTCCAGCTGAAACTTTTATGCTTTGGTTTTGTGGTCATAAATATTATTTATCTTCTCTTGCAACTGGAAAGTTTTTTGGGAAAACTCTTCCCTTGTTTGCTGAAGGTGAATCATTTGATTAATTATGCACTAAATATCATCCTCTTCGCTGCCAGCTTCCTGTAACAATCTCATGATCGGGACTACAAGTGATGTAGGAAATACTGTATCAATACCATAAACCAACTCAAAAGGTGACATACCTATGGATTTCTTGTTGCTCACTCTGTCGGCCGACAAGGCATTAACAAGCTTTCAATGCCAATTCTTCTTGTTTACTTCCAACATTTTCTTGATAATGTTCACCAAGGACTTATCTCATGATTCAGCCAATCCATTTCCTTGCGGGTAGTATGTCATGGAATGACCCAATGCAATATTGTACTTGTTGCAAAACTCAACCATCTTCTTGGACTGAAATGTTTCTGCATTATCTGTTATAATCTTGTGAGGGCACCCAAAACGAGACAAGATATTAGACTGTAAAAATTGGATAATTACCATGTCCGTCACTTGCCTTGTCGAAATGGCGTGAATCCACCTGGTGAAGTAATCAATAGTTGTCAAGATCCATTTGTGTTGTGCTGATGATGTAGGATGGATTTCCTCTATAAAATCAAGTCCCCACTACTAGAAAGGTGCATTTACTTCGACTTGTTTCAAAGGAAGAGGAAGCAACTTCTGTTTTTCTTGAAAAACTTGGCATTCATGGCAGCCCATCACTGTCTTATACAAATCTGAAAACATAGTCGACCAATAATATCCTGCTCTCAACACCTTGTTTGTTGTTTTTTTCCAAAACAAATGACTGCCACAATCACCTCTATGAAAATCATTCATTACCGACTGGGCTTCTTCTTCAACCAAACAATTAAGAAGAACTCCTCTCGGATCTTTCCAATAGAGAGCACTATTTAAAATGCATAATTTTGCAGACTTGAGTTTAAGTGATCTACCTGTTGGAGAGGTAAATCCCCTCTGTGGGCAAAGGCGATCCCACTAGCCCAAAATGGGTCTAGCAACAATCAATTAACGCTACCATGCAAGTTCCTAGTTGCAAATTGAAAGTGGATTATGAGAACCAAACTGGAGTCCAACGCTAGTGTCGTAGACGAGTTTATACTCTCGTTCCCTTGCTCCGGCAGGTCACAATCCTCACGATCTTCGCGAATGGATACCTGCACATGCAAAGAATGAAGCGAATACAAGCATAAAATCCACTAAATACAACTATATATCGGTTAGAAAATACATAGATCAAACATTATCATAATGAACAATAAGATCGGAACCATAATGATAGTCGTTTATTAATGAATAATCAATAGAGAAAAATACAACCAAAGTTCTAACGTTGAATCTCTCCTCTGGCTGGGCCAGCAGCTACATATTTCTTGCAATAGACCTTTCTCTCTCTTTGATTATGAATACACAGCTCAGACTTCTGGCAGCATAACCTCCCTATGCTCCAAGACTCTTACTATCACTCAAGACAAGCGTTATCACTACTAGCACTATCACCACTACTCAAAAACTCGCTTGTCAAATGCATGAGGATAGACTTTTATAGATGGAGAAGGGGAGGAAGATACAATGCATCAAGACACCCATTATGGATTGGCGTTATCTCCAAAAAGCCTCTGTGGATAGATGTAAGGGATAGATGATGAATCTCGACATCTAGAAGATTAGCTTTATCCTCAAAAGACTTCATGACTTGAAGGGAAAAAACATCCGGGCGCGCATTTGTTAAAAATCTTTTCCCAACTCGGTTGGCGCGGGTGTTACTCTAAGACAGAGCACCAATGGGCGCACTTTCTTTTGATGATCTCCCTCATTGGCGCGGGTAGTACACTGTGGACCCACGCTAAATGGAAAAAGGGCACTTTTTAGGGATATTTTGTAGGGGGTGTCTTCAGGGCGCATGAAGTCCATACTTAGGGGAACATAATGCAAGTGTTTTTAAGTTATGTCACTGCTCACAGGTCCCAGAATGAGTCCTCCAAAGTACGGGAAAGGGGTAACAGGGACGATGACCAATGGTGAAAAATTACTGTGTAACACTACCTTTACTTCTTAAAATTCCAAGAGGTGGCAAAAGATGTTGAAGAACATAAACTATATCAGAATACCAAGGTGATTTGAGAAACATTTCTGATACATGAATGAGTGAGCCACCATCTTCGTCCTCTGACATTGCTGCAATAAGATTTATGTCTAGAGCATGTAGATTTGATTCCGTCATTAGCTTTGCCAAGCCTTGTCCTTTGATCAGTTTGGTAGGCTTAATCTCAAAATCATACTCCAATATTGATGTTATCCACTTACCTCTTCTTCCCTCTAGATTAGTTTGCATGAGAACATCCTTGACTTCTACATTAAGAACATAGGCTATAGTATGTGAATGCAGAATGTATACTCTGAAATCCTTTAATGATTTTATAATAGCCAATGCTTGTTTTTTAATGATATTGTACCACAAGGCATCATCTCGAATAATCCTACTGAAAAAAGCAATGGGTGGTTCCACCTGATCTCTCTTTTGCATCAATACCACAGCCATGGTGTGCTCGGATGCAAATGAAAATATTATAAAATCATGAGTATAATCAAGACTGGGGCTGTGGTCAAAGCAAGCTTTACCAAACTGAATGATTTCATGGCATCCTCGGTCCATTTCACAGTGTTGTACTTTTTCAACATATTAGTTATTTCATGTAAATGCTCAGCCAAATTGGGTATAAATCTGCGTAAGAAATTCATCTTACCATTGAAAGCTTGAATCTCCTTCTTGTTGCGTTGAAAGTCTATATGCTGAATTGCCTCCACCCTTGAAGGATCAAATACCATCTTCAGAAATGATATGACCAAGGAGTCTACCCTCATCCATGGAAAAAAGGCTCTTCTTCGGGTTTAGAGAAATCTTGAATTTCCTACATTTCTGAAAGACAATCCTCAAGTGGTGCAAATGTTCATCATCAGAACCAGAAAATACTTTCAAATCATCTAAATAAAAAAACAAGAAAACATCCTTCTCATTAGCAAAAGCTATGTCCATCGCTTGCTGAAAAGTGGCTCCGACATTCTTAAATCCAAATGGAATTTTGGCATACTAAAAAGTTCCCCCAGGTGTTGTGAAGGCAGTTTTGTCTTGGTCTTTTTCATGCACCAAGATCTGATTATATCTTGAGTAACCATCAAGTAGTGACATCCGTGATTCTTCAACTACTCTTTACAGAATATGGTACATCTTAGGAAGTTGGTAATTATCCTTTAAGGATACTTTGTTGAGGTTTCGAAATCTATGCACAATATTATTTCTCCAGTCTTCTTTCGTAACGTGACCAAATTTGAAATCCAATCAGAAAATCTAATTTGAACAATGATTCCAACTTTAAACAATATATTTACCTCTTTATCAATGGATGGTAGCAGCTTCGGATTGATTCTTCTCAACTTCTGTCTAAAGGGCTTTTGATCCGGCTTGATAGGAATAATATGCTGAATGATATCCTTTTCATACACCTTCAAATCTGAATAATCCCAAGAAAAGACATCAGAAAATTCAAAAAGTAATCTGACATACTTATCCTTTACTTCGGGAGACAATGCTTTTGATAAATTTACAAGCTTGGGCTTGTCAGCTATTCCAAAATTTACATCTTCAACTCCTTCATCCGTAGGAATCAAGGTCGGTTTTCTTGCCACATCATCCTGATCAAAAAGCTCCTCTAAAGGTATGAGACCTCTAGGAATAATGTTATCCTTTAGCTGTAAAACCTCCATCTGATTTACCTCAAGATCTTATTCATCGGAATCACAACTATCATCAATGGAAGCATTCTTAAACTTTCCTTCATTCTGAAAAAAATGCATTAATTTCATTATCATCCCAAAACACTTGCCAATACCTCAAGTTATCGGGAACATCAGGTCTATGTTTGACATGAATTTCAAATTTGTTGCTAGAATTCATTGGAATCTTCAAATTGCTGGCCACAGTGGCAAGTGAATATGCAATGATGTTTTGAGTTCGAGGTACTACTGTCAAGGTATATTCAGGAAACATCCTCAAAATATCCAAAACTGCATTTCTGTAGTCCCTCATCCATGGCTTCTTTGCTTGATATTCTCCATTTACCTATTTAATCACCAGCTTCGAATCTCCATAATCTGAAATCCTTTCACATTGAGCTTCTTCAAGATTTTAAGACCTGTAATCAAAGCCTCATACTCTGCTTCATTATTAGAGCAATCAAAAGCTAACTTGTAGGAACATACTCTAACATTACTTGGAACTTTGGCAGGCTGGAAAGCAGGGCTTTGAATCCAAATTCCAATACCAGCACCATCCTTACCCATAGTGCCATCGAAGTCCATGCTCCAAAGGCCGGATTCATATTCTAAATGCTGAAATTTTGTTTCGTTCTCTACCTTACCTTGGCTGATTACTTCATTTTTATGCTCCTCGCTAACCTTTTGCTGTTGTGTAGGTTTCTCAGAAGAGCTTGATATTTTTTCTTTTTCTTGATTAAGAACTGCTATAAGATTCTCGGAAATTACTAGTACATCATCTACTTCTACAAGTTGAATATATGCATCATTAAATCCATTATCAAAGCACAAAACAAAGGACTCTAAATCAATATGTACATCATTTATTAGATTATTCACACGCTTCTCTTTACTAGTGATCATGTACTTCATTTTCTTTTCCCGATACAACTTCCTCAATTGACCGAAAATAGGGATGGTAGCATAAGAGAAGTCAACTTGTAAAGTGCCTTTGAGTTTAGCGCCCCATGATCTAGATAAGAGCATACCAAATCAAGGTGGTATATCAGCAACTACCACATCCATCAAAATATTTTTGGCTGGGATTTGATCTAAGGAAACTACCGGATCTTTGATGAGACCAATGCAACAAACTCTACCAGAGTCAAAAGAGTACAAATCATGATATTTCCAGGTGATATCCAGGCCCAACTTTTCCATAATGGATTTAGGCATCAAATTGTGGGAAGATCTAGAATCTAACATAGCATTATGCAGAATGTACTCATGCAGTCTAAGACTCAGATAAAAGGGAGGGACTTCACCATCTTCAGGTTGGCCTTCTATGGTTGGGCCAAAAATGAGTTAAGGGTGATTATCTTCATCATTCACCATGTCTGACAAAGGATCTATTTGCAGAATTATAGATCCATGGTGTTTATAATTGCTATTCTTAACTAGCTCAGCTAAAGGAATGGACACTTTCAATTTAGCAATTTCATTTTCTAAATTAAAGGATGAAACTTTTTCTACCTCTTTGACACCAATGTCCTTCTTATTTGCTTGCTCTTTTGCTGCACTATCTTTTTGCTGATTGTTCTTCTCGTTTGGAGTGACGCTTGTTGATGACACATTGCCGGGACTCAGATCAACAATCTCTTTCTCTTCCTTTTGAATGTTTGAGGAATCATTCTTGGATTGCACATCCTTTCTTTTCTGAATGGGATTGACCAGTACATCTCTGCTCCTTAAAGAGTATTGCCTCTACTGTGAAGACAAAGCATTCATATAAGCACATTGATAATCATCAGATTCAGCCTCCAAAACCACATCATTTGCTAAGATGCAATCTTCATCCATTTATATGTCTGGAACTTCTGCATATTCTTCATCTTCGGTCAAAAATATAGGCATACCATCAACAGTGAAAAGTGATTTGTTTCAATTACTGGATCTTTGTCCTCTTCTTCATCCATACCTTGAACATAATTATGCTATAAGGGAGTTCTGATATGTTGTTGTGCTGTTTGTTCTGGGGCATTTTGTTCTCTCTGCTTGATTCGGAATTGGGGTTGTTGTTGTCCTCTAAAATTTGGATTCCAGATTGTTGGTTCAGGTTTATCACTGATGGTTAATCGATCAACAATCCTCTCCATTGTTCAAATCAATGTATCCATCTTTACATTTGAAGTAGATTCTTCTTCTTTTATGGTCACTCTTTCCTCTGATCTCATTCCTGCTCTTTTGGTGAGCAAGTTTGCTTATACACTCACTGCATTGTTTTGCATGCCTTCTAGTGTGGTAGGATCTCATTCTCGCAACTGATATTCCATATCAGCATCAAAACCGTCTAGAAATTTGAGCAAATACAATCCCTTCAGTGGCTTAATTTCGGCTGGAATAGCATTGCATACTACATTAAAACTCACACAATAGTCTTGCACACTTTCACCAACATTTCTCTTGATGTTCTCATACTCAGACAAAATCTAAAGTGGATTCTCCTTCACCTCCCACCGATCCCAGAATTGCCTATGAAAGATTGATAAAGTGGTGATAGAAGCTGCTGGTAAAGCTTTGAACCATTTTTAAACTTCACCTCCAAATCTTTGTACAAACAATATCATTGACACATCTTCAATTTCTACTTCATGGAGGTCAAAGAAATCATTCATTCTATCAACATGTTGTTGAGCTGTAATGGTTTGAGTGGCATCAAAGAAAGGTATCTTGGTTTGATAATTAGCAGGCATGGCACCAAGATTCTGAGGTAAAACAAGGGTTGCATACCAGGTAGCCATAACTCGAGGTGGATTTAAAACAACGATTGGGCTACTAGGAGTTGATGGAGTAGTTGATGGAGAACTGGGGGTAATCAGTGATTGATGGGGAATGATAGGTTGATGGGGAAGTGCAGGTATGGATGGAGGTTGGGAGTGAACTTCAGAGGTTGAAGGGAATAATGATGAACTGAGGGTAGTGGACACAGGTTCAAAAAACTCACGGATCTTAGCAGTAATCAGGGATGATTGAGGGGAATTTAGGATATACTAATCAATTGACCTGTTTTCCTTTTGGAATTCGAGATCTGCAATAAACTCCAGATCTAGAACGATATCATCAAGTGCACTTTCAGACCTGGTTCTGAATATGGAAAGGTCAAATGACAAATCAAAGGGGATATCTTCTAATAACAACCACTCATCAGGGCATGAATCTACATTTATTGAAGGTGTGGGACTGACTGAAGTTTCTTGTCTTTTGATTCTTCTCAAAATCAAGTTAGGATTATCGACTACTAGGGCAGGATTTGGATCAAGATTGGCCCTAGTGTACTTTCTCGAAGCTAGTGTGCTCAAATTTCGAAGTTTTATATATTGCTTTACAACTTTCCAATTCAACCTAGTAAATACTAAAACTCATCATCCATAAGCTTAAGAATTCAAATGAAAAATGTTACCAGGGTGATAAGTCTTTCGTCCCCCAATGGAGTCGCCACTATGTTATCACCTGGATTGAACCTTAGGTTGAAGGAAGGCAATGCCAGGGTAACCACAAACCACGCTTAGCCAAGTAGCTAGCCTTACTAGGCTGGGAGAGGCTCTCCGTAAGGATCTCAGCCAAGATGACTGGATCAGGTAAAGGATTTTAGGCTAGGTATAGTATCATGAAGTTTTGATTCGATTTTGAAGGGGTTTTTGCAGATCGGGAGGAGCTAGACAGTTTAGGTCTAGGGAACTAGATCAGAATTGCAAGGTATTCAATGGGGCAAGGTAGGCATAGGCTTTAGCACTCAAGAGTTTGAGGGGGTGAGATGTTTTATACTGTTGAGAAGCTAAGAAAGGCATGTGAAACCATGGATCCTTCCTAGACTGCATAAAACATGAAATGGTGAATGGTTTCCCAAGGCATAGCACTGATGCAATGAATTCCGCCTATCAACTTGAAAACATTAAAATAGAAGAAATGAAATGATTAAAGAAGCATACAAAACACATTAACATATAATTACAAAAGAAGAAACTATACTCAAACACATACCACATGGATCCCATAAAAGTAGTTGCAATTCTTATTAATCTCCTACCAAACTACTTACAAAGGTGTACAATCAAGGTCTCAGCATCCAGCTGAGTCCAACCCTTTACAATGAGAAAGAAGAAGAAGATATAGAGATGAATTCAACCTCCTCCCATCCTCAGGGGTCGAATCCCTAAGATTAGGAGCTAATCTAACTAATACTGAACAAGAAACAGGAATATAGGCATCATCAACAACTTGCCTCTAAAAGTGGAAAACTGATTCATTTTAGCTCAAACTAACTTCTAAGGTAATAAATCTACACTATATTACTATTTATCTATCATAATTACATTCCACGTCATCATTTACAATGTGAATCATCATCCATGAGAGAGAATCCAAGAACCTAGTCAAAAACTGGAAAAATATGCCTCTTAAGCAAAATTTGCCCTACGCATAGCGCCACTAGCCCAACGCAGAGTGCCATTTTCAGGTCCCTTTTGGAGACCCTCCTAGCATCCAAATTGATCCCATTATAACTCATTGGAAAGGACTTCAAGTCTTCTTTCCAAAACACCTAGAATATCAGAATTTGAAGCTCATTTGACCCCTCAAAACATGATTATCCCAAGGCTGCTTCTGTGTGTCCAAAAAGTGGCAGAAAGGTCATTTTTAGGGTGGTTTTTGACCTTTTGGTGGACCCATTCTGCCCCAAAAACTTTGAAACTTGCTAGGGTGCATGTCCTAATCACTCTGAATCGAAAAATGTAAACCATTTCTTCATTGAGTGCTCCTAGGAAAAGCACACTGCCAGTGGCGTTGGGAATCTAGCCCATTTTCCTATGTGTCGAATTTCAAAAATTTGCAAGTGAAAAAAATTCTTCCAAAGTTGCCCAAAATTGGTGAGAAGCACCATCATCAAGCTTCCTGATGAGCCAAGGAAGCTTTTGCAAGCATCCTAAGCCTATCCTCCTCCTTTTCTCCTTTCAAGGCCCGCCTTAGCCTAGTTTTCATTTTCTTGACCCTCATATTACAAATCTTGTTTCGGGTCTTGCAATGATAGGACATGTGTCTGGTCATCTAATTGTCTCTATTGGCCTTTTTTAGCAACTTCTCAAGGTGCAAGTTGGCCCTCTCAAGCGAAGTCTCCCTATCATCTTCAATCTCTTTCTCAATAGGAGTCAAAGTGACTTGTGCCTCTTTGCCACTTTGTCGCTTCATCTTGAGCATTTCCAACTCCATGAGGACTTGTTTGTCACTCAATTGATTGTTTTCTTGCTCCAAATATGTGATGACATATTTGGCCCTCTCCAAATTGTCCACCAAATCTTGTACTTGAGCTTCCCTTGCTTGTACGATGATGTCTTTGATGGTTTCTTCGTCCTGAGCCTCTAAGTCAATGATTTCAACTCCATGATTGGTATACCACTGCTCCGGCTCATGATGCTTAGTCAAGTCAAAGTCCCTTTCCTCCTCATCATCAAGACTCTACTCTAGCATATTTTCCTTCCCTTAGTGTAGTTGCTGCACCTATACCTGCTGTGTCGATGAAGAAGGCAAAGCCCCTTCCACATCTTGTGGAGCTAGCATTTTCCTATGAGCTGATGAAGAAGTCAAGGTCCCTTCCACATCCCGTGGAGAAAACACTTGCCTATCAGCTACAAATAATCTCCTAGTGCCCCTCTGATAGGTCATGTAAATTGTCACCTCAACAGTTCTAGTATCTTTGGCCTCCTCATTGACCTGAACACTACTAGAAGGTCCTCCTACTTCTTGGGACACTGGTGGAGGAATTTGAGGAGCCCTGAAGATATCATGAGAAATAAAGGTCTCCCAAGAGATGTTGAGGAGACTGAGATGATGAAGCAAAATGATCTTGATCAGGGAATAGTGATAGAGGTTGCTCATCTGCTTAGGGTATGGATTCCTCTAGACAAAATGAGCCATCTTCTCAATATTCCTGAACAATAAGTACAAGAGGTTTAACATCCTCACCTTGGTAAAATGCATGAGGAGCCTGATGTGATATGTGTACAGCCTAGAGAATCTATGCTCACAAGTGAAGTACTTCATGATGATTTTCATCATGGGGAGATATTTGTCTTCGAGAAATCTGAAGGGAAAAAGTCTCCTCACCTCATTTTTGTGTTGGGGTTTGATATAAGGCTCATAGTAGTGTTCACCCAGGTCCTGGGCCTTGTACCACTTCTCCCCTACATTAGGAATCCTAGTGGCATCTGAAATGATGGAAGGTGAAACTATGAAAGTTACCCCAACAAGAGTTACCCTGTTGTCCTGAAGATGAGATCCAAAGAGTCTAGTGAGCTCCGGGTGGTATTGAACTCTATCTACCTACTCACGGAACGCATAGAAGCCAAGATATCTAAAATATGTGACAGCCAACTGAGAGGCCTCCAATTCCCTAAGGTTTGATGGCTCTTCTTTGATAATCCTACCTCCCTTGTGCTATTTTCTCTGTTTCCAAGCTCTGTCTACTGAGGTGTCACTGCCTGTGTTTGCCTCCTCACAATCTCGGTCCTCTTGGTCCATGTTTGCAAGGTTGAGGTTGTATGAAGGGAATGAGTGAAAGTGTTTTTAGGAATGATAGGATGGGAGATGAGCTTGTGACTAGGAAATGAATGAAGGAATAGGAAATGAGAGGGAGGGCTTGTTTTGAGAAATTTCCCTTGGGGAAGAGGGATAAAAGGGATGGGGAAATATGGAATAGGGATAAAGGGACAAAGGGATAAGGGATACGAAAATAGGGATAGGGTTTAGAGCTGTAGTGAGTGGTAGGAGAAACAATGATATTTTAGGGTTTTAGGCATCACTAGGGAAATTTAGGGTTTCATATTTAACATGGAAAATGATGCTTAGGATGTTGTATTTTCAAACCAAAACTGAAGTGAGGAATGTCAACTTACTTGTAATGATGGAAAGAGAGAGAAATTTTAGGTTTGTTGGAAGTTTTGAGGTTTTTCTAGCCTTCTTTCTTAACGCATAGCGCGAGTGCCCAGAAGCACAACGCCATTCTGGCAACGCCCAGTGCCACTGCTCCACTTCTCCAGAAGTGCATCACCACACTCCAAAAGCACAGTCCCAACCTTCCTTCACCCTAAACTCACTCAAGCTTGCTCTTCTTCTCACTTTTTTTGACTCCTTGCTTGCCAATGAGAATAATGAACTTCGAAATGAAATGTGGGAGCTTAAATAGGATTATATTTGATTTTTCATTTGAAAAACCCACTTTATAATGTTTCTTGTCGTTCTCAAAATTCTATTTCAATGCCTTTTCTTCTTTGTGTTTTTGTAGGTGGATAAATGCTCAACTTGAACTAATTTTTGTAGTGTTCCTTTGTCTTGTAGCAAGGAGAGATGCTCTGGTGTATCTAGGATCATTTATTACATATAGTGACTTAAAATTACATATGAAATACAAATAAACTCAAAATACTCTGTTTTCACCTCAAAAACATGTTTTTGAGATGAAAATTACATTAGGTTAAAAGATAATTTTTCATTGGTCATGACCTACAAGCCATCATGTTTGACTTATTCATCATCCTCGTACCCTTACTGACCTTTATTTACACTTTAAAATTAGGCATCTTAATCTTGGTGATGAAACACTAAGACCTAATGAAAACATGCCCTATGACCTAATGAAACATGATTGCAATATTGACCATGAAACCATAATTGAGGATAACCTGAAGAAGGGTCAGGAAGTACACTCTATGAGGGAGAAATTGGACTTCCAGAAGAGAAGACAACCATCAGTGGATCAGTTTGACATGACCTAATGGAATGATGTTAAATTTTCAGTATGGGACCCCTAAAATGACAATGCAAAGAGCGAATTTTGATCTCTGATGGAAATATGCAGATACTGACACTAACATAGGCCAAGACTTATGTTAATCAAGTGATAATGTGGCTAAGTGGGGAAACATCATGCCCCAATGCATGGGATACTGCCCCCTAGCATATGTGATGGAGAGAACTGATCTAGTATGCAATGGTGGGAATGATGCCCCCTAGCGGGAGGACTTTGTGGAGTGTCGTTGTGTTCCAAGTGTTCGAATAAGGGATTCAAGCATCTCGGCCCAATTGGCATGATATCCTCTAAGGGATGATGAGGAGATGGAGGGGCATGTGTGCCCCCCATTTTTTATGAATAGATGGAGTATGCTATGGGCATACCAAATGTATTTAGAGTAATGGACTCCAAACACATTTTGATGATGTGATTCGCCATTTGTTTATGGATGGCTATTTATGGGAATAATGGATATATACAATTAGAGAAAGGAAATGGTGGATTACCAATCTCATTTGGCACTCCATATATGAATCAAATGGACTGAATTTCAAAGTTTGTATACATGGTTTCACTATACCAAAGAGTAGCTTCAGATATAAGGAACTGATGCTCCCCTAAAAAGAATGGTGGTTGAACAAAAAAAATGTCTAAGGGACTGGGTTGTTGAGGTAAGATGGAGGGATGAGTAAGTGGATCATCCCAAGAGTGATCTGAAGTGATATGAGACTCTAGAGGTTCTTATAAATGGGGAATCATAATGATACTAGATTCAACACTACCACATGCGCAGGGAGGGTTAGGGAGAATTGCTTCTCATGGTCTGTCAAAAATGGATGCCCCCTTACCCAAACATTGGGTGGAAATGTTATTCCCACAAGGTCGATGTAGCTCGAATTCATGGGTTCGAAGTAAGGGGCGATGGAACCAATCGAATTCACCATGAATGAATTCCTTGGACTCCACAACATATTGGTCATGGGTTTGCTACGAAAGGAAGTATGCACGATGGTTCATATCATCCCAAGGGTAATAGGGAGTGGTCATGGCTTCCATGATGCCTTCATTAGAGCAGAATATAGACAAACTAGAGGAAGAAAGGCCACATGCCGAGGAAGAGCTACCTGGAGCATCTTCATTAGAAATGACGTTCACATACACATCACCACGAGTGGGAGACATGTGACTAGTAGAGGGGACATCTACTGATGTTGAGACCAATTTGTCTGCTAAAGGAGGTTCAACAGAGTCACGAGAAGATATATCTAGGGAGTTCTCAAGGAGAGATCTCATGAATGATTATAGGTAAAAGATGGGAAAAAAATTGTCTATCATTTCGACATTAGGGGGAGGATCAAAATGGGTGGTTGGTAGACCTCCTGTTCTAAAGTAGGGGTGGGACTAGACTTTTCAAGTAAAGGAAAAGTGGATTCAGTACGAGTGGACTATATTTTGCAAACTACTTGAAGTGTATTGCAAAAACCTTGAAGATATGGACAGTGATGGGAATAATGGTCGTAGTTATCACATAATGAGTAGATTCTCTTAGCCGATTCAGGTAAGGTTACTTAGATGTCGAGGATGTTAGGATTGGGAAAGGTATCAGTGACAACCTCTTTAATGTGAGGGAGTTCAGGACATTTATTGCTAGCATTACCAACAACATCGTACAAAGCTCGAATTGAAAGAGGCTTTGGGGGCTTAGGGGTAGCTAGAGTTATGGGGGGAGACCTGTCTTGAGATCGCTTCTTTTGGGATTTTCCACCCTCGCAAAATTCTTTCACAGTAGGAGTAGGATATTGCTAAGGTTGTTATCGAATTTTAGAAAACTCATGGGTAAGGACGATTGGTTGGACTGAGATCAACGTGGTGTAATATTACAATTAATGAGGTGGATTGTTTGCAAGTGGATCAATGTACTAGACTGGAATCCTTAGGGTGATATTAAGTAGACTCAATGTAGCCATTAAATGTGTAGAATAAAATTTGGGAGGTGGGAACAAGAACATTATCTGACTGAAAGGGTAATGACCTAGAGGAATAGTTCCCACATGGTTAAGGGCTAGGGGAACAGATCTAGGTGGGAAAAGGTTAGGAGAGACACCAGCAAAAGGAGGTTGTCCTTTAGGAGTTGTACTATTAGGCGTTGTTGAGTGAGGCACAACAGGTTGTCAAGGTGCAGAGTGTTGTGCAGACATAGTAGATCATTTTAGGGTGGCTCGTGATGCTTGGAGCATGGAAACACTCGATGAGCTAGGCTCAGAAGGAGTAGGCAATGGGCCATATTAAGCACCAAGAAAAGAGGAATATTTATAGACTTCGAGAGAAAGAGATGAGATAGTCTTATTGTCAGCCACGGATGAAATGTTGGTTTGAGGTGAATTCTAGGATTTTATATCGTAATACATCAATTGATCGACGGTGACAATATTTCCATTGTGGGGATATCACATCATACAGTGAACCACAAATGCGACATTTACTAAATTATTTTCCAAAGTGAAAGTGATTTTACTATGGTAAAATTAAATCCACATGGTGTATTTCGATCCACCTAGTTAGAAATGGCTAGGTGATCATTTTTTGGTGATACATTTTTCATATATTTTGAAGTGTATGGGAGTTTTGGGTAAGATAATATTAAGTTTCAATGTGTTTGAAATCCACCATGAAGTTATAATCTATTACAAAGATTAGTTGATTAAATTGTTTGTTTGATTTAACTCCTCTACATCAATAAATTGTCATATTCCCTTATGTTTCTTAAACATATATTGTTTGGGTGTAAAATTATTTTACATGCATCCACTGTAAATGATGATTATATAATATGTTTGATATTTAACAAATCATATAGTTTCTAATGTTTCAACCTTGCACATATAAATCAAATCTAAATTATTGTTTAGAGGTGAAGAATCAACCCTTCTATTTAATCACAAGTAATTAAGAATTTCACATGTTTAAACCATTTAGATCTTTGGTCATCCAAAAAAAACAGCTTTGAAAACCAACAAAACATTTTAAATGCTTTGTCATATTTCCTAACCTAGAATTACCTACGGAGATACAACATTAGAGTGGCGCAGTTGCTGGGGACGAAATTCTTGAATTATTTTCCCCGGGACAATGATTAAAGCGTACCTTTTAATGGTGAATAAAAGGTTAGTAGGTTAAAATAATTCACTTAGCGATTCCACAAAAATAAATTGAATTAATGTAGACACATTGTGTCTCTCTCAGATCCACAAATTTATTCTCCACTATCAGATCCTAAGATACTCGTAATAATTGCTTCTAAAAGACAAAGACTATAAGCCTCTACTTCTTCTTTTGCAATACATCCATATGAAATTCTTTCTCAAATTGATCCTTTTAGACCTCTTCCAATTCCTCTTGAATTATTAGATATACCACCAAAAGTGTTTGAACTGCTATCTAAAGGAGTTGATTTGTAGTCATCCCTCCTTGTTTATTAGTTAGAATCTTATCATATTCTTGAACCTATTTCAAAATCTCCTATACCAAAAAAATAATTAGGTCTAGAAGTACCAAAATTAAAACTTAGTGATTTTATTTCTTCAGTAATTCACACTTATCCATCTACTTATGTTACCTTTGAGGACAACTTTTATGTTTACACAAATCCTTTGTTTGATAATGAAGGAAATTTTGGTCCTGAAGAACAAAAATTATTCATACAAACACCAAGAAAAATAAAAACTTCCATAAATTCTTCCAGCATATCTTCACCCCATACAACTCCCAAAATCTCATCCTCATCCCCTCCATAATATTCATATTCTAAAGTCTCATCTTCATCTAATCAAATGGCTAGTATTCGACCCATCATTTAGGCTCATTATGTAGCCTTAGCTCTTCCCAATTAGCTAGATAATTTCCCATATGGGTATCTGAAGCACTTACCTAGATTCAATAGTGGTACTGGTTTGTTTGTTGAAGACCATCTGGTAGCTTTCTTAGAATTTGCTGATAACATGAATATAGAGCATGAAGATGTCTACATGAGATTGTTTGTTCAATCTCTTGAAGGAAATGTTAGGATTTGGTTTAGACAATTACGAGCTAATTCAATCCATTCTTAGAATGAATCAGTTACCAATTTTAAAAATCAATGGGGTGTTAAAAAGGATCAATTTTACTATCTGACTGAGTTTGATGACCAAAAAATAAACCCTGGTTAACCTGTCATTGTTGCTATAAAATTATTTAATAAAATTTACCATAAAATGCCACCAGATTGTAAGCCACCAGTACTTGCTGCCAAAGTCAGGTTCTCTAAAGGATTTGATGATGACTTTGCAGTTATGCTTAGAGAAAGAACTTTTGTAACCCTAGCAGGCATACAAACCAATGCTATTGAGGTTGAGGCAAATAGACCAACCTCAACCAATCTCAAAGAAAAGGATGAAAATGCTGAAAGGAAAATGAAAGCTAGGGAAGAAGGAGGTTCTAAAAGATATAAAAGCTACCTAACAGTGTTCAACAAGCATCAAATAGACCTCAGGCTCAATATAAAAACCATTTCAACCCCATAGTTTACATAGACCCAATTATGATCGACAACTTCAACCATTGTTGATTTTTGATGATCAAGAACTCGAAGGAAATGGACCATTAGTTACTAATGACATAAATTATTTTGATGATCAATCACAACAGAATGTTATAATTCCATTTTTCCATGATCAAGATTTAATTCAAAATAAATAAATAAACTTCATAGGTTTCTAAGTATCAAGCCTTTTTATAGTTTCTAATAGTTGAATTAAACAAAAGGTATGATTTGATGCCTAGACCATGCCCTGGTAGGCCAACCAAGAATGTTACAATCAATTGGCCTCGAGTAAAAACTACTAAAACCCAAACAACTGTAATTCAACCATTAACTCAACTGAATGAGCATAATTCTTTTAAAAAAATTGTTCCAACAATTTTCAATGTAGAAAAAGATTTAGAGAAAGTCAAAATCCCTGTTCCACTATTTGAACTCTCTAAAAATCCAGGATACAAAAACCAAGTATCGAAGTGGATCCAATCCTCCAGTATAGACGTTGAGGGGGACATAATGAGTTTACAGGATGAAAAACGATTGGTGGTTTTTGGTCCTAGTTCTGACATGATTGATGAGAATGTTCCTCCCTTTTATGCCACTTTCAAAGTTCATGATTTTCTTCTATACAACTGTATGTTAGACTCTAGGGCCTCTCACAATTTTATGCCAAAAGTAATCATGGATCAATTGTAGTTAGAAATTACCAAACCTTACCATGATTTATACACTTTTGACTCCAAGAAATTTTCTTGTTTCGGATTGATAAAATACCTAGTTGTAACTTTAGCACAAATCCCTGTAAAAAGTGTAGTACTAGACATTCTAGTCACAGATATTCCTCCCAAATTTGGAATGTTGTTATCAAGATCATGTCGTGCAAAATTAGGGGAAATCTACAAATGGACATGTCTTATGCTACTATACCTGTATATGGGGGTGAACATCTTAGGTTATACAAAGAGGTAAGATTCATTAACACTATTTGTAGGGTTGATCAAGTAATAAATCATCCAATTTATGTTTTTGATCAGGATTTTGGATGTTTCACATTGTCATAAAATGATCTCTAAAATTCCTAGTTTAGCGTTGAAAAGTTTGTGAACAAACCTAAATGTATAAAAACTGATGTGTGGAAGTTATACCTCGATGGGGCTTTTTCTAAATATGGGGTTGGAGCAGGAATTGTGTTAATTTCTCTAGATAAAGAAAACATAACCCAATACTTTATGTTAGACTTCAATGTTACTAATAATGTAGTAGAATATGAAGCCCTACTTCTAGGCCTTGATTTAGCTAAAAGTCTAAAAGTTCAAAATCTAAGTATTTTTAGTGACTCAGAATTAATTGTCAAACAAGTAGGAAATCTATGCCAAGAAAAAAATCCTAGGCTTAGATCTTATCGAAATGAGTTATGGGATTCCATTGAAAGCTATTTCCAAACTTATAACATCACAACAATCCCAATAGACGAAAACATTTATGCAGACTCTTTAACAATTTCTGCAAGCTCCTTTAAAACCCCTGATCCAATGCAACTCAAATAACAAATTCAAGTCAAATATAGGTGTTAAATCCCTGACAATCTTAAAAACTGGCAAGTATTTGAAGATGATGAACAATTAGTAGTTTCCTACATGAAATTGATTATTTTAAAGCTTTACAAATTGAAGAAGAACAAATTATTGATCACAAATCAACTCAGGAAATTGAATCTTCACAATTAAATAACAAGATAGTTGATCGTAATATCCTTCAATCACCAAATAATTTCATTCCCGAGGGTCTAATCCCTCTTGAAAGGATTTTTCATCATAATGATGTTTTAAAAAAAATTGTTTTTAAACACAGCACAAGAGGATGTAGAGGAATGTCACATTGGAACTGATGAAGAAATGAAGAATGTGAAAATTTCAGCATCCTTAACCAAGGATATAAAAGACAAGCATATCAATCTCTTAAAGAATTATAAAGACATATTTTCCTCGTCCTATGATGAGTTCAAAAATTACGATACAAATCTTATTGAGCATAAGATCCCTTTAAAACCATAAGCCAAACCATTCCAATAGAAATTAAGAAGAATTAATCCAATTTTACTTCCAACCGTAGAGAAAGAACTAAAGAAGTTCTTGGATGCCAAGATTATTGTTCCTCTTAGATTTTCTGAATGGATAGAAAATTTATTTCTTGTAAGAAAAAATAACAGTGAAATTAGACTTTGTGTGGACTTTAGAAATATGAATAAATCATCCTTAAAATATAATTATCCATTACCTAAAATGTATCAATTACATCAAAAAGTTTCAAGTTCTAATAGAATTTCCATGTTAGATGGATTCTCTGGATATAACCAAATTTTGGTAGCTCCAGAAGACAAAGAGAACATAGCGTTCACCACTCCCTGGGGTACTTTTATGTATGCCAGAATGCCATTTGATTTGACCAATGCAGGATAAACATTTAAAAGAGAAATGGATGTGTCTTTTGTTGTTAAAATTAATAAATTTATTGTTATTTATCTAGATGATCTAACTATGTTTTCAAACTCTGATGAAAATCACTTAAAGTACTTGAGAAAGTTTTTGATAGCTGCAAAAAATTCAGAATCTCGCTCAATCCAAAGAAATATTTGTTTTCCATAAAAGCAGGTAAGTTACTAGGCCACATCATCTTGAAATAAGGAGTGGTAATTGATCCAAAATGAGTCTCAATTATTGAGGTAATTGGTCTCCGCAGAAATAAAAAGGAAATTCAAGCTTTTCTAGGAAAAATTATTTTTCTAAGGAGATATATACCAAACTATGCTGAAATTATTAAACATATCACTGGCATGCTAAACAAATATCATGAGATTAAATGTACAGTGAAGGTTATATATGAGTTTGCACATATTAGAAAGGCCATTTCTAAAGCTCTAGTGCTAGCCAACCCTGATTATACAAAACCTTTCAGAATTTTCTCTTTTGCCTATGATAACACTTTAGCCATTGCTTTACTGCAAAAGAATGATAACCAAGATGAACAACCAATTGCCTTATTTAGTAAAGTTATGAGAGATGCAGAGCTAAATTATGACATTATTGAAAAACAAGCTTATGCCTTTCTACAAGCTCTAAACTATTTCAGAACTTATGTCTTTCATTCCCCTATTACTTCATATGTCCCAAACAATGCTATCAAAATTGTTTTGACCCAACCTGATACAAATGGTAGGAGAGGGAGATGGATAGCTAAAATTCTTTAATTTGATCTAGACATCAAATCCACTAAGTTGGTAAAAGGATAGGGTTTAGCCAAGCTATTGGCTAAATCTAACTGGAAAGTTTCGAGAATAAACAATATCATGCAAGTATTAGGAGATAAGAATCCACAAGAACCTTCTTCTTCTACACATTCAGCTCGTCTTCCACTTCACATTAAAGAAAATTTCTTGTTATCTGAATGGTATGGTGATATTGTAAACTTTCTTCGTGATTTTGAATATCCTCCTAGTTTAACAAAATATCAATGCATAACTCTTAGATTAAAGGCTATGAATTATTGTATTATCAATTCTCACCTGTATCAGAAAGATCCTTTAAATATCTTACTTCTATGCCTGACTGAGAGTGAAACAGAAGGTGTTATTAATCAGTTTCATGAAGGAATATGTGGGGGTCATTATGCTTGGAGAGAAACATCACACAAGATTTTGAGAGCAGGTTTTTATTGGCCAAAGTTATTTTCACAGGTTGGAGCAAAGGTTAGAAGCTACATTCCATGTCATATTTTTGTTGGTAAACAAAGATTAGCAACACTCCCCCTTGTTCCAGTTTTTATTCAGGCACCTTTCTTACAATGGGGACTAGATTTCATTGGAGAGATACATCCATCATCCAGCAATCAACACAGATGGATCTTAACTACCACATATTACTTTACCAAGTGGGTAGAAGTCATATCGTTCAAAAATGCTATAGATATTGTTGTCATTAAATTTATTGAGGAAAATATATTATCTAGATTTGGATGTCCTCAGCAGATAGTCACAGATAATGCACAAGAATTTAGTAGTGTTAAAATGATATAATTTTTCCAGAAATATCAAATCCTATTGCATCATTCTACTCCATACTACCCTCAAGGAAATGGACTGGCAGAGTCATCTAATAAAATTTTGGTAAAGGTAATTAAAAAGGTACTTGCAGATCATAAGAGAAATTGGGGTCGTCATCTTAAGTATGCAGTTTGGGCCAACATAATTTCACCCAAAATATCAAGTAAATCTCCTTTTCAGCTTGTCTATGGAACTAAGGCTATTCTTCCTACACAGTTAGTTTTCCCTGTCAGGAAATGTTTACGAGAAACAAATGAAGAACCTGCTGATTTTTCTAGAAGAATTAATTAGATTATAGAATTAAACAAAGATAGAGATGAAGTTCAGTACAAACTTCATCAATATCAAAACAAGATGAAAATTTTGTTTGATAGGAAAGCCAGAGAAAGATATTTTAGAGAAGGAGATTTAGTTTTGAAATGGGATGCCTGAAGAGAAGAAAAGGGAAAACATGGTAAATTTGATAATCTCTGGCTGGGGCCATTCAACATTGCAGAGGTTAAAGGAAATAATACTTTCATTCTGTAGAACCTGGAAGGAGCATACTCTACATTACCTATCAATGGATAGTATCTAAAGCACTATATTCAATACTGAAGTTGATTGCAACCATAATTCATTGTACATTTCTAGTTTTATTTACATTTTCATGGAAAGTGTGATTTTCACAGCAAAGACTCCATAGCCCGAGGAGAAGGCACATGGATCTGCATGTTCTCTACATCTCATAGGGAAATATAGTCCCAATATGGAGCTGATGTTGTAACAATATTCTAAATTTTACATTTATATGTTAAAAAATAAAAAATTAAAGAAAGAAAGCAAAAAATAAAAATAAAGAAAGAAAAAGAAAAGAAAGAAAAAATGAAAAGGGATAAAAACTGAAATTGGAAACATAAAAAATATTTACAAAAAAAAGAAAAAAGCAAATGAAATCCCTAGAAAAAATAATTTTAGCGATGCACATTTAAATGCCACTATCAAATTCAGAAATATTAAATTTGTTGCTAAGTTAAAACTTAGGATAATCGATTTATTTGATTTTTTTTTCACATTTTATAAAGTTAGGATATGACAAAATAATCTTGTCGCATGAAAATAAAGTCTGCATTGGAAGAAACAACTCTAATTCACTCCACCAAGATCAACGGTAGATGAACCTTTTCACACCCCCACGTTCTCCCGACGATTGACATGCGGTGGGGGGGGTGTGGGGTGGCAAGCGGTCTTCGCCCAAAGTACCGAAGCATATGTGGTGAACGTTGAAGGATTTCAGGGGGTCACCTCCCAATATCACAAAGCAGCAAGACACCCCCCCCCCCCCCCCCCCCCCACGAAAAACCACCTCTGCTCATGCCAACTATTATATCCTTTGCCAACCATCTCCTTCTAAGTCTCATTCCCTCTGCCACATATCTTTCACCACATAACCGTTACCTCCTACCACTTGAATCCTACCACATCAATATCATTCCACGTCACCTATTCATTAGTGTTTGAAATCTCCCATGAGATCTTATGAATGTTACAACATTTATTCCCACCATATACCCATTTTTTAATTAAACCCAACTCCAAAGATGTTTGATTCGACATTATGCAACTGATTCGCCTGATTATATAAAACCATATAATTCCAATTATTCATTTTATTTGCTAGCTATCTAATTCTACAAATGAAGAACTCTTTTCCACCAACTGTTAGCATTCAAAAGTAATTCTGCCAGCGTACACTTAACAACTCTCATCGCTAACCCTATGCTTAAAAGTTTCTTCTATTTGAAGTTTTCTTCTATCAGAGTTTTCCATCCAAATATTCTTAGCATTTTCCTTCTATACTTGATTCTCTGTCATATAAAATGTCAAACCGTAAGGGAAAAGGAAAGGCCACAGAGAATAATCCCCTTATTCCCTTAGTTATGGATTTCAACAAAGCACCTTTAGTAGACACCCAATAGAAAATCACAAAAGCCATTTCAGAATTTGACCTTTATGAACTACATAATTGGACTAAGAAAAAATATCTGGACAACAATGATGAATTAAACATTTGGGAATCTATTCTCCCATAGTTTGTCTTCTCCTAGATTCATTTTTTCCTAGAATACTCTCTCTGGTGTCATTATAGGTATTTACCTAGTCAAAGGATCGTCATTTCCCAAAGTAATGAAGTTATCTTCTCTGTTTCTTCTGAAAGCATTTGTCAGGCCCTACAAATTAAATATGAGTCTTCTAATCACCCTTTTTTATTGAAATCTTAATGTTATTGTATACCACGCTCGATTTCCCTCAGAGAGCCCAAATATTTGAATATTTCCTTCCTGGGAATATTGAGTTGCCTAGGACTAGCCCCCCATATCCAGATTATATCTTTAGTGAAATGCCCAAGAAGGTCATTTCCATGGTAACTCAATTGCTTGGATACTATATTGATTAGTGGGTAGATGGGATGGTATTAGGATTTCCACTTTTGCAGTTGCTAAAAACCCCTCTCCACTTTTCAACTACGGTCAATTTTTAGCTAATGAAATCGATGAACAATTGGTTAATTACAAATCCAAAGGTGTTATCGGTGGTGAAGCTTTCATACAAGGAATACAATTTGATTTGAATATCCAACCCGAAGTTTACCACCTTTTTGTAAATAAACCTACTTTTGACACTTATAATGAGGTGGATGAAATATTCAGGAATATGATTGGATTTTTTATCCCAAGTGAAGAAAGGTGAGATCAACTACTAGAATTGGTCGAATGAATTGTAAATTAAGTTCAGGATTTTCAGTATGAAAGGAACAACATTTCCAACAAAGCAGAAACAGTCATCACCAGATTCCTACATAACCTCGACAACATAGCATTTTCTAGCAGGTTTTCCTATTTTTCCTCTATATTTAGAATATCTATGTTTGTTAAAATATATATTATTTTGTAAATGTATTTAATTTGGAATCCAATCTCAGATATGATATTTTTCTATAAGTACTTAGAAATAAGGCTTAGAAATGGTTGAACCATTGTGATAGACTTTGAGTAGACTTATATCCTTCAAAGTTATTTCTGAAGTAATAAAATGATTCTGGATTCATTTCAAGATAGATTATGTTCTTGTAAGTCTTTCTTTGTTATTATTTTCACTCTGTTTTCTACATATGTTTTGAATTTTATGGGAGTTTTGGATAAGTTAATGTTGATTTCAATATATCTGAAATCCCCCATGAAGTTATAATTTATTACAGAGATTAGTTCATTAAACCTTTTGTTTTATTTAATTCCTCTACATCAACAAATTGACATATTTGCTTAAGTTTCGTAAACATATATTGTTTTGTTGTAAAACTATTTTACAAGCATCCACTATATATGATGATTAGATAATATGTTTGATATTTAACAAATCATAGAGTTTCTAAAGATTCAACCTTACACATCTAAATCAAACTTAAATTACTCTATAGAGGTGAAGAATCAACCCTTCTATTTAATCATAAGTAATTAAGAATTGCACTTTTTCAAACAATTTAGGGTTTTGGTAATACAAAAAAACAACTTTAAAAATAAACAAAACATTTTAGATGCTCTGGCATAATTCCTAACCTAGAATTATCCATGGATATACAACACGGAAATACCATATTGATGTGTATGTGATAAAGAGAGTGGAGTAGAGTTTGCAAACGTTGAGCAACTAGCCCAAGTGTTGAACTGAAGCAGAGTGTTACAAAAAGACTGTGCAATAGAAGGCTGAGAGAAAAGTATATGTGTTGAGAGCAGAAGGATGAGTAAGGTGTGATGTTGTAGAGTGATCAGAAGATAGAGTGCTATTGTGTGATTCCAAGAGAACCTATGGAATAGTAGAGGACCAAGAGGAGAATTATGATATTGCAGTGAACCAAATTGAAATTTCCCTATATATGTATTTTCCCCTATTTTCAGTTTGAAAATTGTATCAAAGGCATAACAATGGCTATATAGTAGGTGGTGGACTACGTTCATAAGAGGTTGGTGCCTCTTAGCAATTAGGTGCTTGCTATCTTAAGGGGGTCGATGCCTCCTGTGAGTGGGTTCTTGATGAGTGCCAGTATTGCAGCAAGGATGCTGAAACTCCTAGGCTACCAGCTTTACTTATCAACCCGGGGTTCAAATACAAACTTGGAGGTGACAGTGCTATATGCACAAGTAGAAGTGAAGGTCCTGCCTGTTATCACGTTTTCATCTGGGAAGAGACCCTAGGGGTTCCAAGCCAGATTTCTATAGAGTCAGAAGAAGCTTGATTCTTTGATGGAAGAAGAGAAAATCTATACTAAGAGAGCTACCCTACTGTAGTAATGAAGAAAAAAACATGTAATGCTAAATCACACCATATCCTAACTAACCATTTAAACAACTATGCTAAGCAGAATTACTAAATCAACACTAACCTAATGCGGCTATCTAAGTTACAAAAGTAAAGAGAATCAAACCAAACTAATGAGTAAGCAAGGAATCTAAAATAAATCTCTTTTCACTTTCTTAGTTTTTTGATGATTAGATAATGTTAGAGTCTGATTGAATAACCAAATCAAAGCTCAGAAGTGGAATCGTTTAAATGATATGTAGAACAAAGTTCGGGAAGGAGTCAAGCAGAAAAGCAATCAAAGATCGAAATCAATGAAGGGAGGATGTAATGACGCAGCAGTGCATAGGAACCATTGGATCGATCAGCGAACAGTGAAAATAGAAGATGAGTGGCGAAGATCTTATCGCAAGAGATTACATGAATAGATGGATGAACAGGATTAACAAAAGATGAGTGGAAAAGATCTTATCGTAGGGGATTAAGTGAATAGAGGGACGAGCAACATTAATGGAAGATAAGCAGTAGAGATTTATCATGTGGATTAAGTGAATAGATGGATGGATCGATCAATGAACAAGATTAACAAAAGATGAGTGGCAGCGATCTTATCGTGGAAGGTTAAGTCAATAGATGGATGAAAAGGATTAATGGGAGATGAATGGCGGAGATCTTATCACGGCGATGAAGTGAATATATGGATGGATCACATCAAGTCATGTGGCAACACAAGCGTAAAAAAGGTGGGGAATGATGGAGCAGGTTTTATAGGTGGTAAGCAGTTTCTCGGATGCCCTCAAAGCTGTAAGTTGTATTTCTAATTTCCACACGATTAGCCTAAGCGCGTGACACGAAGCACAGGAAAACCAATTTTATCTCGTGCTCTCGGGCGGATATCGATCGTGCAAGAATTCGCGCGAGATTGCGCAATAACCATTGGATCATGCGGGATTGATCAATGGTGGAGATCGGCCAAGCTTGTTGGCGATCGGGTGACGCTATAGCTGTTGGATCAAGTGAGACAGATCAACGGTGGATACATGGACCACCTAAAGTCAAACATTGAAATGAATATAGGTGGTAAGCGGTATCTCACACACCCTAAGGGCTGTAAGCTGTATTTCTAAATTTTACATGATTAGCCTAAGTGAATGACATGTAGCACGAGAAACCAGTGTTCTTGCATGCTCTCGAGCAGATATTAGTCATGTAAGAATTCGAGTGAGATTGCATGATAGCCATTGGATCATGCGAGATTGATCAATGGTGGAGATCAGCCAAGCTAGTTTGTGATTAGGTGTCATGATAGCCGTTGGATCAGGCGAGGCAGATTGATGGTGGAGATCGGCTAAGCCAAAGTCAAATGTTGAAATGAATATGAATTACACGGTTAACAATGATTGGTCACATTTGTTGTGGATCGGATGGTAAGGAGATCTATAGGTATAATCTGATTAAGACATGATTTATTGGCTTCCGCTTAATAATTTCGTGCTAAAGAAAATGGGAATATGAGTGAGAGCTATTACAGAAAGAGAGTGATTGAAAATGATAATGATGGAATGAACCAAGTACTAAAGCAAGACAACAAACTCCAAAGCTCATGCAAGAAGTAGAAATATTTGTTTTTGGGGTTGCTAAAGGGTCTTTTCCTCAAGTCATGGTCCCAGAGGAACGAGGTGAGGCTGATGTTATAGACATTTTTGTGCCTTACAGCATGAAGCATGAAATGTCAATAATCTGAGGGATCCAAAGTCCCTAAACATGTTGTTCCTACCCCTAGAGGAACAAGGTCAGCAAACCACAGCACTGAAAATCAGTTCTCCACCTGAAAACACTCAAAAACAAGCTGATTCTGGATCATGTCAACTGCTCCACTGAGCATCTGCGTTGAATGTCAACTGCTCCACTCTATACCTGCACTAAATCTCAACTCTAATGAAGGCTACCTGCGCTGAGCAAGATTGGCCAAGTGGCACAGTCATTCTGCAAGGTGTCAAATGCCCAGGAAGCTTCCAAAATGACACTTGGATCAGGGAATTCGCCTTGTGATGAGTAAGAGAATCTAGATCTCCAAGTGGAAGCAAGAAACTCCAAGTGGACTCAACAACTGAAGCATAATTGAAGTGGGAGAGGACACTAGTCAGCTTCATGCCAGCCTCAAGCTGACTCATCCTTTCTCCAAAACTCCTATATATAGAGCTCTCTCATGAGGTCTAGGGAGGCTGGAATCTGGTGAATGTAAGGAAGTGCTGTTGGTTTGTGCATAGAACTATTGGGTGATTTGCTTGAAGGAGGTGAAGAGGAGATTTCTTTTTGCTGGGAGGTGTTGCTGGATTGGGCCTCTTATGGTTGTAACACTCTCAGAACTTTACTTCTTCCATTAATAAAGCATTTGAGGTTCTTCTATATGCATGTGTCTCTGTGGCGCATTGATGCTTGTATATTTGATTTATTCTAATCCTTGAATCAATTATGGATGTATGCTTCTTGTAGTTTCCTTTTCTTGTGCTTTTGCAGGATCTTTGTGTAGCTGGGCCAGTGAAAGAGCAAGGAGCTGGGAGCAAGCAGCAAAGAGGGAAGATTGGATCAATCATTAGCAGAAGATAACGGTTAGTGGATCTCTTTCTCCTCCCTCTTACATCTCATAAAGAAGTAATCTTGAATAGCTTTGCATTCGGTTGTTGCTGAGGTACTATCACCCTTAGAGTGGGATAGGGTCATTCCGTATTGGATACTTTTCCCAACAACAAATTGGCGACTCCGCTGGGGAACATGTCTTGTTGGTTGTTTGTGTTTTTGCTATTCATTTCATAAACAAAGGGAGTACCGAATCGAACTGTATTTGAATCTTTCAAATGCAAAGTAGAGGGCAGCTACTCTAGCTTAGTTTCTGGGCAAGTTTATGATTTGAAGAGCTGATCCACAAGGACTCTAATAAGCTCTTAGTGATAGCTTTTCATCCTCCTTGTCATCCCTTAGTGTGTCCTTGACTGATAGCTTCTGATTTGGCCAAAAACTGTGAATTTTTGAGCAATCTGTGACCCGGAAACCAAGAGAAACGAAAGTTTCATTCTTCAGTGCAACTGCTGTGAAGGTTGTCTGCATTTCAGCGCAGTTCCCGAAGGGGCTACCTGCGCTAAAGGTCAAACAGACAGTGTCCCACCTGCGCTGGACCAGTCTTGCCTTGTGCTACTGGGGTTTCCTGCTGTTTCTTGCCCTGTTTTCACCCTTGTTTTTGCTGCCTGTTACCAGTCAATGTGCCTATCTGAAACCAACTTTCCTTGCCACTATTCCGCCTCGGTTGTATAAAGAAACTGTATTTGTTCTTTGTGTATTTCTTACATCATTTACAGTTTCCTATAATGAAAGTGAACTAGTCTTGCTGTGACCTCTTAGATCTAGACCTGTGATAAAGTGTCGTTTTGATCTTAAGAGTTAGTTTGTTTGCTGTTCATAGCTGATTGAGCTTTTGCTTTCGTCATATGGTTTGAATTTATATCTTTCTAGTGTCGAAACAAGTAAATCTTAAGGTGTCTTTTGATTTTGGACAAGCTTGTTTGCTTTCACTTGAAATTGAATTCAAAGTTATACAACAGCTTTCTTTTTGTGTCGCACAAACATTAAGAAAGAGAAAAGAAATACTTGCATTGTGCATGTGCATTATGACAGCTTGCATGTTGATTTAGGAAAAAATGCATTAGTGTGTGCTCTATGATCTGTGTGAAAAGATGTTATCTTTCTTTTCCCTCAGTAGTTAAGATTTTCAAAGTTGAAAGATTGAAAAGCTTGCTTATCATCTTAGACTGCATTTAGGAGTGTTATCATACATCTCGTGGTGATCCATAAAGGCAAACTGCTAAACAAGATCAACCTTAAAATAAATTGAATTTACATAACAACGCATTGAAACATAACACAAACACGTAGAGGTCTAAGCTAGAGACGTGTTCCGGCGTCGTTAAACGTGATATCTTAGCGTTGAGTGGTTGGGTGATTCCTCCACGGTGAAGCGATAAGTATCAATACGGACTTGTGCTCCCATGTACCGTCGCGTATATATTGGGAGACCCCTATAGGAACAAAGCCTTTATCCAATAGGAAACCGTGTCGGCCGCCCTACTGATCGCAATGCAGTGAACACAGCATTCACGAAGATCGACCACTCGTACCGTAAAACGTATTCTTTGGTTTTGCGAAAAGTTTGGCACACCCTCTGCCTAGAACTCCAGAGCAGTTTCTTTTGGCCTTTTTCAAACTCTATAACTGAAAAAGTCCATCCGAGCATTTGTCACTTCGGGCTCGTTAAAACATCGAAGGAGACTAGAGTCATCTTTAGCTTTTTCTCGACTCTTAAAAAGTGAAAAAGCAAGTTGTGTCTAAGCGTCGTTATAAAATTTATTTTAAACGGAACATAATCACCTCCTATTCCCGCGTTGATCTTAGGTTGAGAACATGGAACGCCCCAACCAAGGAGTTCCACATGATGGAAATCCTAGTCCATTCTCCTCTTGGGGAGAAATTGGTGCGCCCCACATGGCCACATTGTCGCTTCCAGGACTGACAATTGGCCTGCCTATTTGGCTATTCTCAACTAATGTAGTTCAGACCACCATGGTTCCTGAACAGTCGAGTCAACAGTTAGATGAGTCTAGAGCTGCCCACCAGCCTTCAACTTCCTATAACTCTTCCTCCAATCCTTCATCTTCGCAAAGTAGAGCCGGCAAAAGCCAAGCTCCCATGGAGAAGAAGGAGAGGAAGAAGAAGGAGAAGAAGAAGAAGGAACCTAAGGCGACTGGGGGCAAGCAAAAGACTTCTGACAAAAATCCACACACAGCACAGACCGGGCCTAAATCGCCATGTGTCATATGTAGAGGAGACCACTTCCATAGAGATTGTCCCTGTATTCCCTGGATACTAAGGGACTGGTCACCTCGTTTGCACAATTCGGGAGCATCAACCTCTGATAGCCATGTTGAATGCTTACCGTCAACCAGCGGAAGTGAAGGTTCAAGACAAAGAGGGGGAATAAGATCCCCCTGCAAACTGTGTAAAGGCGATCACGCCATCCACCGTTGTCCCTTCTTAGACGAAGCGAAGAGAGTTTTGGAAGATCGCCCGGTTTCACCGTTGAGGCTTCCTCCTGGATACAAAAAACTCGTGCCAAGTCCTTCGTTGGTTGAAAATACAGCTGGCCCGCTCAAGTGGTCAGCTGAAGTGTCAGTCATTGAAAATGAACCTACTGAATCCAGACCAGACGAAAGTCTAAAGGTCGATACGGTAGTTGACCCAGTTCTTCCTTCAGAGGTTTCATCCTCAAATGACACCGTCACTGAAGATTTATCTTCAAATGACACCCTCACTGAAGAGAATAAGGATGACACCATCCAGATTCTTTTCATCAACACCGACTCTGATGAGCATAAGGGAAATGCGCCCATTCCTTTATCGCAGGAAGGAACATCGTCAGGGTCATATCCGGCCGTATATTCGGTCCCACCACCGAGCAACCTGGTTGTGTCCTTTGATTGGAGCCAACTAGGCAGACCCCGGTTACCAGCCAGTATACCATTCAGAATCATAGTCCAAATTTATAGAATGGTAATGGCTGGAACTATCATTGATGAAGGGGCATCTATGAGTATCCTTTCCTCTATTGCTTGGAAAGCACTGGGTTCCCCGGCGCTTTTGCCTGAGATGAGAAATCTCTCGGGTTTTGATAAAGGAACCAGTCGACCATTAGGGATCCTCCCCAATGTGCCTGTTACATTGAAAGGGAAGACCGTTCAAATGAGCGTGATGGTCGTTCAAGGACCCTTGGATTATAACCTACTCCTTGGACGAGACTATATATATTGCATGGGAGCTATAGTCTCCTCACTCTTTAGAGTAATGTGTTTTCCACACGAAGGAAGAATGGTCAAGCTCGTAGACCAACTTTCATTTCCAGGATCACGCATCGCAAATAGTCAAATACCAACCCTGAATGGTCTATTCACCCAAGAAATGTCTCCCCCTCCAGTCCTCCTTCCCGATGAGTGCGAGTGATTCGGAAAGATGGGACTGGAACCCAGGGGGCATGCATCCTGGTCTGCTTCGGGCAGAGGAAACCTTGGGTATAAAGTAGAATTTCCGTGAAGGAATATGACTAGTCCGTACCCCGTCCGTGGAAGGAAGAGGGGTTGTTCTAGAATAGGATTCTTTTGATAAGGTTACTTGTCTGACAAAGGTCATTCACCATTGTCTACTTCGGTAGACAGTGCCGAGGAAGTGTTTTCGTTTGATGGTGTTAACAAAACAATCTTTGGGTAACCAGGAAGAGGCAAGCCTCTCCCTTTAAAACAAATGTTTTATCGGATAAGTAGGGGCAGCCTTGAAATTGTACTTTATACCTGGGGGCATGCAAACCTTTTGGAGTGCAAGCTAGGAGCGGTTATTTATCTGTTTTTGGGATTAGCCGTTTCCGAACTTGCATAAAGAAAGGATGAGAAGGAGCATAGCTTATGTGAGGTGCAAGCTCTATAAAAATTGGAATCTTGCAGGAGACATTTCTTATCTTATGACTGGTATATCGAGCAGTTTTACCGTGGAATTTATGCTCGTTAAAAAATAGAAAAGCGAGATTCGAGCAGTTTTAGCAAAAAGTTCATGCTCGTTAAAAAATAAACGCAAGATCCGAGCAGTTTTAACGCGGTCTTCATGCTCGTTAAAAAATAAATAAAAGCAGTGAGCAATGTTTCCTCCAGAGTTTAAGCTCATTTTTAAATAAAAAATGAACCTATTCAGGTAGATAACCATTGTGATCGTAAATTTATTAGCCATAAAAAGCCTTGGTCGTGTTTGCACCTGCCACCTCCATTCCATTTGGCCGATCGTTCACCCCCATATGATTGTCTACCCATTTTGAGGAACAACTGCGAAGAGTGATTTCACTTAGCCATCCTTGTGACACTGCCATGATTGGAAAATTCCAACCTGTACCTGGAATCTTCTGCTATCCCTGTTTATCACTCGTTCCTCAAAAGACGAGTCTTCTTTGAGCTCTTTTCATCTAACTCGTAAAATATGAAAAGTTTGCCGAGTTTTGGCCTTCCAGCTCGTTAAAGTGACCGGAAGAGCTATCCCTCCTCTAGATTTTAATCTTTTTGGACCTGAGGGATTATTACACAAAAAGGTCGAGCGCTTGTTTTATTCAGCTCGTTAAAGTAATCGAAAACTCATCCCTTCTGTATTGTTTTATACTTTTTCGGACTTAAGGGATTAGGTGACGAAAAAGGAATTTTGGAGTTAACTTTCTGTACCTTTTCAGACTCTCTAAAAATGAAAAGGACCGAGTTTTCCTTGTCGTTAGACTCGTTAAAATGATTAAATAGCGACAAACTTGTCTTTAGACGAGAACGAGTTTCCCTATCGCTAAGCTCGTTAAAACATAGCGATGGGCTTGCCCGAAGGGCAGGTTATAGAACAAGCATATGTTATCCTCCTCAAGCTTGACAACAATAAAGAGGTACTGGTCAGAAATGACTGGGGAAAAATTGGGAGAACCTCAAAGCTTTAATGGTAGCAAGTCGCTCTTGAACATGACACTTTGTCCTCCGTATCACATCTGGTTGGGTTGTTTCATTCACCGGTCTCATCACCATGGTCCTCGCCAAACCATCCACATTTGGGGTAATGCTACCGATCCATCACATCAGTGTCATTATATGTTCAAGAGACGTGTTCAGAAAGAGTCAACCGTGTCCCATCCACTGCCATACATTATCCTTCATCCACCCATGATCGCCACCCTGAATCATATCTCACAGACTGTTTTCACCTCCACTAAAATCATTAGCTCCGTTCCGTGTCACTGATGTGGGATTCATTAAGGCCCTCCTTTGACGGATCGCTTCTTGTCGACTTCAGCTCATTATCCAAGAAGTTGATCTAGGAACAAACTCCCCAGTACTTTGAAGCTTGCATGCCTCAATGGCAAGTTTCTCACTTTCGGCGACAGGTATACATTAATGACCTTCGACCAGAAGATTTTACGTGGTGTTCGACGCCAAGTCCTTTATTCACACCACGTGAATTGTACTGCAGTACCTTGAGGGTCATTGTCATTATTGGTGATTCCTCTCGCGCTTGTTAACGGTTTACATTATTGACCGGTAATCAAGCGATGTCTTTCCATGTTCGACTTCAGCGCAATTCTCACATGGATCGACTTGTACTTAGAGTGAAGATCGAACGAGTTTGAAGACCCCGGATCTAGTTTCATCCATCCGGGCTGCGATATATATTTAGGATATAAAGACATTTGATATGTACATCATTGCAGCAGATGATCATCCTACTCAAAGGATGATAATTTCAGCAGAGAATTATCAGTCTACCATCAAACGATCGTCTGTTCTATGTACCAAAATGAATTTATAAAGTTGAGCATGGGAATGCCCGCCTCAGCTAGATCATGAAAGCAGAATGAAAAATAATGTATTGTATTGTATTTTATTACAGGGCACCTCTCAGCGATTGAATGAACTTCGGATCCTCCTGATAAAGCATTTCACCCGATAAACGACCTCATACTTTAGGGGGCAACTGTTATAGACATTTTTGTGCCTTACAGCATGAAGCATGAAATGTCAATAATCTGAGGGATCCAAAGTCCCTAAACATGTTGTTCCTACCCCTAGAGGAACAAGGTCAGCAAACCACAACACTGAAAATTAGTTCTCCACCTGAAAACACTCAAAAACAAGCTGATTCTGGATCATGTCAACTGCTCCACTGAGCATCTGCACTGAATGTCAACTGCTCCACTCTGTACCTGCACTGAATGTCAACTCTAATGAAGGCTACCTGCGCTGGGCGAGATTGGCCAAGTGGCACAATCATTCTGCAAGGTGTCAAATGCCCAGGAAGATTCCAAAATGACACTTGGATCAGGGAATTCGCCTTGTGATGAGTAAGAGAATCTAGATCTCCAAGTGGAAGCAAGAAACTCCAAGTGGACTCAAGAACTGAAGCATAACTAAAGTGGGAGAGGACACTAGTCAGCTTCATGCCAGCCTCAAGCTGACTCATCCTTTCTCCAAAACTCCTATATATAGAGCTCTCTCATGAGGTCTAGGGAGGCTGGAATCTGGTGAATGTAAGGAAGTGCTGTTGGTTTGTGCATAGAACTATTGGGTGATTTGCTTGAAGGAGGTGAAGAGGAGATTTCTTTCTGCTGGGAGGTGTTGCTGGATTGGGCCTCTTATGGTTGTAACACTCTCAGAACTTTACTTCTTCCATTAATAAAGCATTTGAGGTTCTTCTATATGCATGTGTCTCTGTGGCGTATTGATGCTTGTATATTTGATTTATTCTAATCCTTGAATCAATTATGGACGTATGCTTCTTTTAGTTTCCTTTTCTTGTGCTTTTGCAGGATCTTTGTGTAGCTGGGCCAGTGAAAGAGCAAGGAGCTGGGAGCAAGCAGAAAAGAGGGAAGATTGGATCAATCATTAGCGGAAGATAACGGTTAGTGGATCTCTTTCTCCTCCCTCTTACATCTCATAAAGAAGTAATCTTGAATAGCTTTGCATTCGGTTGTTGCTGAGGTACTATCACCCTTAGAGTGGGATAGGGTCATTCCGTATTGGATACTTTTCCCAACAACAGCTGAGACACCTGATAACAACCTTATGGGGATATTTTTCTCCTCGCTAACCTGCTAATCATAAGAAGGCACAAATGGAAGAAAACTAAAACATAACCAATCTATGCTACACTGTTGTAATGGAAATACAGCTACTTAAGAAAACAAATGATTAAACCATGAATCTATGCGCTACACTACTGTAATGGAAATGTAGTTATTTAAGAAAATGAATGATTAAACCATGAATCTATGCTATCATACATGTACAATAAAGAGGAGCCTTAGCTGCTAGGGTTGGGCCCTAACCTAAGAGCTTAAGCCCTCTGAGTTAACTCAGTGCTAGCTCAAAACAAAACTCATTCTTATTATCAAAACAATGGATTACATCAAAACTTGTCACAAGTCTTGGAGCTCGAAAATAAAGTAGAGTTCTACAATCAAAAGTATAAATCCTACTGAGGTCCTAGGCCTCTCTACTTATATGACTAAAGTATTTGACAACTTCCTTAAAATTAGGGAGGCTCCACTCCCAAACTTGAGATAAACTGGTGCTTTGACTTTCACTTCCTCAGCTGCCTTCTAGTCCTCATGATTTGGTTGTTTGCACTCAAAGCTGATGGAGGAAAATTCTTATGGAGGGGTAGTAAATGAGGAGGATTTCCCTCCTATAATTCCTCTCCCTTGTCCCATTCGAGTTTTGACCAAGGTCTTTGCCAAAATTCCTTGCTTTTGTCCTTTAATCTTGCGTTAAATTCAAAGTAGACCACAAAGCAAAATATCCAACTCTAACTCATCTCATAAATAAAATATAATTAAAAGTATTCAATAAGTTGTTAGAATAGTTGGTTTTACTAAGCTAGGAGGTGAATTAAGGCCCATATAATTACCCAATGATGAGGCTCATCATCACCCCCCTACTTAAAGTGTTTCTCATCCTCTGAGCAACTTAGTCAATGTCCATGTCCTTTATGGCTTTGGTAGCCTCTCTGACATCCTATGCCTCTGCTGTGGTCTCTTCTTCTTGTTCATGGAAGCCTACTTTTCTTTCTACTTCTTCCCACTACCTATTTTATTCTTCTTCTTTTCTCCCTTCTAGCATCCCTAGGAGTAGTGGTGGGCTACGTTTTAGGCCTATCTAATTGAACTTCAACCTTTGCATTGATTTCTTATACATAGGTGTCCTGTTGAGTGCCTTTATCCAACTTTGAGGGGAGTGCTATTCTCTGATCTTCAAGCTGTGTGGCAGTGTGTTCCATCTCCTCAAGCAGGCATGTATACTATCATCTCCTAGCAGCCTAAACATATCCTCAAAATGTGAAATTACTTGCTCTTGGGTAGTAATATATCTAGGTGCCGACAGAGGATCATTTTCAATTAGATTATGGGTGATGATTCGAGCATTGGGATTTGATTGGATAGCTCTGATGAAAAGAGGTTCATTTTTCTCTTTGGCCAATATTATTTTCATCTCTGCAGCACTTGACTCCTCATGGTTCATCCATGATGCCAAAGCCATTAATTGCAGATCTCCTAGCTTGGAATTAGGATCTCAAACATTCATTTCTGTGAGGGCTATGTTGTGGAAGTAAAACTCAGCCATTTTGGCCCTATCCTCTAGTGTACTTTGATCACAAAGATCAATAAACTACTTGTAGACCTTAAATGGTATGGTGCCCCTTTGTGCTAGTGTTTTAATCTAAAATTGCAGCCATTGTTCTCTGAGGTAAAGAGCATAGGATTTAGCTGGCATCCTACATTGGATGGCCTCCAAGGAGAGGTTGGCCATACATGTTAGTTGGTTTTCCCTTTCCTAGAGTTTTCCTCTCAGCCATTCATTTTCCCTCTCAAGTTGATCTCTCATTATTGCTTCTCTGTCCCTTAAGCCACTTATCTCTTTGTTTTTCTTATCTTCTTCCTTTTTCTTTTCTTTCCCATCTCCATCCATTTCTTCCTTCATTTCCTCCTCTATTTCAGCATCATCCTCCATCTCTTCTCCTTCATCATGTTCCTCTGTATTAGTTTCTTCTTCATCCATCTCATCCCCATCGAGCTTTGTATCTTCTTCTTTTCTTTTGCGTCCTCTTCACTAACAAAAGGTCTAACATCATAAGTGAGGGTTTTGGTGTCATCCTCTACTGGTAAGTCTTTGAAGACTAACGATGTTATAGGGATCTGGAGGTTTTGGAGGGCATCCTCAAGGAGGATCCTGATCAACCCATGGTGAGCCAATTGTTGGGAATTCCCTTCCTTTACTTTGTCACTGGAGTCTATGAGTGATTGCATAAAGAAATATGGTATGCTGAGTCTTTGGTGAACTCGTGTTTCTACCCCAAATCATAATTCTTTAAGCATCCTAAAATGGTAGCCATAAGAAACATTGTATCTATGGAATGGCAGACGAGGTGACAGGATACGATGAATGAGGTGGATGGTAATGAATGAGGGTGGAGGATAACGTGGAGGATATGAGATGGAGTGGAGTGATTCGGGTGGCCCGTTGCGGGGGTAGGGAGTGTACTGGATGTTCATCAAGCTTGAACCCCTCCGCAGCAATATTAGGTCATAGATCTCGGTCAAGCACCTTAACGTCATGGTCAACTGCGGGGGTTAAGCCTGAGTTATAAATCACGCTTGTTTCTCCCCCACAGAGCACTTTATCTACCTCTCGAACACACACTTACTTAAATCTTGTGCTATAACTCGAGCTTTAATATGCGTCAGGGCCCCACATTACATCATATTTTAATGCGATAAAAAATAAATCACTATTTTCAGACTCTTGCTTTCTCCTTTGATTTTAAAAAGAATTTCCTTTTTTCCGCCTGACTGTCTTCTTTGTCGAAGGTGGCCAAGTTAACTCGCCACCTTTTCACTTATAAACCAACTACCTCGTAATTGTTACAACTTTTTATCAAATGATTCATATGAGTGAGTGAGCGGGATAGTTACCTATGATCTCGATGCCATGCTATAGTTGTTGAATATCAGAGGTGTTGCATTGTTTATTTGTTGCATGGTCATTCTTCTTCCTCCTCTGTTGTATGTTGTCTGTTGTTTGCTGTCTATTGTCTGTTTTCTGTTGTCTGTTGTCTGATGTTTGTTGTATGGAGCTCCTGGATCATCCTAGTGAAGATCTATAGCCGATGATTGATATTTTGTGGGATAGGCTGCTACAAGACCTAACCAACCTACCATTCACCCTTGGATTTCTTCCTGTAGGTTTTTGGGGGATCCTGTAGAAAACACAGTCTTCACCTAAATTGAATCAATGAAGTGAAAAAACAATGCAATTGATGGATTGATGCATGATAAGGAGTGGAGGAGATGGATATGTGTGAGGGAGGGTTCCCTTTGGATCCTCCTTTTGTTCGTTGACTACCTTTCTCGTCCACCTGCAAATAACAATTACATCTTTTTATTTGTTTTTTCCTCTTTTTTTTTCTTTTCTTTTTTTTGGAAAAACACCTAGGCTACCTTAGAGAGGTTTTCACCCTAGATGTTTGCCCTGGCCGCCTCAACGAAGGTTTTCACCCAAGGATCTTCTTATTCTTCTTTCTAAATTTTCTCATCCTTGGGCTGCCTCACAAGGCTTCAACCCAAAGATGGGACTCAGGTGCCTCATGGAGGTTTTCACTTGAGTCCTTATTCTTTTATCTTTTTTTTTTTCAGTGACCTAGCGAGGGAGGAGTTGGAACTTGCTCCACCATCATCATTGTTTTATTGATATTGTCAATGAGATTTTTCTTTGATAAAGGCCTCTTGTACATTTTCAATCGGTGTCCATTAACAAGAAATGGAATGGCTTCTCCATCTATGGTTCTGATTTGCACTAAACCATTATCATGGCATCTTTCCACCACATAAGGTCTAAGCCATCTTTTCCTTAGCTTGCCCTTGAAGTCTTTATACCTAGAATCATATAACAATACCCAATCGCCCTCTTGAAATTTCTTCTCCTTAATATTTTTATCATGCCAAATCTTCCTCTGAAGCTAAACTATCTCTGTATGTAAGAGGGCCTGCATTTTGAATTCATCCAAGCCATTCAAATGGAACAATCTCTCTTTCTATGCATGACTAAGATTGAAATCTAGTTGGGCTTCCATCCTCAATGTGTTATATTCAAAATCAATGTACACCAAAGCCTTTTTCCCATAGACTAGCTCATAGGGTGTAAATCCAGTGGTGTTCTTCCATGTTGTATTATAGGCCCAGGTGGCCTCAACTAGTCTCTCTACCCAATCCTTCCTACTACTACTCACTACCTTGGTTAAGATGCTCTCCAGTGCCCTGTTGGTCACCTCCACTTGCCCATTAGCTTGTGTATGATAAGGAGTGGAGGTCCTATGCTTGATTTTGTGATGGTTGAGTAGTTCTTCAATCATGTTGGAGGTAAACTGGCTGCCTTGATCTGTGACTAGCTCTCTAGGGTACCCAAATTTGTAGAATACATTCCCCCTTATGAACTCAGCCACCTTCTCTTTTGTTGCTGCCTTAATTGCCTTGGTTTCAGCCCACTTAGTCAAATAATCAGTGCACACAATAATGTGCTATTCTTTCTTTGAACGAGGGTTGATAGGCCCAATGAAGTCCACGCCCCACTTGTCAAATCGCTCAAAAGTCACTTGAGGTTGTAGGAGCATTTCACCTCTTGGAGTAGGCTTTCCCATCCTCTGGCGCCGATCACACTTACTAATGTACTTCTTCATATCTTGATGAAGAGTGGGCCAATAATAGATTGCTTGTAACACTTTGAATGTTGTCCTCTTTTCTGCAAAGTGACCTCCACAAGGCCCATCGTGGTAGGTAAGAATGATGTCAAAACTTCCTCTTCCCTTACATACCTTCTCAAGATTTGATCTCGGCTGAGTTTGAACAAATTACACCCAATCCAAGTGAAGGGGGTGCTTTTCCTGACTATCTTGCTCTTTTCTTTGGAGGGAAAGTTTGGTGGGAACTGTGTTGATACCAAATAGTTTGCTATATCAGAAAACCATGGGGAGAGAACTGAAATAGAAAACAAATGCTCATCTAGTAATTGGTCATCCACCATTCCTTCTTCACCCATACATAGATTCATCGTAGATAGAAAGTCTGCAACAACATTTTCCTTATCAGACTTATCCACAATAGTTAGATAAAACTATTGTAATAAAAGAAACCATCTTATAATTCTAGAATTCACATCTGGTTTGTTCATTAAATATTTTATTGCAGCATGGTCAGTATGTACAAATGTTTGATAGCCTGTAATGTAGTGCCTAATTTTTTTTAATGAATGCACAACAGCCAGGAGTTTCTTTTCGGTCACAATATAATTTATCTCAGCCTTTGACAAGTTCTTACTAATAAAATATATGGCATAGGGAAATTTCTCCTCTACCTGACCTAAGGCTGCTCCTATGGCTTTGTGTGAGGCATCAACATGAATATTAAAAGGGAGGGGCTAGTTTGGGCCTTGAAGAATTGATGCAGTGGTTAACTTACCCTTTAAAATGTCTAAGGCCTCTTGACAAATTTTTGACCATATAAACTCAGAATCTTTGGCCAACAACCCAAATAAAGGAGAGGCCAACTTGCTGAAGTCCTTTATGAACCTTCGATAGTATCCAGCTAACCCCAAGAAACTCTTGACATCCCTCTGCTTTTGTGGAGGTGTCACCCTTTGGATGATTTCTATTTTTTTCGAGTCCACCTACAGTCCTTGCTGAGATATTGAATGACCTAGCACAGTCCCTTCAGTCATTAAGAATTCACATTTTTCCAGACTTAGAGACAGGTTCATTTCAATGCATTTGTGCAATACTTTTCCTAGGTTAGTCAAGGCTTCTTGAAAATCATAGCCATAAGGTGTAAAATCATCCATATAAATTTCCACTGCATCATGTACTAATTCAGCAAAAATACTCAGGACTGCTCTCTAGAAAGTGGAAAGAGCATTTCAGAGGCCAAAAGGAAGGACCCTATAGGCAAAAGTACCCCAAGGATAGGTGAATGTGGTCTTATCCTGGTCTTCTGGGCAGATTTGGATTTATTTTTACCCACTGAATCCATCTAGGAAAGAAAAAAACTTCTTCCCTGACAGGCCATCTAGCACTTGGTCAATGAAGGGTAAGGGAAAATGATCCTTCTTTGTGGCTTTGTTCAACTCCCTGTAATCGACACAAATCCTCCACTTACCATTTTTCTTGGGAACTAAAACTAATAAAGAGACCCATTCATTGTCAGAGATAGGGTAAATGAATCCTGCATCTAGCAGTTTTTGCAGTTCTTCTTTGACTATATCTTTAAAAGCTGGATTCATCCTCCTTTGTGGTTTCTGCACTGGATGGCAACCTTCTTTGATGTATATGTGGTGAGTACACACTGAGGGGTGTACTCCCTTCATTTCCTTGTAACTCCAAGTGAAGGCTTCTAGGTTTTCTCTCAACATGTTGCATAGCTTTTCCTCTTCAAAAGCAGAAAGAGATGGATTAATTTTCAAAGTTTTCTCTGGGACAAATTCTATGGTTTTGACATGGAGTGGGTTGGAATTGGCTAAGTATAAGTCAATTGGATGATTTTTATGGGTTTCCCTTACTTCTTCTTCTAATGGTAGCGAACTAGTAGTTGGACTTTAGAGAAGGTGTTCAATTAAGTCATCCTCATCTTGTTGTCCTCCTCCTATGGTTGCTTCCAAAGCATAAAGTTGGGCTAAATAAGCCTCATCTTGTTCCTTGTCCTCCAACCATAAAGGTTAATAATGCTATAGAGAAGGTTGAGTAGGAGGGTATAGGACTAACTGTTTGGACATATGGCCATTCTTGATGGTCATATTCGCAGGTCTGTAGCTAATGTAAGCATCAGCTGTGGCCAACCATGGGCTCTCAAGGATGAGAGGGTAACCAGTAATCTTAGCCTTATGCTGGAGAACTAGGAAATCTGCAAGGTACTCCCAGGATTCAATGCAGACCATCACATCCTCCACAATTCCCTAAGGGGTGACTGTGTAACGGTTTTCAAGTTGTAGAACTATTGTGGTCTTCATCAATGACCCTTGGAGTTTGAGCATGATCATGGTGTCCTTGGTCATCACATTAATGGAAGCCCCAAGATCGATTAGAGTGTGTGGGACGATGGTGTTAGCTACCTATACCAATAGGTTTCATTTTTCATGATTGGCAGGGGAAGTGCCAATATGATCTACTTTGGTGATGCAAAGATCTCATATTTGTGTGGAAAACATCTATCTGCAGTTGGTTGATGATGTCCTACTTCTGAATGGGTGATCCAACAGTCTAAGCTGGGTCATGCCATATTTCAATTTTTTGTTGTAGACTAGAGAAAGAAATCTGTCCAAACTGTTCAAACTTGACAGATAAGTAGCTAGGTAGAGAATGAAGGTGCCCAATTGCTTAATCTGGGGCCTTGGAAGTAATAAGGCTAGCCTTAGATAGAAAATCAAAAGAAAATGCCAAAGGAAAACAAAAGGCACATGAGGGTTTGCAAGTCTAAGTGCACCCTCCTTGAAGTAACAAAAAATGCTAGGAAATAGAATGGGTAGTTAGATGGGTTGCAGAAGCATGATTTCTTTCATATCACTACCCTAAGCAAAGGTAATACATGGCCAGTGCAGATATTCCTATTAAGCAATTTTGGAGCAACAAAGTGGAGCATGTCTAACTTCCCAATCATCCCCCATCAAATTCCTTGCTAACATCCCTCTATCACCTTGGTTTATGAGAGAAATCAAACTCATTCATTGATCCTTGTAGCATAAAGAGCCACATTTCTTGTGTAAAAAATCTTTTCATTTTGATCTACTCTCCTAACTAAGTTTGTTCCCTAACAACTTAGTCTTTGCCTCCTCCCATTCCTATTCCCCTCCAATACTAACTACTAACTCTATCTATACTTAACTCCCTATGTTCCCCTCTCCCTATTACTATAGCATCATTGTGTATAAAAACCCCAAAAAATAAGTATATTCCCTTCCCCTAGGCAATATAGCCTAATAGTCCTAAAGGGTTGAAATACAAAGAACTCAACGCGCTAGAGGCAAAACAGCGCTAATATAATGTTTTGGGATTAAATCAAGATCCGCTTGATTTATAGCCCTAACCCCATTTTGTGAGTTAATGCCAAAAACCCATTTTGCCTATAAAACGCCGCAAAAACCCATATTTTCTTTCATTTCCAAAGTCCCGCCCAGGCGCACTTTTCCATAAAAATCAATTGTTTATTCTCCGCCTCCCCGCCGTATCGTCCTATCATTTTCACAACCCGTCACCCGTCGGATCTGGGCTTTCCCATCCGACGACCCATATCAATATCGGGCCGCCCCTGATGTCCGGACTATAGCACCCGAAAAATGTTAGAGGGTGACGTCAGGGCAGTGCCACGCCTCGCTCCCAGGTTATATCGGGAGACCGCCTGCCAATACCTCCCCTGTACAATAAGCAATCTGAAATTACCATTTACCGCTCTGCCAATTCCGCTCACCACGTCATGCCCACGCCATGCCCACGTCATGCCAAGTCAGCGTCGCGTCAGCGCCCGGCCCGTCATCGCTCCGACCTGTCCGCCACGTCCCCCATCCACGCGGACCACTCACAGGCCGCCACGTCACCCTTCCGTACCCGACCCCACCTGATGATGTCATGCTGACGTCATCCAAAAAATGCGCCAAAGGCCCAAAATGTCCATATTTTCGCCAAAATTCGCGTTTTTTCTCATTTTTCACCAAAAGTCTACTGTGCTCTCAGCATGTATTTTACGACGTCCTCGCCGCCAACCTGCAACAAATTGACTTAAGGACCATGGGCGCCCTCAATTCACCTGCATTGCCGCCATTGCTAGAGTTTACCAGGTATTTACCAACATCTCCCCTCCGCACCTGGTTTTGTGCATAATTCACCAAAACAAACTAGGAAGAGGAGAAAAACACAGTAAATTCCAGAAATTCTCATGAACCAGTGCTTTTCCTCCACACTGTAAGCTCAATTTCACCTGCAAAACTCCCCATTGTGTCCAATTTCCACGAATATACAGTCTGTTTGCGCAGTCGCAAACTAAAAGCTCTGCTACACAACTCCACCGGGAAAACAACTCTTAAATCCCAGCATTTACTCATTGAACCTTTTTCAGGGGCATTTCAACTTGTTTTCACTATAATTCACCCTGTTTCCCCTGCAAATTGTCTTGCTTCTGCAGAATTCATTGCTCTGTATCATTGTGCCCAGAAAAACAGGTTCTAATACAATTCAAAGTACCAAAACCATGGAGACACCACTTGCATTGAATGTGACACCTCTAAATGCCCCACAAAGAGAGCTAGAGTGGCAGGCCCTGGCTGACAGAGATTACCAGATGGCGGAAGTACTCTCAATGGACACCAAATATAACATCCATGTACTCAATGACCTTAAAGCCAAACATCTCTGTGGTAATGATATCCTAGGGATTTGGGACTCCAATTTGCCCATTTTCAATCTCCCTCAAGTCAATATCCTCCCAGACTTGATACACAAATGCAGTGCCAACTATGACCCCTGTCAGAGAGCTGTCCTCAATTCCTCAGGCTCACTTTTGTTCCATGTCACCCTTGAGGCCATAAATGAAATGCTACACTTTCAAACTTCAAGGCCATTGACTCCTCTCTCCATGATGGATTTACTAAAGAAAGGAGGCAAGCTGTCCAGCGCCCAAATTGTAAAAATCAATCAATTATTCATTCAATCAGGCTCTGAAACTGTGAGGACTCCCCCTATTGGAAATGTGTATCTAAATGAACTGGGCAAAATGCTTGTGGATCTGATCAGTTATGTCCTGGGTTATAGGTCATCTGAGGATGTTGATGAAACCATCCTGGCCATGCTGTCCATCTTCTCCCCTGGGAAGCCTCCTGCTGTTCACTATGATTATGCTGCCTACATTGCCAATAAGATTCATGAGCAATTGATGAATCTAGAGAGGGAAAGGATATTTAGATATACATATTACATCTATCACTTATTCCTATTCTATCAGCCTGATAGCTTCCCTATTACTCTCAAGAGGCTTGATGCCCAAGGGAACCAAAGGTTTGTAGTGTTTTGGTCTTCAGTTTTCCATGATATATCTTTTTCACCATACAACTACTGTGAATTCATAGACCTGTTCATCCATCCTGCCATGTCCATGCTATTAAGGGCCCCTCCTCCAAGATTAATAGATGAGATGCAAAGGATCCTACAGCTCTCAAACGCCTACAACATTGGAGATTGGTATTTCTACCAACACCATACAGTGATCAGAATATATGGCTGTGAATTAGCCCCATATAGGCTGCCAAGATATGTCCCTATGAGACTCTTTGCCTTAGAGTATTTCAGGCAGTTTGGAAATGCAGACATGGTCCATTTCCACAGTAAAAACAAGAAGGTGCAACTGAAAGTCAGAAATCAGCTAGGCCCATTCATTTATAATAAAAGAGAAGAGGCATGGAAAGAAGCAGACAAGATCCTGCAACGCCTTGGATTGCAAACTAGTTTCCTCTAGATACCCTATGACCCAAATCACTTCATTAGCCTTAGAAGGGTCAAGTATAAATTGGCCAGCTATGATCATGTCAGGCTGCCCCACATTGAAAAATATGCCAATTTGTTAAGATGGAAAGAGGGCACATTAGAGGAAGCAAGTCCTAGAGAGGAAATACTACATAAAGAAGCAAAGAATCTTGAGAAAGAAGCTGACTTGGAAACTTGTGGGTAGGTTTCCTCTTCTTATCAAGTGCAACTTGGAGCAGCTGCCTCATCCTCTACAGCCCCCCAGCAGGCAGCTCAAACTACTCCTCAGGCTGCCAGCAAAGGTAAAGAAAAAGAGATGGAACAAGAGCAGCCACCCCCTACAGCAGAACAGTAGAAGGAGCAGCCCAAACAGCAAGAAGAAATGGCTGAAGCTCCCATATCTACAGAGCAGCAGGCTCAAGAAAGTGTGCCTCCAAGGCAAGAAACAGTAGTGGAGGCCTCGGTGCTCCAAACTCCACTAAATGAAGAGAGAACCAGGAAGAGGGATAGAGAGCAGGAAACTCCCCTCACCACATCAACAAATCAACAAGGGGAGAAAAGGCAAAGATTAAATCCCCTTTCTGAAGAAGAGATGCCTATTGGGCAATCCTTGGGTATGTGCCCCCCTAGTATGGAGGCATTTGCTAGTTCCTTCTAGTAGGAACAAGAAAGAACAATTGGAGGAGAGGTCAGCTCCTCAAGCCAACAAAGGAGAGTTGAATCAGGCATAAAGCAGCAATTTATTGACATCAAGAAGAGAAATGAGCCAGTCAGGCTCCAGCTGTACAATCACTTGCTTAAAATGGCTCCCACAAACCAGCAGAGGCTTATGTCAGCATATGACATCACAGAGTGGAAAATGACTATGAGTCATTTCATGCCTACTATGCTGCAGCCACAGCCAGCTGCAGATTATATAAGGACCAACCTTGAGGTACTTGCAAAGGACATCCACCCAATGGACCAGATAGAGCTTCACAAGCAAACGGGTGAGATGGTCTATTCAACTCTTGCAGACAAGACCTTCCTGGTACACAAATTGCAAAACAGTGTTCATAATACAGCTGCCCAACTTGAGTTGGAGAAGGCATCCTCTCAGGCCAAAGACAACAGGATCAGGTCTTTGGAAGATATTAATATAGAGCTTGGGCATGACCCAAAGGATCCCAAAGCTATACAGGCACTACTAAAGGAAAGAGATGCAGATATAGTGGCTTTGAGGAAAATGGTAAAAATTCCAGCAACCCTTCACCCTCAAACAGAAGATGTTGCACAACAGAGGAAGGACCAGGATGTAGCAGCCATGCTGCTAACACTACACAAACAGCTGGTACAAACAGAAGGGAAATTGGTAGAGACAGAGGCTGCACTACAGGCATCCCTGAAACAGAAAGAGGGAGGCCAAACATCTCAGCCCCCTCAGCCAATGATCAACCTTGAGGAGCCCCCTCAAATTATCACTCCTCCCACAGGACAGACAGCTGAAATAGGTCCATCAACATCAGCACCAGCAACAACATCAGAACAAGCTCCAAGCCTTGATATGCAGAAGATGATGAAGGAGATTCAAGTTCTAGAGGCCCAGATGGCAGAGCTAAATGAGGCCAAGGAAAAATTGGCCACAATTAATGAAAAATATGATAAATCTAAGCAAACTGTAGCTGAAATAACAAGGGAAGTAAGAGCTCTTGAGAAAAAGATAAAAGAGCTAGAGAAAGAGCTCTCTCTTGACAAAATAGTGGCAGAAATCAAGAAAGTCCTATGGGTCAATATTGGTCAATCTATAACAGACCAATGGCAATACATAGAAACCATGCATGAGCACATGGACGTCATAGGTAGGGCACACAAGGAAAGTCAAAGAGCAAGGGCATCTCTAGGCACTATGCCTGAGATAGCCAACAGGATGATCAATGTCCTCAATAACCGCACAGGCCCTCAGCTGGCAGCAATAGGAATCACCAATAGAACTAACACCATCTTACTGATAAAGAGGGTCCTCACATTGAGGATTCTGGTACAAACATTGGATAGAAGGTGCCAGGAAATGCAAACAGAGGTGAACAAGTTCACAGAGAAATTCACAGCATTGCACAACAGAGGCCTTCCCAGCCTACTAAACAGTGCAGGTAGGTTGCTGTCCCATGAAAATTATGCCAAAAGGGTAAATACATTTGCCACAAATCAGATCACTGCAGGATCAAGTATCCCAGAGGAAACAGGGCCTGCATCTGGGCAGAGCCTCTATGAGAAAATAGAAAATTTATTTTTTATCATGAATGAAATCAGACATCTGTTTGAAGTGCCTCCTAATTACTACAAATATACTGAGGCAGATGAAACACTAGGCACAATTTTGAGACATCAGTTGCCTACACAGGAATGGTGGACCAGCATGATACAGACATTGCTGTGAACAAACAGGTTTTCATCAAATTTTTACATCAAAATACAAATCATCATGTTCAGACAGGTGATACATCCACTATGATTGTAAAAGAGTGGGCTGAGCCAACTCAGCAAAGCAATTTGGCCACCAAAGCAACACTGACAGGTACAGATGACAGGGCCGAGAAAGCTACAGCACGACAGAACATTAAAGGCATATCATTCAGAATAAATGCAGAGCGCTCAACCGACTCAGTGGCCTCCAAAAGTCAAAAAGGCTTCTGACAGAACTGAAGGGTATTCATTGTATATTTAGAATAGCAATAACTCTCTTATCTGCTATTCTGAAAGTTGGTGAACGCATTTATTGAGAAAATGACTCAGCGTTCAGATATTTTGTAAAAACCGATTGTATATATATCCCCTCGCATAAGCTTGCTGGGGTGGTTGATTTTCTCTTCTAGAGAACTTATGCTGTAAATTTCAGACTTTTAATACAGGGAGCTGATGGAATTTCCAAAGTTCTGAGTTGTTTTGATGTGTTGTGGTGTGATTGCTTACTGCTACAGGATTCCTGCATATTTCATGGCACAATAAGTTTCTTGAAACTTCTTGTTATGTATTTCGTTCTTTCATAATCCGTTCATGCTCTATATTTCACAGTTTAATAGAACAAAAAAAGAATAGTTTCAGGATTTGTTCATTGAATACCCTGAACTCAATCTATGCTGTTATGAATGTTTTCCTCTAGTATTAGTTATGAAAGTGTAATTCTTAATTGCTTCACCTTCAGACTAAAACTTCACAGTGAGTATTATTCAGGAATTCAAAACTGCTTCTGAGTGATATATCTCTTTCTCACATCACCAGCTTAGTGAAAAACTCTTAGTTGCCTTTCACTGGCTAGAAATATTTCATCTTCACAATTTTAAGTTTGTTTCATGATATATCCACAAGGCCCTGCAGTTTTAACAATCTTACTCAATATCTCAAACAACCCATAACCACAGACTCCATTGCCCAATGGACTGAAATCCTCTGAAGACCTCATCTCAGCTACTGGAAGACATCATTCAACCAAAATTGTAAACAAAATCCTCACCTCATAACTAGCCTAAGATCACAAAAAATAAAGCTAAACTGAAAGAGAGAGCCCTCTCTGATTGTAGGTAGGCTAGAACCTACAATCCAAAGCTTGGTTAGTGGTTACCCCGGTCGTATTCCCTCAGGAGTCAAAGGGAACAACCTGGGAGTTAACATAAATGGCGACTCCACTGGGGACCTGAATGAACTTTGTAACCCCCTGTCTGATTCTTAATACTGTAGATAAAGCCTGAGTGATAGCCAGATAGCTTTAGAAACTGCCTCTGCTTTGCATTTGCAGGAGTATATAAAAGCTGCCTCAGTCAATCTTTATTCAGTCTTAAGTTCCATACAGTTGTACTATGCCTGATCAGTCCTTGTCAAATATCATTATCTCTTAGAAAATTCTCCTAAAGAAAATCACAGAAACTGGCTCCTAAGAAGAAAACTCACTATACAAGGTCAAAACCAGATCCTGATCCATCACCTGAGTTCCAAAATCCAAACTTGATTTCAAGAATCTTTAAGAGACACAAATCAGAAGGGACTCTATCAGATTCAAGTTCTGAAACAGGTCTTCAAACTGAAATTCCAACCCCTGCTAAGGTTTCTCTACATACTCACACAACTGTGCCACAACCTCCTAGTTCTTCATCTACTTCACAAGGTATCCTTTCAACCACTCCATCAACTACACATACCCCTCTCATCCCCATTCCTCCACTTGTCCCATTCATTCTTGTTATCCCTATTGTCCCACCAAACATGGCTAATAGATATGCTCCACTGCAGTTACCTGCCAATCCAGGACCTGTGCCTCAAGATTACCAAAGCAAGATTTCATATTTTGATGGTACTGGCTCTTATCCAGCCCTTCAACATACTAACAAAATGCAGGACTACTTTGAAAATTATGAGATAGATGATGATGGGGTTAGAATGAATTTTTTTTTGCAAAGCCTAACAGGAGATGTAAGATCATGGTTTAGGTCACTCCCAACAAACTCCATAGTTGACCCTGAAGCCCTATATCAAACCTTTATCAACAGATGGGAGAAGAAAAAGGATCCACTTCACATTTTATCTGAATACAATACTATCAAAAGAGGTCCCCAAGAAACTGTCTTGGACTATTGTGCTCAGTTTAACAATGTCTACAATGCTATTCCCCAAAATCTCAGACCCCCACCTGATTTAGCTCTATACACCTTTCCTGATGGGTTTGATTCAGATATGGCATACCAATTAAGAGAAAGAGCTCCCCGGACTTTAGCTGAAATGCAAGACATAGTAGTGAGTGTAGAAGCAAACCTGATAGCTAGGAGAAATAGGACCAGAACTAAAAGAACGACTACCTTCAAAGAAGAGCCTTCAGGCTGGGATCAAAAATTAGATTCAATAATCACTGGTATGCATAGATTAGGTGACATAGTAGAATCAGTTGAGAGGAAGTCATCATGGGAAGCACCACAGAATAATCCAATCAGGAATCCCAATTTTAGAAGAAATCAAAATCCCAATGTTGGCAAGGCCAGCCCTGAACCATAGATAAGGCCGCCGTTCCAAGAAAACTATGTTGAAGCATCTGCTTCTAGTGAGCAGATAGATTATACCCACATCAATTTGATGGGCCTGAACGATGATCAACAAGTTTTTCTGAGTCAAGAAGATCATGAAGAGGAAGACATAAGCCAATTCCAAACTAGATCAGGTGAATCATTTGATTTCAAACAAGGCTATGACACAGCTGTTTTTGAAGTTCATAAACAATACAAATTAAGAAGCAGAACTGTAAATGTGCCACAGCCTGAGAAAACAAAGGATAGCCTATAGCCTAGGAAAGCTATTTTCACAGAGCCTACTAACAAAACTGATTCAATTACAAATGAAGTAATAGTTGAAGAGGTAACAGAACCATTTCCCTCAAATCAAGAACCAAGGGCTACACCTCCTTTACAGCACAATCCAAGCAGCACTTTTCAGAAGGTGAGCAAAAAGGACAAACCTCAAGATCAGATTGAGAGTCAAGAAGAGACCTCTAAGACCTCAATAGAGAGAGAAAAGGTTGTTAACCAGAACACTAAGATCCAATCTGAAAAACCTTTTGACTTAGAAGCTAAAATTGGTAAATTGAAGATAGCCATTCCTCTTTCAGATTTAGCCAAGCATAACATTTACAAACAACAAATCAAGAAGTCCCTTCAACTGACTCATACTAAAGATGATGTTAATGTGTTGGATGACACCCCAGAACTACTTTTCGGTCCAGAGGTTGATGGAAAGACAGCAGTTACTAGAATCCTACCTTTTTATGTCAACTTGCATGTTCATGATAAGATATTACACAATGCAATGTTTGATTCAGGCGCCTCTCATAACCTGATGCCTAAGTCAGTAATGGAAAGATTGAATCTAGACATCACAAGACCATATAAGGACCTATTTTCATTTGACTCCAGCCAAGTTAAGTGTTTAGGCTTGATAAAAGATCTATGTGTGTCCCTAGTCCAATACCCAAATAAAACAATCTTAATGGACGTTGTAGTTGCTGATATCCCACCCAAATATGGAATGTTGTTATCAAGATCATGGGGAGCCAAACTCCAAGGTTCCCTACAATTAGATATGTCATATGCCACTATCTCTGTTTTTGGGCAGCCAAAGAGGCTATACAGAGAATCACTCATGAAATACATGGTGAGCAGTGAAGAAAAACCTCAAAATTTCCCTATTTATGCAGTCCATTCTGATATGGATTCCTTCATTCTGTTCAATGATGATATAAGTCCAGTGAGTGATAACAAATCTTTCATACTTGAACAAGATCTGCATATGAGTGAGTAATCAAGTTCCCAAGAAATCAAGGTTGTGCAATCAAGTGATGAAACTGTTCTAGAAGGAAAACCAGGTGAAAGACAAGAACTCCAACTCATAATCCCAAGTCATGGAGAAAATGTTGAAAATCCCCTAAATCAAGAGATCCTATGGTTTCTTGAGTTTGATGGATCAGTCAAAAAATTAGGGGAAGGAGCTGGAGTGTGGATTCATAACAAACAAAGAAATCATGCAGAAGGTCGAGCCTATAGGCTTAATTTCAGATGTACTAATAATATGGCAGAATATGAGGCTCTTCTGCTAGGCCTCAAACTGGTAAAATCATTTCAGGCCACAAAAGTTTCAATCATGGGAGATTCAGACCTTATTATCCAACAAGTGAAAGGCAATTTTGTCACAAATGACAAAAGACTAAGATCACACAGGTCTGCTACTATTGAAATACTCAAAGCTTTCACTGAATTCCAAATGACCAAAATACCTAGGACTCACAACATTCATGCACACAGTTTAGCTACATTTGCCAGTACATGCAAATTGCCTTTTGAACCCAACCACTGCTTTACAGCTGAGATAAAACACAGACCTTCTGTCCCAAACAATGTCAAATATTGGCAAGTGTTTGAGGACGATGCATAGATAAGTAATTTCTTAACCTTGCAGCATGAATTTTCAGGCTTGAACATTGATGTTGATTCTGTGAAAGACACACAGCCATTGAGTGAATAGGACCAAACAGCAATATCACCCAAAATAGCAAATCAAATACTTTGTCCAACAAACTTTGAAAAGGAAAAAATACAAGAACTTGAACAATTGCATTTTGATGAAGTAGCTAGTACAGAGGCTGAAATCATAGAGCTAAAAGACAACTTTCTACCAACAGGCCTAACTCCATTGGAGGACATTTTTGACTCAAATGATGTTCCTAGAAAACCAAAAATGCAACCCCTTAATGCTGCCATTGAAGAATGCAACATTGGAACTATTGAAAAACCCAAGATAATAAAATTGTCTGCCTCTTTACCTCCTGACCAGAAGCCTAAATACATTGACCTCTTTAAAGAATTCCAAGATGTGTTTGCATGGAGTTATGAGGATTTGAAATCCTATGACACCTCTGTTATTCAACACACTATCCCTCTCAAGCCCAATCAAAATCCATTCAAGCAAAAATTGAGAAGAATCAATCCTATGCTCCTCCCTTCAAATGAGAAAGAGGTACAAAAAATGTTTAAAGCTGGTATCATAGCACCAATCAGGTTTTCAGACTGGATTTCAAACTTGGTCCCCACAAGAAAGAAAACTGGGGAGATTAGGCTTTGTGTTGACCTAAGGAATTTGAATCAAGTGTCCCTTAAATACAATTATCCCTTACCAAAAAATGGATCATATTCTCCAAAGAGTGGTGGGGGCTTCAAGAATTTCATTACTTGATGGATTTTCAGGTTTCAATCAGATCCTAGTCCACCCTGATGATCAAGATAAAACAAATTTCACAACTCCATGGGGAACTTTAAAATATGTTAAAATGCCTTTTGGATTGAAAAATGCAGGAGCTACATTTCAGAGAGCAATGGATATTGCTTTTGCTAAAGAGATTCATGAGTTCCTTGTTATTTACTAAGATGACCTCACACATTTCTCAAAATCTGACCAAGAACATTTAAAACACTTGAGACAAATATTCATAACATGTAGGAAATATGGAATTTCCTTAAACCCTAAGAAGTCTCTATTTGGTTTGGAATAAGGCAAGCTATTGGGTCATATCATTTCAAAGGATGGCATTAGAATTGACCCAGACAGAATAGAGGCCATCTTGCAAATGCCCCATCCAAGAAACATCAAAGAATTACAAGCCTTCTTGGGAAAGATCAACTTTTTAAGGAGATTTATCCCAAACTTAGCAGAATTGATCAGATTACTAAACAACATGCTAAAGAAGGATTCAAAAGTGAAGTGGACAGTAGAAGCAAATCAAGATTTTGAAGGTATTAAATTGGCCCTTACCCAAACCCCAGTCTTAACAAATCCTCAATTTGACAGAGAATTTATCATTTTCTCTTTTGCCTCCCAGCATACCATTGTTGTTGTCTTATTGCAGAAAGATGATCAAGGGAATGAAAAACCTATTGCTTTCTTTAGTAGAGCCCTTAGAGATGCACCTCTGAAATATCAGATCATGGAAAAGCAAGCTTATGCTTTGGTCAAAGCCATCAAAGACTTTAGGATCTACATCCTATACTCCCATGTTATTGCTTATGTACCAAATCCCATTGTGAAGGACATACTAACTCAAGAAAACTTAGAAGGAAGAAGAGGAAAATGGATTGCTAACATATTGGAATTTGACATTGAAATAAGACCTACAAAACTGATAAAAGGGAAAGGTTTGGCCAAATTGATGTCTGAAGCAAACTTCCAAGCCTTGGACATTAACCAACTGGACAATGAACTGGAGCTGGCGACTCCAAAGATCAATGTAGCCTTTGAACAATCCCTGTGGTATTCTGATATCTGTTATATATTGCAAAACCTGTGTGCTCCCCCAGGATTGTCCAGAACCAAATCTAGATTTTTAAAAATGAAAGCTTCAAAATTTTGTGTTATAGATGGTAATTTACTATGGAGAAATCATGAAGGTATACTGCTGAATTGTTTGAATATGGATGAGACTAACAATGTTATAAAAGAATTCCATGCAGGCGATTGTGGTGGGCATTTGTACTGGAAGTCCACTGTGGATAAGATATTAAGGGCAGGTTACTATTGGCCCACTGTCTTCTCTGATGTTAAAAAATTTACCACTTCATTTCATAAGTGTCAAGTGTTTGAGGGAAAAAGAAAGTTACTACCACTTCCCTTAAAGCCTATTGCAACAGAAAGGCCCTTTCAGCAATGGGGCTTGGACTTCATTGGGGAAATTCATCCTTCATCCTCAGGCTAACATAGATGGATTCTAACAGCCACAGATTACTTTACTAAATGGATTGAGGTTGTTCATTGCAGACAAGCAAATGATTCTACTATTATTCAGTTCCTTGAAACCAACATTCTTTCTAGATTTGGTTGTCCTGACAAAATAATAACAGACAATGCTGCTGCTTTCAGATCCAAGAAGATGGTGAACTTTTGTCACAAATTCCACATTACTTTGGGCCATTCTACTGCCTATTACCCTCAAGGCAATGGTTTAGCTGAATCATCCAACAAAAGTCTTATCAAAATCATTAAGAAGATACTAGAAGAGAATAAGAAAAATTGGCACAAGAAGCTTGTAAATGCCTTGTGGGCAGACAGGCTAACAACCAAAAAATCTATTGGGGTCAGCCCATATGAGTTGGTTTATGGAATGGAAGCCAAATTCCCTTCATCATTGGGGGTCCCTGTCATGAAGCTACTTCAAGAAAGTCAAGCTGAACCAAATGACATGCAAAGAAGAATAAACCAGATTATATGTTTGCAGCAAACCAGAGATCAAGTGTATAGCAGAGTTCAAATCCTACAAGAGAAGCTGAAGAAAGCCTTTGATAGAAGAAACAAGGCTGAAGATTTCTTCGTTGGGGATAAAGTGCTTAAATGGGATTCAAGAAGAGAAGACAAGGGAAAGCATGGCAAATTTGACTCCCTTTGGAGAGGACCTTTTGTTATTAAAGCAGTACAAGGAAATAACACTTATTTCTTGAAAAATTTGGATGGCACTGAAGCTGAAGAGGGCCCTGGAAATGGCCGGATGTTAAAGCACTATTTTGATTACTTCCCATGTATATAGCATGGCTTTCCCCCTGTACATAATCAGTTGTATATAGTTTTTTCTTCTAGCATATAACTACTTTAGTTTAAGAAGTTTTGTAAATAAGCAGAAAAAGGCTTTTATTTCAGAAGTTCCACAATGGTAACAGATTCCAGTTTTGAGGTCCAAAGAGAAAGCTTGCAAGTTTGAGAAGAAGTCAAAAGCCAAGGCAGTCTGACCTGCTGTTCTTGGTCTTTCAAGTAGAAAACCATCCCCAAGTGGAGCCACTGTTAGCTACCTATACCAATAGGTTTCATTTTTCATGATTGGCAGGGGAAGTGCCAATATGATCTACTTTGGTGATGCAAAGATCTCATATTTGTGTGGAAAACACCTATCTATAGTTGGTTGATGCCGTCCTACTTCTGAATGGGTGATCCAACAGTCTAAGCTGGGTCATTCCATATTTCAATTTTTTGTTGTAGACTAGAGAAAGAAATATGTCCAAACTGTTCAAACTTGGCAGATAAGTAGCTAGGTAGAGAATGAAGGTGCCCAACTGCTTAATCTGGGGCCTTGGAAGTAATAAGGCTAGCCTTAGATAGAAAATCAAAAGAAAATGCCAAAGGAAAAGAAAAGGCACATGAGGGTTTGCAAGTCTAAGTGCACCCTCCTTGAAGTAACAAAAAATTCTAGGAAATAGAATGGGTAGGTAGATGGGGTTGCAGAAGCATGATTTCTTTCATATCACTGCCCTAAGCAAAGGTAATACATGGCCAGTGCAGATATTCCTATTCAGCAATTTTGAAGCAACAAAGTGGAGCATGTCTAACTTCCCAATCATCCCCCATCAAATTCCTTTCTAACATCCCTCTATCACCTTGGTTTATGAGACAAATCAAACTCATTCATTGATCCTTGTAGCATAAAGAGCCACATTTCTTGTGTAAAAAATCTTTTCATTTTGATCTACTCTCCTAACTAAGTTTGTTCCCTAAAAACTTAGTCTTTGCCTCCTCCCATTCCTATTCCCCTCCAATACTAACTACTAACTCTATCTATACTTAACTCCCTATGCTCCCCTCTCCCTATTACTATAGCATCATTGTGTATAAAACCCCCCAAAATAAGTATATTCCCTTCCCCTAGGGAATATAGCCTAATAGTCCTAAAGGGTTGAAATACAAAGAACTCAACGCGCTAGAGGCAAAACATCACTAATATAATGTTTTCGGATTAAATCAAGATCCGCTTGATTTATAGCCCTAACCCCATTTTGTGAGTTAATGCCCATTTTGCCCATAAAACGCCGCAAAAACCCATATTTTCTTTCATTTCCAAAGTCCTGCCCAGGCGCACTTTTCCATAAAAATGAATTGTTTATTCTCCGCCTCCCTGCCGTATCGTCCTATCATTTTCACAACCCGTCACCCGTCGGATCTGGGCTTTCCCATCCAACTGCCCATATCAATATCGGGCCGCCCCCGATGTCTGGACTATAGCACCCGAAAAAAGTCAGAGGGTGACGTCAGGGCAGTGCCACGCGTCGCTCCCAGGTTATATCGGGAGGCCGCCTGCCAATACCGCCCCCGTACAATAACCGGTCCAAAATTACCGTTTACTGCTTTGCCAATTCTGCTCACCACGTCATGCCCATGCCACGCCCACGTCATGCCAAGTCAGCGTCGCGTCAGCGCTCGGCCCGCCATCGCTCCGACCTGTCCGCCACGTCCCCCATCCACGCGGACCACTCACAGGCCACCACGTCACCCTTCTGTACCCGACCCCACCAGATGACGTCATCCAAAAAACGCGCCAAAGGCCCAAAATGTCCATATTTTCGCCAAAATTCGCATTTTTTTTCATTTTTCACCAAAAGTCTACTGTGCTCTCTGCATGTATTTTACGACGTCCTCGCCGCCAACCTGCAACAAAATGACTTAAGGACCGTGGGCGCCCTCAATTCGCCTACATTGCCGCCATTGCCAGAGTTTACAAGGTATTTACCAACATCTCCTCTCCGCACCTGGTTTTGTGCATAATTCACTAAAACAAACTAGGAAGAGGAGAAAAACACAGTAAATTCTAGAAATTCTCATGAACCAGTGCTTTTCCTCCACACTGTAAGCTCAATTTCACCTGCAAAACTCCCCATTGTGTCCAATTTCCACGAATATACAGTCTGTTTGCGCAGTCACAAACCAAAAGCTCTGCTACACAACTCCACCAGGAAAACAACTCTTAAATCCCAGCATTTACTCATTGAACCTTTTTTAGGGGCATTTCAACTTGTTTTCACTATAATTCACCCTGTTTCCCCTGGAAATTGCCTTGCTTCTGCAGAATTCGTTGCTCTGTATCATTGTGCACAGAAAAATAGGTTCTAATACAATTCAAAGTACCCAAACCATGGAGACACCAGTTGCATTGAATGTGACACCTCTAAATGCCCCACAAAGAGAGCTAGAGTGGCAGGCCCTGGCTGACAGAGATTACCAGATGGCAGAAGTACTCTCAATGGACACCAAATATAACATCCATGTACTCAATGACCTTAATGCCAAACATCTCTGTGGTAATGATATCCTAGGGATTTGGGACTCCAATTTGCCCATTTTCAATCTCCCTCAAGTCAATATCCTCCCAGACTTAATACACAGATGCAGTGCCAACTATGACCCCTGTCAGAGAGCTGTCCTCAATTCCTCAGGCTCAGTTTTGTTCCATGTCACCCCTGAGGCCATAAATGAAATGCTACACTTTTAGACTTGAAGGCCATTGACTCCTCTCTCCATGATGGATTTACTAAAGAAAGGAGGCAAGCTATCCAGCGCCCAAATTGTAAAAATCAATCAATTATTCATTCAATCAGGCTCTGAAACTGTGAGGACTCCCCCTATTGGAAATTTGTATCTAAATGAACTGGGAAAAATGCTTGTGGATCTGATCAGTTATGTCGTGGGTTATAGGTCATCTGAGGATGTTGATGAAACCATCCTGGCCATGCTGTCCATCTTCTCCCCTGGGAAGCCTCCTGCTGTTCACTATGATTATGCTGCCTACATTTCCAATAAGATTCATGAGCAATTGATGAATCTAGAGAGGGAAATGATATTTAGATATACATCTTACATCTATCACTTATTCCTATTCTATTAGCCTGATAGCTTCCCTATTACTCTCAAGAGGCTTGATGCCCAAGGGAACCAAAGGTCTGTAGTGTTTTGGTCTTCAGTTTTCCATCATATATCTTTTTCACCATACAACTACTGTGAATTCATAGACCTGTTCATCCATCCAGCCATGTCCTTGCTGTTGAGTGCCCCTCCTCCAAGATTAATAGATGAGATGCAAAGGATCCTCCAGCTCTCAAAGGCTTACAACATTGGAGATTGGTATTTCTACCAACACCATACAGTGATCAGAATATATGGCTGTGAATTAGCCCCATATAGGTTGCCAAGATATGTCCCTATGAGACTCTTTGCCTTAGAGTATTTCAGGCAATTTGGAAATGCAGACATGGTCCATTTCCACAGCAAAAACAAGAAGGTGCAACTGAAAGTCAGAAATCAGCTAGGCCCATTCATTTATAATAAAAGAGAAGAGGCATGGAAAGAAGCAGACAAGATCCTACAACGCCTTGGATTGGAAACTAGTTTCCTCTGGATACCCTATGACCCAAATCACTTCATTAGCCTTAGAAGGATCAAGTATAAATTGGCCAGCTATGATCATGTCAAGTTGCTCCACATTGAAAAATATGCCAATTTGTTAAGATGGAAAGAGGGCACATTAGAGGAAGCAAGTCCTAGAGAGGAAATACTACATAAAGAAGCAAAGAATCTTGAGAAAGAAGCTGACTTGGAAACTTGTGGGCAGGTTTCCTCTTCTTATCAAGTGCAACTTGGAGCAGCTACCTCATCCTCTACATCCCCCCAGCAGGCAGCTCTAACTACTCCTCAAGCTGCCAGCAAAGGTAAAGAAAAAGAGATGGAACAAGAGCAGCCACCCCCTACAGCAGAACAGCAGAAGGAGCAGCCCAAACAACAAGAAGAAATGGATGAAGCTCCCATATCTACAGAGCAGCAGGCTCAAGAAAGTGTGCCTCCAAGGCAAGAAACAATAGTGGAGGCCTCGGTGCTCCGAACTCCACTAAATGAAGAGAGAACCAGGAAGAGGGATAGAGAGTAGGAAACTCCCCTCACCACATCAACAAATCAACAAGGAGAGAGAAGGCAAAGATTAAATCCCCTTTCTGAAGAAGAGATGCCTATTGGGCAATCCTTGGGTATGGGCCCCCTAGTATGGAGGCATCTGCCAGTTCCTTCCAGCAGGAACAAGAAAGAACAATTGGAGGAGAGGTCAGCTCCTCAAGCCAGCAAAGGAGAGCTGAATCAGGCATAAAGCAACAATTTATTGACATCAAGAAGAGAAATGAGCCAGTCAGGCTCCAGCTGTACAATCACTTGCTTAAAATGGCTCCCACAAACTAGCAGAGGCTTATGTCAGCATATGACATCACAGAGGGGAAAATGACTATGAGTCATTTCATGCCTACTATGTTGCAGCCACAGTCAGCTGCATATTATATAAGGACCAACCTTGAGGTACTTGCAAAGGACATCCACCCAATGGACCAGATAGAGCTTCACAAGCAAACGGGTGAGATGGTCTATTCAACTCTTGCAGACAAGACCTTCCTGGCAAACAAATTGCAAAACAGTCTTCATAATACAACTACCCAACTTGAGTTGGAGAAGGCATCCTCTTATGCCAAAGACAACAAGATCAGGTCTTTGGAAGATATTATTATAGAGCTTGGGCATGACCCAAAGGATCCTAAAGCTGTACAGGCACTACTAAAGGAAAGAGATGCAGATATAGTGGCTTTGAGGAAAATGGTAAAAATTCCAGCAACCCTTCACCCTCAAACAGAAGATGTTGCACAACAGAGGAAGGACCAGGATGTAGCAGCCATGCTGCTAACACTACACAAACAGCTGGTACAAACAGAAGGGAAATTGGTAGAAACAAAGGTTGCACTACAGGCAGCCCTGAAACAGAAAGAGGGAGGCCAGACATCTCAGCCCCCTCAGCCAGTGATCAACCTTGAGGAGCCCCCTCAAATTATCACTCCTCCCATAGGAGAGACAGCTGAAACAAGTCCATCAACATCAGCACTAGCAACAACATCAGAACAAGCTCCAAGCCTTGATATGCAGAAGATGATGAAGGAGATTCAAGTTCTAGAGGCCCAGATGGCAGAGCTAAATGAGGCCAAGGAAAAATTGGCCACAGTTAATGAAAAATATGATAAATCTAAGAAAACTGTAGCTGAAAGAACAAGGGAAGTAAGAGCTCTTGAGAAAAAGATAAAAGTGCTGGAGAAAGAGCTCTCTCTTGACAAAATAGTGGCAGAAATCAAGAAAGTCCTATGGGCCAATATTGGTCAATCTATAACAGACCAATGGTGATACATAGAAACCATGCATGAGCACATGGACCTCATAGGCAGGGCACACAAGGAAAGTCAAAGAGCAAGGGCATCTCTAGGCACTATGCCTGAGATAGCCAACAGGATGATCAATGTCCTCAATAACTTCACAGGCCCTCAGCTGGTAGCAATAGGAATCACCAATAGAACTGACACCATCTTACTGATAAAGAGGGTCCTCACATTGAGGAGTCTGGTACAAACATTGGATAGAAGGTGCCAGGAAATGCAAACAGAGGTGAACAAGTTCAGAGAGAAATTCACAACATTGCACAACAGAGGCCTTCCCAGCCTACTAAACAGTGCAGGTAGGTTGCTGTCCCATGAAAATTATGCCAAAAGGGTAAATACATTTGCCACAAATCAGATCACTGCAGGATCAAGTATCCCAGAGGAAACAGGGCCTGCATCTGGGCAGAGCCTCTATGAGAAAATAGAAAATTTATTTTTTATCATGAATGAAATCAGACATCTGTTTGAAGTGCCTCCTAGTTACTACAAATATACTGAGACAGATGAAACACTAGGCACAATTTTGAGACATCAGTTGCCTACACAGGAATGGTGGACCAGCATGATACAGACATTGCTGTGAACAAACAGGTTTTCATCAAATTTTTACATCAAAATACAAATCATCATGTTCAGACAGGTGATACATCCACTATGACTGTAAAAGAGTGGGCTGAGCCAACTCAGCAAAGTAATATGGCCACCAAAGCAACACTGACAGGTACATATGACAGGGCCGAGAAAGCTACAACATGACAGAACATTAAAGGAATATCATTCAGAATAAATGCAGAGCACTCAACCGACTCAGTGGCCTCCAAAAGTCAAAAAGGCTTCTGACAGAACTGAAGGGTATTCATTGTATATTTAGAATAGCAATAACTCTCTTATCTGCTATTCTGAAAGTTGGTGAATGCATTTATTGAGCAAATGACTTAGCGTTCATATATTAGTTAAAAACCGATTGTATATATATCCCCTCACATAAGCTTGCTGGGGTGGTTGATTTTCTCTTCTAGAGAACTTATGCTGTAAATTTCAGACTTTTAATACAGGGAGCTGATGGAATTTCCAAAGTTCTGAGTTGTTTTGATGTGTTGTGGTGTGATTGCTTACTGCTACAGGATTCCTGCATATTTCATGGCACAATAAGTTTCTAGAACCTTCTTGTTATGTATTTCGTTCTTTCATAATCCGTTCATGCTCTATATTTCACAGTTTAATAGCACAGAAAAAGAATAGTTTCATGATTTGTTCATTGAATACCCTGAACTCAATCTATGTTGTTATGAATGTTTTCCTCTAGTATTAGTTATGAAAGTGTAATTCTTAATTGCTTCACCTTCAGACTAAAACTTCATAGTGAGTATTATTCAGGAATTCAAAACTGCTCCTGAGTGATATATCTCTTTCTCACATCACCAGCTTAGTGAAAAACTCTTAGTTGCCTTTCACTGGCTAGACATATTTCATCTTCACAATTTTAAGTTTGTTTGATGATATATCCACAAGGCCCTACAGTTTTAACAATCTTACTCAATATCTCAAACAACCCATAACCACAGACTCCATTGCCCAATGGACTGAAACCCTCTGAAGACCTCATCTCAGCTACTGGAAGACATCATTCAACCAAAATTGTAATTAAAATCCTCACCTCATAACTAGCCTAAGATCACAAAAAATAAAGCTAAAACTGAAAGAGAGAGCCCTCTCTGATTGTAGGTAGGCTAGAACCTGCAATCCAAAGCTTGGTTAGTGGTTACCCCGGCCGTATTCCCTTAGGAGTCAAAGGGAACAACCTGGGAGTTAACAGATGGTGCCATTGATGTGCACATCTGCTATAGGGATTCCAGGGTCCAAATATTTCGGACATATTACCCGTCCCAGCATTAAGTCAGACAGCTACCCAATGACATTAATGGGAGGGGAATCCCTTTTTCTTATTCTTGGATGCTTGAAGAATTTCTCCTTAATCAACTTATTGTAAATGGGAACATCTTTTATTGCTTGGGTAAGGGGGATTTTTACACATAGATTTTTCAATTATCCCAGAAGTTCAAGTTCTTCTGGGGTAGGCTAGAGTGGTTGGGCTAATCTCTCAGGAAGGGGTGGATTTACTTTAAGGTTTCTTTCCTCTCTTTCTTCCTCAACCTCCCTATGTGGAGAGGGAGGTTGATTATCTGGTAGAATTCTCCTAGATCTTAGGTTGATCTCCGGGATTTCTACAACATAAGCTGGGTATGATGTCTCTCCATTGTATACTTGTTGAACCTGCCTATTGTTCGGGTTTAGATTTGGCTGGGAAAGCGTCTTGGGTTGCTTGGGTGGAGCAGAGTGTAGGAGTTGTGGTTGGGTAGGTGGTGGAACTAATAGAGCTAGAGCATTGTTGTATTGGGGGCTCCACCCTTGGTGTGGAGTATTCCATTGAGGTTGTGGTAGAACATAAGGTTGAAATGACTAGTTGGTTGGCTGGGAATGATACTTAGATGCATAGGACCAAGGAGGGGGTGTAGACAAGGAAGGATGAGCAGGGGGTCCCCAAGAAGGTATAGTTGTGGTTTGGTTGGGGTTTTAATATGCATGGGATGCACCTTGCATACTGTACTAGTATGGTCTAGGCCCAGGAGGTCTTCTTTGGTTGATGTAACAAAGCTACTCAGTGACACCTTCAACTCCTTGATATACAACTTTGAGTCCACGTAAAGAAGGGCACTTGTGTGTGGAGTGTTTTCTTCACAGACTGAGCAAATCTCAATGTAGTTCAATGGACATTCGTTCCTAAGATGCCTCTTGGTGCATCTAGGACAAAAGATGGCCAAGGCTCTCTCTGCTTCCTCTTGATTTATTTTGATGTTCATGGTATCCAATTACAAGGCAAGGGTTTGCAGCATCTCACGTTTGAAATCTTCCAACATATTTCCAATTTCACCCTTGATGGATGAGTTGGAAGATGATGTACTGGCCATAGGTTGACTACTCCTACCCTTTTTCTTGGCTACCCTAGAATGGTTTCTAAAGGTAGTCTTGATATCCTCATAGGGTAATTGGTAGATATCCCCTCCTACTAACAAGTGTAAGTTATCCAGATATCTTCCCTTACTCCTCTAAGCAGGACAAGCTTTAGTGACTAGGGGTCAAGTGTGCACCTCGCCCTTTTGTAACTGAGCTGGAATCTATCTTCGTAGTCTTCTAAGGATTCATCCTGGCCTATGGTCATCCTGAAATTCTCTTCTTTAGTATCCTTTGACCTACAATAGTCCCTATATTTTTTTTTGAAAGCCTATTGCATCTGAGCCCAAGTTGTGATGCTATCTCCAGGTAAACCCATGAACCAGTGCAATGTTTCATCCTTGAGGGTAGATGGAAACAATTTTAACTTTTTCTCATCATTTTTATAGTCATAGGTTCGGCATATAACAACAAACTCAAATAGGAAAGTGTCAAGGTCCTCTGTGGTTAAGCCATGGAAATGAGGTAGGGCAGAGGGGCTTATATTCTTCATCTTAGTGTCCCCATTGGTTTCCCTAATGGGGAAGGCATGCTCAACTCTCTCTCTATTCCCTATGTCATTTTGGTTTTCAGCCATTGGTTTAGTAGGAATGGGTTCCTATTCTTATTCTTCCCCTATAGGTTATTAAATATTTCAGTTTCTTAGCCAAAGGTTCCTCCAGTTCACAGCCACTGAAGAAGAGAGAAGGTTGGATGTTGGATGCAGTGGGGGTATTTGGCAAGAATTTTCCTAAATTGTCACTACTCCTATGAGGCATGAAAGGAAATGTTTTTGGCTTGGTTTTTGGAAGATTTTTTAGCAAGAAAGTACTTTACAGAAATGAAATTGTTGATTGAATGAAAACTACTGACAGAAAGAAACTACTTGCTGAATTAAAATTCTACTTGCAGAATGGAAAGGAAGGCAGATAATGACAAGTGAAAGAAAGGAAGCTACTAGATTACTTTTGCAGAAATAAACTAATGGTAGAAAGTTGAAGATTAGAAATAGAAGAAAAGAAAGAAAACTAGAAATATAAGAAAAGAAAGCAGTAATCAGATTCTACTCAGACACCTCCCTGGCAATGGTGCCAAAAAGTGATGAGCGCCAGTATTGCAGAAAGGATGTTGCAACTCCTGGGCTACCAAATTTACTTATCAACCTAGGGTTCATACAAACTTGGAGGTGATAGTGCTATATGCACAAGTAGAAGTGAAGGTCTTGCCTGCTTTCACTTGTTCATCTGGCGAGAGACCCCAGGGGTTCCAAGCCAGACTTCTATAGAGTCAAAAGAAGCTTGATTCTTTGATGGAAGAAAAGAAAATATATTCTAAGAGAGCTACTCTACTGCAGTAATGAAGAAAACAACATGTAATGCTAAATCACACCATATCCTAATTAGCCATTTAAACAGTTATGCTAAGAAAAATGTTAAATCAACACTAACCTAATGCGGCTATCTAAGTTACAAAAGTAAAGAGCATAAAACCAAACTAATGAGCAGGCAAAGAAACTAAACTAAATCTATTTTCACTTTCTTGGTTTTTTGATGATTGGATAGTGTTATAGTCTGATTGAATAACCAAATCGAAGCTCAGAAGTGGCAACATTTAAATGATATGTAGAACAAAGTTCGGGAAGGAATCAAGCAAAAAAGCAATCGAAGATCGAAATCACCGAAGGGGGGACGTAATGAGGTAGTAGTGCATAGGAACCATTGGACCGATCAATAAATAGTAAAAATGGAAGATGAGCAGTGAAGATCTTATCACAGGAAATTACGTGAATAGATGGATGAGCAGGATTAACGGAAGATGAGTGGCAGATATCTTATCGCAGGTGATTAAGTGAATAGAGGGATGAACAACATTAACGGAAGATAAGTGGCAAAGATCTTATTGTAGGGATTAAGTGAATAGATGGATGGATTTATCAACGAATAAGATTAAGGAAAGATGAGTGGCAGAGATCTTATCGCGGGAGGTTAAGTCAATAGATGGACAAATAGGATTAAAGGGAGATGAATGGTGGATATCTTATTGTGGCAATGAATTGAATAGATGGATGGATCACATCAAGTCACATGGTGATAGAAGGGTAAAAAACATGCGGAATGATGGAGTGGGTTTCGTAGGTGGTAAGAAGTTGCTTGAATGCCCTAAAAGTTGAAAGTTGTATTTCTAATTTTCACACAATTAGCCTAAGTGAGTGACACGTAGCATGGGAAACCCACCTTTATTGCGTGCTCCCAGGTGAATATTGGCCATGCAAGAATTCACGCGAGATTGCACGATAGCCGTTGGATCATGCGGGATTGATCAACGGTGGATATCGGCCAAGCTCGTTGGTGATCAGGTGATGCGATAGCCATTGGATCAAGTGAGACAGGTCAACGGTGGAGATGTGGAGCACCTAAAGTCAAACGTTGAAATGAATATAGGTGGTAAGCAGTGTCTTGTGTTCCCTAAGGGCTATAAGCTCTATTTCTAAATTTTACGCGATTAGCCTAAGTGAATGACACGTAGAATAGGAAAACGGCTTTTCTCGCATGCTCTCGGGTGGATATCGATTGTGCAAGAATTCACACGAGCTTGTGCGATATCTGTTGGATCATGCAAGATTGATCAATGGTGGAGATCGGCCAAGCTTGTTGGTGATCAGGTGACATGATAGTCATTGGATGAGGCAAGGAAGATCGACGGTGGAGATTAGCCAAGATAAAGGCAAACATTGAAATTAATATGCAATAAAAAGTTAACAATGATTGGTTAGGTTTTTTGTGGATCAGATGGTAAGGAGATCTGTGGGTATAATCCAATTAAGACGTGATTTGTTGGCTTCTTCTTAAGAATTTCATGTTGAAGGAAATGGGAATCTAAGTGAGATGTATTACAGAAAGAGAGTGATTGAAAAGGATAGTGATGAAATGAACCAAGTACTGAAGTAAGACGACAAACTCCAAAGCTCATGCAAGAACTAGAAATTTGTGTTTTTCGGGTTACTGAAGGGTCTCTTCCTCAAGTCATGGTCCCAGAGGGAGGAGGTGAGGCTAAGACACCTGCTGACAACCTTATGGGGATCCTTTTCTCCTCACTAACCTGCTAATTGGAAGAAGGTAGAAATGGAAGCAAACTAAAACATAATTAATCTACGCTACACTGTTGTAATGGAAATGAAGCTACTTAAGCAAATGAACAATTAAACCATGAATCTATGCACTACACTACAAAACTCATTCTTATTATCAAAACAATGGATTACATAAAAAACTGTCACAAGTCTTGCAGCTCGAAAATAAATTAGAGTTTTACAATCAAAAGTCCAAATCCTACTGAGGTCCTATGCCTCTCTACTTATATGACTGAAGTCTCCAATGACTTCCTTAAAATTAGGGAGGCTCGGCTCCCAAACTCAAGATAAATTGGTGCTTTGACTTTCACTGTCTCAGCTACCTTCTAGTCCTCATGATTTGGTTGTTTGCACTCCGAGCTGATGGAGAAATATTCAAATGGAGGGGTAGTAAATGAGGAGGATTTCCCTCCTCTAATTCCTCTCCCTTGTCCCATTTGAATTTTGACCAAGATCTTTGCCAAAATTCCTTTCTTTTGTACTTTAATCCCGAGTTAAATGCACATTAGACCACAAAGAAAAATATCCAACTCTAACTCATCTCATAAGCAAAATATAATCAAAAGTATGTAATAAGTTGTGAGAATAGTTGGTTTGACTAAGCTAGGAGATGAATTAGGGCCCATATAATTACCCAATGATGAAGCTCATCAGTGCTCACAAACAAATTGATGTAATTAAGTAGATGCATCATTTACATCATAATAACAAACATATTGGTGGTTTTTTCCCTTTGGGTTTCCATGTAAAAGTACCTTTGTCAATATGTGTATGCTTCTCATGTGATGGATTATAGGTACATTTGAATGCCTTATCTTGTTGACTATTTGTATTGTGTATGGAAGCTCTCACAAGTAACTGACCATAGTGAAAAGAGTTAAACACTTATACTTAAAATTGAAATAACTTTACTATTGTTGATTCACCCCCCAGTCATTCCTTATTCATAGTTGGGTGGACACAAGGATGGGCGTGGACCTAAAGATTATGGGTCGACCTACCCATGGTTTTTTGCATGGGTTTTGCACATGGTTTTTGGCATGATGGTTTTCTTCTCATGGTATTTTGTAGATATGGTCAAGGGAACTATAGTTATGTTCTAATCCAGCGTTATAGATTGTGGTTTACGAATGCTGTGACATGTATATATGTATTGTAACATTGAAAGGAATATAATGAAAACTAAATCTAGTAGTCCTAGTTTTAGGGTCTAGAGGAAAATCTTTGTGTATTTGTTTTATGTTCTCGCCATTGTTCATTTTTCTATTTTGGGAATTCTTTTGCAAGTAATTTTTGTACTGGGTTAAATCCTACAACTGTGACTTCATGTGGGTTTTGAAATCTTCCAACTTAGTCACTCCAGGTTTACCCTCCAACCTCATGGTTTCCGTGTTAATCTCCCACCATGTCAATGCATGGCCCTCCAATTTCAACAGTGCAAATGATATTTTCTATCCTTCCTCAATTTGATGGATGCTGGAATAAAATTCTAGTTCCTACATTCATTGGTTCAACATAAGAGTGTTGATCTCGCCATGGTATGGCTTGATATCCACTTTTTGCTTCCATTTTAAATAGGGGCTGATTCATGGCACTCGAACAAGGTAAATTTTAGGGACGAATTTTTTCCCAAGGGCGAAATTTAAGGGGTTTTTCATTTTAGAGGGGCGAAATTTTTATAAAACACCCATTTCATATATTTAGCCCAACTTTTATTTAAATTTTTTTTTTTTTCACTTTAGCCCAAAACAAAAGGGGTGGATAATCTATGAAAAGACTCATTTGACTTATTTGCCTAGTTTGAGAGGTTATATTCCATTACAATAGCCTGATTTTCCACTTTGCAATGTTAAATTCATTTGCAATATCCCATTTTCTAGTTTGGGAGGTGTTTTTGGAGGTTGTATTTGGTCCCAATAAATTAAAATATAAATAAAGTGGAGGTATGGTAAATAAATAAACCTTTTCTTATACTTACTCCAAAGATATGGTAAATAAATAAAAATATAAATAAACTAGAGGTATGGTAAATGAATAAAACCTCTTTTTATATTTAGTCCATGACCCTCTTTCTATTTAAGAAGGCTAAAAAAATAGGTTTTATTTAAGCGAATCCTATGGGCCAAATACCATATTTATAAAAGAGGTATGGTAAATTAATAAAAATATAAACAAACGAGAGGTATGGTAAATAAATAAAACATTTTTTTATATTTACTTTATAAGTCACCTTATGGGTGTAAATAAATAAAAATATAAATAACGTGGAGGTATGGTAAATAAATAAAAATATAAATAAACTAGAGGTATGGTAAATAAATAAAACCTCTTTTTATATTTAGTCCATAACCCTCTTTCTATTTAAGAAGGCTCAAAAAAGAGGTTTTATTTAAGTGAATCCTATGGGCTAAATACCATATTTATAAAAGAGGCACGGCAAATTAATAAAAATATAAATAAATGAGATGTATGGTAAATAAATAAAACATTTTTTTATATTTACATCATAAGTCACCTTATATTTACAAACACTCAAAAATGTGTTATATTTAGGTGAAGCCTATGGGCCAAATACTATTGGCCAAATACTATGGGCCACATACCATGGGCCAAATTATTATTAATACCATGCAAAAAAATATTATTAACCCTAATATTAGTATTAATAAAAATAAAGATGACACATGGTATTGACCGATGGTATTCATGTGGAATGTAGCCTATTTAAAGGGGGGAATTAAACAAGCATAGTTCCATCTTTACTCTAGATCTACTAAGCCCTGAGAGGGATCAAATATCGTTATATGAAAACTAGCATAGAGTGAAAAAATATTTGATCCCTCTCGGGGCTTGGTAGATCAAGAGTAAAAATGAATCTTGTAATTTAATGTCATTTTAACATTTTAACTTGGTTAAAAAAAAAAAAAAAAAAAAAAAAAAAAATCAATTATTAATTTTATTAATTTTTATAAATTACTAATAGTTGTTTTTAAGCTCCAGGTTTATGATAACCCATGGTATTGAGCCATGGTAATACCATGGTATACATGTGATCACAGACTATTTAAAAAGGAAATTCTATCATCTTAGATCCATCTTAATTCTAGGTCTACCAAGTGCTGAGAGGGATAAATAGATAATTTCATCCCTCTAAGAGTGGTAGATGTGGAGTTAAGATGGTTATAGGTTGGTTTTTATGATAATGAAGATATTAAATAGACTTAGGAAATTATATTGTAAAAAACATCTTAAGGTGAATGGTTAAAGCTACATTTAGTCACTTTACAAAATTTAGTAAAAAATACCAATATCTCCATTAATATTAGTTTTTCTGATTTAACAAAAAAAATTCAAAACAGTGAAATCTTATCACTCTTTCTACATCACCCTCGTACAAGAGAGATAGTCACTACCCCAGAAGAAGAAAGATAGTTGCTGCCCAAATTTCCCACCACTTTCCAAACGTTCTCAATATGATATCTTCATGAAAAAGTTAAGGTACTGATGTTGAATTAGTTGTTTTAAAAATATGCTGGTTTGTACAACCTTTCATCTTCTTTGTTATTCTTTGTTTGTCGTAATGATCTGTAGGGGTTAGGCCACTGCACCATATTGTCCTAGAAGGCGAAGATTGTGCACCAAAAAAGAAATTAATCCACATGTTACAATGCTGTTAAAAAATGCAAGACGTATGAAAGTAGTGAATTATGCTAATAAGAAATTTAGATCGGGAGGGACATAATTAAATTTTATTATTTAATTGAAAATTTCCAATTAAAATAATAATAAAACTACATTTATATATTTATATATTGATTGGAAGGCTTTTGACAACATTCACTTCTTTCCATTAGATCCCCTTTAGGCCTTTGGGATACCTACTACTTTCTTATATTATATAGTTGGGGCTTACTACTTGTTGGTGTGTTGGGGTAAACAAACTTGATGTGTGTTTTTTTTTATTTTATCTCACAGTTGGAGTCTATGGAATAAGAAATAAATTTGATAGCTTGACAAAAGTGGTAGAGAAAAGATTAATCTGTCCTACCTGACAAAATTGGTGGTCAAGATAAACACCTACAAGAACTTTGTTGTGGAATATTATCAAAACTAATAGAAGGATATGAAAGAGTGTACAGTAAGAACCTTGACAAACATGGCCATTGAATCTTGCAACATTGTTTATAGGAAGAGAAAATTATGTTTCTTTTTTCCAAACATGTATGTTAGTATATTACAGTTTAATTAATATGTTTCCCTATTATCATATGTGGTTTCATACTTTAACAAAACATTCACCAAGACTTCACAATGTTTTATTATTCAGTGAAATATTAGCCAAGATCTTACAAGATTTTATAATTTAGTGAAACATTCACCATGACTTTACAAGATAATATAATCTGGTGAGAGATTCGCCAAAAAAATTATATATACATATTATATTATTGATAAAATCGCCTCTATTTTTTCCTATGTATCATGGGGATTCGCCCATTTATTATACATATAAATTTAGGGTGGTTCTTAAAATTTTCCCTGTACTCGAAGTGGGTTGATCTTTTTCAAACTCTTTCTTCGACTCATTCTTAATTTCTCTTTGATCTTTTATTCCCCGATCATATTTTTCCTCTGCATTCAAACCCCCATCTTCTCCAAATATACCCATCTTTCTATTCAGGACAACCATGAGGAGGCTTACATTGCAGTTGATATGTGTGACTTTTTGTTCCAGCCACAAAAACCTCGCCTCTACAGGATCACAAGGTTCATTCGCATATTCATTGATCATAATTAGGGTTTACAATTTTTGGCCCTGTCGATCTAGATCCCTGTAATCTCCAAAAAATACCCAAAGAAACCTGATCTGATACGAAATGATCTATAAACTTCCATGGATATTCTACTGGATAGTTTATTACAACAGATCTAGCAATATTATTTTAAAAATCCAAAATTCTCCACTATTACAGTTTTATTTAATATCTAAATCTACAAATTTTACTGTAATTAGTGCATGCATGCGAATAGAAATTCTGCAGAAAAGTAGAGAATGAAAAATAAGATCACACACACACACACATAAGACACAAATATACTCTGGGAAACCCTTTCAGGAGAAAACCCCACTGGAAGGTTAGGTCACTTCACTCTCTTTCTCTGTCTAGAAAATATGGCTGCAAGTACAAAGAAGTAATACATGTGGCTCACGGGCTACTACAGTGAATGTATCGTCTTTGTGTGCTCTACCTCCTATCTCTCCTAGCTATATTTTCTCAACTATGGAATAAAATTCTTTTGAAAGAATGGAATGCCTCTTCTTCCTAGTTTCCCAGTTATAACATAACCCGATAGCCTACTAGTGGTTAAGTTTGACTACGTCCACCCTTAACTAGAGTTACAAAATAGACTCTTCTAGAGTCTTTTACATCAGAAAAATGTGGCTACCCATTTTCCATGAATAATGTGGGCTGATGCGACATCCTCCCAAATCATAGGTTTGAAAACAAAAAGATCAACTTCTGAGTGGCATAACGCTTGCATACAGACTCTGATTGGCGTGCTTCTTCCACCATTGGAAAGATATATGTGTGTATAATACCATGATTCAAAAGGTTTGGGGCTAAAATGGTAAATTTTACCCCACAAAAAACTTTTTTGACGCCCTAGAATGCTCCCAAAAGTTTTCAGACCTCGTTTCGCGAAACTAAGTCTTGTCGGTAAAAATGATCCATGAGATGATTCCTCCACTTTTTCCACTCTAAATGCATTCAGATGGATGACAAAAAATACAATGATCCAATCCAAATCAATTGGCTACACTTGAGTTTGGAGAAGAAAAATTGACTTGAGCATATAATTGATATTACCTATATTCGTTAAATTTTTAGAATATTTTAGAATATGCAATTGATATAAAGATGGAAGCTAACTTGTGGAGACAAAATAGTCTAAACAAGTACAATTAATGAAAAAAAGGGAATTGAATTGTATTGCTAAGTATCAATCTGAATCAAAATATTCTTAGGAAAATACTTTAGATAATAGTGTAAAAGCAGGAAATAGGGACATAAGGAGCACATGGATTGGGGTATAATTAAAATGGTTGTGAAGAGTTAAGAAGCTTTGAAAACTAGGATACAGTGATGAAAATAAAATCCATTCCTCAAGGATAAGAAAATGTTATAAATCTCAGTTAAGTAAAATTTCATTTTTATTGACTTATTGTTTTCTGAATTATATTATTTAAATAATTTCTAAATAGCTTAGAATTTTTAAATATAAACACATAAAAATTAAGTGAAACTCTTAAAGTTATTGTTGAAAATTAATTCGTCCAATCATGATCATTCAACCAATAGAAACCAAATTAGATTATGCTTATAAATATCTAAGGTTGTGTTGACACCAATAATACATGAAGATGCTAAATGACTTTGAAATGAAGCACTTGAATTAAGGCTTTCTTGTATCACGATGGAGAGCTTCTATAATTTGACTTAGGTTCTCATCAATGAGCCTTAAGAAATTTCCTTGAGCTAGGACATTCTCCATTCATATCTTTTGGTGGAGTTGATAATAAAGGTCTCACACAATTGCGCGGCAATGGCATCTTCTTTAGGCATCGGTAACTGAGTATAAGGATGTGAATGGAGAGTTATATGAGATCATAATTGAAAAATATCATTGTATTTAACAAAGGAATTTGGGGCTAGGAATTTTAGTCATTTTTGGATGAGTGGTACAACTATTGCTTATGAAAGATATTTCAAGGTCTTACCTTCACATAGTTTAGATAAGTGATTAATTGATATAATGTTGACAAATTAACAAATTCAAAATCTATCCCTAAAATCAAATCATTGTAATCAACATATTTTCATAAGCCTAGTCAACCAAAACCCTAAAAAATATTAAGAAAACCCTGGAAACAATTCAACTTCAAAATCCTAATCCTCCATTCCAAAAACATAAATTTACCTTGAACAGAAAGCAAATCACCTAGAAAGTGGCTACATAAAAATATGTTTCGCACATATCCTTCACCATTCCATGAAATTGTACGAGAGAATTAAGCTTAATGGAAACTTCAAAAAGATTAATTCCATAATATGTTAACAATAGCCATTAAAAATTCTTTACGTAGTGTCTACTAATTTATACAAATCCTAATTATAGAGTTTTAAAATCCTAATCGAAAAATTGTTGAATCATGATCATAAAATATTCAAACCCTAATCATTGATATTTTCTCATGTATAAAAAACTTACTTGTAGGAGACCCCCATCCTAGAATATAAACTAGTGGAACAATTAGGCCACACCCTAGTCACCCCTGCCAAGCTTCGAGGGATCACCGCATATGGAGATGACTTTATCAAACATGAATTTTATGGCTCCCAGAAGGTTTCTCAAGCAATCAAATGCCAACCCCCCCACCGCCCCCCCATTGGATATTTCTTGAAAATCTAGTAGCAAAATAGCTTGTATTGGTTCTGAACTATTGTAATGTTTTGCTTGAAAAATAATTGGCCCAAAACTTTCGTGGGTACTAGAAAAACAAACAAGAATTTTTACCATGTACATGTGGCTTTTATCTAATTTTAATTATGTCATCGAAGAAAACCTTTCAACTGATTTTTCTTGATAGAATTTCTCAACATAATATTTTTCTCAATAGAATTTTTCCCCACCTCTTTTTGGCACAATTATGATCACTCTGGTAGTTGAGCAAGCTTGTTACTTTTAGTTTTTTGATAATCAAAATATGAAAGTATCATAAAAGTATCATGTATTGTGGACCCCCCTCCTAAACCATTTACCACCTACAACTTCTCCCTCCCGCAATACTGTTACCATACTATTTACCACATTGGTTTGAATTTATAAATATGAGGTGGGAAATTTTAAAAATTATAAAAATTATAAAGTCTCCATTAAAGGCGATAATGGAGGGAAGATTTTTACAGTCATATTTTTATTGAAATAGAGTATAGGTAAAAGCTTGATGGAATTTTTACTATTTACATGTGGTTTTTATCTACTTTTAATTATGTCATCGAAGAAAACCTTTCAACTAATTTTTCTTGACAAAATTTCTCGACATAATTATTTTTCTCAATAGAATTTTTCCCCACCTATTTTTGGCACAATCATGATCACTCTCATAGTTGAGCATGCTTGTTACCTTTAGTTTTTTGATAATCAAAATATAAAAGTATCGTTATTATGGACCCCTCCTCCTAAACCATTTACCACATTGGTTTGAATTTATAAATATGAGGTAGGAAATTATAAAAATTATAAAGTCTGCATTAAAGGCGATAATGGAGGGAAGATTTTTATAGTCCTATTTTTATTGAATGAGAATATAGGTGAAAGCTTGAAGTAAATTGAGGATACATGTTCTAGAGGTACATTTCAATACAAACCATGGAGTTTCCAATGCTATAAAGAAATTTTTTCTCATTGTAGAATAATTTTACAATGGTAAAAATGAAATTTTACAGAGTAGACAAATAAATGCTTTTTTCTAAACATATGAGGAAAGGAATTATAAAGAATAAATTGCATGTGGAGAGAAAATTTGGATAATTTCTTATCCAAAGTTTTTACAGAAGGGGGGAGATGAAAACATATTTTCATAGTTTACCAAAGATGGTTGGAGACATTGTTTTCAAAACCATAGGGAGGAATTATTATTTTTTATGAAAATATGGAAATATGATTTTATAGGTTTTTGGGAAATCTTTTTATCATAATAATTTATTTGAAAAACTTAAAAGTAATATTTTTGAAAACTTAAGAGAGAGAAAATCAATGATTTCCAAATCATTTTCAAATTTTATGAAAATGATTAAGCACCTGAAAAATAATTAATTGAATGATCAATTTTTTTTATCAAAGGATAGGGGATTAATCAATTCTATAAAAAGGATAATTCAACCAGATTATAGGCAGATTAACTAAGTTTTAGGGAGCAGCTTCAACAACCTCCAAATTCTAAGGCAAAAGATAAACATGCAGAATATTAAGGAAAATATGTGAAAAAAAAGTGAGCAACAAGTTCCAAGAATAAAGGCAATCAATCAGTAATCAGTGAGCCAATTCCAAGATTTGGAGGCACAAGGCTTTCCCTAAAATCCCACTGCAAAGCTATACTCATTACTAAGAATAGGTAATTGAACATGTTTAAATTAGTACCTCTACATCATTAAATTGTTGCCTTTTGTCATCTATTAAATGTATTTATGTGGGTTGCATATATTCTTTTGTATGTCTCTACTATATTAGATGATCGGGTATTCAGGGATGATACTTAATTATCTAATTTATCTTCTATTCTTCTACCAAACTCTTTCCAGTTATGTTTTTTTGCCATAGCTAAATGTTAGCACTTTGATAAGGCTTCTACAAGAGAGGGATTTATTTGTTAACCAAGGATTTGTGACTTGTCAGCAACCAACTATACAAATCCTAAATCTGGTCATCATGCTTCATAGGTTGTTATCCAGTGACAGTGAACAACATTAAAAATCCTTGTAACACTTGAGAGAGCCCCATGTCGTTCAAGCACCAGCTTGAACCTAAAGACTGGTCGAGTTGGTTTCTTGATGTAGTTTTGCAGCCAAGAACTACCTTCGTGAAACATATACAACATTTGGCATTGTTGCTGGGAAGAGATGATATTTTTCCCCAAAGAACGATCAAGAGTAGATACATTCTTTGTTGGTGAACAAAGACTAGAAATTTGATATTGGTTGCATTTATTTCACCTTGAAACTCCACTTTGTTTATATGGTGATTCCATAGGGTTATCGTCTCCACTACTTCAAGGTTGCAAATGTTTTTGTTGTTGTGTTTGTTCAAGGCTTACTGATGGTTGCATTTATAAGTATATCTTTCTTAATAGTGATTATAAATTTTAGTCATGAACAAAATATGCAAGTTTCTAATTTCACGAATAAGTATCAGTCACCTATGGATTTAATATTTAATATTGTAATATTTTTCAAGTTTTTAGCTGCATACAAGGTGGTATGCTAGTCAATCCAATCCTCACATGGTTGCACTGGAGGCGTGACTACACCTTACAGTGCATATTTCTAACTCAGTTAGGTAGAGGCTATGTGCGATTGAATTAGTTATTTTTAGATTTAGTGTGTATTATATCATTCAGTTATGGTGTGCAATTTATAAATGGCTTTTATTTTCAGCAGTTTATGGATTGATTTAGTTTATATCATCAGTTGTTTCAGTCTGAAGTATGCAGTTTGGTTTGGTTGAGCACAATAAGTTACAGGAGATGGGAAGAAGGAAATTTGTTGACATTTTACTCTTCTAGCCTAATGGATTAGGCATTGTTGTACTTACCTTTACATGGAGCAGCTGGTGCTTTGGTTTTAGTTGACAAGTTATAGATTTAAATTTACAAGTTTCACATTGTAGGTAGCAAGTGATTGAGGTTTTTTTATAATAACTCCATGCCCAATAGATTCAAGGAACATGTCTATAGGTTCTCTGCATCCCAAAAGTGGAAGCAATCCCTAATTGAGTCTATGTTGTAACCTTTTTTACACCTGTAGAACTCACAAATTTTCTCAAAATCTACTAAGTGTTTTCCTAGATAAATTTTGAGGTATATATAAATTCCCGTCAAGTTCCCATCTCCTAAATCCTTCAATTAATTAATCTTCCAAAATATTCATGTCCTCCATGAGTCAAAATTGGTAAATATCCCTTTTCATTTCTAACCTGAATCCAAGAATGTTTATCCCAAAACCATACATGGCCTTAATTTTTATCTAAACTCCTTGGTCTCATACTACCTATTCCAACGTTTTTTTATCCATCATTCCATTCAATTTTCACCCTTTTTTTCGGCATTATGACTAATGTGTTGTCCTTGATTTCAACCTACTTGTTAAATATGTGAACATGATGGTAGCAGAGTGAGTATATAGGCCAGTCCAGATATGCCAAATATATTGGACAAAGGAATATCAATTCAATGATAGAGGAAGGACAATGGTGATGTTTTAAGAAGTATACATGTGTCCTGTGAACAAAGGCCGCATACATATGCAAGTATGGTGAAGCAAAGTTAAGAACAGTGTTTGCACCGTTGTATTCTCAATACGAGGGGTCTTTACCATGCTATTGGGCCATAGTAATGAGCACAACAGTGGATATTTGATCCCGTCAAAGAATACCATCAGCATAACTACAAAATTGGCCTAAGGTATTGGCTAATGCCTAAACTATATAAGGAGATGGATATCAAAGTTCTGTGTATGTGTTGGATTATTGATGATTTGTTTGATCTGAAATAGGTGTGCACCGAGTATGATATTGGATCAGATCTATTAGATCTGAAGTGAATATATATTGAATAATCTTCTTATATTTTGATAGATCTATGATGATTATTTTATGATCTATATACATTATGATGAATTTCGAGATTTGAGTTTTTTTTAGTGCGGGAATTGTTGTTAAGAAAACTCCTTTCACCACTTAATTTGTCAACCCAGTGTTTCATACACTTTGAGGCGTAGCACAGGAAATGCCAAGAAATGATATGAGCCTTCTCTAATTGTATTCCTACTTCTTGAATTACAAATTGCAGAATCAAAAGGATAGATCACAGGACAATGAATACTAAGGAAATTCTGGTGCTGAATGAAAAGAATGTGCTTTGCATAAATCCAAAGTAAAGGAAACTCTCAATTCATCATAAACAATCTGAATCGATAAAATAACTATTTGAGATCCTCTTTAGTATGGTTGTAAGATGGAAGAATGATCCAACTAATCATAATGCCTGTCTTCCTTAATATTTTCCTTCCTGTACCAAGTTTTCGTTCTTGTACCATAACAAGTTTCCTCTATCGGAACATTGTTCCTCTACTAGAGAAAATATTCTATACTGGAAGTATATATATTGGGCCCTTATTGAATATCTTGACTTGCATACGATAGCTCTGAGCCTTTTTACTAGAGCACTCTGTTCCTGTACTTGGAATGTCGATTCCTATACTAGAATACAGGTTTCTGTACTAGGAAACCAAAGTTCCTGTACTTGGTTTCCAAATCGGTTGCAAGAAATAAAAGTGCGTTAACTAAGGAAAATGAATGCAAGGTGAAAACAGAAGTGTAAAATAACTTCTATAAGCAAAATGAACCATTAACTAATCTCAAGCTTGGAAATAAAAAGTGCTTTCATAGCTAAAGGAAATTTCTATTGGAATAAGAACCTGTCTCACTTGGAAACTACTTTGACTTCAACATCAACAAACGCTTTCCTGAGATGACTATTTATTGAATGAATTAGATATACAACCTTATACAACAATCATTTTAACTCAGGGAATCCTTCTGATACATTCAATATTAAATATAGAAAACGAGTGCAGGTACAAACCCAAATAATGTATTAGTGTTTTAATTATAGCTTATAGACATTAATCAAATCCGAAATGAAAATTAAATATTAGAATATCCTTCACTAAAAAAGAAACCAAACAATATTTGAAAAATGATAATGACCCTAGAGAAATAAGAAAAACTGGCTGCAATGAATAAAGGAATCTTTTTAATCTCGTTGAAACAAAAACACATGAGTGTAGGCACCTAAAGTGTATGTTTTCTGAGTAAATAAAAAGGCAATGCACATTTGTAGGAAAGAATGGAAGGGAAATAGAAGTGAATGCAAATGAACCACACACACACTTGGACCCAGATCACACAACTTGCAAGAAATTAAAGTTCATTAGCTATAAAGAATCCAAACATGATCTAATTCATTAACCTTGCATAAAAAATAAATCTAACACGCCTTTAACAAAGGGAGAGCGAGCTAGGTTGGTTAGGCCCTAGCCAACCAACTCGTTTCCCTGTAACGAAATGTAAACTTCAAACACTTAAATGGAGAATAACAATAATATTGAAACATAAAACTTCAAAATTGGCATATTCCTTTGTATTAAACTTCAAAAGTAGCAAATAAAATTCATGGATCCCCTATTCCAGCCGAGAAATGGTGATACTCAAAAAATTATAAATAGTAGCAAAGGTTTGATACAAAATCGCTCTCTAACATCCACAGAGAAATCCTATTAAATACATACTTTGTCTCTTGTTCGCAACAAGAAATATAATAGCATGACATATTAATCCTTTCGGATGTTCACAAAAAGTCTAAACAGGGGTTTTGTAGCTAAAGTGCAGCCTTCATATCCCACCTTCTTCTCTAAATGTTGAGCCTAGTAAAAAAATTGATCTCTTGGAAAGAAATATATGTGGTCTACTGATTTGTCTCGTCCATAAACAGTGAGTCGAACAAGGAATTGACCACTGCCTCAAAAGTGTAGGAATGTTGACCGGTACAAGCACGATTCCTGCACCAACCCAATCTTCCACATAGATTAACACCTTAGTTCCATCGAATTAATTAGGAAAGGAATATATTAGTTACAAAGACATTTTAAGATATATAAAACCTGTAATTTAATGATTAAGTACATAACCTTTGAATATGAAAAACATAAGAGGAGTGCAGGAATGTGTGCAATTGGGAAAAAGTACAGGAATCTATAGGCCTTTTGGGTTAAAATAGGGCTTAAGGTGGTATGTTTGGGATAGGATAGAAACAAAAAAGTATGACAATTCTAGCCACCAACATCCTCCCATTCCTATCTTTTTTTGTATCGTCACACAACCTCACCCTTACCTCTATAAAAGAAACACATGGAGACCTCCCTTTAGTCTTGTATCTGTATGCTGTTTCCTGTCTTCAATGTCATCTACTTCTTAGTTCGAGACTTCTTGACCCATTTGACTAATTTCCTACATCGACCATAGCATTTCCAAGCTTCGAACTTCCGCACTCTTCCATGTCATTTTTGTTCTTTCACTTCCCCTTCCAATTCAACATTCTTATTGTTTAGCACTACGCCCTGTTCTTTCATGGCCCAATTTAGAATTTTGAGTCCATAAATGCATTTCTTCAACTCCTCGATTTGCCTATTCAAATTGAGAGTGAAGTCCTCGTTAACAAATTTGTACTACTTCAGAATATTCTCAGTAGTTGACTCAAAGCAAGTGTCATCAACACCAATATCATCTAGCATTTCGACATCGTAGGGTGTCTCATCACCCTTCATTTCATCATCACATTATGTTTCATCTTCCTGCACTTTGTCATCACTCTATATCTCATCTCCCTGTTCTTCAACATTACATTGGATTTCATTACTCTGATCCTATACTAGACCCTTCTCTGCACTGACATATGGTTTCTTAGATGTCTTCCTCTTTTTCATCCTTCCAACTAATACTGACAGAGGAGTAAAATCTTCCTCTTCGAGGTATCCTACACTACACACTGTGTGAATCGTAGCATGTAAAAGGATCGAAAGATTTTTCTCATTTGGTGAACTAGGTTGGCAGTCATCTATTTTTTATTGGAGAGGTTGATAGAATATGTCCCTCTGTCGAAGAGGCAAACCACTTCTTAACAAAACTTCTAGTTATTCTCTTCAAAAGGCGAGGCGTATCGGTTATGGATGCTTGTTTCTCTTCTTGCACTAGTTCGTTAGGCAGGGTATTTGTCCTCTATCTAGTCTACGGGGTGAGGGTTTTATCTGTCTGACCATCTTCTTCCTTCCTACTTCTACCCTTCTTCCTAGGTGACTCCATTATGTTTCCTCCTTGTAACTCCTTCAAAAGAAATTCCCAAGTGTCATTTTTACTCTCTAATTCCTTCCTAACCAAAATTGAGATCAACCCATAATGATATAGCTTGAACCCAAACTAACTCTCTTGGCTTTTCTGAACACCCTTCAACATTTTTTCCAAACTTTTAAGAAAAAATTAATGAGAGTTAATCAACTTATTGGACTTAAAGTGTAACAGCAAGTGGATGTGATGTAGGAAGGCTAGGGAATATCGTCCCTCAGAGGTGAGAAACTTTTTCAAAATGTATAGTAGGTGCCTTCATTTCTCAATCATAGCAATTCATTGCGGCACTTTCTTCCAGTCCACTTTCTACTTTTTATTGACTACAAACATGTGCCAAGCCCCTTTTTCGATCTCTACTTTCTTAAACCACTGTTCGCCTATGGTCACCAATCCTATAGCCTATGAAATAGTGTTCTCTGTCACTTCAAACTCTAAAGACCCCACCTTGGCTCTACTTACATCAAAGGTTCGGGCAAACTCTAATGCCATGGTTGAATCAAAACCATCAAATTTCAGCAAGAACGGGAGAAATCCTTCTTCCTGCATCATGGACAAACTATTCTTGTACTCCATCATTTTCTATACTTCCTTCACATACCATGGTTCAATTCGGATAGGCACCATTGCTTTTTCAAATTCGCTCACTACTCAGAATTGGGAGAGTTAATTAGTAGGGTTTCAAGACTGAGAAATTCAGAAGTTTCGAATGAACTAGACACTGCTATATTAATCGTTTCTTTAATGGCCACACTCATGAAAACATTAGTTCTTGCGAAAGGATATGATACAACCTATTCTAATCATGCATGCAGTAATAATGATTGGTGGTGGGATTTGGTGATGGAGAAAATGCGAGGTGGTATATATGAGCGGTCATTATTTAATTAAAAATAGGCTTTTGAAAAATGAACATTGGATTGGGGGATATTGTCACACACATCCTTTGATCAACTCATGATTTCATACAAGGAACACATTTTAACTTAAATAAAGATAGTTTTTCATAATTAAATGTCCATGTACTTAAAAGAATATTTCCTAATTAGAAATGATGAACAAAGTCTAATCATCTACAAAAGAAAATCTTTGCATGACATCATCATAAATTAGTGCGGTTTGTTGTGCTTGAGTGCAATTGTACCAAACACAAAAAATAAATTCCTTTTCATCCATCGACTAAACTTTGTCTTCAAGCATGCATTCCTACACCAAAAAATCCTGTACCATAACATGCATTCTTGCACTAAAGGAATTGTTAGTTCCTACACTCAAACATACATTCCTGCACTGAAGACTAGAACTGTTCCTGTACTGGGCACATTTTCTTGTGCTCTTGGCATACAATAGTGCATGTTCCTACACCTAAAATTCACTGTTTTTTCATGGGAACATACATTCTTGTACCAAGGAACATCGTTGTGCCTGCACTAATTGATGTTGAAGAAAATCTAAAAAAGGTTTCTAAAAAAAATACAATCTGTGGTTGAATCTTGAAAGATTTGCGAAATTTCCAACGGATTTTTTATTCGCTAGTTTCGTGGTAGTGATAGATGCCTTCTGATCTAATCCATGAATTAATTAGATCCTGATATACAATCCATGAGGGAGAAACTAAGTGGGAAAGGAGTAAATTTCAAAATGGGAAGGGAATTCAACAGGGAATTCAAGTGTGAAACCACCAAGAGTGTGTATAGAAAAAGGGAAAGGGAAAATAATTTCAGGGGAAAAGAGGGAAAAATAGAATTGGATAAGGGAAATTTCTTTGAAAGAAATGGAAGGTTCATTTTCATAGGACAAAGAAGAATAAAAAATAGAAGGGAATTTACGAAAAAGGAAATAGAACAAGGGCATAATTTCACCTCAAAAATATGCCTAAATAGTGTCGAACCAACAGTAAATGCATCAAGAATTGATTGTTGCTTGCATAAAAAAATTTGTGTCAATTGTCCCAAACTTGGATAAGGGTTCTATTCCCACACTTGAAAACTTTTTTCTTCTTGGAGACAGTTAGCACATATAAATATCTAGTAACATTCCCATTTTATTAAAATTTCAATCTTCCTGCTAGCATGCTATTTTTCAGGTCGATCCTTTTGTGACCATGTCAACAAACTGATTTTCACAATCATAGGAAAATATATATATTTTTTGGTTTATTTTTAGCTTTTGTCATTTTTTCTTTTTATTATTATTATTATTATTGGAAAGAGAGAATCAGATATGTAATATGTTGGCATGGCCACCTACCATCTCTAGCTCAGATTGTTGTTGCACTTGCCACATGAAGTCCTCCTTTGTGAGGGGTTGAAAATATATCTTGAGTCTATGCCCGTTCACACGGAATACTAAATGTTTCCCATCAATAGTTTTGATCTCTACAACCCCATTCTCGAAAATTCTGAGTACTTTATAAGGTCCCATCCAGCGTGTATGGAATTTTCCTTTGAAATGTTTAAATCTAGAGTCATAAAGAAGTATCCAATCACCTGGTTGGAACTACTTCTTCTGGATAGAATTGCCATGCCACTTTTTTCATTTATGTTGTACTAACACATTCTATTGAACAACATCTCTTGGAAATTCATCTAACTCATTTAACTGTAATAGACAATGTTGTTGTGCTTATGAGAGATCTAATCCCGACTGAACTATTGTTCGAAAGATTTTTATTTGGAAATATATAGGCAAAAGAACTTGTTTTCCATATACCAAATCATATGGTGTATTTGCTGTGCTATTCCTTCAAGTGGTTCAATAAGCTCATAAGGCTTAAGGTAACCAGCTAGCCCAATCCTTTCTATGCAGATTTACTATTTTGGTGATGATGGATTCAATCACCTTGTTGGTAGACTCCACATGACTGTTTTCTTGTGGGTGATATACAGTGGACTTTCTCTGCCGAACATTTTATTGATCCATGACTTCCTGTACCATATTAGAAATAAATTGTAGTCCATTGTCAGTAAAAATTTCACTAAACAAAAATTCAACAACTTTTTCTCTAGCAAAAGAAACGGCTTTAGCCTCTACCCATTTTGTAACAAAATCAGTTCAAACCAATATATTCTTTTTATTCATAGATGTTGGATTTATTGGTCCTACAAAATAAATAACCCATTTTCCAAAGGGCTTAATCATAATATGAGGACATAAAGGAATTTCATTTGCTTGAACAAGTTGAACCATTCACTAGCAACTATCGCATCACTTGACATACTACTTGGCATCCTTAAATAAAGAAGGCCAAAAGTATCGAGCATGTATGATTTTATATTCAGTTCTCTTACCAACGAAGTGACCACCACAAGGTTCATCATGGGTAGATTTCAGTATATCAAACACTTCTTCCTCTCTTACACATCTACGAATGATAAGATCTGGTCCAATGTAAAAGAGGTCTCCTTGGACCCAAGAATATGCAACACTTTTTAATATGATATTCCTCTTTTCACGAGCAGATAAGTGAGGTGGCATTTTCTTGGTGACTAAATATTTAGCTATGTCAGAAAACCATGGAGACTTTGTTGACACATCCAAAAGATGTTCGTTAGGGAAATCATCATCAACAAGAATTAATTCACCAGGATTATTCAATCTAGAAAGATAGTCAACTACAAAGTTAGATTTTCCTGGTCTATCAACAATAATAACATTAAATTCCTGTAACAATAGTAATGACCTAGTTACTCTACCGCTAGTCAATGGTTTATTCATTAAATATTTTGTCGCAGAATGATCATTATGCACAAAGACTCCATATCCTATGATGTAGTGTCTGAATTTATTGATAGCAAAAATTACGGCTAAAGAATCTTTCTCAGTCATTGTATAGTTCAATTCAATGGGTGACAAATTTTTACTGCTAAAGTAAATAGCATAGGATTTTTTGTTTTCTTCCTGTCCTAACGCTGCACCAATGGTAGTATCTGAGGCATCCGAGGAAATGTGGAATGGAAGGGACCAGTTGGGACCTCTCAAAACTAGTGACCGCACCAATTTTTCCTTTAATGTCTCAAAATACTGTTAGAAAGCTGTGAACCAGAGAAACGCACTATCCTTAGCTAACAATCAGAAAATGGGGGTAGATATCCTAGAAAAGTTCTCAATGAACCTCTTGTAATAACCCGCATGTCCCATGAATCCTCTTACTTCCCATTGTGTTTTGGGTGTAGGAAGACGCAAGATAACTTCTATTTTGGCCAGGTCTACCTGGATACCTTTGTCAGAAACCATATGTCCAAGGACTACTCTTGATTTTCACATTAGTCTACACTTTTTATCACTCAAAGAAAGGTGAGCCTCTTGGAAATGTAAAAGAATTTTTCCTAAGTTTTTGATGCATTCTTGGAATGAGTTACCAAACACTGAAAAATCATCCATATAGACATCAATGCATTCGACGTCAGCAAAAATGGCCAGCATAGCCCTTTGTTATAGACATTTTTGGGCACTGCAACCCCAAGCATAAATGTCCATAAACCAAGGGCTCCTAAGTCCCTAAAGGTGTTGTTCCAACCCCTAAAAGAACAAGGTCAACTGATTACAACATCTCCCAGAAGTTCTCCATGAAAAACTACTCAGAACTAGTCAAAACTGGACCATTTCACCTACTCCATAGGCAAAGTGTGTTGCATCCCACCTAAATACACACAGTAGGTGCGTTGCATGTCGAAAATACCTTCTATGGGGTGCGATGGGCGAGAAGGGACAAATGGCAGGGTCAATCCGCAAGGTGGAAAAGCATGGAATCTTCCAGAAACTTCTCCTGCTACACTTGCCTCTCTGAATTCGACCAGGGATGAGTAAGAGATCATCAATCTCCAAGTGGAATCAAGAACTATGAGAGGGGAGACACTAATCAAATCTAAAAAGCTGACTCACCTCCCTTGCAGACATCTATATATGGATCCCTCATCCCAGAGATCCAGAGGCTGTAATTTTGTATCTTGTAAGGAAGTGCTACTGGTTTATTGGTGCAATATCATAGTGTTGGGTGATCTAAGCTTTTCATGAGGTGAAGAAGGGCTTCTTGCTGAGAGGATGATGTTGGGTCAGAACAATTGGTTGTAATTCTCTTGGCTCTTTCTTGATTATCAATAAAGCTATTCAAGTTTCCCTCCATACTCTTGTATGATTTATGTTTTATGCATTTGTATGGTTAATATACATCTGATGCTATATTGCTTATGATAATAGATCTATGTTCTGGCATAGTGTTATGCTGCTTTGATTCTACAGGTACTCTGTGAAGCTGGGTATACAAGGAAGCAAGTAGCAAAGGACTATCAGAAGAGAGAGGAATCGAACAAGGAACCAAGCGCAAGACAAAGGTTGGTCTCCTTTATTCTTCTCTCATCTATCTTTCATAAAGGAAAACGAAAGTAGTTTTAAGTTTGTTTGTTTCTAAGGTAACTACCAGCCTTAGTCGGATTAGCAGCTCTGCATAGACACTATTCCCGGTAACAAAATGGTGACTCCGCTGGGGAGTGAGTAGATTGTTTGTTCATCTACATTTGTTTATTTTATAAACTTATAGACGGAGCCTGAAGTCAAGCCAGCTAGCCTTCAAACTGCATTTTCTATGCAAGTGCAAAGTAGATCAACGTTGCTTCAGTCAATCTCCGGGTTTTGTTTATGAATTAAACAATTGTTTTACAAGCTCTCTAATTTCCCTTGTGGTGGCTCTAGTAACCTCCTTAGATCTACCCCTGTGATTGATTTACTGATTACCACTTGCTCGGCCAAAATCCCTGAACTGAACTACAAACTGTGACCCGGAACATAATCAAAGTCTCGTCCCTGGTCCAACACACTGTCTGTTCTGTGAACCTCAAATTCAGCGCACTTCCCGAGTGTAGTAGGTGCATTGCATTTCAGTTTCACTGTGTTACAGGTGCACTGATCAGACAAGGCCTTGTTCCTAAATTTTGGTTTCTGTGTTCACTCTTTTCAAATCTATTCAGGAGTTTTGCTGCCTATAGTCAGTACACCTCTGTTAGAAACCCCTTTCCTTGCTGATATTCTGCCTCCATTGTGAAAAGAACTATAAATGTTTTTATGTATTTTTTTGAGTCATTTTTAGTTCTCCTTTACAAAGAAGTAGCGTAATTTCACTGTCGTTTCTTGATTTGAAAGTGTCGAAAGTGTCGTTTTCAGTCATAGAAGAGAATTTGATTGTTCTTGATAGTCGATTACCCTATTACTCTTGTATTTGATCTGAATTAGTAGTTTTTCTTGTGTCGAAAGCAAGTTTTCAATTCCAAATTGCAAAGTGTTGTCATTCTCCTCATTTTGTCTTGAAAAGAAACTTGTTAGTAATTGTCGCTTTGAAAAATAATTCATATTTGCGCTTAGCTTTCTTTTTATCATTTACACATTAATAAGGCTGAAAACAAACACATACATGTGCATTTGCATTTAGACTGTTTGTTGGTTTGATTTAGGACAATGCATATAGTGTGTGCTCTTTGCTCTTTGTTGAAAGAATGCCATCTCTCTTTCCTTAGTAGCTAGGATTTTCATTTGCAGAAAAGAATATTAAACGGCTGTTTATCATCTTAGATTGCATTTTAGGAATTGTACATTTACATCACGTGGTGAACCTGAAAGGCAAATTTCTTAAGCAAGATCAACTATAAAATAAATTTAATGAATCTAAAAACACTTTGGAACTTGACGCACAACATCTAGAATTCTAGGCTAGAGACGTATTCCGGCGTCGTAAAGCCTGGTAACTGTTGTTTTTACTGTTGGTTGGGTGATTCCTCCACTTTGAGACGATAAGTGCCAGTACGGACTTGTGCTCCCACGTACCGTTGAGTATATTTTGGGAGACCACAATAGGCTTAATCCTTTATCATAGGAAGCCGTGTCTGCCACCCTATCGATTGCAATGCACTGAACACAGCATTCAGGAAGATTGACTACCGTACCGTAAAAAGTATTCTGCAGTTTTGCGATTGGTTTGGTAATCCCACTGTCTAGATTTCCAGAGCATTCCCTTTCGTTCCTTTTCAGACTCCTTAACGGAAAAGTTCCATTTGAGCACTTGTCACTTCAGGCTCATTAAAAATCGAAGGCGACTAGAGTCATATTTTGTTTTTTCTTGACTCTTAAAAATTGAAAAAACAAGTTGTGTCAAAGTTTCTAAAATTTATTTTAAACGGAATAATTATCACCTTTCCTACGTTGGTCTTAGGTTCAAGAAAATGGAGTCCACCAACTAAGGAATTCCCCTTGGAGGAAATCCTAGTCCCTTCTCCTCTTGGGGAGATGTTGGTGCACCCCATATGGCCACATTGTCGCTTCCAGGATTGACAATTAGCTTGCCCATATGTCTCTTCTCAACCTCTGTCGTTCAGAACACCGCGATTTCTCAACAATCGAGTTAGCAACAAAGCGATTCCAGAGTTACCCCCCAACCCTCTACTTCATCCAATTCTTCCTCTCCTCCTTCCTCTGCGCTTGATGAAGCTGGTAAAGCCAAAAATCAAGTACCTGAGAAGAAGAAGGAAAAGAATAAGAAAGAGAAGAAGAAGGAGGAGCCAAAGGCGAAAAGGGGCAACCAAGCATCGTCTAGCGAAAATCCACACACTGCACCAACCAGGCCTAATTCTCCATGTGTCATTTGCAAAGGAGACCACTATCATCGAGATTGTCCTTGCATCCCTTGGATCTTAAGGGACTGGTCTCCTTGTTTGCACAACCTGGTGTCATCAACCTCTGATGATCATGTTGAAAATACATCGTCAACTAGTGAAAGTGAAGCCCCTGAACAAAAAGGAAAATGCAAATTTCCTTGTAAACTTTGTGAAGGCGATCACGCCGTCCACCGTTGTCCCTTCTTAGATGAGGCGAAAAGAGTTTTGGACGACTGTCCGGTTTCACCGTTAGGGCTCCCTCCTGGATATAAGAATCTCTTGCCGAGTCATCTTCAGTGATAGAATCTCTTGCCGAAGCATCTATCACTGAAGAAAAACCATCTAAATCCATACCAGACGAAAGTCAAAAGGTCGAGGCGGCAGTTGACCCTATCTTGCCTTCAGAAGTTCTGTCTTCAGATGATACAATCACCAAAGAGAACAAGGATGACACCATCCAAATTCGTTTCATAAGCACAGACTCCAATGAATATGGGAGCAGTTTACCCGTTCCTTTACCGCAGGAAGGAAGTTTGTCAGATTCGTACCCAGTCGTCTATTCAGTCCCACTTCCAAGCAACCTAGTTGTTTTCTTTGACTGGAATCTACTAGGCAAACCCCGTTTACCGGCTAGTGTACCCTTTCGAATCATTGCTCAAATATGTAGAATGGTTACGGCCGGTACCATCATAGATGAGGGGCTTCTGTGAGTATCCTTTCCTCAACTGCTTGGAAAGAACTTGGTTCACCATCGCTTTTGCCTGAAATAAGAAATCTAACAGGCTTTAACAAAGGAACCAGTTGACTGTTAGGGATCCTTCCCAATGTGCCCATTACATTGAGATGGAAAACCATTCACATGAACGTAATGGTAGTCCAAGGACCCCTGGATTATAATCTACTCCTTGGACAAGACTATATTTATTGCATGGGAGCCATTGTCTCCTCACTCTTTAGAGTAATGTGCTTTCCGCATGAAGGAAGAGTGGTCAAGCTCGTAGACCAGCATTCATTCCCCGGTTCAAGCATAGCAAATAGTCATATACTGTCCCTGAATGGTCTTTTCATGAAAGGAATGTCTCATCAATCCCCAGTCCGTCCACCTGATGAGCGCGAGTGATTCGGGGGACATGACTGAAACCCAGGGGGCATGCACCCTGGTCTGCATCGGCAGGAAAACTTCAAGTATAGGGTAGGTTTCCGCGAGGGATATATGACTAGTCTGACACACCCATCCATTGAGGAAAATGGGATTAGACTGGAATAAGATTCCCTCATCAAAGTTATGTGAGTGGAGGCATCTGCACCACTCGCCTTTGTCTATTTCAGTGGACATCGCCGAAGAATTGTTTTGTTTGTGGTACGAATAGAACAATCTTTGGTAACCTGAAAAAGGTAGGCCTTTCCCGATAAAATATATGTTTTGTCTGCAAATTGAGGGGTAACCTCGAAACTCTATTTCACTATACCTGGGGGCATGCAAACCTTTTGGCATGTAAGCAAAGAGCGACCATTTATCTTTTTTTTGGATTGGTCGTTTCCTAACTTGCATAAAGAAACGATGTGGGGCAAAGCTTTGAAAAAATGTCGTTTTTAGATGAGACATTATTATTATACGACTGGATCGAGCAGTTTTAATGCGGACTTCATGCTCGTTAAAAACTAAACATAAGCAATGAGCAAGTGTTTCCCCCAACATTTAAGCTCATTAAAAAATGAACCAATTTCTGGTAAATAACCATCGTGAATGTAGTACTTCAGCCTTTGAAGCCTTGGTCGTGTTCTCATCATCACCTCCACTCTGCATTGGCTGATCATTCACCTCTACTTGATTGTTTACCCCTTTTGAGGAACAGCTATGAAGAGTGATCTTGTTAGCCATCCTTGTGACACTGCCATGATTGGAAAATTCCAAACCTTACCTGGAATCAGCTGCTACCCAAATTTATCACTCGTTCCTCAAAGACGAGTCTCCTTTAAGCTATTTTCAACTGACTCGTAAAATATGAAAAGATTGCCGAGCCATTGGCCTCTCCAGCTCGTTAAAGCGACCGGAAGTGCTATCCCTCCTTTAGATTTTAATCTTTTTGGACCTGAGGGATTATTACACAAAAATATCGAGCGCTTGTTTTGTTCAGCTCATTAAAAGTACCAAAAATTCATCCCTTCTGTATTATTTTATACTTTTTCAGGCTTAAGGGATTAGATGACGAAAAAGTATTTTTCTTTACGTCCCTTTTCAGACTCTCTAAAATTGAAAAGTACCGAGTTATCTTTGTCGTTAAACTCGTTAAAACCTAATAGCGACAAACTTGTCCATAACAGACAAGAACGAGTTTCACTATCACTAGGCTCGTTAAAACATAGCGATGGGTTTTCCCAAAGGGAAAATTATAGAACAAGCATATGTTATCCTCCTCCAGCTTGAAAAAAATAAAGAGGTACTGGTCAGCAATGACTGGGGAAAAATTGGGAAGAAAACTTGAAGAAACTTGTTGGTAGCAAGTCGCTCTTGAACATGACGCTTTCACTCCGCATCCAAGTCGGGTTGGGTTGTTCCATTCACTGGTCACATCACCATGGTTCCATCACACCATCCACATTTTGGGTTAATGCTACCAATCCATCATGTCAGTGTCGCTGATATGTTCAAGAGAAGTCACTCAGAGAATTCACTTGTGTCTCACCTGCTGCAATACATTTACGCTCCATTCTTTCATGACCGCCACCCTAAACTTTATATCACCAGATCGTTTTCACCTCCATTAAAATAATTTGCTCCGTTCCGTGTCATTGATGTGGGACTCATTAAGGCCCTCCTATGATGGATCACTTCTTGTCGACATCAGCTCATTATCCAAGAAGTCGATCTAGGAACAACCCTTTCAGTACTTTGAAGCTTGCATGCCTCAATGGCAAGTTTCTCACTTCCGGCAACAGGTTTACATCAATGGCCTTCGACTGAAAGATTTTGCGTGGTGTTCGACGCCAAGTCCCTTATTCAAACCACGTGAGTTGTACTGCAGTACCTTGAGGATAATTATCATTATCGGTGATTCCTCTCGTGTCTGTTAACAACTTACACCACTAGCTGGTAATCAGGCGATGTCTTTCCATGTTCGACTCCAGAACATCTCTCACATGGATTGACTTGTACTTTGAGTGAAGATGGAACGAGATTGAAGACCCCGAATCTAGTTTCATCCATCCGAGCTGTGATATATATTCAGGAAAATAAAGACATCAAATGTACATCATTGTTGCACAGATAATCATCCAATCTAAGGGCTGATGGCTCTACCAGAATCATCAATCTACACTTAGACGATTGTCTGTCTCATGTACATGAAAAATGAATTTATAAAGCTGAGCATGGGAATGGCTGCCTCAGCTAGATCATGAAAATATTATGAAGATAATGTATTGTATTGTATCTTATTACAGGTCTCCTTCTAGCTTGAAAGAACTTCGGATCTTCATGATAAAGCATTTCACCCGAGATCAAAAAGATTAACAACCTCATGCTTTAAGGGGAAACTGTTATAGACATTTTTGGGCACTGAAACCCCAAGCATAAATGTCCATAAACCAAGGTCTCCTAAGTCCCTAAAGGTGTTGTTCCAACCCCTAAAAGAACAAGGTCAACTGATTATAGCATCTCCCAGAAGTTCTCCATGAAAAACTACTCAAAACTGGTCAAAACTGGACCATTTCACCTGCTCCATAGGCAAAGTGCATTGCATCCCACCTAAATACACACAGTAGGTGTGTTGCATGTCAAAAATCCCTTCTATGGGGTGCGATGGACGAGAAGGGACAAATGGCAGGGTCAATCCGCAAGGTGGAAAAGCATGGAATCTTCCAGAAACTTCTCCTATGACACTTGCCTCTCTGAATTCGACCAGGGATGAGTAAGAGATCATCAATCTCCAAGTGGAATCAAGAACTATCAAAGGGGAGACACTAATCAAATCTCAAAAGCTGACTCACATCCCTTGCAGACATCTATATATGGATCACTCATCCCAGAGATCCAGAGGTTGGAATTTTGTATCTTGTAAGGAAGTGCTCCTGGTTTATTGGTGCAATATCATAGTGTTGGGTGATCTAAGCTGTTCATGAGGTGAAGAAGGGCTTCTTGCTGAAAGGATGATGCTGGGTCAGAACAATTGGTTGTAATTCTCTTAGCTCTTTCTTGATTATCAATAAAGCTATTCAAGGTTTCCTCCATACTTTTGTATGATTTATGTTTTATGCATTTGTATGGTTAATATACATCTGATCCTATATTGCTTATGATAATAGATCTATGTTCTGGTATAGTGTTATGCTGCTTTGATTCTACAGGTACTCTATGAAGCTGGGTATACAAGGAAGCAAGTAGCAAAGGACTATCAGAAGAGAGAGGAATCGAACAAGGAACCAAGCACAAGACAGAGGTTGATCTCCTTTATTGTTCTCTCATCTATCTTTCATAAAGGAAAACGAAAGTAGTTTTAAGTTTGTTTGTTTCTAAGGTAGCTACTATCCTTAGTGGGATTAGCAGCTCTACATAGACACTATTACCGGTAACACCCTTTCAAAGGTGGCTAGGGCATTACCTAGTCAAAAGTGAAGCACTTGGTAAGAAAATGTACCCCATGGACAAGTAAAGGTGGTCTTATCTTGATCTATGGGTGCGATCTAAATTTGGTTGTACCCACTAAAGCCATCTAAAAATGAAAAGTACTTTTTACCAGCAAGGGTATCTAGCACTTGATCAATATAAGGAAGGGGAAGGTAATCCTTGAGAGTGGCTTTATTAAGTTCTCAATAATCAATATAGATGTGCCATCTCCCATCCTTTTTTGGGAATATTACCAACGGGGAGACCCACTGGCTATCAGATATAGGATATATAAAGTTTTTTTTTTTTGCTAATACAAGAGACGTTCCTTCCCAATCAATTAATTGAAAAATAAATTACAAGACAAACAGGAGTCCATCGGACAAAGGGTGGCTCACCACCAGAGTCAAGGCCCCCAACCAGAACCTGAGAACCACTAAACCAACTGATAAACCCTGACACACCAGTCACTACTGGGCCCTTCCATGGAAGAGAAAAGTGCTAAACAAAGAAAAGTAAACCCCGACCCCACATAACTGCAAGGACAACCTAGAAAGTCAAACTCTACGGTTACAACCGACGGTCATAGATGTGTCGAAAGACTCTGAAAGCCTAAAAACTAGCCGCCAAAACTAAGCATTAAAATTCTGCTCCAACTAAAAGCACAAAAAAATCAGACCATTAGATAGCATCTCTGCATCCAACGAACCAGAACGTTATCTCTCCACAGAAATGCCCGAGCGTTACCTTGTGATAAAGGTGGTTTATAATCTTCTCCCTCCACCATGTGCCGATAGGTGAATGGTATTACTCCCGTAACGCGGAAACCGCCGGACGCTTGAAAGTGGTGTGATCAGAAGGAAAACACTTAGGAAGCAGTTTTTCCTTTTGAAAGAAAAAACCGAGGGAAAAGAAGCTACAGAGCATCTCCCAATCTCCTTTCATGACCTCTAGGATGATGATTTTGCTTAACCACCCCTTTCACACCAGATTGAAGCATTTGAATGACCAAAAGGAGGGGACCCATTGAGAGTGACTCATTGTGACTTCTCCTTTTCAGTTTCATCCCAAAACACTTTTTTGTCCTCTTTTACGAGATTGTGACAAAGAGTTTTCAGATTTCCATTATACATTGTTTGCCATCCTGTCACAACCTTACCTATGTTACAGCTAACTCCTTGGTTAGAAAGGAAATTTTCCAGTATGTTAGCCTTTCTGCGCACATGGTTGAACCTGATTGAGACAAGCCCCTGGAGGTGACCTTGAATACATTGAAAAACCCTGATTAACTTCCAGTGCTGAGAGACTTTCTCCGACTCTGAGCCATAATTAATTTTTTTAACTGAGTTAATAACTAACTTAGAGTCAGCTTCAATGATTACATTATGGTGGTTTTCCTGCTTCAATAACTCTAAGCATTGCTCCATGGCCATTAATTCCACCATGTTGTTGGTCGCTCTTCCTAAATGACAAAAGAAGAGAGAAAGGATGTTACCTGCTTCATCCCGAAGAACCCCTCCAAAGCCAGCAGTTCCTGGGTTGCCTTTAGAGGCTCCATCTATATTAAACTTCAAAAAACCTCTCAGAGGAGGTTGCCAAAAATCTTTTCCAGACTCCCTATTACTTGCAATTCTGTTCTGACTTAGGGGGATGATCCCCTGCAAACCTAACAGCCTGAGAGTTCTCAATTCAACTCCCGTGGGAAGATTTTTGGGAAGATTCTTGACTATTGAGCCCACCGTATCCTTGATCTGTTTTAAGATCTGGTCTAATAGGTGAGGAATTGGGTTCCTTACATTTTTGAAAATTCTCCTGTTCCTTTCCTTCCAAGTATTCCAAATAATGAAACTTGGTAAGAGGGACCAAGCAAGGTTGAGAACTTCATTATCTGAAAAGTTTCTTCTCCATCTATTGAGGGTGTTAGTAATGCTCTCCTTGTCCCTGTCAGACTGTTGAAAGATATTGGCGAAAGCCTCCCAAAGTCTGGAAGTGAAATTACAGCTATTGAGAAGATGTTCCACATTTTCCTCTCATGCTTCACAAAGCTGGCATATGGAAGGTCCAAATATGCCTCTCTTTCTGATGTTGTCCCAAGTCAAGATTTTCCTTTGAAGGACCAACCACATGAAGAGTTTGATTTTCATCCATAATTGAAGTCTCCAAAGGTTAAGCCAGATTCTATTCGGAGCCTGGGAATTCAGCTCAAGGAGAATACTTTTTGCTTCCTTGATATTAAAGCTTCCTTTAGTATTGTTTCCCCATCTAAGTTGGTCTTGCCCTTAAGTCACCAAGATCATTCTTTGTTCCAACATTTTTCCAATATTCTCTACTTTTGTTTTTAGCATTTCATCATTCCTACAGTCTATATTCTTCCATATCCTCCATTTTCCATTCTCGTGGGTATCATCCCAAAATTATTTCACTCTGGTCAACCCTTGCATGTTAGTCGCATGCTTAAGGCTCCAAAATTCCTCTGTTAGCAATTTTGGTTCTTGTTTCCATTTGTCTTCCCAGAACAGAGCAAGGTCACCTTCTCTGATTTCCTAGAAGTTTTTACATTGAACTAAACTTTTGTTTTCCTGTGCTTTATTCCAGATGGCTAAGCCTTTTATGTTTCTAGACATGTCAGTCGCATGCTTAAGGCTCCAAAATTCCTCTGTTAGCAATTTTGGTTCTTGTTTCCATTTTTCTTCCCGGAACAGAGCAAGGTCACCTTCTCTGATTTCCTAGAAGTTTTTACATTGAACTAAACTTTTGTTTTCCCATGCTTTGTTCCAGATAGCTAAGGCTTTTATGTTTCTAGACATCCTTATGAGTTCAGTTTGATTCCAGGAGCTAGCATATTTTTCTTTCCATATGCTGGCCCTTTGAGCCTTGGGATTTTTAACCCACCTCCACCAAATTTTATCCCCTAGAACTTTACTTAGGATCTCCTGGTCATCTAAGCCAAGGCCTCCATGAATCTTGGGTTTATAGACCTTATCCCATGAGACCAAACCCACTTCTTTCAACCTTCCTCCCTGCCCCAGAGAAAATCTCTTTGGATGTTTCTGAATTGCTGCAAAACTCCTTTGGGTGCTGGAAGAGCTGATAGCATGAAAGTTGGAATTGATTGGAGCACCGCCATTGTCAGCACAAGTCTTCCTACCAGATTTAAGGATCTGATTGTCCAGTTATTGACCTTATCCTGCATTTTATTGATCAATGGTTCCCAAATGATTTTTTGCAAGGGTTTTGCTGTGAGAGGAACTCCCAAATACTTTGAAGGGAGGGAATCCCTCTGAAAGCCAATAATTTTGGAGATATTCCTCTGAATGGAAATATGAGTATTAAAGAAAAAAAAATTGATTTGGAGAGATTAACTTCCATACCTGAAGCTATGGCAAAATCACTCAGAATTTGTTTGTACACCCAAGCCTCTTTGACCGTGGGGATCCCTTGTAACATAGTATCATCCACAAATTTTTGATGTGTTAAAGCCTGACCATTCTCCTTTAGAGGAAGACCTTGAATTTTTCCCATAACTCTGGCATGCTTGATAGAACGACCGAGACCTTCCATCATAAGAATGAATAGGAAGGGGGAGAGCAGGTCCCCCTGCCTCAGACCTCTTGAAGGAAGAAAAACCTCAGAAGAAGAGCCATTAACTAAAATTGAAAAGCTGGAAGAGGTAACCAAGGCCATGACCCATCTCACCCAGTTGTGATCAAAACCAAATGCTATTAGCACTTTTCTGATATAGGTCCAGTTCACTTTGTCATGAGCTTTTTCTATATCTAGTTGCATGATCATACCAGCTTTTTTGGTGCTTTTTAATGAGTGGACCACCTCATGAGCTTGAATAATGTTGTCCAAAATCTGTCTCCCTTCGACATATCCCGATTGGTCCCTAAAATTAGAGAAGGAAGAATGGGTTTAATTCTATTGGCCACCACCTTGGATATTATATTGTAAACAACATTACACAGAGCAATTGGTCTATATCTGTCTGGAGTCTGAGCATTTACCTGTTTAGGGATTAGGGAAATGAAAGAGGTGTTCAGAGCTCTTAAGATTGTTTTGTTGATCCTAGAGTCTTCCACAACATTCAAAATATCTTTTTTTAGAATGTTCCAGCAAGCTTTAAAGAAATCTACATTGAAGCCATCCGATCCAGGAGCTTTGTTGTTCTGCATGTCTTTGAGAACTTAATTGACCTCTTCTTCAGTAACTGACCTATTGAGGTTGATGTTATCCTCTCTAGACACCAGCTTTCGTATATGCTTTATTAAGTCCTTGATGTGCTGTTCTCTTTCTGAATTACTTTCCTGGGCTATCTCTTGGAAGTGTTGAACTAACACCGCTTCTATATCTTCATGGGATTGTAGCAGTTGTCCATCCTCCTTTTTTATTGAGGCAATTCTGTTGTGAGATCTATTTGCCATGGTGGCTCTGTGGAAAAATCTTGTGTTATGTTCTCCTTCTTTTAGCCATTGAACTCTAGATTTTTGTCTCCAGAATATCTCCTCTTGTTTACTCAAGTTTTCCCAGTATTGATGAAGTTTCTACACAAGCTTGTTTTTGCCTTGATCAAAACCTTCTGAAATCATAGCTTGGTTGAGTTTCTACATTTTGTTTTCCACTGATGTCTTTTCTGCAAAGATATTGCCAAAATATTTCTTATTCCATTCTTTTAGCCTCATTTTAACGTGCTTTAATCTTTTATGAAGAAAGAACATACTAGTTCCCTGGATCTGAAGATTTTCTACCCACCATTTTCCGATATTACTGATGAAATTTGGGTGTGAAAGCCAAATATTATCAAATCTGAAAGGTCTATTTCGGGGGGTACCTATGCCCTGGATCTCCATTTGGATAGGCCAGTGATCTGAGCCACCAATAGGAAGAACACTTGCAATTATTTCCTTGTTTAAAAGCATTAGATCCTCAGAGATAATAAACCTGTCCAACTTGGATGCAACCTGAGCCTCCCCTCCTCTTTTGTTGTTCCAAGTGAAGAGGCCATTGTTTGTTTCCACATCCACTAATTTCATGTTGTCTGTAAAGATTTGAAATGCTAAAGAGTCTTAATGCTCTGATTCCACCTTTTTTTCAGAAAGAGATTTTATCATATTGAAATCTCCTCCCAAGATCCAGGGTATTCTTGCCTTCCTCTCCCTGAGATGCCTAAGGGGATCTATCAGCCTGAGTTTCTCCACTGTCCTTTGAGGGCCATACACATTAATGACTAGATAGGTGCTTTTGTCCCCTATAGGCTAAATCACTACTGATAAATAATTCCTGGCAGCCTCTGCATCAATTATATCAATCTTTAGAGGGTTCCAAAGAGTGAGAATGCCTCCAGCTTTGTTATCTGCTTTGACTTCTAGATAATCAAACTTAATAATCCATTTGTTATGCAGTTGCCTTAACTTTTGAATGGAAAATTTTGTTTCCTGGATAAAAATTATATCCGGAGTAGCCTGTTGCATTCTACTGCTAAGCAATCTCTGTTTTCTTTTACTTCCTAGTCCTCTAATATTCCAAGAAATAAAATTCATTATTAAATGTTTGTGAAGGAGTAGCTGGTAAGATCTTTTATCTTACCTGAGTCTATCATGATTTTTCCACACTCCATTAGTAGCTCGTTCTGCTTTTTCCTGCCTCATTTTTTTCCTGGGTTTCTGGGTGCTAAACCCAGAGTAGATTTTATTGTTTTCACTCCTTCGTTACTCAACCTACTTCAGTTTTTGGCTCCCTCTGTGCTGTTTTCCTAAGTTTTCCATAAGTATAATTTTTGTATAACGAATCTACTCCACCAGAAGTACCCTGAATTAAGAATCCTTCCAGTTCAAGATGTTCTCTTTCTAGTATCTCCCGTAGCTCAGTTTCCTCCAGTTCCATCTCACTCTAGGTCATTTCCTAGTCCATTTCTGGTTCCGTGTCACTCAATATTTTCTCTATCTGCTTGTCATTTTCCTGTGTTTTTTCACAGTCTCCTTCTTTCTCCTTCTTTCCTATACTACCTTCATTTGCTTGATTTTCTGCTATTTTATCATCGTTCTCTTCCAAAAATTGGAACTGGTTTCACCTAACCTGTGATCCTTCATTTTGTTGTGTTCTTTTCGCTTTCTTTCCATTCTTTCCTTTATGGACTGCCTTGTGAAAGCCTTCCGGGTCTTTCATAGTATTAGGTTTGCTTTTATTCTTTGTTTTACCTAGAGGGCAGTCTCTGAGAAGATGCCCATGTTCATGGCACCTATGACATCTAAACAGAATATGCTCATAGTCCACCGTTTGAACCCATTCCTCATCAAAAACTTCCAAAATCACCTCATCTAGTATAGCTCCTAACAGATCCATCTCAACACATATCCTTGCAAAGGAAGTGTATCTTCCCCTTCTAGTAGCTTTTGAAGCTTTGACAAACTTATCTATTTTTTTGCCTATGGCAGCTAATGATTCAGGTTGACTGTAATCAAGAGGTAGAGAATAGAGTCTTACCCAGATCAAGACTAATTGAACGTTTCTCGTTCCAGGGTAAAGTTCATTTTCCAAGGCCTCATGTAGAGGCCTGCTGCTACATAAAAGTAGGGCCCTCCTTCAAACACTCTATCTTTATCCTCAATATTTGTGAACACCACAGTGAAGAAACCATTTGACCCCAGGTGTAGATCAATGCTCCCTTTACATTTCCAGTGGTATTTGATCCATTTTTGTAGAGCTTTTTCTGTGGGCCATAGTCCTATGAATTTGCAGATGATTGCGTAGGTTTGCATGTGCTCCCTGTGCGCCTGCAGAGCAGGATCCTTTTGTCATTTTCCTCCTTGTCCTTAGTGTAGCTATTCTCTTTTCTTTTAGCTGCTTCTTCCTCCTCTTCTGTATTATTATTTCCCTTTCCTGCGAATTCTTTGAATTTTTCTGGGGGCTTCTTGCCCTTGTTGGCCACAATCTCTTTGAAGGAAGGAGAAGAACTCCCTCCTCCACATCTCTCCATGGATGCAAACTCCCATGAAGCTCGAACTCAGGTCGTGCGCTTGTTTTCCCACTCCATTATTTTTTCAGCTCTAAGCTCCTCCCTTCAGAGCATCTACATGTTGAAAGTTTATAAAGAAGAGCAGTGATCACATCATAGAATATATAAGGTTAGCATCTAAGAGTTTTTGTAATTCTTCTTTAACAACATCTCTTAGTGCAGGGTTCATGTGCCTTTGGGGTTGACGAACACGTCGAGCTCCCTCCTGAATATAAATATGGTGAGTACAAGTTTGAGGAGGTATGCCTTTCATGTCCTCATAACTCCATGCAAAGGCATCAAGGTGATCACGCAACAAATCAACAATATGCTCTCGTTGAGATGAGTCCAGGACTGAACTAATATGTAAGGATTTTCCTGGACTAATTTCAACAAGAGTAGTCTCGAGCTCAAGAGTGCAGGAAGATGCTACTAAGACTAGTGATGAGAAGGGTTAGGAATCAAAATTTTATTGAAACTCTGGACTAAATATTTGACAAAACATGTCAAAATTAGCCATTGTGTCCATATTATTCAAGAAATCTTGCAATTCACCCTCCTAGGTAGACCTTGTATGATGGTGGATCAAAGAAACAGGTTGAGTCTCCACATGACCACTGTCGTAATCTAACCACAAAGTGTCCTTGATCTCTTGAATAGACCTAGAAGGCGGGTATAAGGTGACTTTCTTCCTAGAGTCTCCATGTGAAATATACATATCACCAGAATGACATCCAATGTAAGCATTGGTTGTAGCAAGCCATGGTCATCCCATAATCAAGGGATGTCCAGACATAGGATTTTTTGGCTGAAGGAAAATAAAGTCTATGGGGTATTCCCAAGAGTCTATGGAGATGACCACATCATCCAATACACCTTCTGGCTTGATTTTTTATCTATCTGCAAGTTCAACGACAATAGGGGTAGGACGAATATGGAACAACCCAGGTTGATCCATGGTTTTCCCAGTCATGACATTGATGTCCGCACCCAAGTCTATTAACACATTGGGGATAATGCTACCACCTATCTGAATAGAGATAAGTAGGTTTCTAGGATTGGTATACTTTTCCAGTTGTGCACATCCTGTTATTAACTCGACTGCTTAGCAACAAATTGAATGGTCTGAGGTTCTACTCTCTTCCTCCCTAACTTTTTGAGAGAGAGTTCGCTAATGATATTTGTGCAGATGGGGATCTCTCTAATAGCCTAAAGCAAAGGTACATTTATGCAAATATTCCTCAGCTCAGAAGCTAGACTGGACTCGGGGTCACTCGTCTACATAACTAGCCTCTTTGGGTATGCACGCCATTTTGAAGAAGATGGTAAGTCTGATGGTGCGGGAATGAGATGAATGGTTTCATTGTTCTTCAAATGACCAAGATTTTCATCCCCATTTTTCTCATCACTAATCATCATGGGTTGTTTTAGTTTTTCTGGTTTAACTGCCCTTCCCAATCTCAATTAAAGCTCATGTATCCCAACGAGTAAGGTTTGATGAATAGGAGAAGGGGGTGGTTGAACAGAATGGATCAATTGCACCACCTTATTATTAGGATTTTGTACTGGTTGAGCAGGTAGTTGGGATGGTCGAAAACGCTGTGGTAAAGGTAATGGTGGCATCGGTTGACTTTGTTGAGGTAGGGGAGGAAGGATGGTTGTGACATTTGGTGAGGTTCATATGTAGGAGGATATGATGACATCTATGCAGGATAGGAATGATGTGAATGGTTTGACCCTCTCCATCCTTCTTTCTAGGATTGAGGGGGTTGCCCATACTGATAATATCAATGTAAACTTTGAAACGAGAACTGATACTATTACCCGTTTCATAGGGATAGCAAAAAAGTGACCTGATTTTGAAAACGGGTGATGCAAAACACACGTTTTTTTTAGAGCACAGTTTTTGGCACTTTAATTTTTTTTATGTACATTACGTTTTAGAATGGTAGTGTTTTTCATGTTGATTTGAAAAAGTGGGTATTCTACATTAGACCCTTTTTTTAAAAGACTTGTTTTTTGGCTTTAAACTTTCTAATGTATAAAATGTAAATAATTATTTTGTAAATTTGATAATTTTTGAAGTGGTTGTTTTCTTCATATTTTCTTGTTTTTATTTTAATTTTAATTTTTTTGCAGTGAAGTTTTTACTGTTTTGCATTTTTAAATTAGAAGGTCGATATTTTGAATTTTTGATATTCTACATATTTATACATCCTTAATTAATTTTTCAATCCACATGAAATAATTGTTTCTAAAAAACAATATTTTTTAACAATGGACATAAAAATAACCATTTTTAACATAAATATATCTAAAAAACTACACGTTTTGATAATATTTTTGTAGAATTGACATGTCAAAATCACAACTTTTATACAAAAATTTTAACTAAAAATGGTTAAATAATAGTTTTTTTTTTTTATGAATTTCATGTCAAAAAAATAATAATAATCACTTTTTTTTCAAAAAATAATGATTAACTTAAAAATCAATGCGAAAATCACATATTGCAAATATTGAACGCATAAAAATCCTAATTGAGTGTTTATTCTTCTCATAAAATGTCAAAGTCAAAGCATTGCATAGATTGATTTCCAAGCATAACTTAAATTTAATCAACAATGTCATGTAATCCAAACTCTTCGTCCTCTAGAGTTTCATCATTGTCTTCTTCCACAATATTTTCTGCTTCCTTTTGCTCATTTTCCTCTTCTAATGGATCTTTGATGTCTGCGAATCTCCCAATGTATGTCTTTCCAAACATTCCATGTAATGGTGGTTGGGGTTCCTTTGTCTTTTTTGCCACATCTGATTCACTAAAGTCCCCTTTCTTCAACCTAATTTCTTGCATTGCATCTGGAAGAAATTGAAGAGCATTAATTCTTTGCTGAATGAAATTTCATTGTATTAGATATTTTTCAATTGCAATGCAATTTCTTCCTTTTTGAAGGTAACATGCTAGTGTTGTACCTAATTATCAAGTACGAAAGAAATAATGAACTAAATTAGTACAATGACATATTAATTAAAAAATAACATATTGAAATTCAATTCCATATAATAAAACTTACCTGAGCTAGAAAATAAATCTAGAACCCAATATCCTTCATTTGAACATATGTCTATAAAATAGTTAATCAATAATTGTGGTTTTTGATAAATTCTAACTATCTCTCCTTTTGCTTCTTTGTCTTCATATGTTATTTTTCTCACAACAGCATCATAAGTCAGTATTTGGCTATGACTCTTTCCATTTACCCAATTAAAAATCATAGACATGTGGCTATCATCTTTTGCCTAACTATCAATATGAATGAACTCACAATCATTTATAAATTGTTGATCTTCATTGTTAAGAAGATTTGACTTTTGCCTATAACATGAAATAGTAAAAGTTCAATTAACTTTTACATAAATAAATTTTTCAACATTAATCAAATATACATTTTAAACGTCTTACCATGTAAGCTGCATCCTTGAATTTGTTTTCTCCTTCAAGCTTGACAATATCATTGCCAACTATGTGTCTGAATGAAACGTCACAAATCTTCATAATGGTGATGATGTGACTTCTACAAATCCCGCAACCACTTTACTAAGAGCTTGATAAGTATAAGGGTCACTATCATAGTCAATGTTTGGAATATTGAAACCATGGGGAATATCTGCAATGACTAGGGCATAATCCCTCTTAGGTATTAACTTAGCAATGTCTTCACAGTCGCCTTGTATTACTTGATATTGAATAGTGTCTAGCCCATTCCAAATTAAATGATTAAGAGTTGGATCAAGTTGAACATTCTTAATACGTTGCTTCCTCAGTCTTTCAATTTTTATTTTTTCAATAAAGGTTTTGAAACTATCTAGCTCTCCATTATTGTCCTTCCTCATCTTTTATAAAATAAACAAATATATGTGTAAGTTATAATTTAAAAATAGTACACATGTGAATAAAAATGAATGTATAAATCAAGATACCTTTTTAAATGCAAGATAAAAAGCTTTTAATGTTGATATAGAACTTGAATCTAGATAGTTGTGTACAACATCATCCCAACTATCTTCATTCAACAATCTAACCATTTGTTCTTGAATTTTCATGTAAACTTTGTGACTGCATAGATAATGTAACAAAAATTTAATATAATGATATGTATAACAAATACTACCAAGAACAACATGTTTTATTTAAAATATAATTATAATCTAGAAATAAATAAAAATAATTCAACAAACTTACTTTTGAAATTCTTCAGACATTTTCTCCAGTGATAATTCCCCTGACCTCACATGAGATAATATTGTTTTGAAAATTTTTTCATCTTTCACTCCTTGCATCGCCCTCCAAGGTGTGATAGTCATATCGTCTGAAAGCTACTTCATTTCAAGAGTTAATTTACTGTTGCTACATATCAATGGCTTAGACTTTTTGACCCTCTTGTTTTTAATGGCAATGTCTTCCCACATGCTAAAAATCTCATCAATCAACTTCCAAACATCTCCAGTTATAAATGCGAATTGGAAAATGTTATCAACAACTCTGAATAAATCACTATTTATGTTGCCTTTTCCACCTTTTGAATTGGTTTTCTCTTCAATTTGATAGCCTATTTCCATATAACATTCCTTTCGGAAATCTGCAGTAACATTTATCCTATCCCCACCACATTTTTCTTCAAATTCACTATGAATAAATATAACCCTTTGGATGAAAGTCATAGACATCCTATATTCATTATCTGAATTATGATCCCATGCCACTAACTTTTCTTTTGTATCTGATAAACCAGCGTAAATGATACATTTCATTGTTTCAAAACGTGGGTTATTAGGATATTCCTCCATCAATTGTCTTTGAGCTTCTACAGAATGGTTCCCCCCAAGCACATAATAATTGTATTTAAAAAATTTTGACTTATCAAATGCTTCTTTGTTGGGAACTTGAAGTGGATCAACAAGAAGCACATAACTAACCACATGAGCACATGGATTGTACCTCATCAATGTCTTCAAGTTGTGAACATGTAGATGATGTGTCTTTCTAACTTGATATTTACAATGTCCTTCACTTGCCTTATACGTTTGTCTGACATTAAGCTGAAATGTACGACCACCATCAATTAAGTTTCTCTTTGTCAAATTCTGTCGAATGGCATTTTGTTTTGTTTTGATAATGCCATCCTCTAAATCAGCTCCTAGTGTAATGATTTCTCTCCTTTCTTTTCAAGTTTCACTAGGTTCTTCACTACTGGTAAGGACTGCTTCAAAATCTTCAACTTTAATTTTCTTCATCATAACATTCCCAACAGATTTATTCTTAGTCATTGTTACTTTTGGTCTTTTACGACTCTCCTCAGTTCCAATGTCATCTTCAGTAATGGCAACATATGCTTCACTATCAGTTTCAACTTCATCGTCCTCAAAAGTACCTTGTTTACCCTTGCTAGATTTATCCACCAGAGACCTTTTCTTCTGATTCTTTGGATGTAGTTTTGTAGCATCATCAATTACTACATTTTTCTTATTTTCCATATCTTCTTCTAACACTGAGTAAAAACTACAGACAACTTTCATGATATCATGCTCTATGAAATGAATGCCTCCCAACCTAATTGAATAACTTTCAACAAAATTTTGCCAAACAAAATATCATATGTCAATAAAAACAAAGTTAAGAAAATATAGCGAGACACTTTCAAGAACGCAAAATACAAATATAAATAACAATACTTACGATGTTTTGTGTCATCTCATTTATGATTTGTTTACACAACTTTGTAGATACCTCTCTCATGTCATACAATGAATATGATAGTCAGTATTTAATCCTTTCATGTGACTTGGGAGATATTGTAAGTGTGTAAACAACTTCAGTGTCCGGTATTGAACACATATCTATGACTCTTCCCATCACCTCAAAAATTCCATTATCATTCGGTATATCAATATATAGATATATATTCACATTTGTGCTTTCCCTTTCTTTCACATACCAGGTTCTCGATGGAAATTTCACCTCTTTTGAATTCTTCCAGTCTGAAATCATCTTCTTATCACTTGAGGCACTTGAAAGATTTGTAGCCATGAGCTTAGGTGGAGTTCATTCACCAATGTTTTTTGAAGATGCACCTTTAAGAGTCTTTGGTCCAGAAAGATTCACAGAAATTTTCTTTGATGCCATTTTCCTGAAAAATAGAAACACATAAATCTGTAAATAACAAAAACATATTAACTTAAATTAACAATGAAAATATATCATAAAATTTTTATTTGTATAATCAGAATCACCCAGCCACCCCTAACGGACGGGTAGGCAGGTCGACGCCGAGTGGGTCAGTGGGCAGGTGGGAGGTCGGGTGAGGGATGGCGGGGCGGGGTGGGCAGCCAGACGGGTGAGGGCGGGCGAGGTCGGCGGGTAGGCTAGGTGGGTGTGGGCGATAGGGGTGTGGAAGTGTGGGCGGGCGAGCAGTGGGTGGGGGCAAGCATGTGGGGGGTGCTGGGCGGGGTGGGCTAGCCCCCAACCTCCCCATCCTCACCTGCACCCGGCCCCGTTGACCCACCAACCTCCTGATCCCCACTCACACCCAGCCCCCTTCCACCCCCATGCACCCACGTCGACCCTGTTCCCTCACACCTACCCACCTCTCCCCCACCCCTCTCGCCCCCCCACCTACCCAACCCCTCCGACACCCCTTCACACCTCCCACCCCCTCACACACTAGGCACTCCCGCGCACCCCCACCCACCTGACATCCCCACACAGCCCCGCCCACGGCCTCCCCCTCCCTGTCCACCCTTCCTCCCGCCCTCGCCCTCCCTTGCCCTCCCCTCCTATGCACGTCCCCTCACTCGCCCCCTCACCCGCACGCCCTCCTCCTCCATGCCCGCCAAAGCCGGCCCCCTCACCTACACACCCTCCGCCCACCCTTCCAGCCACCCACACCCTCCCCCTCACTTGCACGCCCCCCCCCCCCCCACCCTCTACCCCCTTAGCCGCCCTCGCCCACCCACGTCCGCCCAGCCCACCCCAACCCCACAGTCGCCCGCCCACACATGCCCTTCCTCACCCACGCCCACATCTTCCCCCTCACCTGTACACCCTCCACACCCCCTCACCCACCCTCCTCACCCACACTTGCCACCCCGGCCATGCCTGCCCTCCCCCAACACCCCCACCTGCCCCCCTTCGCCCACCCCCACCCGCCCCCCTTCGCCCACCCCACATAGGCCCCTTCACCCACCCTACATGTCGTGCCCTCCCCACCTATGCTCACCCATGCCCACGCCCACGCCCACGACCGTCCCACTCCCTCACCCGCTCACCTGACCTCACCCATGCCCACGCCCACCCCACCCCCTCACCAGACCCCTCACCCGCCCTAGCCCATGCCCGCCCCACCGCCTCACCCACCCACCCGACCTTGCCCACGCCCACAACCGCCCCACCCCCTCACTCGGCCCCTCACCTGCCCTCCCGGCTGGCGCCACCCTAGCGGCATGCCCCCCTGCTCGACCGATGACCAGGTGATTCCGGTCAGGCGAGGGGGGGCGAGCCGCCAAGGTGGCACGACCTCGAGGAGGCGGGCCTGGGCAAGGGCCGGGCGTGGGCATGGACATGGGCGTGGAGGGAGCGTGGGCGGCAGTGGCAATGGGGGGAGAGTGGGTGAGGGGGAGGGAGGGTGGGTGAGGGGGATGGAGGGTGGGTGAGGGTGGGGTTGGGGAGAGCGTGGGTGAGGAGGAGGGCATAGGGTGAGGGGGAGGGAGGGTGGGCGGCAGTGGGGATGGGGAGAGCGTGGGTGAGGGGGAGCGAGGGTGGACCAGGGTGAGAATGGGGAGAACGTGGGTGAGGGGGAGCGAGGGTGGGCGAGGGTGGCGATGGGGAGAGCATGGGTGAGGGGGAGGGTGCGGGGGGGAGGGTGGTTGGGGGGGAGGGTGAGTGAGGGGGAGGGCGGGTGTGAGGGGGTGGGTGAGGGGGAGGACGTGAGGGGGAGGGCATGCAGAGGGTGGGTTAGGAGGAGGATGCGTGGGTGGGAAGGGTATGTGGGGGGCTGGTGAGGGGGAGGAGGTGAGGGGGAGGGCATGTGGAGGGCAGGTGAGGTGAAGGGCGTGCGGGTCAAGTGGTGGGGAGAGCGTGTGTGGAGAGGGTGCATGAGTGGGAGGGCATGTAGGTGAGGGGACGTTGGTGGGGGGGTCGATGTGGGGTGCGGTCGGGTGGGTGTGTGGGGATGAGGGTGAGGGGGAGGGTGAGTGCGTGTGGGTGAGAGGATAGGGGCGGCGTGGGCGTGTGGAGGTGGAAGGGGGGCAGGTGCTAGTGGGGATGGGAGGGTTGGCGAGTCATGTGGGGATGTGGGGGTGAGGGGTCTAGGGGGTTGGTGGTAGGGGATGGGGGTGACGTTGAGGGGCTGGAATGTGGAGGGGGGGTTAAGGGGGCAAGGGCGTGGGTGAAGGGGGTGAGGGTGTCGAGAGGGGGGGTAGGTGGTAGGGGGCAAGTCGGGATGTAGCGCCCACCTCGGCAGCTTGCCCACCTGCCGCTGGTGTTGGGAAGTTCTTAGAATTGCCCAACCCTCGCGACAGGCGGGCGAGCCACTAGGCCGCCCGCACACCCCCTACCCCCCCCCCCCCCCCCCGGCGCCCTCACACCCCGCTCACTCGCCCGACCTCCTCGCCCACCCCGCGACACCACATAGGCCCACCCATGGCTATTGGGCGATTGAGTTTGATCAGGCCCACCATGCTCACGACAAACGTAATTGTTATTTTGGCTCAGAAAAATGATTAATTTAAAAAAAAAATTCTTTTTCATTAAACTAATTTAATATGAAAATTTTCAAGGAAAAAAAAATTAACTTACCTTTCAATTGCAAGAATTCTCCGTTGAATATGTTGTTGATAGCAATGTAGCTACTCCACAAATTCAAGATTCTTTCAACGAACTTTAGAAAACCTGGATGTGATGTGAGTAATAGTGATAATGAAATTTAAGATATAAGTGAAATTACGGAGATGTTTTACCGTACGGTTAATGTGAGATAATTTGTTTTAAAATATTATAAATCGAATATTGTAGAATTGTTTTACAGTAGGTTGAATGTGGGATTAATTTGTTTTATAATATATTAAATTAAATAAAAAAAATCAATTGTTTAGTAAATATTATATACTTTAACTATTAAAATAATTAATGTAGAAGTTGTAGTTTACAATTTTAATTTTAATGATTTATTTCATAAAAAAAATTAGTTTACATTTTTCAATAAATTGTAGAATAAAATAATGAAGGTAAATAAATCTAACAAACTTTTTGGAGGGAAATATTTTCGCGAAACTTTTTGGAGGGAAAATTTCATTCTTTAAGCTATATAATATCTTTAGGAGACTCTCCATTTGTATCATTCAACATCTTCTATTTGAAAGGGATAGATTGTTCTGATAGTGAAGTTTCGATTTACACACCATCAACATCTTCATCACATAACAGCTCTATTCATATTGATGAATATAGCGAGAATTCTTCCACTATGGATAAAAAGTCAATTATTCCACTTAGTCCTAATTCTAAGGACTATGAGAGCAGCACTGATGAAAGAGGGAATGGAGAATTTCAAATAATTAAAGAGTCACAGATTCCACTTAGTCCTACTTCTAAGGACTATGAAAACAACAGTGATGAAGAGCCTGATGGTTAAGTTCAAAAGAATGGAGTGTCATGATGTCCACTTAGTCCTAATTCTGAGGACTATGAGAGCAACAATTTTGAAGAGCATGATTTTGAAGTTCAAAAGAATGGAGTGTCATGGTGTCCACTTAGTCCTAATTCTAAGGACTATGAGAGCAGCAGTTTTAAAGAACATGATGGTGAATTTCAAAAGAATGGAGTGTCATGGTGTCCACTTAGTCCTAATTCTAAGGACTATGAGAGCGAGAGTGATGAAGAGTGTGATAACGAATTTCAAAAGAATCGAGTTTCAAAGTGTCCACTTAGTCCTAATTCTAAGGACTATGAGAACAGTGGTGACGAAGAGCATGATGATGAATTTCAAAAGTATGGAGTGTCACGGTGTCCAATTAGTCCTAATTCTAAGGACTATGAGAGCAGCAATGATGAAGAGAGGGATGATGAATTTCAAAAGATTAGAGTGTCACGGTGTCCACTTAGTCCTAATTCTAAGGACTATGAGAGCAACAATTATGAAGAGCGTGATGATGAATTTCAAAATAATGGAGTGTCACAGTATCCTCTTAGTCCTAATTCTAAGGACTATGAGAGCAGCAGTGACGAAGGACATGATGATGCACTTAGTCCTAATTCTAATGAGTATAAAGGTAGCAATGACAAAGGACAGGATGTAGCATCTTCAATAAGTAAACAGTCACATCTTCGACGTAGTCCTAATTCTATGGACTATAAGAGCACTGACAATGCACATGAGGAAGAATATCCATTAAACATCGAGTCAGATTTTCCATTCAGTCCAAATTCTGAGGACTACGATAGTAGCACTGAAGAAGGGGAAGATGAAGAATATCCTCCAAGTCAATATTTGAAAAGCAGAGCTAATCATAGTGTGGATAACATTCCTCTTAATGATGATGAAAATCCTTATACAAATGATGATCCAATGATGGATATGTTGCAAAGAAATATTGTATCGAGGAGTAGGATCAGACCTTTTCATATCAATGTAAGCTGATCTAGTTATACAAGGGGTAGAGCAGCATATCTGACGAGAAGAAGTTCTATCAATGCTCTCATTTCAAGTGAATGTTGCCAAAAAGATTGCTTGAAACATATGGATTTCAAATTTTCATTAGAAAGTAGGAAGAGATATTTGTCAATGAATAAAAGCATGCAAAATTCATATTTAGTTAGGTGCATGCAATCTACATTGTCAGGTTATGATTATCATATTGGGACTTTATTTATCTATAGAAAATCTTTCAAATTTTTTCATTCGATTAGGAATTTTCGTCTCTCGAGAATTCAAGAAAATTTGGAAAAGGATCCCACATTTTATTCAGAAGCACATCATAAAAGACAGTTTGGGCCATTGTCAAATACTGCAATGTCATGGATGAAAGATTTCTTTTCAAAGCATGGAGAGTGTATGCCAAATAGAGAGACAATACATATTCCAGATAATTTTTCAAGACAAGAAATCTACAACTTATACAAAGAATATGAAAAAGGTGCTGAGGGATATGCCTGGTTTATTACATATCAATATTTTGTGAAAGTATGGAAGAAAGAATTCAATAATGTCTGTATTCCTAAGAAGACAAGGATGGGTATTTGCAATGCATGTGCTACTCTTAAATAAAAAAGGGACAAATGTGAAGGGTCAGAAAGAGGTAAGCATTCATAACTTTAACTTTTAAAATTGTATAGTCATCAACTATGAAGACATATTTCTTAATGAATTTCTTTTATGTTGTGTAGATTTAATTGTCAAAGAACTTCAGGATCATCGCTAACAACAAATAAACAAAAGGAAGAAGTTGTAAAAGCATTGAAAGAAGTGTTATGATAGTCCAAATAAATATTTGGGTTTCATAATTGATGGTATCGACCAAAAGAAAACACTTTTACCACATTTTGTTCACACATCCAAAAATTTACCGGAGGAAAATTTTATTCAGTTTAACTTCGTTGGTTGTACGGCCTTCAATGGGAAAATGTTGCCAATGGTGTACTTCACCGCTCCAAATATTCATAATGATGCAAATCTTGCCATAACCATAATTCATGATGTGATTTCTTATTGGTACGGTAATCTTCCTGAAGTTTTGTATCTACAATTGGACAACACTTACCATGAGAACAAAAATCAGGTTGTTTTTCGATATCTAAACATGCTTGTTGAATTGAGAATTTTTCAAAAGGTAAAGGTTAGTTTCCTTCTTGTTAGGCACACTCATGACCATATTGATTAGATGTTCAGTCGTTTTTCAGTCATATTGAGGAGGAAGCAAGTTGGGAGCTTGCCATCACTAATTGAATGTCTTAAGAAATCATACATGCCAGAGCCTACTTTTGATGTGTTGGAAGAAATTGTTGACACGCGAAGGTTTATTCTGGGATCATATGGTGAGGGGAAATGCATTCAATAACTTAATGACATTAGCTTCCAACATCAATTTCGTATCAAAAAAATTGATGGGAAAACACTAATATGGGGCAAGAAGTATTCAACTACTATAGAATGGGCACCATCATCAGGTTTGCAAGTTTTGAAGTTCATTCCAGATCATCCAATATTTGCATCAAAAATATTGTTATTACAATCAGTTGGTGAAGTTCATAATGCACGCAGACAAAATAGAGATATAAATTATTCTGATTGCCTGGAAGAAATTAAAAGATGTATTAGATATAAATATGAGTACTTTGACATTGTTGATTCAGTTTGGTGGGAGACATTTTTCAATAATCAAAGTGATATCAATTCAAAAACAACAAATGAAGATATACCTTTGAAAAATCCATTTATTTGGCCACAAAATGTGTCGAATGAACATGACGAAATAAACATTGTTCAATAGCAACAATCTCAAGGTATTATTAATTCTTCATAGGTAGAGGAGAGAGAGATGTATATTGGTTCCAGAAGGTCTCGTGCACAACTTGAAGCCATGGAAGACCTTTATAGGGGTTTAGTACAGGATATTAAGGAGGTTTGCATGACTGCAGTGCTAGCAGATGGAGATCCCAATGGCTATCCATTCTGGGTTGCTACAGTTATAAAGGTATTTACAGGAAATGAGGATGTTACAAGTGTTGAAGTACATTGGTATGCCACAAATACACACCCATTCAATGGTGTGTATAAGCCAGAGATGGTAGTTGACAAAAAAAATGGTGGAAAAAGAAAATGAAAGGGTACAAATATAAATCGCCACTGCACATACATATTAAAATTGGAGGATGTTGACATACTTGTTTATGACTTCAATTTAACAAAGAGAGGAACTCTTCGCTTCAAGATGATAGAGATTCTGAAAAGGTTATTATCATAAGGAACAGTGTTGAGATGGGAGTCTATTGAAACCAGTCGTAGATCTAGAAGAATTTTGAAACCTGAAGTGTTGGGCATGCATGTGGACTCAGATGGGGCACTAGTTGATGAAAGAGAAGAATATGGAACATCTTCGTCAGCATCCAGTCACTCATCTGAACGGACGACGGGAATTGAACCCGAGCGTGGTGGATTCACAATCCACTGCCTTGGTCCACTTGGCTACGTCCGCCCCGGAAAATGTGAATTCTGATGGTGTGCAAGAAAATATGAGTGATTTTGAATAATTGTTTAATACAGTTTATATAATTAATTGTTGGAAATAATACTGAGAGGGGGGGTGAATCAGTATTATCGGATCAATCAAACTTTTCAATGCTCAGAAACATATACGCTACTTCAGTTAGGTGAACCAGCGTGTACACGCTACTGTGGTTAAGTAAAACAGCGTATAAGAAGAAAACTCATAATTTAGTTAGCTTATTCTTCAGTTAAGTTCATCAGGACATTATTCACCACATTAACAGTAAGCAGGTGCAGTATAACAGAACAGATCAAAAACCACACACATGGACACCAAGATATAAGGTGGAAACCCAATGTGGGTGAAAACCACCTACTGCAAGTTGTCTCTATCTTTCTTTAATAAGAAACTTCAGTTTACAATATTTTGTACTGGTGCAACCTTGTACCAGTACGCAGGCTACAACCTACAGAAGGCTACAACCTTCTCTCGTTCTCCAAACTTCCTTGGAAGGGAGCTCCAACCCCCTTTGCTCTTGTACTAGCCAAGATACTAGTACGTAGGTGCTGGCCTACAATCTTCTTTCTTTCAGGTATCACTTTTCATACATTTTCAGACTGGATATTCCTGAAGCACATCATTCAATCTGTAGAACCCAATTCATTCAACTTTCATAACAGATCCATGAAGCATAAAACAACCAATACTAGAATTATCAAACTTTGAATCACTGAACCACTGAACCCTGTCAATTACCAGATACCAGAACCCAGAGCAGTCTACAGAACTCTGCAATAACAGTCAGATCCAACTGCAAAACCCAAAATAAGCTTTAAGAGATATACGCTACTTCAATGAGCGAAACCCGCGTGTGCACGCGTTTTTACTTAAGCCAACCTGCGTACAGATCTAAAAATAGATTCTCTCAACTTGCAGCTGTACCAGACATCAGTTAGATCCAGAACATAATATTGCGACAGTATGCAGATCTAGAAATACGCATAATCAACCATATCATAATAGAGAATTTCAAACCATTAGATCCCGATTTGTCCTTAGATCTAGTCTTCCATCTGCCGATGTGATTTTTCCTTAGCTCATATCAAGCAACCCGAACCCTGCATATCAGATCTCTTTCTCTCTTAGATATTCAAGCCTTGTCCAAAAGATGGTATTGCCTAATGATCTTCTTCTCCTTATATAGCCTTAGGCCTTTCTCAATACCAAGAGCCAAAACCATAGTAACACAATACCATCAACTTTAAAACTAGGGATCGACATGCCCGTCGAGACATAATGGTCCGAAATCATAGGCACAACTTCCAAGGACTAACCACCATGAACCAAAGGAACCTTTCCACATACACGCGCTTTTTCTGAATCGAACTAGCGTGTACACGCGACTTGGGCTTAACGAAACGGCGTGTATAAGCTTCCTTGGCATGCTGTACTGAGATCTGTCTTCTGATTAAGTTGCCATCACCTGTACCAACCTCTAGTGAGTTGCCATCACCTGTACCAACCTCTGAGTGAGTTGCCATCAAGGACAACACTTAAATCATAATGCCAACATTGATGTATGCATCGTATCTTGAAATAAAATTAATGATTTCCATATGGTGTTAAATGAGAAGTTATGAGGCATTTTTATATTGTTGGATTATATGTCTTAATTATGATAATTGTTATTATTTAAAATATCTACAATGCAATATTAAATTTTAGATATAATGTATGTTTTATTCAATATACAAATAATGACTTTTGAATTCATTTAGTGATGTAATTCGTTCATAATGTCATGGTTTTTTAATTTTATAGTTGAAAAAAATCAATTTCTTTTGTATCTAGCATGTTATGGTTGAAAACATGTTGAATTTATACTTAGGAAAGAAAAATGATATTCTACCAAAAACATTAATGTGTTTTTTTCCTCATAAACAACTTTGTTTGGCACATAAAAATTTGGTTTTACTAGCATTTTTTTAAAAATTTGAAAATTGACCCTAAAAAAAAAATCATTGTTCCAGTATCATCACTTTCGTTTTGAAGCTATATTTTGCACGAAAATTTCGTAGTAAATTTTGTAGTCACTTCCATTTTTAAAACATGTTCAAAATTGACCACTAAAAAATAAAATCATCGTTCCAGTATACACACTTTTCATTTTTAGCACAGTTTTTGATGTTTTTTCGGGGTTTTTTTACCAGAGTTCCCCTTTTGAGTTTATAGTTCCCATTTCAAAGTTTACATAGTTTAATGGTTCCCATGCTGCCAAGGTTGAGAGTGTTGAGTGTTATAATAGGAATATGTATGTGCATTATGACCAAAAAAATGTGGTCAAGGTTCAGGAACCATACTTGCACCTACCTAAAGCCAATTTCTTCGTGCTCCCATAGCATGTAATGCTTCATGTTGAAAATGCTCCCCTTCAAATAAAAATTGTAATCCTGGTACGGAGGGGAATTTCTTGATGGCATGGTTCTCTGCATGAATCACACATTTTAAATCAGCAGGACATTCTCTTAAAAGATGTTTTTTCCTACATTTAGGACAAAAAAAAAGACAAAGACTCTTGTTCATCTACCAATTTTTCATGAATTTTAAAAGAGTCCATTTGCTCGCTAACAGTGTTCATTATTTCAATTTTCATATTGTCCATTTTGTTCTCCAAACCAATAATCATAGCATCTGTAGATCCAATTTTAATAGTTATATTTCAATTTCATCTATTCGATCTAGATTGATTCCTTTAAAATTTCCTACACAAGTCACAAATTTGATCAAAATATTTATGAGCAATATCCCTTTGTCCTAATAAATTCAAATTATGCCTACAATCTTCAGTAAAATGACGTAAGAACAAGGTCCTGATAGTACTTATGTCAAATTTATGTTTTGATGTCTGGAGGATGTATAAATATCACTCTAAGTAATCCTCCAAGGTCTCATCATCACCTTGCGCAATGGTAAAGATCTCATCATGCATTTCTCTAGTTTTACAATATTCTTGGTATTTAGTCAAAAACACCCTCTTCATTTGGTCCCAAGAAGTTATAGTTCTTCCTCCGAGTCCCATGAACCAGTGCAAGGCTGAGTCCATGAGAGTTGTAGGGAATAACTTTAATTTCTAGGCATTTGAAGAGTAATCATAGCTTCTACATAGGATTTCAAACTCAAAAAAAAAGAATCAGGATCTTCATGCAACTTACCATAGAAATGAAGGAGAGTCGACAGTGGAATTTTCTTCATTTTAGTAATTGTTTCGGGATCCACTATTGGAAATCCAAAGGTGGATTTCTCATCAATTACCTAATTCTCTCCAGTCCCCTCAACATGATCCTCATGCTCTGCCATTTTTGTTCCCTTGATCAAACCACTCCCGTTAAAGTGAGAAGGCTGAATATGGCTGAAATTGGTCTCTGGAGCACCACTAGTTTCCTTCTTCCCCTTCTTGGGTTGTGTCACACCTGAACTGTTGTTTCTAGAATCCAAGTGGATAGTTCCTCCGTGATGAGTTTTTGTCTGTTTGGAATTTCTGCCTCCAAAAGAGGGTCCAATATGAGAAAAAGTTTCATATTTATCATTGTTCCCTCGGCCCTTATTCGGCTTCAGACCTCTACCCCTTTTAGGCATTCATCTTAAAATAAAATCCAAAAATGAAAAAACTTAATTACAAAAAAATAATCTTAAATCAAATGTTGCAAATGAATAAATAAATAGACACTACGAAATCCTTCAACAATAGAAGCACACAACAACAAAAAATAAAAGCAGACTTACCACTATTGCAAAGGAAATAAAACAAGAAATTTCTTACCTATCTTTAGAAACACCTCCCCAGCAACGATGCCAAAATGCTGAGTGCAAGAATTGTTGTTAAGAAAACTCCTTTAAACCCTTAATTTGTCAACCCGGGGTTTCATACACTTCAAGGTGTAGCACAAGAAATGCCAATAAATGATATGAAACTTCTTTAATTGTATTCCTACATCTTCAATTACAAATTATAGAATCGAAAGGATAGATCACATGGTAATGAATACCAAGAAAATTCTGGTGCTGAATGAAAAGAATGTGCTTTGCAGAAATCCAAAGTAAAGGAAAATCTCAATTCATCATAAACAATCTGAATTGATGAAATAAATATTTGAGATCCTCTTTAGTATGGTTGTAAGACAGGAGAATGATTCAACTACTCAGAATGCGTGTCTTCGTTAAGATTTTCCTTCTTGCACCAAGTTGTCATTCTTGTACTGCAACAAGGTTCCTATACCGGAACGTTGTTCCTCTACTAGAGCAAAGCTTTTATACTGGAAGTATGTATATTGGACCCTTAATGAAGATCTTGACCTACATACAAGAGCTTTGAGCCATTGTACTATAGCACTCTATTCCTGTACTTGGAATGTCAATTGTTTACTAGAATAAAGGTTCCTATAGTAGGAAAGCTGAGTTCATGTACCTAGTTTCAAAATCGGTTGCAAGCAATAAAAGCGTGTTAAATAAGGAAATTGAATGCAAGGTGAAAACATAACTGTAAAATGAACTTCTATAAGCAAAATGAACCATTAACTAATATCATGTTTGGAAATAAAAAGTGCTTTCATAGCCAAAGGAAATTTCTATGGGAATAAGAAACCGTCTCACTTGGAAACTACTTTGACTTCAACATCAGCAAGCTCTTTCCTGAGATGACTATTTATTGAATGAATTAGATCTGAAAACTTACACAAACAAGGAGTTTAACTCAAGGAATCTTTCTAATACATTCAATATTAATTCCAACAAACGAGTGTAGGTACAAACCCAAATACTGTAACAATGTTTTAGAGAAAGCTTATAGACATTAATCAAATCTAAAATCAAACTTGAATATTATAATATGCTTCACTAGAAAAGAAACCAAACACTATTTTCAAAATGATAATAACCCTACAAAAATAAGAATTACTGATTGCAATGAATAAAAGAATATTTTTAATCTCACTGAAACGAAAACACACAAGTGCAGGAACCTTAAATGTATGTTTTGTGAGTGAAGAAAGAGGCAACACGCATTTGCAGGAAAGAATGAAAGGGAAATAGAATCAAATGCAAATGAACCACGCACGCACTTGGATCCAGATCATAGAGCTTGCAAGAATTTAAGTTTCATTAGCTATAAATAATGCAAACATGATCTTCTTCATTAACCTTGCATAAAAAATAAATCTAACACACCTTTAACAAAGGGAAAACGAGTTGGGTTGGTTGGGCCCTAGCCAACTAACTCGTTTCCTTGTAACGAAATGGAAACTTCAAATTCTCAAATGGAGTATAACAATAATATCGAAACAGAGAACTTCACAACTGGTATGTTCCTTTGTATTAAACTTCAAAAGTAGCAAATACACATCACGGATCCACTGATCCAGACCAGAAATGGCAATACTCAAAAAATTACAAATAGTAGCAAAGGTTTGATACAACATCACTCTCTAACATCTACAGAGAAACCCTATAAAATACATACTTCAGCTCTTGGCCACAACAAGAAATATAACAACATGACATATTAAGCCTTTCGGCTATTCACAAAAAGTTAAACAGGGATTTTGTAGCTGAAGTCCAGCCTTCATATCTCACCTTCTTCTCTAAATTTCGAGCTCCCGTGCGGTCTATGGAGATGTCTCTTCCATAAACGATGAGTCAAACAAGGAATTGGTAGCTTCCTCGAATGTGCAGGAACACTAACTGATACAAGAATGATTCCTGCACCAACCCAATGTTCCACATAAATTAACACTTTGGTTCCATCGAATTACTTAGGAAAGGAATATATTAGCTACAAAGACATTTTAAGATGTATACAACCTGTAATTTAATGATTAATTACATATATAACCTTTGAATGTGAAAAACATAAGAGGAGTGCAGGAATGTGTGCAGTTGGGAAGAAGTACAGGAATAGATTGGCCTTTTGGGTTAAAACAGGGGCTAAGGTGGTATGTTTGGGATAGGATAGAAACCAAAAAGTAGGATAATTCTAGCCACCAACACGTTTGATAGGTGTTCTAGTGTGCAACAAAGTTTTGACTTAGTAGTTACAGATATGTACACAAGTTTTCTTTGAAAAGGTCACGTACATACATGAATCTTCTTCTGGATAGTCATGTATATATTCTATAGTATGGACAGATATGTAGGTGTCAAGTATGAAAGCTGCGTAGATACACAGAAATTATTTTTAAGGGTTGTGTACATCTGCTAGGGTTTCAAAATATGAGCTAATGATAATGATTGATTTTTTTAATTATGTTTTCTTTTGTTTGTTGATGAATTCTTTCATTTGATTTTAGTAGTGTTGGTTGGGTTGAACTGATGAATAGTAATGATGTTGCTATGTGATGATCTATATGTGGTTCAAAGATCTTTGATGGGATCAACATGTGTTTCAATGATTGTTTCAGTATTCTAATGATTCAAATATCTATGTTTTGAGATATGTACGTTGGTCATCCTAAGAGAAAGTTTCTATTTACGCAGGTATTCCACTGAACAGTAGCATATATATTATGACATGTTCTTAATCACAGTATGTAGTGGCAGCATCTGGTTTTTGTGATGAATAATATGTAGTTTGGTATTTTGATGAATGGTATACAGTGCTATAAGTTGGTCTAGTTGTTTGAATAAGTTATTTCAATATTTGATTTTGTGATCCAATTGATTCAGTGACTTGATACAATGTTGATTTCAGTATTTCTATCTGATATTTGGAATGGATCCAACTTGAAATATTTTGAAAAGTAATCCATAATAAAATGAGGATAAGGTTGTTGTAGCTCCCTTACAGTAGAATATGGAGAACGAGAGAAGCTTGTAGCCTTTTGTAGGTGGGTGCCTGTGTAGTGGTATGGTTCTGCTCCAGTACAAGATTGCAATAAATTTCTTTTTATAATAAAAGAAGAAGACATGGATGATATAAACAGTGGTTTTTTTCACACATTGGGTTTCCACCTAAAAATACTCCTGTTCATGAGTGTTGATATGTTACTTATGAGTGATGGCTTATTCTATTATTACTCCACATGGTTACTATTTAATAGATGTCTAATGAAGTACTCATACACTGGTTAAAGTTAAACAATTAATGAATTAACTGAAAAGTTAGTGAAGATGAATATACGCTACTTGTATTCATTATAGTTGTTTTCATATGTAGGTTTACTTCATAACAATAGTATACATAAATCTGAATGTGAAAAGAAAAGGTTAATTTGTTTAAAAATACTTATTCACCCCCTACTTAGTATTTTTACTAATAGTTGGTTTCAAAGTAGGTCCTTCAGTAGAAGCTTTATCGCTTAAAGGAAGATTCATGAAGATGAGCAACCAAGAGCGAGAAGAATATACCAGTCAACCCTTGTTTAATGGATCCAATATGATTTTATAGAAAGTCAAAACAAGAGATTACCTACAGTTACTTGGAGCGGATGTTTGGGGAATCATTGAAGGAGGCTATCAATATCCATCCTCCATTCCCACATATGAATCATAAAAGAAAAAGTACGAGCCCAATGTAAAGGTCATTAATGATATGTTAGGAAGATTGGGATAATCAAAATTTGTCAAAGTAATGTAGCTGAACACAGTAAAGGTTATATGGGACAACATCATCCAAAGTTATGAAGGCGACACCAAGGTAAAAGGTATCAAACTTCAAACTCTTAGAATTCAATATGAAACTCTCAAAATTCATAATGATGAACGTATTGCATGTTTCTTTCTTAGGGAAGATGAGATCATTAATTCAATGAGAAATCTTGGTGACAAAATAAAAGAATCATCGCTAGTTGAGAAAATCTTAATATCTATAACCCCAAGATTCGATTCGAAAGTCTCTTGCATTGAACAAATTTTGAATTTGAAGAACCTTACTATTGAACAACTTCGTGGGATTTTAATACATGGTTCAATGGGAACTTGAATATATGGGAAGCAAGAATGGGGAATTTCTTATGGACTCAAGGCATTGAAATTTGGAAATCAGTGATTGATGATAGTAGGATGGATGGAGAGTCCAAGGAGTACAATGCAAAAGCAATGAAGGCAATCTTGAATGGACTACCTGATTCTATAAAGAAAAATCTACGAAAATATTCATCAGCAAAGGGTATATGGGACAAACTTCATGATCTTCACTCAAAAGGAGCGTTAACCATGACCATCAGTCAAGAAAATGATGGAAATCAAGAAGGAAATCCAGAACCCATCATAGGAGCTGAAAATGAGAATGATGACATCAATGCTAAAGCAGACCTAGAAAATGAAGATAATGAAAAATATTTTGTAGAAGATCTCCTCGCTCAACTTATGGCTATCATGGAAGAGATTAACAATTTGAAAAAGGAAAATGAGGAACTTAAGAAGATAGCACTAGCTGGTGACCAAGATCAAACAAGGAGAAAGTTGACTTTGTCAAGCTTCAAGTACAAGAAAGGGATGAAGAGCTTGCCAAGCTTAAGAAGGAATTTCGTCAAAGCAAAAGAAAGCATCATGAAGAAGTCATATCCATGACAAATCAATTGCATAAAGCAAAGAAATGGGAAGATACCTTGTCAAGTCAACTTGAACAAAGGCACAAGAGCTTGAACGAATGTGAAGAACAGATTGGTTAATAGAAGGTAGAGGTCTCCTCTCTCAAATCTCAACTACAAGAAGCAAGGAAACAAGCACAGGGAGCTGAGAAGACAATGGAAGCATTGGAAGTCATAGAAGGATAGGTTGATGAAGTAGGAAAGGAAAGAAACACCATGATATGTCAACTAAAAGCAAAGGATGAAGAAATCTTCAAAATGAAGTCAGATATCATCTCCCTTAAAATAGAAGGAGATGAAGCTACTCGTACCAAGGAAGAAACTGAGAAACAACTTGCTAAGAAGAATAATGAGTGCAAAAGATTGGAAGAAGAGATTGTTTTCCTCAGAAAAAAGGTTGAAGGGATGAACAAAATCTTAAAGAGCTCTCAGGCCTTAGATGACATGCTCAGCTATCATAGATGTCCATTTGATAAATCAGGTCTCGGGTATGCTGGTGAATCCTCAAACAAGAATGATAATGCTTCAAACAAAAGGGATGTGGAGAAGCCAGAAAGAAATGGTGATGCTCCGAGTTCTAGCAAAGGAAAGGAGAAACATCAAGGCTATAATGGAAGAAATCCCGCTCCAAGAAGAAATGTAGATGATGTCAAAGATGCGAGAGGCAATGGTTATCATCAAAGGATCTCAAGGAAGAAAGGCTTTAGAAGTACATCAAGGAAATCTCCATCTCCTAGGTACCAATGTTCATTTTTTGGTTATTTTTATTCTTGTACAAACTTTGGTCACATGACAAAAGATTTGTAAAGCACATCACAAAGATAGATGTTATGGTCCCCAACCATCTCATAAAGATAGATATTATGGTCCCGAACAATCTCTAAGAAACAATTTTGCAGGAATAAATCATGAATTATTATTTCATGAACAATGTAGAATGCTTCAAGTGTCATAACATTGGTCATATGGCAGGTGATTGTAACTTAACTTGGGCTCTTACACAAACTAGAACCATGCAAAGGAAGAAAGTTGCACAAGTATGGAGAAGGAAGCAAATACAATCCGAAAGTCCCTTGAACTCTCTAGCCAACAACACATGTCATTGGCCTGAATTTTGACAATCTAAGCAATTTGATGGAAAGGCTCTGCCAAAAGAGATGATGCATACAGTTAGGGGGAGCCTGTGATTCTTGATCATTATTGCAGAATCTATTAGTGAAAGGGTCCTTATAAAATCCTTGCTGATCTATATTAACAATCATTCTTTGATAAAGATAATTTCTCAGGAATACTCCATGGAAGAACATGATCCTATAACCATTCTTTCGAATTTTGTTGAAGATGCTTCCCACTTAATCACTAAGTAGTATCTGGAGCAACAGATAAGGTCATCTAATACTAGAGAAATAGGGCAAATAACTACGATGCTGATATTACAAATGTTAAATGTCTTGACTCAGGGATTTAATGTGAGGACAACTAAATTATGGACACAAATAGAGGCAACCTTCAAACAAATAGATACATCTATAATGGAGTTTGGAGTAAGAGTAGTTGGCAGCATAGAACAAAACTGGAGCATTGCATGAAGATGCAAATCACCAAATCAATTTAAAATATAGTCATAGAATGGATATCTAAATCTTCTAGTGGAAATAACTTACAGAGATATGTACAAGAACACAAGGAAAAGATGGCTCATAGAAAGGAGAATGTTGTGTAGTCAAATATAACTTATGCTAATACTGGTCACTTAGAAAATATAGCAAGAATCCTTAATATCACATCGTATCCGCGTTCAACAGCTAACTGATGGGTTTGTAACAATGGCAGCAGTTTTCGGGCAGACTCAAGGCTGTAAGTGGTATATAGGGTTGATCACCCAATACCATTCATCGACCAACATGTGGCAGGAGAAGGAGAGAGGAAACTGCCTTATTGAGCGGGTAATCCTCATGCATATAGCTCACCCGATATCGTTTTCGAGCATTAGATCAAGTACGGTTTTGATCTATGGTGCAAGATCACCAAGCAGCTTTCAAGTTGGTTAGGTCTAATATCAATCGTCGAATGGGATGGTAGGATCTATGGTGGAGGATTGATCTAGAAAAAGGTAAGAATCGATAAACGCACCAAGGCTATGGAAAAGCGGAAAATTCAAGTTCCCGTGTGTTTGAGTACATTTCTATTATACGAGGGTTATAATAGAATTAAAGGGAAAATTGTTGGACATGATATAGTATTAAGCTATATAGCAACAGTGAGGCATAATGTCTCACCATTTCAGGCAAATGAAATGATGTTGAACACTGGATGGCAGTGACTTAAGGAGAAGCACAGAAACACAAAGGAACTCGGATCTGAAGAAAGATAACAAGAAAGAAAATGTTAGTGGCATTCTCTCTTGATTCAGACTATGAAGGCCTCTCAATTCTGACTGTGGAGACAACAATATGGATTGAAGCATAAAAACCTGGACTTGGACACTTAGTGTATGGCTATTTGCAATCTGATTGAAACCATTGAAGTAGAGAATCTTTAAGCATTGTTTAAGCCATGATAAAGTAGTTCTGAGACATGAAGAGGGAATAATGTGCTAATTGATGATAAAGCATCAATCCTTCTATCCTGAGTAAAAAGAAGAGCACTCTGACAGGGGGAGTCACAGACCCATGAAGATCTACCATTCATGAAGAACAAAAGTAGTTCAATAGGGGGAGTCCCATAGCACTCCTTTGCCATTTTATGTCAAAGGGGGGGAGAAGAAGAATATTGTCATCAATAACAAAGGGGAAGATTGTTAACCTAGGTTTTCATTGATGTTAATATGGAAATATTCTAGATGCTAGATGATGATATGAAGCCAAGGGGAAGGAGAGTAGATCAATGAAGAAACAGGAGCAAGGCCATCAGGAAAGCCAAGCCATGAGTAAGAGTCTGTTATCAGAGAAGGTCATTGAAAGACATTGCAAAGCCAAAGGAAGACATTGGAGTAAGAGGAGCCACATTGAAGGAACATCGCATGTAATACATTCCAAAGAAGAACTGATAGGAAGAAGTCATCAAAATAGAGCTATCGGAGGAGAAAAAATAAAAATAGAGTTATCGGAGAGCATATCGGAGGAGCAAAACAGAGCTATCGAAGCTATCAAAGATACCGGAGCCATATTGGGAGTAATATATGCAAAGGAGCCATATCGGGAGTAATACATGCCAAGGGGCCATATTGGGAGTAATATATGCCAAGGAGCCATATCGGGAGTAATACATGCCAAGGGGCCATATCAGGTGTAATATATGCCCTTAATGCTAAAGAGCAAAATACATGTTAGGTCCCTATAATACTAGTGATTACTGTTACACAAAAATATTGTCACCATGATTATTTGCACTTAGTATGGGTCTATCATCACTTGTACTATCCTCCTAAGCAAGTCTCAGACCTCAGCTCTTCAAGTCAAGCTTTGAAAATGAGAGGAAGACATTAAAAATCAACGAAACTCTGTTTCTGCACTTTCTCTCACTGTCACCTGCGGTCCCACACCTTCTGTTTACAAAAACTGCGGACCTGCCCGCTCTGTCCCTAAAGGTGTGGGTGCGGACCCCTGTGAGAGTCAAAAGGCACAAGTTTTATCTTAAAATACTCACTTTGGGTTAATTCTAGAGGATTCTAGAAGGAATTTTGACGTCGATTGTTCGCTCTGAGGTGGTTCATGCATCCCAAAAGAGAAGGAGCTAATCCCTTGATGAGAGGAGCTATCCCTTTGAAGGAGGGCTTTATCCCTTTGAAGGAGGACCTAGTAACCTCCCTCCATTGCACTATAAATTTAGGCATTGGGCTGGTTGCTGAGGAGGTTAGAAGTTGAATATTTTTGAGGGTAAATGCTGTAAGACTTCCTAGTTGTGCTTAAGAGGAGAGATAACATACCTTTTTTGGCTTCATTGGGAACTGAGTGAAACTTGTAAAAGTAGACGAGACTTCTTACTGGACCCTGGGAGGAGCTTGTACAACGTCAAGGCATAGGTTGTAAAGTTATTCTTCTTTTGAATTAATACAATCAAACTCATTTTTCTCAACAAGTATCTCATGTTATTTGTTTCATGGACTCCTTGACTTTCATGTTGAATATGATTTATGATATTGGCTTTTCAGGTGCTATTTAATTTGTTTGCTTGTTTGTGTTTGCAGATTCGTGACAAAGGATCTCATTTGGATTGAAGGAGCGAGGGCATCCACAAACTTGCGTTGGACCTAAGGTAGGCCCTAAAAACACTTGTTTGCCTTTGTTTATTAAAGCATATTTAGAGAAGGATAGTGTCTGGTTGGTTTGCTTGTCATTAGGTCTTCTTTAGATTCTAGGAAGGTCTATCTTGTCCGCAAGATCGACTTATTCCGTGTGACAAAATGGCGACCATACTAGGGAATTGATTTTTTCCTTGTTTTTACTTTGACCTGAGAAACTGTGTTTTTGCTTCTGTTTTTGGCTTGTTGTGTGTGGAATTGGGTAGAATTAGTAGATCCAGGGTTATTTTTTGTTTTTCATAACTTTGGGAGAGGACCGCACCCTAGGCTTTTGACACAGTGCGGACCTATCCGCACTTTTGCTTTTAGCACAGAGTGGTACCGCGCCTGTGTTAACTGTGGGCCTGCAGACCCTGTCAAAATTTTGAAAAACCTAAGATTTCCTCTGTTAGTCAGCTTAGTTTTTGTTTAGAAGTTATTATCCTCTGCCCAGATCTACCCGTGACTTGTCAGGAACTTTTCTTAGGTTAATTCCATTGGCATTCCTGTTTTAAGCTTTTATCAATTGGTTGTTTTGAGTCTCTTTTTTGAGAAATTCTTAATTTGATTTCCTTTGGTCATTACTTGGAGGTTTGTCTCAGTGTTTTCAGAATTTTGCATATTTTTGCTTTTGTTTTTGCAAAAAATTTTCTAAATTGTGTGTGAATGTTAATCGCCTTTGAGTTTTTTTATTTTTTGATCTTTGGAACTCTCACCCATTTTTCTCTACTTGCACTTGATTGGTTCTTAGATTACATTAGAATCATATTCTGTTTGAGAATTCTCTTGCATAGATCACATTTGCATAATTAGAATTCTCATTTTCAGAATATGAATGAAAAATGTGTATAGATTACATTTGCATACTATTCAAGTGAATTGTGCATAGATTACAATTGCATAGTTTACATTCTGAAAAATCAATCGTAGATTTAGATCAATTTTCTTGATTTGAATTTACATATTTTTATGCTTGTTTTTAACACACAAAAATAAAAATAAAAATAAAAACTTTTTGGAATTGATTTGTATTAGTTTTTCTTGACGAAATTAGTGCATTAGAGAATTTTTTATATTTTCTCTTAGTGATCAATTTCTTACATTGTTGGAAGTGAATGGAAACTCTCTCCTTACTTTAGTTAGGATTCATCGAATTGAAAGGATTACATTATCATATTTGATTGCATTCAGTTTTGAGTCGGGTCATAACACCATTGGTTTCATATCCATTTACCCTTTTGAGTAATAACAACCTAAATAACACAACGCTTAATTAAAATTCATCTAGTAATTTTTACATTTTTAGGGCTCTTTCCACCAATCTAGCTTAGGCTAGTGTCTTGGAATAGGTTTTAGTTAACTCTCCAAGACAGTAAAAAAAACACAAGTAGTCGATCTTGCGGTAGGAAATAAATTCCAATTGTTACATCTATGCTCTGGGAAAGCTCCTCTTAAAGGAGAAGCATGAGATCATATCTGAACCAGTGAGGTAATCAATCCTTCCTCATTGGGAACGATAGAAGATATTCACGTATTAAAAATGGTAAACCTCGGATTGACCATTGTCGAGGAGCCTCGGGTCACTTGTTGGTAAACCTTGGATTATTTCAAGGAGCCTTCAAGGGGATTGAGCTTGTTACTCTGCCATTGCATGCGTATCAGATCGTAGACTGTTCCCCTAGGTATATTTGTTTCCGTTGGTAACCTTAGTGACCATATTCTATAGGATTCTTTCCTAAGGTGACGGTGGAGGGAAGATCCCACTGTACCTGGAGCAGACGTTGACTAGACTCACTTGGATTTTCTGCGGGGTTCTCTTCACTCGAGACGGTTTAGTGGAGAAACTTGTGCCAGTCTATTCATTAAGCAGGTTGTCGGGGTAACTGTTCCAACCGCCATTTTTGCATTGAATTCTGCGATGTTGGATTTCATCACCAACTAGTGTTTTCGGTACAGAAAGTTACTGTTTGTGTGTGGTTTGACTCCTAGATTTAATAGCGCATGTTAATTTGTTTGTTTTTACTTTTAGAGACCATAGGTGTGAATTGTGAATTTTAATTGTTAGGTGTGAATTGTGAATTGTTAATTTTAGTTTTAAATTCACTGAATTTGAATATAATGGCAAGTGTTCCGGAATTTACCGACCAAGGAACCCCTCTTAATGAGAATCCTAGTACCTTTCCTTATTTTGGAAATGTTGGTCCTCCTTATATGGCTACTTTGTCATTACCTGGATTTACAATAGGTTTACCGATATGGTTATTTTCAACTTCGTTGGCCCCAAATACTCCAATTGTTCCACCTCAACCGAATGCTTCACCTCAACAGAGTTCACCATCTCAACATCACCAACTTTCTGTTGACCCTTTACCTTCTTCGCCTAATATTTCTTCCTCCATTTCTTCCTCTTCACTTGGTAAAAGCCTTGATGCTAGTAACCAGGTGGCTAAGAAGAAGAAGAAAGGGAAGAAGAAGAAGAAGAAGCAAGATAAGAAAGAAGTCAACCAACCAACCACGACTGTAAGTGTTAGTTGCATTGAGGAAAACTCTAACATGCATCGTAAACCCAAATACTCTTGCAGGCTTTGTAAGGGTGACCACTTCCTTATCAATTGTCCTGGTATTCCAAAGGTCTTGGAAGTATGGTCAGAAAAATCTCATCAACTTTCCATTGATCCACCAACCAATGATAGTCAGGTTCCTGGGAAAAAGGGTAAAGTTAGGTTTCCTTGTAAGTTATGCAAAGGGATTCATCAAACTCACATTTTCCCTCACATGAATGAAGCCTCAAAATTGTTGGAAAACCTTACTATTCCACAGCAAGAATTTCCAACTGGTTGTCGTAAACTTTCTCCCAACCTACCGTCAACTGACGGAATGATTGATCTAATTTCAAGTATAGTCGATCACACTCTTCCATTGGAGAGTGAAACTCATGTCACTCAGGTTGATGATCCATTAGTTGATCAAGCGATCGATTCAATTTCACATTCGGTCGATCCCACTTTCCCTTTAGAGAGTGAACTTCATACCGCTCAGGTTCTTTTTGTTACATCAGATTCTTCTATGCCGAGGGGCATTTCACCTGTTTCTACAGAACCCCCTCCAAGTACTGAGGTTTTTTCCTTTGATTGGAATATACTGACAGAACCTCGCCTTCCTTCCTCCATCCCTTTCCAAATCATTGTCAAGGTTGGTGGTAGGGACATGCACCGCACACAGGTAGATGAAGGTGCTTCTGTTAGTATTTTATCCTCAACTGCTTGGAAAGCTTTGGGTTCCCCTCAACTTGCGCCTATTACGCAGAATCTGAAAGCTTTTAATAGAACCATTAGTGAACCTTTAGGGATCCTTCCTAAGTTTTATATTACCTTGGAAGGTAAAAGTGTCTATATTGATCTAATGGTAGTTCAAGGTCACTTGGATTTCAATTTACTCCTTGGGCGAGACTATGTTTATGCAATGAAAGCTATCGTATCGACACTCTTTCACGTGATGTCTTTCTCTCACAATGGAAATATTGTAACTGTAGACCAACTTTCGTTCCCTAGTCTTGATTCAACTACCAATAATATGACACCCCTAAATGTTCCTGATTCTAAAGTGGTATCTACCTTGCCACGGGTTAATTATGTGGCAACTGGTCCCATGTTTTCAGTTACCGATGTAAGTGAGCCTCTCACTGTTTGCTCATCTTCCTTTGATTTAGATCCGGTAATTGACATGGAAAACTCTATGGGATTATTTGAACGTGATGTTCTTATCCCTTTTGAGTCCCTTGACATGTATTCCTTCCAAAGAACTATTCTTCCTTCTGATGAAGACCTCTTGAAAGCCATGATCAAGGTGTGTCCATTGACATGTCTTTCTTCCAGCTGGAAGCCATGATCAGTAAGTGCGAGGATAGTTTTTTCCTGTATCAACCTCGTTAAAAAATGAAACAGGCTATCATGAGGACAGTTCTTTTCCTGTGTCAACCTCGTTAAAGAATGAATCAGTTGGTCGAGGAAAGTTCCTTTTACTGTGTCGACCTCGTTAAAAAATGAATCAGTGAGTGTGAGGACAGTTCTTTTCCTGTGTCAACCTCATTAAAAAATGAATCAGTTGGTTCGAGGAAAGTTCCTTTTACTGTGTCGACCTTGTTAAAAAATGAATCAGTAAGTGTGAGGATAGTGTTTTCTTGTATCAACCTCGTTAAAAAATGAAACAGGTTGTCATGAGGACAGTTCTTTTCCGGTGTCAACCTCATTAAAAAATGAATCAGTTATTTGAGGATAGTTCATGTTACTGAGTCAACCTCGTTAAAAAATGAATTAGGTATGAGGACAGTTCTTTTCCTGTCTCAACCTTGTTAAAAAATGAATCAGTTGGTTCGAGGAAAGTTCCTGTTACTGAGTCAACCTCGTTAAAAAATGAATCAGGTATGAGGATAGTTCTTTTCTTGTGTCAACCTCCTTAAAAAATGAAACAACTCCATTTTCAAGTTAAAATCTTGAAATTAAACCTTCATTCCATCCACCTGGTTGAATGCAACGAATCTTGGGGGGCATGTACCTCGCTTTGCATCATTATGCTGGGGGCATGTGAACTTCTGGAGCATAGTTCCTTGTCTTGTGTCAAGCTCGTTAAAAAATGAAACAAGGAGTCTTGAGCATAGTTCCTTGTCTTGTGTCAAGCTCTTTAAAAAATGAAACAAGGGTAGGTTATATAAGTAGATTGTAGAGAGTAGTCATGAGCACAGTTCCTTGTCTTGTGTCAAGCTCGTTAAAAAATGAATCAAGGTCTTTAGAGTATAGTTCCTTGTTAGGTAGATTGTAGAGAGTAGTTATGAGCATAGTTCCTTATCTTGTGTCAAGCTCGTTTAAAAAATGAAACAAGGGCTTTGAGGATAGTTCTTTTCCTGTGTCAACCTCACTAAAAAATGAAACAACTCCCACGAGTCTTTCCAAGATTTCAAAAGTAAACCTTCATTTCATCCACCTGGTTGAATGCAATGAAGCTTGGGGGGCATGTGCCTCGTTTTGCGTCGTTATGTTGGGGGCATGCGAACTTATAACAAGCATAGTTTTTCGTTTCAAGCTTGCGTAAACATGAAATCGGATCTAAGCATAGTTATTTTCCTTTGTCAAGATCGTTAAAAAATGAAACAAATCCTCCTCTAATTGAGTCGAGAATTTGACTAGATCTCATAAATGTTAATTTGTATATTTAGGTTAGTTATTTCAGTTTTTTGCATAATTTTCTTACAATTTTAGGTCGAGTCTTTCAAATGATCTCATAACTGAACCTTCATTCCATCCAGCTATTAACTTAGTTGAATGAAATGAAGCTAGGGGGCATGCGCTCTAGCAATTATGCTTAGGGGGCATCAAGCACAGTTTTCTCTCTGTTTCAAGCTTGTGTAAAAATGAAACTACTTTGAAGCATAGTTTTTCTCTGTTTCAAGCTTTTGTAAAAATGAAACCTATCTCGAGTCAATTTCAGTTATTTTTAAGACTCGTTCAACTCATGAAAATCCCGAGATTATTTTGCTATCTTTCATTCTCGTAAAACAAATGAAAATGCCGAGTTCTTTTCGTATTTTCCTGCTTGTAAATTAAATTGAAAGTCGGCCATATGAGTACATTTTTATCATTTTTTCGAACTCATTAAAACTTACGAAAAAGTGAAAACCCTGAGTACATTTTTATCATTTTTTCGAACTCATTAAAACTTATGAAAAAGTGAAACCTTAGAGTCACCTTTAAGCTCTTTTCTGACTCCTAAAACATGAAAAGATCGTTGAGTTCTTCTTTTTAAACTTGTTAAAACGGAACTAAAAAGACGGTCCACTTACAGCTCTTTTCATAACCGTAAAAACATGAAAAGATTGCCGGATTTTTGTCGTTTCAAATTCGATATTGGTTATAAAACGACGTGTCGTTGATCGCTCTTTTACTTTTTCGGATCAGGGGCACTAATTACGAAAAGTACTCCTTGGTCATAAAGATCAAGTGGTTCTCTCAAGTATTATTTTATACTTTTTCGGGCTTGGGAAACACAAATTTACGAAAAAGGTCAACCCTGGAGTCTTCTTAAGTTTTTTCAGACTCTCTAAAATTGAAAAACGCCGAGTTTCTCCTATACTGGACTCGTTAAAATTTCCACAGTAAAGGACCTGTTCAATTACAAACAAGAACGAACCACTCCTTCTCAGGGTTCGAATTTAAACTAAGTTGGACTCATCTAAAGGATGAGCTTATAATCAAGAAAATGTTATCCTCCTCAAGCTTGTCAAAAATAAAGAGGTACTTGCCAGAAATGGTGGGGGAAAGAGAGAAAAATGAGCATGTTTGTCATACTTTGTAACTGCTCTTGAACACGACACTTTTATTCACCTGGGTTGGGAAATCCTTTGCCTAACAATTGATCAAACCACATTGAAAGTCTTCAGCCGGTTTCTGGGTATTAACTTTGGGTCAATTGTCACCAAACCATCTGTCGTGTCATTATGTGTTCAAGAGGTCACTGCCAATAAGCCATTCATCTGCAAAGTATCTGTCATCCATCTTGACCATCCCTGAGTCAGTCCTTGCAACTAAATTTCTTTGACTTGATCTATGATTTCGTGTTGTGGGCTTGCCTACGACGGATCACTTTCTATCGACTTCAGCTCATTATCTAGAAAGATGATCTAGAAATCATCAATACCTTGAGATCTGCATGCCTCAATGGTAGGTTTCTTGCCTTTGATGACAGATTTCATCATTGACCTTCGATCAAAGGATTCTGTGACATGTTCGACATCAACACATTTATTCGCATCTCATGGATTGTACTGGGTACTTTGAGAGCCATTGACATCACTGGTGGTTTCTCTCACACTTGTTAACAATTTACATCATTGACTGGTAATCAAGTGGTTTCTACCATGTTCGACACCAACACATTCATTTGCATGGATAGAATCGTACTATTTCGGGAAGTAGAAATGAAGACCCTGGATCTAGTTTCCACAATCCAGGCTGCGAGGAATTTTGTATTCATTATATAATGGGCTATTCATAAACAGATGGCTGCGTCCATACTGTGTCCACATGAGTCTATACTTGTGATGTTTTACAAGATCATTCCTGTATCAGACCAGTAGTTAGTTTTCTAGTTAGTTTTGATCTGAGTATGGGAATGCCTACCTCAGCGATGATATGATCTCATATATATATCTTGCATTGAATGTTTTTACAGGTTCCAACCAGGCTCTCCACAAGATGATCCTCAAAATGATAAAGTACTTCACTCTTCCTAAATGATAAATGAAATCCTCATCTACTACAGACTTCGCACTTTAGGGGGCAATCTGTTACACAAAAATATCGTCACCATGATTATTTGCAGTCAGTATGGGTCTATCATCACTTGTACTGTCCTCCTAAGCAAGTCTTAGACCTCAGCTCTTCAAGTCAAGCTTTGAAAATGAGAGAAAGACATTAAAAATCAATGAAACTCTATTTTTGCACTTTCTCTCACTGTCACCTGTAGTCTCGCACCTTCTGTTTACAAAAACTACGGACCTGCCCGCTCTGTCCCTAAAGGTGTGGGTGCGGACCCCTGTGAAAGTCAAAAGGCGGAATTTTTATCTTAAAAAACTCACTTTGGGTTAATTCTAGAGGATTCTAGAAGGAATTTGGATGTGGATTGTTTGCTCTAAGGTGGTTCGTGCATCCCAAAAGAGAAGGAGCTAATCCCTTGATGAGAGGAGCTATCCCTTTGAAGGAGGGCTTTATCACTTTGAAGGAGGACCTAGTAACCTCCCTCCATTGCACTATAAATTCAGGCATTGGGCTGGTTGCTGAGGAGGTTAGAAGCTGAAGATTTTTGAGGGTAAATGCTGGTGAAACTAAGACTTCCTAGTTGAGCTTAAGAGGAGAGATCACATACCTTTTTTGGCTTCATTGGGAAGTGAGTGAAACTTGTCAAAGTAGAGGAGACTTCTTGCTGGACCCTGGGAGGATCTTGTACAGCGTCAAGGCACAGGTTGTAAAGTTCTTCTTCTTTTGAATTAATACAATCAAACTCATTTTTCTCAACAAGTATCTCATGTTATTTGTTTCATCGACTCCTTGACTTTCATGTTGAATATGTTTTATGATATTGGCTTTTCAGGTGCTATTTAATTTATTTGCTTGCTTGTGTTTGCAGATTCGCAACAAAGGAGCTCATTTGGATTGAAGGAGCGAGGGCATCCAAAAACTTGCGTTGGACCTAAGGTAGTCCCTAAAAACACTTGTTTGTCTTTGTTTATTAAAGCATATTTAGAGAAAGATAGTGTCTGGTTGGTTTTCTTGTCATTAGGTCTTCTTTAGATTCTAGGAAGGTCTATCTTGTCCGCAAGATTGACTTATTCCGTGTGACAATTACCCCATTAATATTGTAGTTGTATCCCTTATTAATATTTTTGTGCCCCTATTGTCCCCATATTTGTTATAGAAATTTTTGTGCCTTACAGCTATAAGCATGAAATGTCCATAATATAAGGGATCCAAAGTCCCTAAACATGTTGTTCCTACCCCTAGAGGAACAAGGCTAACAAACCACAGCAATTCACAAAAGTTCTCCACCAGAAACTGCTCAAAAACAAGTCAATTCAGGATCAATTCAGAGGCTCCACTAGCTGTCTGCGCTGAAATGCAAAGTCTGCACTGGCTACCTACACTGAAACGCAAGTAGAAGCACTACCAGGGTGCGCTGAGCGGGAAGTGACAAATGGCAAGTTCATTCAACAAGGTGGAAAGACCCTGGAAGCTTCCAGGATCTTCTCCAATGACACTTGCCTCAAGGAATTCAACTAGTGATGAGTAAGAGGTTCTCAATCTCCAAGTGGAAGCAAGGACCTCCAAGTGGAAGCAAGAACTGACAGAGGGAGAGGACACTAGTCAGATCTCAAGCTGACTCATCCTCTCTCCAAACATCTATATATGGATCTCTCCTCCATGAGATCTAGAGGCTGGAATTTTGTTATTGCAAAGAATTGTTGTTGGTTTGAGGTTGGAACCATTGGGTGCTTAATGCTTTGAAGGAAGGTGAAGATAGGAATTTCATTTGCTGGGAAGGAGATGTTGGTTTGGAGCCCTCTGGGTTGTATCTCTTCCTGAACCTTGTTATTCATCAATAAAGCTATCTTGGTTTCTCCTATATACTGATGTATCTTTGATGTATGATTGCATTAGTATGTTTAGTTTATTTCTAATCCTGAACTAGTTATGAATATGAATCAGTCTTTGTGTAGTGTTCTCTTCTTGTGATCTTGCAGAAACCTCTTGAGGCTGGGCGAGCGAGAAGGCAAGTAGATGGGAACTCTCAAAGAGAAGAGAAACCAGATCGAGGGACAAATGGAAGACACCGGTTAGTCCATCCATCTCTCTTCATTCTTAATTCATAAAGGAAGAATACTAGAATAGCTATCTCTGTTTGTTGCTAAGGCACTGTCACACCTTAGGTGGATAGGATCGTCCTGCATAGGCATTTTTCCCCACAAAAAATTGGCGACTCCACTGGGGAGATCTGTTTAGTCATTTTATTTGTGTCTCTATCATTGTTTGTTTCATAGACTCAACAACAACAATCGAACTGCATCTGCTATTCTCAGATGCAAAGTAGACGGCTGCTGCTTTGATCCAATCACTGGACTTGTCTATGATCTGAAAAATGGGCTCGCAAATGATTTGATGATCCTTTGTGATAGATCTTAGTCCTCCCTCAAAGCATCCCTTTGATTGTACCTTGCTTGTTGCTTTGATTTGGCCTGAAACTGTAGATTAATCAGCAAACTGTGACCCAGAACCCAGTGAGAAACTCTCGTTTCTCCTTCAGCACGGACCCTGTGAAGAGGTTCTGCATTTCAAGGCAGGTCCCGTGAAGGCTACCTGCGCTGAATGTCAAAACCTCTGTGTTGAGGGTGCGTTGATCCAGTTGGGCCTTGTGCAGCTGGGGTTCTCTGCTCTGTTTTGCCTTGTTTTGATCTCTGATTTTTGCAGCCTGTAACCAGCATAGGTACATGTCTGATAACTCCTTTTCTCTGCTTAAATTCTTCCTCCTTTTGTACAAAAAGACTGTGAGTGTTTTTATGTGTTTGTGGCGTCATTTACAGTTTTCCTTTGCAAGAGAGAAATAGTCATCCTGTAGCCCTTGATTCAGATCTGTTGATTGTGATCTTAGGAGAGAGTTCATTGGCTGTTTACAGTTGATTATACATTTAATTTTGCTTTTGGTTTGAGTTTTTCTCTTTTAAGTGTCGAAACAAGTGTTCATTTCAAAATTCGTAAAGTGTTGTATTCTCTTCTACCCTTTCTAATTTCGAAAAAAGTAAACTTGTTTGTATTTGTCATTTAAAAGCAAATTCAAAGTTGCACAAAAAGCTTTCTTTTTAGGCATCAATATTAAGAAAGCGGAAAACAAACACCTGCATTGTGCATTTGCATCTTGATAGTTTGCATGCTTGATTTAGGAAAAGTGCATTAGAGTGTGCTGATTTCTCTTTGAGAAAAGATGGTGTCTTTCTTTTCCCTTTGTAGCTAGGATTTTCATTGTTGAAAAAAGAGATAAAACTTGCTTATCATCTTTAGACTGCATTTAGGAATTGTATCATACATCTCGTGGTGAACCTCAAAAGGCAAATTCTAAAAATATCAACCTAAAATAAATTGAATGAACTTAACAACGCTTTGTAACTTAACGCACAACACAGAGGTCTAGGCTAGAGACGTGTTCCGGCGTCGTAAAGCCTGGTGACTGTCGATCTCACTGATGGTGGGTGATTCCTCCTGAGGGACGATAGCGCCAGTACGGATTGTGCTCCCACGTACCGTCGAGTATATATTGGGAGACCCCTATAGGCATAAAACCTTTATCCTTAGGAAGCCGTGTCGGCCGCCCTACTGATCGCAATGCACTGAACACAGCATTCAGGAAGATTGACTGCCCGTACCTTAAAACGTATTCTGCGGTTTTGCGAAAAGTTTGGCACACCCTCTACCTAGAACTCCAGAGCAGTTCCTTTTGGCCTTTTTCAGACTCTATAACGGAAAAAGTCCATCCGAGCATTTGTCACTTCGGGCTCGTTAAAACATCAAAGGAGACTAGAGTCATCTTTTGCTTTTTCTCGACTCTTTAAAATTGAAAAAGCAGGTTGTGTCTAAGCGTCGTTAAAATTTATTTTAAACGGAATAATCATCACCATTCCCTCGTTGATCTTCGAAGTTAGTCTCTTTTCATCGTAAGTTCTTGTAGAATCGCTAGAAAATATTTTGGATAGACTAGATATGTCTGAACAACCGTCGACATCAAGGACTGTGTCATCCGACACAACAGAGGCATAGCCTCCTGCTGCTACCCCAACGATGTTCGATGGTATATCATCTGTCCCCGCAAGTTATCAACAACAAGCCGGAGTCCTATCAGGGACTGCTTCGACGACATGGTTAGTTCCTATTTCTTCATCCGGATTATCATCTGGTATTTCTTATGTTGAAACTCAACAAATTGATCCAATGTGTCTTCAAAGGCCAATCTTCCCTTTAAGTACTGGATTGCCACCATATGGAGGGTTGTATGCCTTTTCATTGTTCCCTCCCGGAGAACAACCATATGGGAGTTTACAACAAAGTTCAGGTCAAACTGGAATTACATCCAGCGGTTGGGTACCAATACTGCCTCAGCAACCAAGGGTTGCATATTCAATGCAACCAGTCCACCCTGTGTCGAATATTCCCACTATACCTGGTATGGTGATTGCGTCGCAAGTACAAACGCTACCTGTTGTATGTCAACCCCAAGTTTCTCATGTTGCAATGCAACAACCTCTTGTCTCGACAACTCAATCACAACCTCAGGTTAGCGCCTCCTTATCTGGAGCGACTCAGGCTCAAACAAGTACTATGACTCCTCATCTTGGTCAATCATCCAGTATTGGACAACAGAAAATGGTCCAACAACCAGGGCTGGTTCAATCTCAACAACCGCAATTCTAGCAATCATATCAAGGACCTGAGCAACAAGTCTTTGTAAGTAATGGGCAACTGCATTTCCAAAGTGGTTATCAACAACCATACTATAATGGTTATGCCCATCAACCTTGTCAAAGTTTCCAGCATCAAATACATTATGTTGGTATGCAAAGACCCACTGCTCAGGCGATTCCATCTTATCCTGGGTATGCTTCGCCTAACCTGAATCAACAGTTTCCCTTTGTAGCAACTGTGGAATTACCAGATCTAAACCGGCTGATGAATGATCCAATTGCTTATGCCCCTTGGTGGCCAGCGATTCTGCATAAACTTCTGTCAGATATTCCTAAATTTAATGGAAATCGGGGTGAAGATCCATCGAATCATGTGATGACATTTCATCTGTGTTGTTCATCAAACACCCTGAATGATTATTCGATAAGACTTCGCCTTTTTCAGAGGATGTTAACGGGTCCAGCGGTAAAATGGTATATTGAATTGCCTAGAGCTTCGTTCGACAATTTCAGTACCTTAGCCACGACTTTCTTAACCCATTTTCAATTACCGATAAGGTATGAAACGGGAACGGAACTCCTAACCAACTTCAAACAGACAACGGTCACTCACATATCTGATCATATACATGAGTGGCGACGTCATCGTAGGATGGTAAAAACATACGTTCCCAATCAACTATTAGCTGAATGGTTTATCAAGTCGTTACTTCCTGCCATAACGGAAGATGTGGCAAAAGGGGAGTCGTAATGGAAGAGCAAGTTATCGCTCGTGCGCAATATCTAGACTTGGTCTATACTCAGTCTGGCACACTCTACGACGAAATACCTGACGCCCCTAGACCGGAATTCTCAATTCCTCCTCCTCCTAAATCAAACAATGACTCTCACGCCGGCGATGGCGTGACTGGCACGACAAATGCAAAATCGACAAAGGCTACATCCAAGAAAGCCCGTAAGATTTTAGATCAAAATGCAAAAGACGAACTTCTTGCCTCAGAAGTAAATGCCATGTCGACCGACAAGGGAAAAAAACTGAAGCAACCAGGGGGCAAGAAGAGAAAGAAAGGGAGGAAAAAGAAGCAGGATGAGTCATCTCCTGAAAAAGCTTCTGCAAACCCTTCTGGGCAAAGGAAACCCCCTTTCGGGTGTCAAATATGTGATGAGGATCATTGGACGAACGAATGTCCATACAAAGCTGAGCTTAAAAGATTCTTTAAGAGTTCAAAAACCTCAGTAGTATTAACTGATCCATTTCTAAACCCGGGAACCAAACTGGTTGCTAATCAAAATGCTTCTCGATCCCAAGTTCTTATGTTGTCTATCTCAGAGCAGCAAAATGATGCTTTGACAAGGAATAAAGATTACGGGAATCCACAGCTATCGAATAACAAGGCTAATGAACAACCTGGTAGTTCGACAACAACGTTGACTGAAGTTGTGCCACCCATCATTCCTGAACCAATGATAAAGTCACCAAAGGGAGTAGTACACAAATCGACATTTAATCCTAGTGAAAAAGTAGCACAGAATTATAATATAGTAGAGGACTTGGCCCAAACTCCACCCGCTATGTCGACACTTGAGGTACCGCAAAATTGCCCCTCTCAAAAGCAAGCTTTATTATCAGCAATAGGTGGGATTGGCCCAATGGATTCCAATCTTGTGGCCTTTGATCATAAAGGATATGACCCTCAATTACCAGCTCAACTAGCTTTCCTTGTTCAAGTGAAAGCCCTCAACAAAACTGTTCATCGAACAATTATTGATGAGGGGGCATCCACATGTATTATGTCGATGAGTTGCTGGAAAAATTTAGGCTCACCACCCTTGTCGCGATCCTCAACAATGATAAAAGCATTTGATGGACGATCATACACTCCATACGGGATTTTAAGTAACTTGGAAGTTGAACTAGGGGGCAAAACAGTAGGAATTGATGTTGAAGTAATTGATGGAAACCTCGATTACAACATCCTACTGGGAAGGCCCTGGATATATGCCATGGCCACAGTTGTGTCGACCTACTTCAGGAAGATTGCATTCCCCTTTCAAGGAGGAATTACAGTCATCGACCAACAAACTTTCCTCCCTGACAGTTCACAAGTTACGGGAAGCATTCCAATGATCCATGGAAGCAATCATTCGCTTCAAAATATTGGAGTAGGTCTCCTGAAAGACCCTGCCTTAATGGGTACTTTTTCCCTACCGCCTCCGAGTAATCCGGCGGAAGTGGCCACAGTGGAAACCTACAATATGAAATCTTCTATATCCAATGGATTCCAAAGATTCCTGAACATTTTGTCAACATGGATCATCGCCATTTTAGAAATATTGTAGCAATCAATTTTCTTGGCTTGGGGGGCAACCCCAAATCAACGCTCATCAAGCGTTTGGATAGATAGGTCTAGAGAATATGGTACCCCTTCAGGCCCTTGGTCGCAAGTGCATGGAACCGACGAAGGAATTCTCCAGTCAATGGTAACTGAAGGGGCACCATGGAATGATTCCCACCATCGTTCCCTTCTCCCAGATTGTGGAGAAGATACTCAAGATGACCTTTATCATCCTTCAGTTTTCGATTTTCTATTGAATACTGTAAATACAGTGGATTCCGAGGACAGTTCTTATCTCGTGTCAACCTCGTTAAAAAATGAAACAAGGAGTCATGAGGATAGTTCATTTACTGTGTCAACCTCATTAAAAAATGAAACAATCCCCTTTCCAAATCTCAAAGGTAAACCTTCATTCCAACCACCAAGTTGAATGCAATGAAGCTTGGGGGGCATGCACCTCGTTTTGCGTTATTATGCTGGGGGCATGCAAGCTTATCATGAGCAGTGTTACTGCAGGGTTCAAGCTCGTTAAAAAATAAACCCGCATCGAGTAGTTTTAGCACACAGTTCATGCTCGTTAAAAAATAAATGCAAGAATCGAGCAATTTTAGCACACAGTTCATGCTCGTTAAAAAATAAATGCAAGAATCGAGCAGTTTTAGCACACAGTTCATGCTCGTTAAAAAATAAACACAAGATCCGAGCAGTTTTAGCGCATAGTTCATGCTCGTTAAAAAATAAACATAAGATCGAGCAAATGTTTCCACCCGCGTTTAAGCTCATTAAAAAATGAACTATCCCGGTAAATAACCACAGTGAATGTAATATCATCAGCCATTAAAGCCTTGGTCATGTTTGCACCGTCACCTCCACTTTTCCATTGGCCAATCATTCACCTCCATATGATTGTTTACCCATTTTGAGGAACAGCTGCGAAGAGTGATTTCACTAGCCATCCTTGTGACACTACCGTGATTGGAAAATTCCAACCCGTACCTGGAATCAGCTGCTAACCAGTTTTATCACTCGTTCCTCAAAAGACGAGTCTTCTCTAAGCTCTTTTCATCTGACTCGTAAAATATGAAAAGATTGCCGAGTTTTGGCCTTCCAGCTCGTTAAAGCGACCGGAAGAGCTATCCCTCCTCTAGATTTTAATCTTTTTGGACCTGAGGGATTATTGCACAAAAAGATCGAGCGCTTGTTTTGTTCGGCTCGTTAAAACTATCGAAAGCTCATCCCTTCTGTATTGTTTTATACTTTTTCGGACTTAAGGGATTAGATGACGAAAAAGGACTTTCGAAGTTGACTTTACGTACCTTTTTAGACTCTCTAAAAATGAAAAGGACCGAGTTATCTTTGTCGCTAGACTCGTTAAAATCATTAAATAGCGACAAACTTGTCTTTAGACGAGAACGAGTTTCACTATCGCCAGGCTCGTTAAAACATAGCGGTGGGCTTGCCCGAAGGGAAAGTTATAGAACAAGCATATGTTATCCTCCTCAAGCTTGACAAAAATAAAGAGGTACTGGTCAGCAATGACTGGGGAAAAATTGGGAGAAACTCAAGAAAACTTTGATGGTAGCAATTCGCTCTTTAACGTGACACTTTTCCTCCGTACCACAGTCGGGTTGGGTTGTTTCATTCACCGGTCACATCACCATGGTCTCGCCATACCATCCATATTTGGGGTAATGCTACCGATCCATCGCATAAGTGTCGCCATATGTTCAAGAGAAGTCGTTCAGAGAAGGCAACCGTGTCCCATCCACTGCCATACATTATCCTTCATCCTTTCATGACCACCACCCTGAATCATATGTCATTAGATCATTTTCACCTCCATCAAAATCATTTGCTCCGTTCCGTGTCACTGATGTGGGATTCATTAAGGCCCTCCTTTGACGGATCACTTCTTGTCGACATCAGCTCATTATCCAAGAAGTTGATCTAGGAACAACCCCTTCAGTACTTTGAAGCTTGCATGCCTCAATGGCAAGTTTCTCACTTCCGGCGACAGGTATACATCAATGACCTTCGACCGAAAGATTTTGTGTGGTGTTCGACGCTAAGTCCTTTATTCACACCACGTGAATTGTACTGCAGTACCTTGAGGGTCATTATCATTATCCGTGATTCCTCTCACGCTTGTTAACGGTTTACCTCATTGACCGGTAATCAAGCGATGTCTTTCCATGTTCGACTTCAGAACATTTCTCACATGGATCGACTTGTACTTAGAGTGAAGATCGAACGAGTTTGAAGACCCCGGATCTAGTTTCATCCATCCGGGCTGCGATATATATTCAGGAAAGATAAAGACATTGACATGTACATCATTGCAGCAGATAATCATCCTACCGCAAAGGATGATAATTTCATCAAAATTATCAGTCTACCATCAGACGATTGTCTGTTCTATGTACATAAAAATGAATTTATAAAGCTGAGCATGGGAATGCCCGCCTCAGCTAGATCATGAAAGCAGTATGAAAAATAATGTATTGTATTGTATCTTATTACAGGTCTCCTCCCAGCATTGGATGAACTTCAGATCCTCCTGATAAAGCATTTCACCCGATAAACAGACTCATACTTTAGGGGGCAACTGTTATAGACATTTTTGTGCCTTACAGCTATAAGCATGAAATGTCCATAATCTAAGGGATCCAAAGTCCCTAAACATGTTGTTCCTACCCCTAGAGGAACAAGGCTAACAAACCACAGCAATTCACAGAAGTTCTCCACCAGAAACTGCTCAAAAACAAGTCAATTCAGGATCAATTCAGAGGCTCCACTAGTTGTCTGCACTGGCTACCTGCACTGCAACGCAGGTAGAAGCACTACCAAGGTGTGCTGAGTGGGAAGTGACAAATGGCAAGTTCATTCAAAGAGGTGGAAAGACCCTGGAAGCTTCCAGAATCTTCTCCAATGACACTTGCCTCAAGGAATTCGACTAGTGATGAGTAAGAGGTTCTCAATCCCCAAGTGGAAGCAAGGACCTCCAAGTGGAAGCAAGAACTGACAGAGGGAGAGGACACTAATCAGATCTCAAGCTGACTCATCCTCTCTCCAAACATCTATATATGGATCTCTCCTCCATGAGATCTAGAGGCTGGAATTTTGTTATTGCAAAGAATTGCTGTTGGTTTGAGGTTGGAACCATTGGGTGCTTAATGCTTTGAAGGAAGGTGAAGATAGGAAATTCATTTGCTGGGAAGGAGATGCTGGATTGGAGCCCTCTGGGTTGTATCTCTTCCTGAACCTTGTTATTCATCAATAAAGCTATCTTGGTTTCTCCTATATACTGATGTATCTTTGATGTATGATTGCATTAGTATGTTTAGTTTATTTCTAATCCTGAACTAGTTATGAATATGAATCTATGTCTTTGTGTAGTGTTCTCTTCTTGTGATCTTGCAGAAACCTCTTGAAGCTGGGCGAGCGAGAAGGCAAGTAGCTGGGAACTCTCAAAGAGAAGAGAAACCGGATCGAGGGACAAACGGAAGACACCGGTTAGTCCATCCATCTCTCTTCATTCTTAATTCATAAAGGAAGAATACTAGAATAGCTGTCTCTGTTTGTTGCTAAGGCACTGTCACACCTTAGGTGGATAGGATCGTCCTGCATAGGCATTTTTCCCCACAACAATATTGTTATTATTGTGCCCCATAGAATTCCTCTATTGTTATTTTTGTGGCTTTATATTATCATTGTTAGGTCGGCTGGGTTATATTGTGACTCCTGAGACTCCTATATATAGAAAGGAGGTTTTTTCATTTGAATCATCCAAGAATTGTTCATTTATGTAATGTAAAGGAGGTTTCCCCCTCGAAGAGGCTGAATTCTAAGGCGTTGATCTATCTTTTCTATCTTTTTGTGAGCTAGTTTCATAACATTTGGTATCAGAGCTTTGGATTCTAGGGTTTCGCTGCTCCAAATAGGTCATTGTGGGATTTTCACTATAACTTGTGTTCTGTGACGTTTCAGAAGATGAAAACAAAACCCATTTGAGAGGAAATCACACTGAACCACAGATCAGAACTTCAGAGCTTTTTGCACTATATTTGTGGAGATATGATCTGAGGAATTTGGTATTTTTGTTGACTCCTGAATTACATTCCAAACAAGTGACCTGGGGAAAATCGTCATAACTTTCTCTCTAAGCATCAGATTGAAATTTCATAAGAAGGTACAATAAGAGGAAATACTAGAGTTTCTTGTATATATTTCTTAGAGCCAAAGGTTAAAACAGTGACTCGTGGCACGTCATACAAGTTCTCTCTACTGAACTAGTCTATAATCAGGTCACTGTGGGAGATTTGGCATAAATCTTTCTTGGAGAATTCAATTTGAATTAGACTGGTGGCATTGGAAAGAGGACGCAGAGGGCTACTGCAGGTCGCAATTTTAGAACTGGATTATCTGAAATTACAGAGTTACATCAGATTCAATATCAAGCTCCTTTAAAGTGAAAAAAATGTGTGTAGGTTTTTTTTAATTTTTGCATAACTTGGTTTGAAAAATTACTTTGAAGGAATTCAAAGGGCATAATAAAGAATTATTATTGGTAATTGATGCCTCGAGGAAATAAAATGAAAACACCTATCAAACAACTTGAAATATCTAGCATGACTTATGAAGAAGAGGAAGAAATGCAACATGATATATCAAAATTACGAGACCAAGTGCAACAATTGTCACTTGCACAAAAAGTAACAGAATTTAAGATGGATGGTTTAAAGAAAGATGTAGAAGCTAAGATGGATGGTTTAAAGAAAGGTGTAGAAGCTAAGATGGATTGTTTAAAGAAAGGCTTAGAAGCTAAGATGATGACGTGGAAGCTAAGATGGAAGATTTTAAGATATATTTGAAGACAAATTTGAAGACAGGGATGGAAGATTTGAAGACAGATTTAAAGACATATTTGACAAAGCTTCTACAAGAAATGTTTACTAATGGTGAAAGGGTAGTAAAGGAAACTCATGATGAGAACAAAATAAATTTTAATCATGATTTCAAAGAGACTAATGTTGGACCAAAGACCCATCATATTCCAAAAATCGATATGAGGAAGTTTGATGGCAAGGATCCCGCAACATGGATATTACAGATGGAGCAATTTTTCAATCTCAATAATGTGCAAAACACACAAAAGGTACGTATTGCAACTTTATATTTGGAACCAAATTAGTTTGTATGGTATCAATGGCTTTTCTCTCATAAGCAAATTATCACTTAGGCAATTTTTACAGAAGAATTGACAGCACATTATGAGGATATAAAAAAAACACATTTTTTAGCCAATTGATAAGTCTCAAACAAAAGGGTTCAATAATGGAGCACATTGAGGAGTTCCAAAAATTGAACATAAGGGTAAAAAAATATTCGAGAGGAGCATAGGATTGATGTGTTCATGGGGACTTTAAAGGATAATATCCAATATGATGTTTGACTTTGGGAACCTGTTTCATTAGAGAAGGCATTCAAGTTAGCAAGAAAAATTGAAAGAAAAATTATGGCAACCAAGAAGCATACCACTCATAACTATAAATATGGAAGTGTTGTTTCCCCTAGTCTTCCACAACCTATAAGGTTGACACCACAAAAATTGGAAGAGAAAAGAGAAAAATGGCTTTATTACAGTTGTGATAGCAAATACACTAAAGGTCATAAGTGTGCTGAGAAGAAATTACTCTACATAGATTGTGAAAAGGAAGAAGAAAAGGAGCAAGAAAGGTCAAAAGAAGAGGATATACTCCAGGAACAAAGTATAGATGAAGAAGAAATTAATCCGACCATATCTTGTAATGCATTGGCTAGAATTACCACTCCTCAAACCATCAAGATAGAAGGACAAATCAAGAAGAAAAAGGTAATAGTGTTGATTGATTCAAGAAGCACCCACAATTTTTTTCATTGTAAGATAGCAAAAGAATTGAATTTCTTCCTATATCCAGCACCAGAGTGTCAAGTGATGGTTGTAAATGGAGGAATGATAAATTGCTCTGGAAAGTGCCATAATATCAAGCTATCCATGGGAGAATATGTATTTACTAGCCCAATGCTTTCCATTCTAATGGGAGGTGCTAATGTTGTACTAGGAGTCCAATGGCTACAATCCTTAGGTACAATAGCTTTTATTTTTCAAGAAATTTTCATCAAATTTTCTATGGAAGGAAAGAATGTTGAATTAAGGGGTATTGCAGGGAAACTGGGAAAGATAATCAGCTCTAATGGTATGACAAAGCTTCTAAAAAAGGAACAAAGAGGTGTAATTGCACAATTATGTTCGCTAGATGTTTCCAAATCAGAATCATCTATTTCTTCAGATCTCCAAAAATTCTTGGACAATCATTCCAAGGTATTTGAGACTTCCAAAGGTCTCCCACCTATTCGTAATCATGATCATGCTATTCATCTGATTCCAGGAAGTGTTCCTCCAAACATCAGGCCGTATAGATATCCCTATGCCCAGAAGAGTGAAATTGAACGTATGGTTGCAAAAATGCTAGAGGATGGTATAATTCAACCTAGTCAAAGTTCTTTCTCTGTGTTATCACCCAGGTTGTTCCCTATGACTCCCAAGGGAATACGGCCGGGGTAACCACTAACCAATCTTTGGATTACAATTTCTAGCCAAACTGAAATCAGAGAGGGCTCTCTCTTTATGATGTGTCTCTGTTTTGATAGTGTTTTAGGCTAGCTATTATGCTCAGGTTTTTTGGTTTATGTTTTGGTTGAAGGACTTCTTTCAGTGCTTAAGATGTAGTGTTCAAACAATAGTATATCATTGGGCAATGGAGTCTAGAGCTGCGAAATGTTTTGAAATGCTGGAGTGATGATGTTCAGACTGCAGGGCCTATTGGGTATCTCAAACAAACAAAATTTAAACTTAAGTGGTAATGTATGGTCAGCCAACAGAAAGCAATTAAGAATTCTCCATTAAGCTGGTGATGTGAAAGTGAAACATGTTGCTCAGGAGCAAACTTGAATTCCTGAAACAAAGGTCACTGTGAAAGATATATTCTGAAAGTGCAGCAATTAAGAATTACACTCATCAAGATTATAGCTGAAGAAAACATTCATTAACAACATAGATTGAGCTCAGGGTATTGCATGAATAAATCCTGAAGGCTATTCTTTTTCTTTGTTGCTAAATACTTAGAAATTAGAAAAATATATGGATTGTAAAAGATTGAAACACATAACAAAGAGAGTTACAGATAACTTATTGTATTGTGAAGTAGACAGGAATCCTGCAGTTTTCAATGGACACCAGAACGCATTCAACACTTCAGAACTTTGAGAAATTCCATCACTTTGTTTATTAAACTCTGAAAAGATTACAACATAAGAACTTCTTCAAGAGAAATCAACAACAACCCTGCAAGCTTGTGCGAGGGGCAAATATATACAGTTGGTTATACAAA